>CM035352.1:2549130-3209607 GCA_020137815.1 Hormiphora californensis
GTCGCTTCTACTAGGCGTGTTTTGTCACAAGGGTTTCAAATTCCCTTTGATACCCAAGAATGTGTTTTGTAAGAAACTTAAGTACAATGCACCTAAAAGATTTTCCATCGGGGATAACGCATCTTTCCCTTCCTTGTAGTCATGTTAGTAGACATTTTGGGGGGTCCTGTCCAAAAGGGTTTCGGATCTCTATTTTTTCCAAGATAGATTGGGGGGGTGGGGATGCAGGGCCCTTTTTCAGTTAAAAAGCATTTTGAGTCTCGAAAAAGCATGTTTTCGTTTTTTATGCCTATGTAGCAGTTTTTTATTTTTTTAAAAAAGAAGTCTTCTTTAGGGGGGGGAGTAAAAATTCCAGCCCCATGTCCCGACATAGGGCACACACACCAAAGTTAAAATTAAAATTTAAAATTTTAGTTTTTGGTCATAATCTGCCATTTCTTGGCAAAATTGCTTTAATTTTGGGCTTTTTTGGGAAAAAGGGGGATCGAGCCCGTTCGAAGAGCTCAAAAAACTTAAAAAGGGGCAAAGGGGGTGGGTTAAAAGGCGATAATGCGTGTGTTAAAATTTTAAAATTTTAACGACACATTTTTCACTGAACGCCGCACACTTTCGCAGATTTCAAGTTTTTTGGGCGTTCGAAAGGGCTGATTTTCCCCCTTTTAAACAACCCGAAATGAAGCAATTTTTTCAAGAAAGGCAGAATTATGACCAAAAAGCAAATTTAATTTTTTAAATTTTGACGTTGGTGTGTGTGCCTTATGGGATATAGGGTGAAGGATGTATTCTAGTTTTAATTAACATAAATTTTCCTCTTTACCCTTTAGAGCAGGCTTGATCATGAATCGAAAATCGTCTCGGTTTATAATTTCCTTAAAAGGTTTTCCTACCAGTATACATTTTATTGGCCCTCCAACTAATAAAATAGGTTATGAAGGGCCGCCGCGATTATAATAGTCCGATGCACAGCGTCCCCCCCATTAAATAATACCACTGTGATTATAAAAAACCAGGGGTATTACCCCCTTTTTGGTCTCCCAGCACGGGGTGGGGTCCGCTTTTTGTAAGGGGGGGAACATGGGGATTTATTTCTTTTGTAGAGAACATGTGGACGGTTGTTGATTTTGGTTTTTCAGTATTGTGATATTGAACATCAGATTATTCTCTTAACCGGTGAGCAGTACTCAGTAGACTCGAATAGGTGTCCGGATATCCCAGGTGCCTCTGAAAGTTGTTGAGTAATTCATCATATTTCTGTTTAAATCGTGTTAGGAACATATGGAAATACGGGAAGGGAGAAATAAAAGGAACAGAGAGAATTAGGATAATAAGAGAGAAAGAGGGAGGGTGAGAGAGAGAGGAGAGGAGAGGAGAGAGAAGAGGGGAGAGAAGAGAGAGGGGGAGGAGAAGAAAAAAGATAAATCAAAATAGAGGATCGAGTATGTGAATCTGCTCTCAAAAGTGTCCCACAATTCTTTTGTAGCTACACATTTGCCAGTGCGCCACCTTGGGTGAGAATTAGAGGTAGGGGCAGAGGAGAGGGTGAGAGAGGTAGACAAGTTGAAGGTAGAGAGAGAAAAAAAAAGGGGGTTTAAAGGGGGAGAGAAGGGGGGTAGAAGAGAGAGAGGGGGAAAAGGGGAGAAAAGGGTAGAGAGAAGGGGGAGGTAGAGAGAAGGGGGGTAGAGAGAGAGAGAGAGAGAAAAGGGTAGAGAGAGATATTGAAAAAGATGAGTGAATTAGGAGAGATGTTCAAATCACCGGACCGTGTCACATGCTCGCAGCCACCAGAGTCTCTGTTACAACCACCACTGTAGTATGGTATTTTATCTGTGCCCTTTCTTTGTTTCCTCTTCAAACCCTCAGTACCGATGCGAATAAGATTTGGGCGACGGTGGAAAAATTTTTCTTATTTCACATACATAACTACGTTTTAGTTTTCGAGGGGGGATCTTTTTTACGTCAAGTAAAGCTTTAGAGAGTTTTTATTGCCCAGCCTAAACCACGGCCCATTCTAAGGAGCCTTAAATTTTCCCCTCCCATGTATTAGAAAATTTGGCCACTATTTAATAATTATCCCCAAATTTCCCAGATTCCGAATTTTGGGGTGAAAATGATGCTTAAGTTTCGGTTTTTTTTTAAAAGGCTGCCTGTTTATTCTTTAGTAAGGTTATAGCCATGTACTGCAGTTTGACATTATTTTTCGTGAGTTTTTGCTTTGCGTTTTGGATCACTCAAAAAAGCCGTCTTTACGAACCAATTGCGGAGCCCGGGGCAAACCCCGTTACAAGAGGAGGGGGCGAGAAAAAGGGGAAAAAAAGGGAGGAGAACACGATAGTAGTCTTTTGGGTGAAAAGGTGAATCAAAATCTCTCTTTCAATTTATAATAACAATATTCGGAATATTGATGCATTATAACCGATTTTTTAGGGGGGGGTGGCCCTTTAGATTATTATGAGGGGAGTGGCCTGTTTGGGAAACCGGGGGCCGGGGTTTTAAAGGGTTTTTTTTTCTAAGGGGGAGGGCAGATTTCCAAAAACCTTTTTTTAAAATTAAAAAATTAAAAATGAAAAAAGGGGGGAGGGGGAAATTTTGGGGGAAAGAGGGGTTGCCACAATTTTTTAGCTCTGCCATACTCAGTCCTTTTTCGTCCTATTTTATGCTTCCACAACGGTCGGCTCATACGTGCCCCTGTGGGGTGCGACCTCTTTCTTTTGAAGAAACTTATCTGGTCAATGTTGTATTTTAGCTTCTTTTTAACTTTTGTATTAGAACACAAGGAAAGTTTCTATTCAGAATTTTCATTTTTGAGAAAAAAACACAAGGATTGTTTCTATCCCAAATTTTAGATTGGAAATTTTTCCTTTCTATGAGATTTTTGAGAAAAATTTGCGATTTTCCTTGGAAAAATCGCAAATTTGCCTCAAAAATCTCATTAATCTCACGGTTTCTGGCCAAAAATCGAAAATCTCAAAAATCTCAGCTACCCTGAAAATCGCCAATGAGGCATGAGATTCTTGCGGCAGGCCCCCCCCCCCAACTAACCAAAACTCATCGAAAAATTGGTCAAAATGGTTCTAACAAAAACCAGTGTTCTAGAGAATTGTCTGGCGAACATTTTGGTGGCAAGATTGACGTTCCAAGTCTTACCAATCGTCAGATATATCGTCGTAAAGTCAAAAGTACGTGTTCATGAAATCCGACCGGGGTTCACGTTTTGAAAAATTCACAAATGCAAAGTTGCTCGGATCACATTGCATCCCTCATAAGAGTTGTAGGAAATTGTCTGGCGGTCATTTTGGTGCCCGGGTTTTTGTCCTAGCTCAATGTTTAGAGTGTCTTATGACTGTCAGAACTGGAATTTTTCCAAAAGTGGTCTCAGGTATCGCATTGCATTCTGCCCTGTTATGAAGCTCATTGCTGCTTGAATAACATGTTAGTGCATGATAGGGTTGAGATAGACCACTTGCGTATCCTACACATTAACAGGGGCCTTGCCAAATCGTCATAACAACCCTGTCAAGTGTCTAGATGAAATTGAGACGATATGTGCTGATTATCATGGGATTACACACGACACCGAGCCACCTAATTAGGGGTTGTGAGCCGATACCAACTAAGACTCAGCATAGAAAAATCTTCATGTTCCTACAGTCATAACGCAACTTAAAGGTAGAGCTATGGAAAAAATCATGGTATCAAAATGAACCTTAGACGATTCCAATGAAGCTCTTGTAAATTTCAAATCATTTTACCCATTTGTTGATGACACGCGATCCCCTCAAAAATGCTGGTTGAATTTCGTCTTTAGACAGTCATAAGACACTCTAAACATTGAGCTAGGACAAAAACCCGGGCACCAAAATGACCGCCAGACAATTTCCTACAACTCTTATGAGGGATGCAATGTGATCCGAGCAACTTTGCATTTGTGAATTTTTCAAAACGTGAACCCCGGTCGGATTTCATGAACACGTACTTTTGACTTTACGACGATATATCTGACGATTGGTAAGACTTGGAACGTCAATCTTGCCACCAAAATGTTCGCCAGACAATTCTCTAGAACACTGGTTTTTGTTAGAACCATTTTGACCAATTTTTCGATGAGTTTTGGTTAGTTTAATGGAGCCCGGTCATGACCCAAAATCACAGGTGATGCAAAGACAGTGGGACACCCTGTAGTTATACGAGGGTGGAGTATATTTCTTTACGTCAAGTAACAGCAATTTAGAGTTAGTTTGTATTGCCCAGCCTCAGCTAAGGCCATTCTAAGGAGCACTTAAATTTTCCCATCCTATTGTATTAGCAATCTGGCACTATTTTAAGTAACTATTCCAAATTCCTAGACTATCCGAATTTGGTGAAGCTGATGCCGGTTAAGTTGCGGTTTAAAAAGGCTGCCTGTTCATTCTTCTAGTAACTGGTTATAGCCCATGTACTTGGTGTAAACAAGGGATTGGGCCTGGGGGGAATACCGGGTGACCGGGACGCGAGTGCAGGGGGGCGACTCACCGGGTTGGTCTCGTGGCGAGCACCGGGGCGTCCAAGGCGTTGGGTGACACAGATACTAGTAGTGAGACAATCAGATAACGGGCCGAGTGTCTGTGGGTGGAAGATTCCTGAAGGGATGGCGTGAGTCCTCAGTCCTGTCTGAACCTATGGGGACCTGAGATGCCAATGGGAAAGTTATGTTGGAGTCTGGAGAAGTGGCCATCTCAAGTCCTTCCAGGAGCACGAGCATCCCAACCGCTCAGCTCGGCTCGCCAAAGCAAGCCGAGCCGCGCGGCCTGAATGCGCGGCACCCAGAATGCATCGCAGTGTGGCAATCTCCGCGCGCTACGTAGAAAGGGAGAAAAAAGCGGGGGATTGCCACGCCGCGATACACCATACTGCAGTAGACTATCTATATAGTTTTCTCGTGAGCTTTTAGCATTGCCGTTAGTGATCACTCAAAATGCCCGTCTTTACGAACCAACTTGCGGAGCCCGGGGCAACTCAGTTACAAGACGGAATTGACGATGAAGGAGAAAAGACAGGTGAGGAGTTCACGATAGTCAGTTAGTCATTGGGTAGAACGTGAATCAAATATTCTCTCTTTCAATCATAATAATAAATGTCCCGGAATATTGCATCCGCATTATAACCAGAGTATTATGGGAGTTGGGTGGTACCCTTCAGATTATTATGGGGTAGTTGCCCTGTTTGGAATTCCCGGGGAGCCGGTAAGACTGATTTTTATCTAAGGGCATGGGCAGATCTTGCAAACACCTCATTAATTAATGAAGTTAGGGATTAGAGAGGTTAGGGCAAGAGATAAAATTCATTGCAATAAATACCGGGTTTTGTTTGTGACTGTGGTACTAAGTTTTCGTGTTAGGTAACGACTTGTTAGGCATGAGCTCCTCTATATATTTTCTATACGAGTTCACCGCATACCGGGCGGGTAAATTCCTTGATCGTGTGTCTAAAGTCAACGTCTAAAACATACAATAAATAGTACCGTGCACTTCATTTTACAGTGTAGCTAAGTTTTTAGATGTGTCGTGATGCCTGGGTTATTCTAAGTTACTAAAAATGCATTCCTTTTTCATTTCATGTTTTTATTGATCTGGTTCTGCTAGGTTAGATTCAGAATAACCCCATACAAGAATAACCATCCATTTTGTTCAGTTACCTGTTTTATTTAGGTTTCCGTTACATAATTATGGGTATTGGGTGGTTTATAACATGTAGGTATTTAGCCCGGGTTAACAAATCACACTTCCCAACACTTCCTCTCTTCCAATTTCCCAACACTTCCTTTCTCCTCCTCTTCTCCTCCTCTTCTCCTTTTTTCGATAGTTCTGAATAAAGCAGGCTTAGACGCCGAAACTGTCAACAAACCATTGTGTTTTCATGTATCATAATCGAGGTCGCCGGTACATCACCTATCCTCCTACTACCTCTCTCTCCCACAGGAAAGATGGCATTATTATGCAGCAGGCAGAAAATTTTAGTGTACGTAGTAGTAATCCTGGCAATTCTTTCTGTCGTCCTTTTTGGCGTGTTAATGTGGTCTGTCAGCAAGCCACCAGTTGAGGTAAGAAAGGTGGAGAGAGAGAAAGGTGGAGAGAGAGAGAGAGAGAGAGAATAAAGGCTAGTAAAATCAGATAATATTAAAGGCAATAAAGCTGTTCGTCTGTTCGGTAGAAGAGAGGTGAGGGGGGGGGGCAATATTTCGTCTTTGGAAAGCTTTCCAAAGACAATATCTAAAGACAAAGTATTACCTTCCCTGCTTCTCGCCTTTCGAAAGGCGAGAAGCAGGGAATGGTTGACATGGAGAATTTCAGTGACAATGTCTGGAATGACAATCACTGTCCACACCATGTTAATTGACCACATACATCTCTCTCCGCAGTACAGTGAAGGATTTGTAAGGGCAAGTGCAGGGCTACGTGAGAACATGGATCCGACAGCCGATCCATGCCAAGATTTCTATCAGTTTGCCTGTGGAGGTTGGATGAAAAGAAACACTATACCAGATGACATGTATGTATCACCCCCCCCCCCCCCTTGATTTCTATATATTCCTTCCTTGATTTCCCCCTTGAATCCTCCTTGATTCCTCCTTGATTCCTCCTTGATTCCTCCTTGATTCCTCCTTGATTTCCCCTCCTTTCCCGCCCTACCTTTAGTTCGTCAACTGGACAGGGTAACAGGACCAATAACCATCTAATCCCAGACCATAATAAACACAGTGTCCTTGCCCAACATCCCCCTCTCTCTCTCACCCGGCACCCCCTCTCTCACAGGGAGCAGTGGTCTAACTTTGTAATACTCGGTGATCAGACCCTGGTAACAACACGAAACCTCCTTATGGATCTGGAGAAAACAGAGTCCTCGGAACTACCAACCTATGTCACCAAACTAATGTCATACTTCAATGGGTGCTCTAACACCACTGACATGGATGTTGCCACAACTGACGAGTTACAAGCATTTGTAGAGGACAGTATTCTATCTGCGGCTACACTGGATGATGCGATTACTGCAGCTGCTGAACTCCATGTTTCTCAGTACTTTACCTTGTTTGTCGATCCGGATGGCAATGAGCCTGATAAATATTCTCTTTATGTAAGTTGAATCCTTCACTCTATAAGTAATAAATAGTCGATTGACAATAAGGGTTGAGAAGAGTATTTCGATAAAGAGTTCGTATCGAAGTTGTATCCTAACCCTTGGTAATATTGACAGTTGACACCTAGTGCATCGCACAAGGGAGATATCAATGGTACTAATCCTAAACCCTGTTTTGTCAGGCGATTCAAGGAGCGTTGGGTATGCCTCTGAAAGAGCATTATACTAACGATGCTGTGAATGGTGCTCGCCAGAAAGCCTACAAACAGTTCCTTCAAGAGCTATGGCAGCTACAAGGTGTAGAACAAGAATCTGCCAAAAACATCACAACGGATGTGTATGAACTTGAAAAGTGTATAGCCAAGGTTCGTTTACACATGTGTACTCAGTGAGTATTACTCACATTTCAAATCACGCGTTACATTTCAAATCACGCGTTACATTGAAAATCACGCGTTAGCTCACGTGCGCCAACTATTTCAGGGAATGTTAACTCCGGCTGAAGAGAGACAGAAGTCAGATTCGATGCCTGGCCATGACTGGGGTGATGTTACCGGTGATACAGCAAAGGTAAAATACAACTTGTTTGTTAATTAGGACATGTATGTCAGTTAGTACCCATAATAATGGTGTATCACAGCTCTATATTTCAGGACCGACTAAAAGCAATGGTAACAGCCCGATTGACAGAAGGAGTTACCATACCAACTGACACAATAGTTTATTACTTTGAGGAATACATGACACAGGTTCAGACGTGCCTTACTACATCGGATGAAACGTAAGTTCAATGTTGTCAAATGTCACATTTTAAATGGGCCTTGTAATAGAGAATAAGGATCGGTTGATTGTTTATTAGCCGCATATCAGTGAGGAAGTTTTGTTTTCTCCTTCCGGCTGGACAAATGAGTAGACGTGGTTTTATTGTAGAATTGCGTTATTCTACAATAAAACCACGTCTACTCATTTGTCCAGCCGGAAGGACTTCCTCACAGACCTTGTAATATAAATACAAGTTGTGTTGTAACTTGTACGATATTCCCGGAAATAACATTGCAGTTAATAAGAGTAGCAGCGATATAATGGTACTAAAATTAAATCAATGTTTTTGTGCCAGTGTCTAAATCACACTTTGCTAAACTAACTTTACAGTGCCTAAATCTCACACCATCTTTAGGTTTGAAAAGCAGTACATTGCTACCCGTGTGATGTTGAAGTATGCTGTGAGTGGTAAGGAAGCATGGAGAGATCTGGATTGGGAATACAAGATTAACATTACAGGCGTGGAGCAGAAACAACCTACTTGGAAAACGTGCATCTCTGCGGTAACTTATTATCACTGCGCTGGCAAGCGCAAAGGTGACCCCATCCATCCCCCGAAAAAAAAAATCCCCCAAAAACGGCCCGCTTGCTCACAGCGTATATATACTAGGCTGTCCAGTAAATAATTTCGTTGGGCTTTTCTGGGAAAATGGTTTAAGATAGAGCAAAATGGACTTCACCACTGTTTTCAGCACTCGATTTTGAATAGGAATACAATGCCTGATATCGGTATGTGGTTGTTCTCGGTTCCCAGCAGGCTATTTTCTCTGCCCCACTTTTGTTGCTGCTGCACGGGGTTACCAAAGTTTTCTAAACGCTGCCCTATGAAAACTGGTTCAGTCTTTTTAGCTCCTATGGTGCTTAATCGATAGCAAATTGTCCAAGGATGAGCTATGTTTGCGATTTTTGGCTCTAGGTGTTGACTTATAACCTCTAGAACAGTTAATGTAACATGAAAAAGCGTCAAAGTGCAAAAAAATTGGGCCTGTTTTACGGGTATTTTTGAAAACATCAATAACTCACTTTTTAAGTCAACCAATCACATAATTGGGTTCACTACGTCTTAGAACTGACTTAGAACTAATTTTTACTGCAGAGTTTTTGATTATAAGCCAATCCTGATGGGACCCGGAAGTGAAAGTTTCTAACTTTGACCAAACATTTTTGGAAGCCCATTGCTCAGTGAAAAATAAAGATAGGATCTTTTATTACATCTCAAACGAAAGATAATTGTCTAATGAACAAGCTTGATGCAACAAAACATCACTCATGTACAATTTTCAAGAAGTACAGCAGGTTTAGTACTAAAACTTAAAAATCGTGATTTTCCATATGCAGCAGCAACGAGAGTGGGGTATAGAAAGAGGCCTCGTGGGAACCGAGAACCACCACATTCCGATATCAGGCATTATATTCCGATACAAAATCGAGTGTTAAAAACAGTGGTGAAGTCCATTTTGCTCTACCTTGAACCATTTTCCCAGAAAGGCCCAACGAAATTATTTACTGGACAGCCTAGTAGTTATTTCATACTTTTAGCCCATTTTGGCACTTTTTGACATGCCATAACTCCCGAACCGGAAGAACTAGGAAGCTGAAATTTTGTACTTAGAAGCTTCTCGTAGACCTCTATCGATGGTCAAAATTTCAAGTGGCTAGCTCTTTTTGTTCAAAAGTTATAACACCACCCCCAAAACAGAAAATTCAGTGTGGGGATAACTAGGTTGATACATACATACATACATGGATAGACGCTTTGTTACCCTCCGTTTGGTCCCAGTTTGAGACGAACCAGACATCGTACGACCTTAAACCAAGCGGGATTCGACAGATAATTGTCTCGTGCATGTACCCATCTGGGTGGCGACTCTCCATCTTACCTATGACGCGCGCAATGACATCACGAGTGACGTCATTGCGCGAGACCGACTAACTTTTTTCTAACGCCTCTAGCACCCTGAAGACGTGTTCCGATTTCTGATTTGACGGAAAATCGTTACCGGCAAATCGTCTGAACTTTCAGATACTGTATAGCGAATTTTCGTAGCTTATCATTTTGAGCCCTTAAATCGCGTCGGAAGTCAAAAATTTGACGAAAAATTCAGCAAATTGAACGTTTTTCGAGCAAAAACTCCCTTTCCTGACCACTGTGGTCAATGAAACTTTACAAGCTCCTTTGGGGTATTGCTTTAAAATATATCGTGATGCAATTACGTCATTACGACGTCACTAATTACGTCAAATGACGTCATTATGAAGTCTAAAATACGATTTTCACAGAAATTCGTCTCGTTTTTCATATAGCGCATCATTTCGACAATATTACATCATGAAATAATGTCATGCTGCGATTAGAAACCAAAAAGGGACCTAAATTAAGCCAAAAACTAAATGAAATTAGTTGGCGGGGAAGGTGACCCACTTACACCTTTGCCTGCTGCCGGGATCAGGGATATAAGAGGTGAATATAATGGAATAAGACAGTGAAAGAGAGTGTGATAGTGAGAGAGAGAGAGCGAGAGAGAGAGAGAGAGAGAGAGAGAGAGAGAGAGAGAGAGAGAGAGAGAGAGAGAGAGAGAGAGAGAATGAGAGAGAATGAGAGAGCGAGGGAGAGAGACAGGGACAGGGAGACAGGGAGGAGAGAGAGGGATAGAACGAACAGGAATAAGTTACCCTCGAAAAAATAGGAGATTGAGATACCGAGCTGAGGGATAGAATGAGAGTTCGTGGTGATACCCGGCAGTAGCAAAAGGTGTAAGTGGGTCACCTTCCCCGCCAACTAATTTCATTTAGTTTTTGGCTTAATTGTAATATCACAGTTTTAATATCCTATATTACAGTGTCCTTGTGTTGGTTACGAAGTTGGTTACGAAGTCACCCCTTTTATTGCATACATGAGCAATAATAACAGAGGGGTAATTTCATTACCAAGTCCTTGTGTTGGTCACACTGAGTGTTCGGCAAAAGTCCCCCAGTTGTATTGGACATTTTCACTAAATATATGACTTTACCCATTATTAACTTCTTTTCAGACGAAGCAGTACATGCCTGAAGCTCTAGGACGTGTTTTTGCAAATGAGACCTTTAAACCCTCAGCTAAGGAGGATGTGAGTTAAATTTAAATAGACAGTTGGGTGATCGGATAAATGTTTATTAGCCTCATGTTTGATTATCAGAGTTTTTATTATTCTCTCTGGGCTGAACCAGACGGGTATAATAATAAGTCGCTGACCAATGGTCAGCGACTTATTATTATACCCAGTGACCATATTGTAATGACATTACTTGCCAAACCAAGTGAACAGTCGAGTTGGTAGGTAGGGAATGCAATCCATCCTTCCCCAGACACTGTCCATGATTGGAGATATCAAGGAAGCCTTCAGTCAGCTGCTACCCGATCTACAGTGGATGGATGATGTAACGAGACAGAAAGCTGAGGAAAAGGTACAGCTCACTTTTTGCCTAGTTTTATATTCCGGTATTCAGCGCGGGAGGTGTTTAATTATTCCGGTATTCAGTGTGGGAGAGCTGTTTAATATTATTCCCACGTCCAATCAGGCAGTAGCAGTTGACAATAAGATAGGTTACCCGGGATGGATTATGGATGACAAAAAGTTGGCCGACTACCTTAATGTGAGTAATGCCGTACTTCAAAACTATTATACTCTTACTTTGCTATATCTTATCTGATATAGTTGTTTCAAAGTATTTGTAAGTCATTTGAACGCTAACTACCCCTGTTTCCAGTTTGACCTGCCAGGAGATAAACTCCGTAACAACTGGGCCCTGGATAAGTTCCTCACTCAACGTTCTTTCTCTAATCTTGGGAAAGCAGTGGATAAAACCAAGTGGTACATGTCCCCGGCCACAGTTAATGCCTATTACAACCCCAAAGCCAATGAGATGGTGTTCCCTGCTGCCATCCTTCAGCCTCCCTTCTACCATGTGGATTTCCCTAAATATGTTAACTACGGGGCTATTGGTGTGGTAATTGGACACGAACTGACACACGGATTCGATGATAACGGTATGTTTTGATATGGTAACGAAGTTACCCCCTTCCTTTGCTGGTGACCTCTCTGAAGGGTTTATTTCGTAACCAATGTTTCCATACAGGGTGGTTAGAAATGTTTTGAAACTTGGTAACCTGCACTGGATGCAAATTACCAAGTTTTTGCACCACCCTGTGTGTGGTTCTCATTGTCGAACAAGGCAAGGTTCTCACACATTATAACGTTAACTTATCCAACCATTTCACGACATGAATTGATGAACCTTACTAGGAGACACAATGTAAGAGACTCGAATCATGGCCAGTCATTGTACTTCTAACAGGTCGAAAATATTCAAAATCTGGGAAACTTGAGGAATGGTATACGGAGAAGGCACGGACAGGATTCGATCAAAGGGCGAAGTGCATGTCCGACCAATACAGCACCTACAGTGTGGAGGGTTTCCCGGTATAATTGGTTTGTTTGTTGTAAGGCACTGTTAGTAACTGTTATACCCACGCCTGGATGTTGGTCCAGAGTTAGCCCACACTGACATCCTTCATTCTTTTTTACAGGTGAATGGAAATTTAACTTTGGGAGAGAATATAGCTGACAACGGGGGAGTAAAACAAGCCTACATTGCATATCAGAATTGGGTTGCGAAGAACGGAAAGGAACAGGAACTTCCCGGGATGGATTTATCTAACGAACAAGCTTTCTTCCTATCATATGCTCAGGTAACTTTAGATTTTATTTAAAAGATATGGCCCCCATACTAATCCCAGAAGACGGAAACTAACTAAATCTCCCTAGATTTGGTGTCAAAAGAAGACAAAGTCAGCCTTTGAGTCGATGACGAAGGAAGACCCTCATAGTCCTGGGATGTTTAGGATAAAAGGGCCCCTGGTGAATAGTAAGGAGTTTGCTGCTGCATATAGTTGTCCTGTAGACAGTCCCATGAACCCTCCCCAGTCCGAGAAATGTGAGGTGTGGTAACAGTGTAGGGAGTAGGACTTGAATAATTTGGAGGCGGGGTGGGAATGGTTCGGGTTGGGTTGTGTGTGAGAGAGAGTGAGAGAGAGAGAGAGAGAGAGAGAGAGAGAGAGAGAGAGAGAGAGAGAGAGAGAGAGAGAGAGAGAGAGAGAGAGAGAGAGAGATCAAAGACTCTTCACGGTGAGAGATGCCGTGAAACTAAATTAAGTTTTACATTTTTACAGACTGATCTCTAACAATCGTTATCATGCATTTATTACATCGCTTGATGCATTTTATGTGCATCATAATTAATTATTGGCAATTTTAATTTTATATTTTACCGATTAACAAAATTACTTTGTGCTTTCTGTCTAATTTGGCAAATGGCATATTATATGCGACATGTTTACGAAATGTTGTGACCGCTCATCCACGGCCAATTTCCTCAAATCACACGTTCAGAAACGTACGTGCAGCAAATGCTGAAATGGCTACTTTTCACATAAACTGCGCGCCGCGCGTTACAAATGCTGAGTATGCTCTGTACAGATTCAGAAGCAAAACGACCCAGTTGAACCAAACAAAAATGCCTTTTTTGTGATGTTTCCTATGCTATGGTCCATCCCCTGATAAGATAGAGACTTCAAGTTTGGAGGTTAGGATGAAATCGACATGATCTTCCGTACCTTTAAATTTGTCTCTATCTCATCAGGGGTGGAGCTATATTGAAGTATGAAAATAGTAAATATCACAATACCCAAGGACCTTTCACTTTTTACTTTTCCATCACCCTTTTTGTTCATTCGTCCGTTTGTCAACTTATTTCAGTGATTGAACACATAATAACGTCTTGTTTTTGGGAAAAGTGAGGTAAAACCAAATACAAGATAATAAAAATAGAGTCAAAAAACCACGTTACACCTCGCCCCTCGGTGCACACTCACACAGAAAACTCACCCACACAAACACTCAAACAGTACTATCTCACACTCTCTCTCTTTCTCTCCCTTAGTTACTGTCTTTCTCTCCCTCATCCTCTTGGGGTGATGGAATCACCTCAATTCCCTCCTCTTCCTCCTCTCCGTTCTCGGTAGGTGGGGGGTGGGGTGACTGATGTCCCTTCTTCACCATCTTCAACCTCTTCACCGGGGTCTTCAACCTCACCAGTCTCAGTTGCAGCTGCTAACTTCTCTCTGCAAGACTTGTTCTCCGCTTGTAGAGCCCGACACAACTTCTCCAGGCGGTCACTTTTCAGTTTTTGGTTGTTCAACTGTGGGGAATAGATTTTATAATTAACAATGGGTTTACATGGTTTTGAATAAGGGGCTGGGAGAGTGGTCAATAATGTATACTGAGGAAATAGGGAAATTTTTTGGGTCACCCTGTATATACCTCCTCTGCCATTGAAAACATGTTTTTGCTGGCTTGCTCGTGTTTTCCCCTCCAGAGTATGTTGTCTTTCTCCAGCTTCTTGATAGTCTTACTCATTTTACCCATCTCCGTTTTGAAGGTTGCAAACACCTCATTGGACCTGTGGGTAGAGAGGTTACAAATCCTAGCATGTTGGGTCAAATCCTAGTATTTTGGGTCAATTAGATAAGATCAGTGTTGACTGCACTCTCCGAACCGTGAATGATGTTGCAGTCATGAAGTATGCCTTCTTTCATTTTACCTTGTAAGAGTCTTCTGGAACTCTTCAAATTTCTCAGTGTAAAGAGTTAGTTGGGATCTCAACTCAGCTTCCTGTTCCACCAACGCTTCATTCTTCTTCTTCTCCTTCACGTACTCAGCCAGCAGCTGATAGGGAGTGATGGGTTAAGAAGGGGCCACTACTCACTAGGGGATCTCACAGCTGGCCTCTGGGTTCAGACAATACAGTTGATGAATGATGATACTAAAAGACATGAGACAAAATAGGAGGACATTGCCTCTCCACTTTATGGAACCACTTGGTACTTACATTTCGTTTTTCAGTCAGGTCCTTTTGCCTCTCCTCAGCTCCTTGGATTGCCTGTTGTGCTAGCTTCGTCTCTGCCAGTTGGGTCTCCAAACTCTTTTGTTTCAGTACCCTCTCAACGTGCTGTTAGGAGAATTGTGGAAATATAAAATACAATAGAATGTGATTGGTATTTACTGTTTAGTTACATGCTTTTTAAGACCCAGTCAGAAACGAAATGTGATTTCAGTGGAATAATAACAATCACAAGTTACCTCTTCTCTATTGCGATACTCCTCAATAAGACTCTTTAGTTTGGTGGCTAGCTCCATGTTATCTTCCCTCAAGGTTTGGTTGTTTGTCTGGTTATCCGACATCTTTTGGTTGATGTCATTGATAGTCGTCTGATGAAGAAAACAGGGGTTAGTACTGCAGGTAGAGTGATATAGTAGAGGTCAGAGAGACTAGATCCAAATTAGTAGCTGCGGTAGATAATACTCTTGTTTTGAGTGTGCAGAGGTACTTATACTCTATATAACTTAATATAAAAATACCTGGAACTTGGCGGCTATTTCCTGTCTTTTCCTATCTTCCTCTTGAGCACGCTGATCGTACTCTTCCTGCGGTTGAAATAATTTTGGTGACTGTTATTTACTACCCCTAGTACCTTGATATTGCGTATAACGCGTTGTGTCTGAATACATGTTTTTTTCATTTCTCAGATGTATGTGCAGTACGTGCTGTGCTGTATGTTTCTACCAGTTCCAGGGAAAGTTTATGTAAAAATTACATTAGTCCATGTCGCCTTACTTTTTCTGTTTCACAAACATTCAATATCTCTCTGTCTCTCTCTTTACCTCTCTCTGTCTCTCTTTACCTCTCTTTCACTCTCTCTCTCTCTTTCTCCGTCTTTCACTCTTTTTCTCTCTCTCTCTCTCTCTCTCTCTCTCTCTCTCTCTCTCTCTCTCTCTCTTTCTCACTCCCTCTCTTTATCTATCTCTCTCTTTCTCTCTCTCTCTCACACACACTCTCTCTCTCTCTCTCTCTCTCTCTCTCGCTCTCTCTGCTGTGTAAACTTACTTCCTGTAGCACACATGTAAGCAGGCTGCAACAAGCACCCACACACTCACACGCACTCAACACTATTCCTAAATTGAAACCTTCTAAGAAAAACAGGTACAGAGAGCTGCTCAATAGGGCTGGTATTTCAAACTTGCTAAAATCTCAACTTTAACATTAATACGAATGATAAAGTTTTCTAACATCGTTATCTACTAACATGTACTAACATTGCTATGTACTAACATGTGCTAACATTGCTATGTACTAACATAAACACCCAATAACTCACCTTGAGACACTTGACATGTCGTTGTAGCTCCCTACAGAGACTCTCCAACTTGCTCTTGGCAAGGTTGGCCCTGTTATAGGAGGCCTGAAGATGGTCCCTCTCGTCAAGAATCTGGTCATGCTTCTTCTTCATCTCGTCATGAGTCAGTTCACTAACATTACTTTGGTGAGCCTGAAGCAGGGGTCAATGAATGTAGAGCTGTGAATATTGTACGCGTGAAGTCTAAAATGAAATTACAGTGTTAACCAATTAGTTTTCTCTGAAGTGAGGAAACATGTACACTGATGCTCTACTAACAGGCACTATTATCCCATTATGCGTCAACCCCCTGGTTCTACTTACAAGCTCGACATATTTCTTGATAAGGCATTCCAGCTTTAGCTCAGTTGTCCCATGGCAGTTCAGAACATTCTTCAGCGCCTTTATCTCAGCCTCGAGGTCCCGAGAGACAGGTTTCTTGTTGGGGGTCGCTTCTTTTGCCATCATAGTCATTTATACCGAGTTTTACCTTTTGAAAGTGATTATTTTAACTTTGGGAATGAGGTGAGATACTCCATTATAACGGGATTTTAGAGGTGGGAAACACGTAGTGTACATCATGTAAGTCAAGATCAAGAAGATTGGAAGCTAAATAGATTTGTATAAATTAAATAAACACACGCACATGTACCAAATTAAACTTTTCAAAGTTTCCTACTACTGTTTTTTGGGTCCCGCCAAGTTTTCTGATAAGTCTGTAATCTGTAAACCCCTTCATGTCCTTTCAAAGAGAATGATCACCATTTATACCGAGATGCAACTAGTAACTCATTAACAACTCATTAACAAATCATTAGCAACTCATTAACACGTCATCAACTCTCTGATACACTGCACTTTGTAATCCCAGTATCTATCCCTCACAGTCGGCGTCTCCTTTAACACCATATAGATATCAATCGCCTTCTCATAGTCCTCTCTCTCCTCCCTGATCTCCGCGAGGACCTTCAGCCCAAACGGGCTTCTTATCTGCCGAGAGTAGAGATCTTCACACATCTCAACAAACAATTTGAAATCAACCATTGAGTGTCCATTTCCCTTGATCATTCCCGTCGCGTAATTCCAGGGAGATTCGTTGTTAGGGGCTTTGTTAATGTATGCTCGAGTGTACTCCAACTCCCGTTCAATTACCTCCTTATCCCAGCCTGTAGTGTTAGTCACCACAAAGTATCTGTGATTCCAGGCACTGTTGTTTCTGAGGTCTTCCTGGAGTAATTTCTCAACAAATTCCAATTCTCCCTCCCATAAATTGTATTGAGACACAACCCACTGCCGGTGATCCCACGCGTGATAGTTTTTAGCATCCTTCCCCAGTGTGGTAGCGGTTAGATCCAGCTCCTTAGAAGGGTCCCCGGTCATTTCAATAAGACAGCGGCGATGGATGCCATACCTGATAATTCTTGGGTTGATCCTTGATCACTGCATCAGCAAACTCAACCTCCTGATCCAGACTAATGTTCATGTTCCTCAGTATCTCCCTGCGATAGTGCCACACATGTGTAGTTTGCAGCATTCAGATCGATAGCATCGGTGGTAAGTTCAAACGCTCTCAAACTGTACTCCTTCTTTTGCATGAATAGCCGCCATGTAACTATACACATCTTTAAATCGGTCTGAGTACATGATCTGAACTACATCACCACAGGGGAGGGGAATAGGGGTAATGTCCTTCCAGTCGGGCCGCTCTGAGTATGGTGTCTCATCTGAGTCTGACATGGCTAGTTAGAGGAGATATTTAATTAGGCGAGATTCATTTAGGGGGGTGTGAGGTCAGAAGTAGGGGACATGTTAGAATTGGCCAACATTGGAAGCAGTCAATAATAAACAAAGAGTGTAATCAGATTGTTGTTATTCTGAGTTGGATAAAAGTCAATAAATTATTTTAAAAACAGTTTTAAAAGCAGTTTTAAAAGTTAGTTTACCCAACCTTTCTACCCCTCCAGAACTTTCCTCGTTGCTTCTTCAAGAAGGGAGCTGCAGATCGTCCCAATTGCCTTCTCTCTCCTCCCATCATCTCCACCGCTCTTGTCCCTGCGAGGTTGTCTGGGGGTCTCTTCTGGCTCTGCCGCTGTTTCAGCAGTTGCTGCTCCTATCCTGCTACCAAGTGGTAGAGACACCGAACTGGTGTTAACCGCGAATATCTTGCTCTCGTTCTCACAACTCACTAGTTTCATCTGCATTGCTCGTTTACCCCTGCTAGGTTTCACTACCTCCTCCTCCTCCTCTTCCTCCTCACTTTCTCCACCCACTGCTGAAACCTCCTCAAACCCGCTCTTCTGCTGGTCAGTTAGCTTTCTAACTGTTGGGTTGATCAGTTTGAATTGTTCGCTCTCCTCATCTACTTGGAAGTTAGAGTCTGTGAAGAGAGATCCAAATCGGTCATCACCCATGAGTGTGCCACCTTTATGGAGATCCTTAGCGGCCAGGTTTTTATTAATCTTGGGCAGGGCTCGCTTCTCAATCCTGTCTGGGACAGCCAATTTCTCCTTGACTCTCTTCTCTTTGTACTCCGAAAATGCAAACGGTTGTACAATGTCCCTAGCCTCGCGATACAGCTTCATGTGGATAAAGTAACCATGCATGTAGGCCCGGAGGTAACTAGTCCCAGAGAGATGTGACAGACCCAAGCTCTCCAGCTCCTCTGACGTAACAAATTTGTAATCATCATAAACCACGTTCTCAGTTGACTCTTCCAGCTCCTCCGTGATACTATCCAGGAATGAGCACCATTTGGGGGCTGGACCCACCGCAGGTATGTAAAATGTTCCCATTTTTTGGGCTTCCTTGGCGAAGAAGAACATTCCAGTGCCTTCGTGCCATGCCACGTGACAGATGTCTTCCTCTGACTCGATAGCAGTGAACGCCTCCCCAGTCTGCCCATCCCATATCTTGAAACTGCGTTTACAGGCTGACATAACCCGGCCTTCAGGGTGGTAAAATATTGTGTTGATAGGTTGCCCATAGTGATGGTCTTTGGTTAGCATGACCTGGGGAGATCGGATATCGTAGAGATGGACCTTTCCATCCTCCGTTCCCACCGCCAGATCGAGAATGTTTGAGGTTTGTAGAGCGGTGATTTGAGGTGCAGAGGGAACGGACAGTGTTGCACATCGTGTTCTAGAGCGAGGATCCCAGCACTCAACGGTACCAGTTTCAGTTCCTGAGGGAGGGAGAGCAATGAGAAAATAATCAGAAGATGTAGGTACCTGACACATCTCTATTTATTTGTTACACGTAATTATACAAAGAACGGTTAAGTACCAGGTATTCAGATTTTGGGACTCACCTAAAAACAAGAGAGAATGTTGGGGATGGATCTTGGTGACATTTACACCGGTAGTTAGTGTATCGATAGGCTTCATAAAGGTTCCTTTACACAGGTTCAATCTAAACACTTGAGAACCAGTGGCACCTGCATCAAAATATAATCGTTATATCATTGACTAGTGATTAGAACTAGTATCTAAATGGTACCTGGGTGTTTGGTTAAATCTGTAAGGTGTCAATAACTAACCAATATAAAGTTCAGCAGTCCGGGAATAGTACGCGATATCTCGACCAAAGGTAGGGATACGTGTCCGGTAATAGATCCCATCTTGTGTATGCATCTCAATATACCGCTCAGATTGTAACAGAACCAGCTTCTTCCAATCTTCAGAGAGAATGTGAAAAGCCACCACTTCTGAGTCCATTCCACGTTCGAACTTCATTGATAGTTGGCTCGTGTCAAAACATCTGAGGGAAATGATAATATAAGAAATATCAAATAGGTCACACTCGGAAAAAAGTAATTTAGACAACTCTATTACCTTAATCTAGGCGGATAAACCCCCGTTGCATAGATGTGGGTCTTATCGGGTGTCAAGGCAATTCGCTGACTGCTGATTGGCATTTCAAATTCTTGTATCAGCTGAATTCGTTTCCTCATGGATACATCTGTCTTGAGGAGGAGCCGTTTCTTTCTTTCTGAGAGCCAGTCAGGTATTGTCCGTCCATGAGTAAGGTTGTAGATCTTAACATCGTTTGGGTTTAGTACTTGCATATCTGACCTATCAAAAGAGTTGTGTATAGCGGTCAGTTCATGTAATCTTATTTCTGTCCCCGTGGGAGACGGGAGCGGGGAGTGCTGAGCGATCAAGTCCAACAAAACTTTTTAAAATCATCTTGGTTAGAATAGCGGATAGTATCTCCATAAGTTTACTGAGAATGACCGTTTAAGTTGGCTTTTAAAAGCGCTACAATAACCTGTACGGTGCACCGCGTGTGAAGACCGACGGACCGCGGGCAGAGGGGCCAGCAGCTCAGGGGCAGGAACTTTAAAAGTGAATTCGTATGTATAATTTTGGGAAGAATTTCGTGCATTCCTGGGAGGGGCCGAAGGCCACTCCCACAGCGACCGATAACCGAAGGTGCCGCAAAGCGACACCGGAGGGAGCTCCGGTCGTGCGACCGGAGATGTCAAGTTGCATTTTTATTGTTCAAATTTTTTGGTATGTGCTAAGGTCTCGTCGCGCATACACCACCGTAACGAGCGGACCTCGTTAGAGGGGCAGCAGCCAGCAGCACTTGAAAAGCAAATTTTGAAAAGGGAAATTTTGGAAATTATAATTTTGAAACTTGCAAAATTTTGGAACACAATTTCATTCAAGCGCGCGGCGCACGCGCAGCGAAATATTGACAATTGCAGCGCACATATCACTTTTGAGCGCGTTTCTGTATTCCGCAGCGCCGCTCAAGTTTTATCTGTATCTGTTTTTTTTCTAAAAGTTTAAAATTCTTTTCAAAGAGGCCCCTCGGAAATGTTCAAGTCATGCACAATCAAGTCACGCCCACCAATCACAGCTCAGAACGCGCGGAGTGCTTCGCGCGTTCTGCGCTGTGATTGGTGGGCGTGACTTGATTGTGCATGACTTGAACATTTCCGAGGGCCTCAAACTTCTTTTCAAGACTTAAAACGAAAAAGAATTTTCACTTTTCACTGCAATCCCTTGGCCCAGCTCGCAGGCGCTCTGTTCCTAAACCCCCACTGGGGCTGCGCCCCTGGAAAAAGTTAAAACGTACGGTTTGGCCTTGAAAAGCGCTGCCTATTCCCGCACTGGGGCCTGACGCCTGTAGCATATGCTAAGTTGGCCGATTTGGCTGTTGGTACGTTTTTTTGTCTTGTGTGCATACTGTGTGTCCTCATGGTAGCGGGTAGAGCGCCTGTAGCGTGTGCCGTGTGTGCCAAATTTGGTCGACTTGGCATTTGCTTTAAAAAGCGTAATATTCCGCACCGAGGCGACTATGTCCTATGAAGTAGGCAGTAGCATGTGTATGTTGAATGCAGTAGGAGACATAATCGTTCTGAAGAACCAACCAGGATTAAAAAAGGATTGGAGTTTAAAGTTTTAAACAGCTCATTTCTTGTTAGGAATGTCTGATTACTCCGACTACAGTGATGATGAAGATGATGGACCAGCACCCCGAGTTTACTCAGGTGAGCAGTGGGTTTAATTCAACGAGAAGTATCAATTCAAATTGAAAAAAATAATCTTGATATCACCCCTCTTCTTTCAGGGAAAAACACAGCGGCCACAGCCAACGATCTCCAGCACCAGTTGACTCGTTTTAAATCAAAGTATAACAAAAGCAACAAAGAAAGGGAGCAACTATCAAGAAAAGTAGCTGATCTTGAAGGGTAAGTAGTAATTGAAATAGACCTCATTGATTGGTTACTGATCGTATCTTCCTCTCAGGAAACTAACCGAGTATGGAGATTTAAAAAAGTTGTATGACAGTACACGACTGGAACGTGACGTTGAGCGTCGTTCGTTTGAAATACAATTAGCAAACGAGGCAGATCAGAACAAGAAGTTACAGACTCTGCTAAAGCAAAATGGGTCAAGTCTTGCCGAGCTGGAACGGAGACATAAGGAGCTAGCAGAGCTAAACAAACAAAATGAAGCGAAACTGTTCCAAAGCAAAATCGGTATGACCACAGACCAACAACATCATTTTAAACCCTATAGTACATCCTGATTGCAGATATATATGAGAGGGTACATTGTACAACCGTTACTTTTTTCACTCTATATTTTCAGATCACGCGGGGGTTGTTAGTAATGTAGCCAGCCTTGAGGAACAACTCGCCCAGACAAAAGATGAGTTACAAAGTTCCAGAGAGATCGTTATGGAACATACTAACTCACTTCAACTTCTTACTGGGGAACGCTCTGCGCTGTTGGTACGTGTTCTAAATTCATTCTCCAATGCCATATGGTCATTTTTTTTTTAACTTGTGCAAAATTTTTTCCGAAAATGACATAAGTTCAGTTTTTTCGACTTTTATCATAGTTTTTGTCAAAAAATATTATTTTCCAACGAATATTATGTGTAAAAGTGTATAGGGAATAGATTTACAGGCAAAATAAATTAAAAACTCACCTCGTGAGGTGCCGGTGACCATGTTTGCAAAAGCGTGTGCCATTCCGTCAAATTTTAATATTTTTTCCTAAAATTTTCGAAAATATGCTGAAAAATGTCCATAATAAACACCATTAAAATATGTAAGCAAACTTACTCAATCTATGAGGTGCAACCGGTGTTTAAAGTTACACTGTATACTTACAGCTACTTTTAAGCCCGTAGCACCTCACGTTTCACGACTTTTCCTAGCTAGATACTTGCAGTAGACTCAAAACCATCATTTGTACCAAAAAAGTTCCAAAAATTTTGCTCAATGAGTGAGGTGCACCCAAAAAACTGTATTTTCTTCAAACGCTAATTGCACCTCACTCAGTGAGTATATAGTTCTGAAAGTGGCCTTAATTTGCTCATATGACATCCCCAAACACTACCTAATCGATTCCAAGGTCATTGCTCAACCTGTGAGGTGCACTGGAGAAGTAGGTAAAATATGTCATTTTTTGAGGGTCTGCACCTCACTCGCTGAGTAATTTTTAGAGCAAATTTTCGGTAAATCAGGAGGGAAATTGTCTAATCTTGCTTTATGCCAAGTTTCAATTCTTTATTTACTCATTTGACCCCTAGTGAGTAAACTTTTAGCTCTAAAATCGGCTTGCACCTCACCAAATGAGTAAATTTTTCCATGGTTTTCACCTCATCTGATGAGTGAGAAATATCCCCACCATTTCTGAAAGTTTGGAGATTTTTGATCAAACGGTATTTCTACAAATCGGGGGCACCTCACGATAGCACCTCACGGCGTAGAAATGCTATAGCACCTCACTGGAGTAAGCTAGAGACTTCGTTCTTTCACTAAATTGAACTTTTAATATTTCTCGATTTTTTGAGGTGCTGAGTAAATTTCCAGTGGCCACAGCTATTTTGCTATGATCATTTGAAAAAATTTGGTAGTTGCACAAGTTAAAAAAAAAATGACCATATGTTACTTCTTTAATTATGTTACTCCGTTAATTTTATCCCTTATAGAACGAGGAACAGTTGAACAAGGCTCGTATTAAGGAGCTATTTAATGAACTAAAGGAGTACAAGAACAAATACAACGAAGTGGACAAGAGCTATGGAGATCTCAGTCAGAAACATGCCAACCTAAAGGTATGGAATCATACAGTTAGAATAATTGGATACTGCGTTGTTTGTACTGACAGAGTCTGAACAAATCAAATCCTTGGTTAATATTTAGTTGTCTCGCTCAGTCTGATTTGTATAATATTTGTAAACAGCAGTGAATTTTTATCAGGCACTAACGAACACCAACGCAAGCCAACTCAATAAAAGTATCACAGAGAGTAAAGAGGAAAGTTTCAAGCTAAGTGGAGAAAGGGATTCTCTCCAATTGAAGCTAACACACACTCAGTTAGTTGTTGTTTATTGGAGTATTTTCAGTCAATTACCAAATGAATATATTTTCTTGTTTTATTCGAGTAAGGTCGAGCAAGGCAAATATTTGCAATGTTTTAGAGACACACTAAAGGATACCCAGTCAAGTTTGGTGGAGATACAGGACCGGTATAAGGTGGAGAAAGAGGAGGGGGATAAGAATAAGGTGCTTCTGAAGCAGGCACAAATGAGCATCCAGCACCTCAAGGTACTTTGATACACTTATAACTTGTCTCACAGAAGACGAAGCGTGTGTGACATTACAGTCATGTGTAGTATATCAACTCCTAATATACCTATGTAGTATGTACAACAACGCTATAACAATACTACTAGTACTACAATGTACATACTAATTCAAGTGGAGAGATATATTTGAACCAGGGATCTACTACTGAAATTATTGTAGTCATTCAGGACCTACCGACTAGTTAATTATCTGTTCATAATTATCTGTTCATTCAGGAACTCTATGGGGAGAAGGAAGTTCAAAATAACCGCCATGTTTCTGAGATAGAAAAACAACTGGGAGCTGTAACAAAGGAGCTCGATTCTACCCGTGTACAACTCAGAGAAGCTCAGGTAAGTGTTACAAGGGGGTGTTACAAGTAAAGGTGCTTGATTTATCACCAGTCAGACGTAGTTTTAGTAAGGGTAGGGAGTTCACTAAATCACATGTTCCACTTTCACACCCACGATTTAGGATCACAACATTTCACTGACCCACAATGGTTCCTTGGTTGAAGATAAACTGCAGACCTCCCTGGTGGAGTTGGACAGGGAGAGACAGTCTTTCCAGGGGGAACTACAACGAGTCACAGAAACTGTAGAGAATGATAAGGTTTGGAATTCTCAGTTGTGCTCTAAATCCCGCAGTAATAATTAATCATTCATTCATCTCATCCCCACCATCGATCATGGTTTCATTAGATTTCCTGGAGTGGCAAGGAGTGTCGATACATAAAGGAGATTAAAGGAACCAAGATGCAGATGGAGGAGCTGATAGAACACTACAAAAACGAGATACGGGATTTAACTGCCGAGCATGATCGGCAACATACACTTCTCGTGGTAAGGGGTGATATAGAACAGTGTTCAGATATATCATCGAATTTAGTATTGGGTGGACCAATGAATATATATTGGTTGCTATCATTCTATGTTACTAAATGGTAGTTCTTCTAAGTACAACTGTGTCAGGAGAGCAGTGAGAAGCAGGTAGCAGCTCTTACCAAGATGATTGGGTTGAAGGAGGAGGAGCTGGGACAGTACCAACTACTGATATCACGTGTCATCCATGCACTCAGATCAGTCAACCCTTCACACCATCATCACCACCAAGCATTCCCATACTCACCCATTGTAGGTTTAGGAGATGGACAGACACATTGACACACAGACACACAGACACACAGACACAGAGACGTAACCACTAACCACCCACTTCAACAGCTTCATCCATGACCTTGGACATCCCAACACTATATTTTGTTTCTCCAGGCCCAGCGTGGGGTGAGTAGTGCTACTAACTCAACAAGCAGTGAGCAGATTGCTACCCTGAACACAGAACTGGGTCATCTTACAGCCACCGTAGATCACCTCAAAGAAAAACTCAAACAGGTACTTACCTATAATCGGTAATTTCACTGAATACTGATATTCTATGGATGTTTTTATTGTTTTTACCCTGTACCGTGCCACCTTGATTTGTTTGACCATGTGACATTTCCCCCTTGATAGATGGAAGAAGAGAAGCAGCATGAAGTTGTTAAACTGGAGAAGTTAGCAGAAGAAAAGAACACCTTATTCACGGCTAAAAGTGAAATTGAAATGTAAGCTATAACAAATTCTCAAAAGTCGATCGTCTTGGGTTCAGTTTCAGCTAACTGTACAATTTCAGAGAGTTAAGTAAACAGAGAGATGCCTTCAAGGATGAGATCAGAGCACTGAAAAACGATCTAAAGAATGGTGAAAATAAATACGAGGTAACATCTTGTGATGTTTTACTTTTAGAATTTTCAGAATAATTGGCCCGTGCCCAACTTGTCGAGTCTTCTTACCCAAATAATCCTATTCAAACAAGCTGCTACCCCAATGTGCAGGTGTTGAAAAAGAAGTTAGAGTCAACGAGGGAGGAGATTGGGAAAATGGAACATGAATTGAGGGGTGCTCAGACTGCCTTGACAGACAAAGGCAACTGTAACACAAAATTAGAGGAAGAACTAGGTACTTTTTCCATCATATTTTGTTTCTCGACCCCATTCCCCCACCCTTATTATAACTCAGGGTGCATCTTTGGTAGGGGGGCTTTAATGGCTTGTGTCCCGGAAATGTACACACAACACAAGCACACACAATGGTTGCTATGGTAACTAGCCCCCTGTATAGTCCCCCTGTGGTTACCAGCAATTTTAGAAGTCCCCTAATCGATTGCTCTTATTATAGTGTATAATTACATACTTTGGTGTATACCTTCTTTTCTCTTTATTTCACTCTCTCTCTCTTTCTATTTCCCTCTCTCCATTTCTCTCTCCCTATCTCACTCTCTCGCTCTCTCTATCTCTCTTCATCTCTTTCTTCGCCAGGGACTTTAAAAACAGAAAACAGTGTGGTAACACATCAACTAAACGAAGCGAAGATTTCTGTTGCTGAACAATTGACTGAGATACAAAATCTCAAAACAAGGTAAAAACTAAACACAGTTGCTATAATTGATAGTGTATGTGTATGTGTATGCAGCTTCTATAATAGCTATAGACCATTGGATCATTGATAATAATTGTCAAATGATTGTCGAATAAAATTTGATATATTCTACTGGCGTCATATCTGGACACCGGTTCCGCTGATATGAGCCAGACAACAGAGTCAGCCGCGGTGAGTCTCTAACAGCTATTTAATATTTTCCCAGGGTAACAGTACTTCAAGAGGACAGCAAGAGTATCCGATTAAAATGTGACGAGAGTCTGAACAAAGTCAAAGAGAAGGAGGATCAACTGAAAACAGTGAACGATCGGATCTCATCGTTCCAACAGCAGATACATGCCGATCAGATCAAGGTAATTGCAGTAGAGCGCGCAGTGTGCGCACTGGTGAAAGTGTTTAGTTTCAGCAGTAGCCATAACAGAATCTTCTGTAGCACATGGAGGAGTTATCGAGCCAGAAGGATAGTTTCACCGACCAGATTCATGTCTTGGAGGTGGAGTTGCGGGACACTAAAAATGATAGGGATAGTAAGAAGTCTTTAGTTGATGATCTACGACAAAAGATAACTGACAAGAGCCAAGAAAAGGTAGAAAATTTGCGCCCCAAATGAAGATTCGTCTTTACATTTTCTCCCAGTCCAATATCTCTATATTATTACGGTAGAACACTATAATAACTACCTCTAAGATTGACTAATCCCAACTGTCATCTCCAGGTGTCAGCAATTGAAGTACCCGCTGGAGTATCAGAAGAGGCAGCCCTACAATACCGGGAATTACAGGAGCGATTCCAGAGTCAATGTTCTGAGTTACACCAGATAAAATCGGAGAAAATAATCGCTGATAATACAGTCAGCCAACTGAAATACAGTGTTGATAGCGAACGAGAGAAACTGGCTGCAACTGAACTGGTAAACACTTAAAGTTGATACCCCTTTATATGTATATATTTCCGGGACTAGCCAAACTTGTTGAGTAAGGTACCCGGCACCCCTTTTTCAACAATGCCAAACTATAAGGTTTTCCCTTCTCTAGGCAGTAAAGGACACCACGATAAAACTGAATGAAGTGAAGGACAAGGTGGCATCAGTTCAGACCGAGTGTAATAGGAAGTCTAATGAGATATCGAGACTAACAGAGCTCCTTCAAGTTGAGAAGGAGAGGAACTCTAGAAATAGTTCCGATGTTGAGGATTTCAGAGTCACCACTGCCAAGCTGAATGCAACTATAACTAGTTTGAAGGAAGATATATCAAAGCTCAGGGAAGCCGTAAAGAGAGAGGTAGGTGTTTGTTTGACATGTTCTCAGTCTGTTGGCTCTCACACTGGGCATTCGGCTTGCACTAGCATGACAAGTGTTTGCTACCCCCGCCCCCTTTTCTGGGTACAGCTGTTAGCGAATGTGTACCAAATCTCTTATATTAATATTACCACCCCCTATTACCAGTCTGTCTGAAATCCGGTGTTTCGACCAAACGATTTTGGGGATGTGGGAGGGAATGACAACCTTTGTTTGTGCTTACCAGTACAATGATTTGCCCATCGTATCGGAATAATAAATTTTTAACTTTTATTTCAAATTAAACTCTATTTTTTTTCCTGATTTCTGAATGCTAGTGTTATAAAAGAATGAAATAGTGGCTTCTTTTGTATCACTGTTCCGGTTCGTCTGTATATTGAGTGGGGTAATTACTCAACTCCGTGATGATGACGGCGCTCTTCAACTCCGTGATGGTGACGGCGCTCCTCAACTCCGTGATGATGACGGCGCTCTTCAACTCCGTGATGGTGACGGCGCTCCTCAACTCCGTGATGGTGACGGCGCTCCTCAACTCCGTGATGGTGACGGCGCTCCTCAACTCCGTGATGGTGACGGCGCTCCTCAACTCCGTGATGGTGACGGCGCTCCTCAACTCCGTGATGGTGACGGCGCTCCTCAACTCCGTGATGGTGACGGCGCTCCTCAACTCCGTGATGGTGACGGCGCTCCTCAACTCCGTGATGGTGACGGCGCTCCTCAACTCCATGATGGTGACGGCGCTCCTCAACTCCGTGATGGTGACGGCGATCCTCAACTCCGTGATGATGACGGCGCTCCTCAACTCCGTGATGGTGACGGCGCTCCTCAACTCCGTGATGGTGACGGCGCTCCTCAACTCCGTGATGATGACGGCGCTCTTCAACTCCGTGATGGTGACGGCGCTCCTCAACTCCGTGATGGTGACGGCGCTCCTCAACTCCGTGATGGTGACGGCGCTCCTCAACTCCGTGATGGTGACGGCGCTCCTCAACTCCGTGATGGTGACGGCGCTCCTCAACTCCGTGATGGTGACGGCGCTCCTCAACTCCGTGATGGTGGCGGTCTTCACCATTTACAGCCATTACGGCCAAGGCCACGAATAAAATGATTTTCATTTTTACCAGTCTAGGGAAGATGTAATATTATTTATTTATTTAAATTAGGCTTGGACAAATATATAATTTGGGTGACAAGTCCCATGTTCACAGTAAACAGTTGTAGTACATGTTAATATGGTACCGCAAACATGGAACCATAATTTCAAATCCCCTCTCGAACTAGCTAACAACAAACAGCTAATAAAAAGTTGGACAACTAGCTGAGCAACATGGCACTGTGTTATATTACTTGTTATGCAACTACTAGTACTGGTATAAAGCATAGTATTTGTAAACGTTGGTAGTGTAAATTAGTCTCCATATAGTCATTGTACTAGTACTTACCTTGCATTTTGTACAGCGAGAGAGAGAGAGAGAGAGAGAGGGGGGGGGAGTTGGTCCACCTGCCACCACCTCCAATCGGTTTCCCCCGGGCAACGGGGTCACACGGAGTACCTTTTTCCCCATCCCCTTTTCCCCCTGTTCGATTTCCAGGTCCGTGTGGCCGCGGCTGAGCGTGGCTGTGTATCAGAAATACGGAAAAAAATCAGAAAATACAAAATACAAAAACATCTTGGCAAGGCGGCCCACAGTGTATTATCGCCAACTATTATGTTCCTACCCCGCCTTCTCCGGCTCAGGGTTACCAGTGGAACAGGCATCTTCCAGCCAACTGTGGACCCCCAACGCCCCTTTATCCGCTAACCAATACTGTTTTTGTTCTACTAGCCCCCCTAACCCACTTCTTCCATTTTTGATAGGGTTCTGCATCGGAGATGATTATTTGGAACGGGGTGGCTGTCCTCTCTGGAGCGGGGTCAGCTGTCTTTACTGGAGCGGGGTTAGCTGTCCTTACTGGAGCGGGGTCAGCCGTCCTCTCTGGAGCGGGGTGGCTGTCCTCTCTGGAACGGGGTCAGCTGTCTTTACTGGAGCGGGGTCAGCTGTCATTACTGGAGCGGGGTCAGCTGTCTTTACTGGAGCGGGGTTAGCTGTCCTCTCTGGAGCGGGGTGGCTGTCTTCTCTGGAGCGGGGTGGCTGTCTTTTCTGGAGCGGGGTCGGCTGTCCTTACTGGAGCGGGGTCGGCTGTCCTCTCTGGAACGGGGTGGCTGTCCTCTCTGGAGCGGTGTCAGCTGTCTTTACTGGAACGGGGTCAGCTGTCTTTACTGGAACGGGGTCAGCTGTCCTTACTGGAACGGGGTCAGCTGTCTTCTCTGGAACGGGGTGGCTGTCTTCTCTGGAACGGGGTCAGCTGGCTTCTCTGGAACGGGGTCAGCTGACTTTTCTGGAACGGGGTCAGCTGGCTTCTCTGGAACGGGGTCAGCTGGCTTCTCTGGAACGGGGTCGGCTGTCTTCTCTGGAACGGGGTCAGCTGGCTTCTCTGGAACGGGCTGGCTGTCCTCTCTGGCTCGACATGTAATCATCATCCATTTGTGTTTTTTTTTTCGCTCGTACCCGTTCCTGCTTGTTTTAGGCTGCCTTAGATTCAGACGGTTTGCTTCTTCAGTTCCTGATAAGTTGTCTCTTCTTAGAATTCATTGTAGCAGATTGGGCTTCTTTGCAGATAGTTTAGGAGGTCTTGTGCTCCGTCACCATGAGCTTTAATCCCACTTTACTTCCCCCTTTTTAAAATCATCCCCTTTCCTTAACCCATATGTACATAGTTAAATTTACCCGTATGTACATTGTTCTACCTACCCTACCTTTACTCCGCAGGCCCTCCGGGCCCTCAGATCCAACAGGATCCGGGTCCGGGGGATTTAACCCTGCTCTTGCATGGGGCCTCACGGCCCCATGTGGGAGTGGTGCGTGTAGTGGACCGAGAGAGAGAGAGAGAGAGAGAGAGAGAGAGAGAGAGAGAGATAGAGAGAGATAGATAGATAGAGAGAGAGAGAGTATATTTATTCTTCTTCAAAACATTTCCTGCATTTATAAAACTTTTACAGGGATAGAGAGAGAGAAAGAGATAGAGAGTGAGTTATAGAGAAGGGGACATGTTGAGAAGGAATATTGAGACAAAATATTAACAGTTGGAGGGGGGTAACCTACCGTGTGGGGCAATAAAAAGTCCCCCCCCCCTAAGTCTACCATAGTTCCAGGTATCGTGGAGTGCTAAAATTTGGTACAGCTATAACTCTATGCATATGAGACAAATAAATAACTTGACCAAAATTTCAGACCTCTAGCTCAAAATTCATTTTTTATCGGAATGAACATGGTCATTCATTCCAGAAAAAAATCGGAGATGATTATTTGGAACGGGGTGGCTGTCCTCTCTGGAGCGGGGTCAGCTGTCTTTACTGGAGCGGGGTTAGCTGTCCTTACTGGAGCGGGGTCAGCCGTCCTCTCTGGAGCGGGGTGGCTGTCCTCTCTGGAACGGGGTCAGCTGTCTTTACTGGAGCGGGGTCAGCTGTCATTACTGGAGCGGGGTCAGCTGTCTTTACTGGAGCGGGGTTAGCTGTCCTCTCTGGAGCGGGGTGGCTGTCTTCTCTGGAGCGGGGTGGCTGTCTTTTCTGGAGCGGGGTCGGCTGTCCTTACTGGAGCGGGGTCGGCTGTCCTCTCTGGAACGGGGTGGCTGTCCTCTCTGGAGCGGTGTCAGCTGTCTTTACTGGAACGGGGTCAGCTGTCTTTACTGGAACGGGGTCAGCTGTCCTTACTGGAACGGGGTCAGCTGTCTTCTCTGGAACGGGGTCAGCTGGCTTCTCTGGAACGGGGTCAGCTGACTTTTCTGGAACGGGGTCAGCTGGCTTCTCTGGAACGGGGTCAGCTGGCTTCTCTGGAACGGGGTCGGCTGTCTTCTCTGGAACGGGGTCAGCTGGCTTCTCTGGAACGGGCTGGCTGTCCTCTCTGGCTCGACATGTAATCATCATCCATTTGTGTTTTTTTTTTTCGCTCGTACCCGTTCCTGCTTGTTTTAGGCTGCCTTAGATTCAGACGGTTTGCTTCTTCAGTTCCTGATAAGTTGTCTCTTCTTAGAATTCATTGTAGCAGATTGGGCTTCTTTGCAGATAGTTTAGGAGGTCTTGTGCTCCGTCACCATGAGCTTTAATCCCACTTTACTTCCCCCTTTTTAAAATCATCCCCTTTCCTTAACCCATATGTACATAGTTAAATTTACCCGTATGTACATTGTTCTACCTACCCTACCTTTACTCCGCAGGCCCTCCGGGCCCTCAGATCCAACAGGATCCGGGTCCGGGGGATTTAACCCTGCTCTTGCATGGGGCCTCACGGCCCCATGTGGGAGTGGTGCGTGTAGTGGACCGAGAGAGAGAGAGAGAGAGAGAGAGAGATAGAGAGAGATAGATAGATAGAGAGAGAGAGAGTATATTTATTCTTCTTCAAAACATTTCCTGCATTTATAAAACTTTTACAGGGATAGAGAGAGAGAAAGAGATAGAGAGTGAGTTATAGAGAAGGGGACATGTTGAGAAGGAATATTGAGACAAAATATTAACAGTTGGAGGGGGGTAACCTACCGTGTGGGGCAATAAAAAGTCCCCCCCCCCCTAAGTCTACCATAGTTCCAGGTATCGTGGAGTGCTAAAATTTGGTACAGCTATAACTCTATGCATATGAGACAAATAAATAACTTGACCAAAATTTCAGACCTCTAGCTCAAAATTCATTTTTTATCGGAATGAACATGGTCATTCATTCCAGAAAAAAATATTTTCCGGTCCAAAATTTAACCAATTATGTTTGGCTATCGATTAGCTTTCCAATGTGACCGATATCAGTTAATTTGGACCACCACAAGAGATACAGTGTCATGTTTCTTAAAGTTAGTCAGGTCATGTGATCCTCACCGAATCGTTGAGTATCCGGGATCGCTAATCGGGCCAAGCTCAAGGGGCAGGGGAATCTCGTATCACAGCCGCTAATGAGGTCTGTGTACCAATTCAGGGTGATGTGATTCGAGGAAAGAGGACATTTATCCCGATTAGCGATCCCGGATACTCAACGATTCGGTGAGGATCACATGACCTGACTAACTTTAAGAAACATGACACTGTGTCTCTTGTGTTTGTCCAATTTAATTGATCTCGGTCACATTGGAAAGCTAATCGATAGCCAAACATAATTGGTTAAATTTTGGACCGGAAAATATTTTTTTCTGGAATGAATGACCATGTTCATTCCGATAAAAAATGAATTTTGAGCTAGAGGTCTGAAATTTTGGTCAAGTTATTTATTTGTCTCATAGAGTTACTGTACCAAATTTTAGAACTCCACGATATCTGGAACTATGGTAGACTTGGGGGGGGGGGGGACTTTTTATTGCCCCACACGGTAGTTGAGCAAATTGTATTATATTGAAATCACAATAAATGTTATGTGAGGTGTCGAGGGTTGATTGACATCTGAGTTCACACGTCACATTATTTTGATTTTTGTACGTACCCCCCCCCCCCCCCCCATCATATCTCTATCTCTTCAAAGACTTCTTATTTGGAGGCTAGAAGGAACTCGACATGATCTTACAGCCTTTTACATAAAATCTCTATGTAGGGGGTATAGGAGCTATCCTAACGCACAACCATTACAGGAGGGAGAGAAAGTGGCATTGCAGGGTGAGCTAGTTGAGAAGGAACGAATGCTGAGCAGTGAGGCTAAACTCAGATTACACATGACCTCTCAAATTGCAACCAACTCTGGAAATGTTAGTGATCTTCAAACCTAGATACTGTACCCGCTTTATCTAGTTTCAAACCCAAATCTGGTGTTAATCAATTTGAATCCCTTGTGTCAGGAAATTGCCCTTGAGAGTGAACGAAAGAAGGTAGCCAAGCTAGAAGAGAGATCTGAAGATCTGGTTGAGAGGGTTGACAAACTGAAGGTTGCTCTTGAGGAAGCTGAATCTGGGAGACGAAAACTACGGGAGGAGATGGAAGATATGAGTAGAAACCAACCGAGTACTAATGGTCTAGAGGACAAGGTGAGGGCGTTGAAAGAGAAGTTAATCAGGGAGAAGGAGGGATCCAAGAAGCTCCAGGAAGATATGGTAGCAAGGGTAAGGAAGACCCAGGAGATTGCCAGGGAAGAAGCGGCACAACGGAAGGAGCTGACGGAGAAGTTCATCTCGTAAGTTCACCGTTCAGTAATAATGAAATTGAATTGTCAGCCCATGCTTGAATTAATCATCTTCTAGTTCTATGTTCTCAGCTCTGAGCTCAGGCCGTTTTCTATTCCCCGCCATTGCATAAATCGCATTCCGTTATAATACTGCACAGTCCACTTGCACGGTCAGAGTATTGGCCTGACAGTATTAATACTAACTATTATACTTCACCGATATATTACTAAAACATAGTTGCCTAGGGTGAAGAGTGAGGTGGGTGAAATGGCCGGTAGGATAGCTGTCCTGCTGTCTGAGAATGAGCGACTAAAACAAGACTGCCAAACCCATGTCAAGGAAATAACTTCGCTCAGGGAACAACGCAGTGAAATTGAAACGCTAATGAAAACTGAATTCGTTCCAAGGTAGGTAGATTGATACACTTCTCTCATTTAGTTCTAAGATACACCTAGATGGACCAGTTCTCCTGGCCCTAAAATCACATACAACCCCTAAAACCACTGCGCTGACGAGCGCAAAGGTGGCCATTCCCCCTCCCCCATTATATTATACAATATCCGCTGTTACAGGAGAGAAGCGGAAACAGCACGGAAGGAATATGAAACGAAAAATCGTGTTGAACTTAATCGGAAGTTCCATGAAATACAAAAGAAAATGGAATACGATTCACAGTCTCGAGAAAAAGTTGATAAAGCCAGGTATGTATTTGAATATTAAATTAGTATTAAATTAATATTTGACCGATTCCCTAGGAAAAGTTTCTTAGAGATTAGATGGCTCAAAGTGGCAAAATTTTCTTTGAGATTAGGTGGGTCAAAGTGAGAAAGTTTATGAAAGATTATGTTGGTCAGAGTGGGAAAGTTTCTTAGAGATTAGGTGAGTCAAAGTGGAAAAGTTTCTTAGAGGTTAGGTTGGTCAAAGTGGGAAAGTTTCTTAGAGATCAGGGGGGGTAAAAGTTGAAAAATTCCTTAGAGATTAGGTGGGTCAAAGTGGGAAAGTTTCTTAGAGATTAGGTGAATTAAAGTGGTAAAGTTTCTTAGAGATTAGGTGGGTTAAAATGGGCAAGTTTCTCAGAGATTAGGTGGGTCTGTTTTGCTTTGTCCGACCCTGTCTCACCGCACCGCGGGTTAGAAATAGAACATACCAATAACCAGATCAGTTACCAGTGACCACTCCTCTCGCTCTGCTCATGGGAGTAAGCATCATGTGATATAACATTAACTGGCATTTCTGATTGAGTGATAAAATATCTTTATTTGACAGGGCTGATGTGGAAACAAAGGTACGGGAAGACCTCGCCACCTCGAACAGACAACTAAAAAGCAAGATTGAACATTTCACAGACCAACTGGACCAGTCGCAACGCCAACTTTCCGATATACAGTTTGAAAATCAGAAACTAAAAAACATGTTGGCTGAGGAAAGGAGATCAACTGATAGGTTATTGTCAATGTCACATCGGGATCAAGGCTACCCTGCTGGGGGGATGTTAGTACCTCCATTGAACCTTGCTTCTACACCGGCCTCCCCACGAAGCCCTCTCCGACCTTTTGATAATGTCAACTCAAGGTAACTGCACGTCATAGTTATATCAATTCCGAATGCAGCCTGTCAGAGCATTGGCCTGACCCTCATTTCGGAGCGCGCGAGAACTGTGGTCAGAGCTTGGTATCGAAGACACCTCACACTCTGTTTAGCTCACACTCTGCTCAGGTCGCCGGGAGACCTTCGCGCGCGCTGGCAAGGGGTAACTTCGTAACCAAGGTCAGAGCATTGGCCTGACAGAATCTTCTTCTTCTTCTATGAGTGTCGGGTATGAAACCCTAAAGAACTATCGCGACTTTCGTCATTGCGATTTGGTCGACACTGGTGTGAGTGGCCCCCTCGGGTGAAGCTGACAGAATGTGTGCTATACTTGATAGTTGTAGGCAAAAAAGTAAAGGTTTCAAGCACACTCTGGCTAAAACCTTGCCCTTAGCTGGCTTACAATACACTGTGAAGCATAATGTATTACTATTTTTAATTAAAGCTTGGTCAACCTTTTCCCTCTCATGTCTCAATTCTCATCGCTAGGGGGCACATAGTTTGTTCATTGTTATAAGTGAATGATAAACATACTCAGGTTGCACATTACAACACTACAACAATGCACTGTGCTTGTTTTTACTTCAACCAAACTATATAATGCCGTCAAACGATGAGAAATATAGGTTAAGTCGGATCCTTTGAAGTTATCACCCCCCTGGGTGGAACGCTATTTTTATTTGCGCTTCGGAAAATTTTTTTGGCTCTCACGCCTTTGTTTCTTGACCAATTTCGTAAAATAAATTTTTTATGGACTCACAAAATTATGCTCTTTCCGATGATATGCGGCTTTTTGCCGAAAAGTGAGAGCAAGTGGGGGCTGTCACGCGCAAATACGACGCCGCACGTGAAAATGGGGTGACAACTTCAAAAAATCCGACTTTAAGTGTATGTACAATGTACATGGTGCAGATATGCACTTACGCCCATGTTATAGAGGCCAAAATAGCCAAACCCGGCCTGAACTCCGGGATTGATCTGGCTTTTTTGATCTGGCTTTTTTGATCTGGCTTTTTTGATCTGGCTTTTTTGATCTGACTTTTTTAGCCCTTTTTGGCTATTTTTACCTAAAAAAGTAGGGCCAAAAAAGCCAAACCCGCCCTGAAATCCAGAATTGATCTGTACTGGCTTTTATGGCCGTGCCCCCCCCCCCCTTAGGCCTTATATGTGTCTTCTTACTAACAATATGCGTGTTTCAGTCGCACTCAAGATGGTGACATGATGATGTTGATAAGATCAAAGGTTAACGAGACGTTAAGCAGGTGTATGCCAGTAGAAGAGCAGCAGCAGTCTGGAAGGATAACACCGAGGAGTAGGGGTAACACACCGGGGAGGCGATCACCCGTTAACATGGACTTCCTATCTCCTGCCCCCCGAGAGGGTGAACCCATCCGGACGTCTGCTGGCAGCTCAATTTAAGATCCAGAGCTTATGATTGTTGTTATTGTTGTTATGTTAACTTAATTAGGAGATAGGGTGTTCAATCTGACAATATCTGAATTGGACACCCCGTACGAGAACTAAGGATGTTCCGACTATTTATCAGCAGCACTTCATTTTTTTCAGAAAACGATATGAAATGTTTTCTGTATAGTTTGGAAATGAGTTTATTTGTTTAATAAAGTATTGCAGTTACACTGGCAGTAGCTGTCTGGCGCCGCCGACCCCATCTGAGCTTGGTATCGAAGACACCTCACACTCTGTTTAGGCTTCGCGGCCTTCGTTTGGCGTGCTTCGCACGCCGCGCCGGCAAGGGAGGGGTAACTTCGTTACCAAATCTGAGCGCACTCGTGGGGTATGGCGCCGCCATACAGGGCAGTAGGCACTTATACTAATTATGATTTTCCGTGTCACAAAGTCCAAAGACTCAAATAATGACTGTATTCGACGTGACTGACGTGATTGTGATATGAGTGTGACAACTATACGCTGAGTCTGTCAGTGTCTGGTGAATCCCGGATGTTATCGATAATAAATATATGCTTTGTAATTAATTTCGTATGTTGTGAAGTTTCATTTGAATAAAATTACGTTGCTAAAATCACAGTCCACTTGTTTTTTTTCTGTCTCAATCTGACGGCGCCACTGCGCCAGAGACCCCATTTGAAATTGATATGTGTCTGGTGGCGCCAGACTCCAAGTCCAAATTGATGCAGCTTGCGCTCAGAGTCAGATTAGATAGATGGGGTTGGCGGCGTCAGAGTCAGACAGTATCTGGTGTAGTGGCGCCAGACTCCATTTTGATTCTCAAAAAGACATAATAAAAGATGAAATCTGACTAGGTCCTTTAATAGGTCGGTTCGATAATTATCAGATAATCAAATCGAGGTATGGTGCCGCCAGACAGCATTTTATTAACTTTTAGTGGGGAGAGAAAACGGTTAGCGCGTGTTTTTCAATTTTAATCTGCAGTATTGTGCCGCGCGGCGCGCGCTCTGTAGCTTTTTTCCCTAAAATTGCATTGCAAATTTTCTTAGCTTTTTTTGTGAAGTTGTTGCCAGAAAAACTTAAAACACGTTTCACTTTGGGTCTTGTTACTTGTAAGTTGTCTCATGTAGGCTATCCGCTATATTGCATAACATGTGAGGCAAAATCTGTAGCATCCTTATTAGTGTTTGCACCAACTTGAGTCTAAAAACCATCTAAAGGTCCCCCCAAACTACTATGTCCCTTGCTGCGCGCGACCGGATTTTAGACGGCCATAGCTCCACCCCCTGATAAGATAGAGACTTGAAATTTGTTTTGTAGGGAGATCATATCGAGTTCTTCGTACAAAACAAATTTCAAGTCTCTATCTTATCAGGGAGTGGAGTTATGACCGTGGGAAATTTCACAAAACCCGAGTGAGGGACATAGTAGTTTGGGGTGTACTTTAGTACACCTCCTGATTGGAGCATCGGGCCTCCTTCGAATGGCCTGGGCCTGTACACAATTTGTGTGCGATCCCAAGCAATTCGAAGTAGGCTCTACTTGTGTGATTTAGCATATGAAAATGCTCCTCTAGCAGTTAAGGCTACAAGAATAATAACTATTTTGTGATGATGATGATTGCGTAGCAAAGAGCGGACTGCGGGCTATGTTACATTTAAACTTTTCATCTTGTGGCACACGCCTGACTTGTGGCACGAATATAAAATCCTTGGGCATTTGTACTGTTGTAAGTTGTTATCAAGCTTTTCATTTCAAACCTTATGTCCGCGTGACCTTATCTAATTTCGTAATAAAAAATCCGGTGCTTGCTCACATCTCCAAGCTGCCCAGTGCTCTCTCTCTCTGAATTTAAAACTCATGTGTATAATATCCTCGCCTCTTGAGGCAGGTATAAAGCACGCATCTTTTTACCAAGTTGTCCCTAAAAAATACAATTAAACTTTATTTTACCACTGACACGCGTTCGATTGTTTGTACAATCAGCTTTTTTATCGAATGTAGTGCCCGCCATTCTAATCTGTAGAACAAGCTTGTAGAAAGCTACAATCGCTGTCAGCAAGTTTATCGCAGCAGTACCTGTCAAATGTTTTTGCAAACTATGGGAAACCCTGTGACAATGCGAGGACATGTGATGGTGTACAATTTCACGAAAATTGAATATATTTCTTCTACTTATCTCCACATATTGTTTGATAGCCATGTCTTTTTCTCTGAAAGCACTTGAGTTTGAGCAAGTTGAGAGGTTAGTGGATCTCCTCAACAAGCAGTTACCGCTCCATGGATCTGGCAATTTCCCAACTCTCGAGGTAGCGTGATACGCCGCACACAGATACATTAACACACACGCTGAGAATTTAGTTAAATTGATACTTCCTTTTATGGAGTGTTACTTGCGAGGAAGAGAACATATATCGAATTTGTCAAAATCATTCTCTTACAATATCGTATTCTTGAGTTACTACTGAATTTCCCACTTCCCACGGCCTTCAATTTCCCTGTCAACTCCCTTCCTCATTCTATAGGTTTTCCTCAATAATTATTACCCCCTTTTGCCCCATTTCCCCGATACTAATTACCCCTTATAGGTATCACTTGAGTCGATGGTGCGAACGGTGAAAGCCTCACTGTTTGAGCACCACGTTGAACTCCGGGACGTTCGACTAAACGGCTCTGCTGCAAGTTACGTTGTAGCAGACACGGACACTTACAATGATGTCGATCTCATTTTTGGTGTGAATCTGAGTGACACGGACAGTTTTAAGAGGGTGAAAGAGGCAGTTGGAGACAGTCTCCTGAAGTTGCTTCCTCAGCAGGTAACAGTGGTTCACGTTGGGTCACCCAATCTTGACCCTCTCTACCCACCCAACTTGGTAGAGAGGGCCAGGGTTGGGTGGGTAGAGATGGTCAGGGTTGTTCTAATATCCCGGGTAGAGAGGGCCAGGAAGGGCACACGCCACACGTGACAATGTACGTTCTGAGAGAAACATAGAGAGAGATACAGCAGGGGAGAGAAAATGAGATTATTCTAGAGCAATGGGCACTACACATACATATTATATCCCATAATATGACAATAATTATAACTTCCTTTCTTAATGTTCGTATTATAACTGGACCCCCAATCTTCCCCCTAGGTATCTAGAGCACGATTACGAGGTCGAATGATGGTTGATGCGTACGTAAACAAGATGGTAAAGGTGGATCAGGGCAGTGACTGTTGGTCCCTCATGTCCCTACATAACGAGGGTGGATGCAATGTGGAACTCAAGTACGTTCCAAACATTCCTGTCTTCTATCTCTCCTCTCTCACACCTCCCCCTCCCTCTCTCTCTCCTTGTTTCTCTCTACGCATGTCTGTGCGTGTACAAGTGTTCACATTCCTCTTGACAGGTTTGTTGATAAAATGCGACGACAGTTCGAGTTCTCGGTTGACAGTTTCCAGATATACCTGGACCCGCTGCTCTACTACAAGTCTCACAGCAACGTTAAAATGAGCAAAACATTCTACCCCACCGTCTTTGGTGTCAGCTTATACGGGGATTTCGAGGAAGCTGTAAGTATGCCACTGATTATTAATTAGTAATTATTAGTCGTTAATTATTGTTTATTAACTAATACTCGTCTTCCCAGGCCGGTCATCTAAAGGAACACCTTATTGATACTGTCCAGCCTGAGGAGATCAGGGGAGGGGGTCTACTGAAGTATGCCCGACTCCTCGCATCAGGATACAAACCCCTTCATCCGGGGAAACTGGCCCGCATGGAACGGTATATGTGCTCCCGGTTCTTCATTGACTTCCCAGACATTGAAAAACAAAGTAAGGGCTGCTGCTCGTAGGAGGGTGTGGGGGTCAAGGTGCAGATAGAGATGGGTTGGGGAAGGTGGCGTGCCGTGTTAAGCTGTGCAACATACCCTGCATAAATATATTTTATTTACTTACCATTATATTAATAGGTCTCTGTCCCTCTCTCTCTATTTCTCTCTCTCTCTCTCTCTCTCCCTTTCTTTCTCTCTCTCTCTCTCTTTCTATCTATCTTTATCTATCTTTCTCTCTCCCCTCCTTCAATATCTCTCTCTCCCTTTCTCTTTCTTTCTCTCTTTAATCCCTTTGATCCTACCCTTGGAAGTAGGGTGTAGCAAGGCTTTATGCAACCCCAATATAATACTACTTATAAGTAACCAAGCTGTGAATTTATAGGGACTTTATTGAGATCTCCGATACTGATACAAGTGCATACACTAGAACACAATCTTATTGTTTTGCCTTTGAGTGGCACCCATGCTCCTACCATCTGAACAAATATCAGCACCTCGACATCTATCCGAGTCGGCTTGCTTTGATTGTACTACAGTGCATAATAAATTCGGTATTACTAACAAACTCCCTTTAGGTGAAGTTATTGAGAAGTACTTGGTGGGACACTGTAGTAACAGCCGTGGAACGGTTCAATGTGCCCGATCCCGCTATACATACCTCATGGTCCTTCACAGGGTCATCGAACAAAGCACGGTAAGTGGGTTTGAGAAATGGAGAGAATCGTACGAGACGAAAGTGTATAAAAATGTTGTTTAAGAATAGTGCTATCCTTGCTTGGGTTTAAACAAAATATGTGCGTCTAAACAGGCAAGACACACACATACATTGAAGAATAGGCACATCATGAAGGGTAGGCGATAATATAATGGGCACAGTATTTTATAAAGCATTGTTTCTACAATACATACATTTGTCTGTCTGTTTGTCTCCCCCTTCCCTTGCTCTCCCTCCCCTTCTATTTGTATTGTATCTCTCTCCCTCTCTCTGTCTCTCTTTGTTGGCGTTCTATCAAACCCAGCAGCAGCATTTCCTGTTTGCGGTATCTAAATTGAAGAGAGATCCCATAAAGGGAGATAGAGCAGACAAGATACATAACAAGCATTGTGTATATCGGAGGACATCACACACATTTGTTTTGAAGGGCCCTTTGTCTGTGTGTTGGTAGAGTGTGTGAGAACATTGTAGATCTATATTCTATACCGGTTTGAAGTAACAGTTCTAATTGTCTCGAACTGTGTGTTTTGCTTTGTTTTTGTCCATTGTTATTCAGAGTCTAACTTGTGACAGTCCTTTAGAACAATTACTATATCTTTCTCTCTTTCTCTCTATCTCTCTATCTCTCTATCTCTCTCTCTCTCTCTCTCTCTCTCTCTCTCTCTCTCGCTCTCTCTCTCTCTCTCTCTCTCTCTCTCTCTCTCTCTCTCTCTCTCTCTCTCCTCTCTCTCTCTCTCTCTCTCTCTTTCTCTCTCTCTCTCTTTCTCTCTCTCTCTCTTTCTCTCTCTCTCTCTCTCTCTCTCTCTCTCTCTCTCTCTCTCTCTATCTCTCTCTCTATCTCTCTCTGACGTGTTCAGACCGAACCGTCCCTGACATTATTGTGCATGCGGTGTGGTGGCGCCCATTAAATTAGTGCCCACACGTTATCGGTATAATACCGGTATATATGCAGGGTTTGCATAATATTATCGCCCTAATCTCCTAAAAAAGTGCAAGGGCACATTAACAAAACTAAGATGGACATGCATTTATTATCAAAAGGAAATTGAATTATTACTAGAATTATCCAGTCTAAATTTGTGTCACGTATTCCGATATAACTTCATGATGATAATAAATAAAAAAATCCCCCTCCCAGGTGTGTCTGATGAACCACGAGCGACGTCAGACCCTCCGATTCATCACACAAGCAGCGTGTGTGTGCTTGAAGCAGGCGAACACAGCGGAGGCAGCGTCAGTGCCCCAGAGCAAGGTCCTGAAAAGTAGATTCTCTCCGAACGCCGCACCCTTCCTCCCCGGTCAGCTTTACAGTCGGAGTTAGGATGCTGTGTATTCCAGCAGGGGGTGAGTGAAAATATGAGTAAATTGGGAAGTGGAAAGTGAGAGAAAGTGAGAGAGAGATGCGTTAACTGAAGGCACTGGTTGTCAAATAACTCTCAAATATACATCCTCACTGAGAGGAAGTGACTCTGTGTTATCCACTTTTAACGAGCCATAATGATTGTGAAAAAAGTGTACAAAATACTACTAAGAAATAATAAGAGACACAACCGTACTGGTCTGTACATATAATAAAGAAAAGTTAAAAAAGAGAAGGGCACGAGACGTTCTTCTAAACCATTTGGTATTGCCAAAATCGCTGTTTTGTTGAGAATATCTAGAGAAAAGATCTCTCTCTTTCTCTCTCTCCAATCTATATTGTACATACAGCTAACCATCACTGTATTGGCACAATCAAGAGGGATATGAAACGAGAGAGATAGAGAGAGAATAATCTCTTTTTACTATGGTTTTAGCTGTGATATATAACTATCTTAAAACTTTGTAAAGAATCTGTTTTATAAATTTGATTTAGTCAGAGTGAGAGTGTGTGACTGCATTGTCGGCCATGTGCAACTGTGTTTATGAAAGGATACAAGTGGCAGAAGAAAGAGGCTCTCTCTAGCTGGGAGAGTGATAGAGAGTTATTCAGAGTGGATTTGGAGTAGTATTATTTGCACATGTGCTTGAGCGGCTAACAGCTCCCACCGAACTGACTGATATTTTATTGTTTTACATGTGTACACATACTGTCATAATGCCAATATCTTTGTTCCTTTTTTTGAAATTAAAAATCTTGTACGCCGTGGACCAAGCCCCTCTACATGTTAAATGAGTTAGCGAGTAGAGAAGGAGAGATAATAACAACGCCGATTTTGTTCATTTTAAGGAATGTTTTTTAAATAGTTTGGTCCACACGCTTTACGTTGAATTGTTTACTGTTAAGAAAAGTAAAAACAGCTGAATGTTAATTTGGTTTTCTGTACAATGTGTGTTATTTATTTTGACAAACTCATTAACTTTTTCATTCTTATATTTGTCCCAAAATTTAAACTCCATCAATAATTCATGCCACTATTATAACAGACTACAGAGGAGGAGCGTGCTGTCCTTTAAATAAAGATGTCTGTGATTGTTTTTTGTTTATTTGTTTGTTTGTTTGTTTGTTTGTTTGTTTGTGGTGTTGTTTGTTTGTGTGTTTATTTTTTTGTTTGTTAGTGGGTTTGTTTGTTTGTTTGTTGCAAGGAATTCCAGGTCTAGTTTCCACCGTACACTCCTGGAAGAAAACAGCATCTCAACTTCTCATGATCAATCCCTGATCAATCGCTGAGTGAACATTTCCAAGAGGATCAGAGATAGAGGGAGAGAGAGGGGGAGAGAGAGGGAGAGGAGAGAGAGAGGGGGGGGAGAGAGAGAGAGAGAGAGAAAGAGAGAGAAAGAGAGAGTGGGAGAGAGAGAAGGAAGATCCACTACTGTCTGGGAAGTTAAGGAGCTGGCCTGTGGGAGGCGTGGGTTATACTGCACCTGACAAACTATTGTTCACTGGAGTGAGCCGCCAATGAGCCACTCTTCATCCAATCACGTGATACACACCTTGACTGAACAGGTGCTTAACTAATCTAACTATACCCTTCCCCCCCCCTCTCTCTCCTCTCTGAAGAACAGGCCCCTGCTGTTCAATCTCAATACTAGCTCCATCAATTCTCTCTCTTTCTCTGTCTGTGTGTCTCTCTTTCCGTCCCACTGTCTCTCTAATATCTCTCCCTCTCTCTCCATCTCACACTATATCATCATCATCTTCTCACGGCCGCTCTGTTTCCGTCCCTTTGGATGGGCGTGGCGGCTTGATAACAGACAGCTGGAGAACAGAATATAAATGTGAACCATTCCCTGCTGTGTGTTTCAAACCTTTCTCTCTCTCAAAATTATTTGTCATTTAAAATATAAGAATGTCTTCCCTTTCTCTTTCTCTCTCGAAGGTGGCAATATAATATACTCTCTCTCTCTCTCTCACTCTCTCTCTCTCTCTCTCTCTCTCTCTCTCTCTCTCTCTCTCCTCTCTCTCTCTCTCGCTCTCTCTCCCTCTCTCTATCTCTCTCTCTCTATCTCTCTCTCTCTCTCTCTCTCTCTCTCTCCTCTCTCCCTCTCTCCGGCACACGTGTAAATACATGGCACGGATGCCAGGAATGAGAAACGGTAATAGGCAATTAGTTGACTCAATGGGAGATAGCTACATTCTACCCAACTGTGTGCCAAGGAAATAAAAGATCACCAGTAGTATCACTATAATAGTGATGTGGCAGAAAGTGTTTGACTGTGGTAGCAGAGCACTTGTTCCACATCAAATTCCGGACACTTCCTAATAATAAAACTCAGATCCACCGGATCTGTCTACCTGAAAGATCTTTTTTTATATTCAACCATCGCCTTTCAATGTATTCAGTGTGCCCTAGAGAGAGGGAGAGAGGGAAAGAGAGATAGAAAGAGAGAGACAGAGAGATAGCCTCCGGGCCCTCAGATCCAACAGGATCCGGGCTCGGGGGATTTAACCCTGTTCTCGCATGGGGCCTTACGGCCCCATGTGGGAGTGGTGCGTGTAGTGGACTGAGAGAGAGTGAGAGAGAGAGTGTGTGTGTGTGTAGGATGTTTTGTAGGATGTGCACGGGAAGGTGCTGCACTATAAAATGGTTAAGTCTCCACCTCGATGTACCTACAGACAGTAGCTGCAATAGCATCACCACCTTCTTCCCAGCATATACATGTATTATTACCATCGTTGTGCTATCTCAGCTGATAGGTAAATTCGCTGGGGGAAGTAGTGGGGGATAAATGTAACAGAGAAACATTTCATGACATGTTGTGAGATGAGAATATATATACTGTGACATTTTGTACATCTTGTACATTTCTCATTTCCTGGTTGTCTATATGAACCACACACACATCTAGCAAACACACACACAAACTCGTTCATTGTGGGTCACTCATACACACTGTGAAATACAGATTATATATAATGAATGAATGTTGGTTAGTTTAAACCACACGTACGTATGTGTGTCAAAAATTACTTTGGTTTGTTTCTCGCTCAGATCTCTCTCTCTGTTGGTATATAAATATAACAATGCCCTGTACCCTAGCTCTTAGAGATCTCTACTGTTGGCGACTCTAGTCTTACTCATCATCCCCTATATGGTATGACCTACTCATAAAATGCTCCGTTTTCGTGATCGGACATTATATACCCCCATACCATATGAAAGGCCCCCATGAAAGGTGAAGAGAATGGGGGGAGAGAGAGGGAGAGAGAGAGAGAGAGAGAGAGAGATAGAGAGAGAGAGAGAGAGAGAGAGAGAGAGAGAGAGAGAGAGAGAGAGAGAGAGAGAGAGAGAGAGAGAGCGAGAGAGAGAGAGAGAGAGAGAGAGAGAGAGAGAGAGAGAGAGAGAGAGAGAGAGAAGAGAGATAGATAGATAGGGAGATAGAGATAGATAGAGAGAGAGAGGGAAACAGTACTTTGAGAAACTTTGGTACATCTCTCTGACAGTGTTTCATTGTCATGAATGAATATAATAAATATGACATTCTGTAGAACAGCTGCAGTCAGCTGTGGGGTTATTACTGATTATTGCTCCCCCACCATTAAGATGAGGAGAAAGAAGGGACTTTATACCCCGGTCCGGGTATAATATAATTGCATCCCTACACAATGGTCCCTGTACACGGACAAATTACTGCGTAGACCATGCTGGGCCCCCAGATAACCTAATTAGCTCAGAATGGTATATTAAGCGAAAGTAATTAGTATTATTAAGCCAAAAACTAATTGGAATTAGTTGGCGGGAAAGGTGGCCCACTTACACCTTTTGCTACTACCGGGTACCACGAACTGTCATTCTCTTCACGTCACGTCGGTATCTCAATCTCTCTCTCACCCTTTCTCTTTCTCTATTTCACTCACCTCTTATATCCCTGATACATTTTAAAATAAAACCCGGCATCAGGCAAAGGTGTAAGTGGGCCACCTTTCCCGCCAACTAATTCCAATTAGTTTTTGGCTTAATTTAGGTCCCTTTTTGGTTTCTAATGTCAGTATGACATTATTTCATGATGTAAAATTGTCAAAATGATGTGTTATATGAGAAACGAGACGAATTTCTGTGAAAATCGTAATTTTAGACGTCATTATGACGTCATCTTGACGTAATTAGTGACGTCGTAACGACGTAATTGCATCACGATATATTTTGAATCAATACCCCTGAAGGAGCTTGTAAAGTATCATTGACCACAGTGGTCAGGGAAAGGGAGTTTTTGCTCGAAAAACGTTCAATTTGCTGAATTTTTCGTCAAATTTTTGACTTCCGACGCGATTTAAGGGCTCAAAATGATAAGCTACGAAAATTCGCTATATAGTATCTGAAAGTTCAGACAATTTGCCGGTAACGATTTTTCGTCAAATCAGAAATCGGAACACGTCTTCAGGGTGCTAGAGGCGTTTGAAAAAAGTTAGTCGGTCGCGCGCAATGACGTCACTCGTGACGTCATTGCGCGCATCATAGGTAAGATGGAGAGTCGCCACCCGAATGGGTACATGCACGAGACAATTATCTGTCGAATGCCGCTTGGTTTAAGGTCGTACGATGTCTGGTTCGTCTCAAACTGGGACCAAACGGAAGGTAACAAAGCGTCTATACATCTATGTATGTATCTATTAAGCCAAAAACTAATTGGAATTAGTTGGCGGGAAAGGTGGCCCACTTACACCTTTTGCTGCTACCGGGTACCACGAACTGTCATTCTCTTCACGTCACAGTCGGTATCTCAATCTCTCTCTCTCTCACCCTTTCTCTTTCTCTATTTCACTCACCTCTTATATCCCTGATACATTTTAAAATAAAACCCGGCATCAGGCAAAGGTGTAAGTGGGCCACCTTTCCCGCCAACTAATTCCAATTAGTTTTTGGCTTAATTTAGGTCCCTTTTTGGTTTCTAATGTCAGTATGACATTATTTCATGATGTAAAATTGTCAAAATGATGTGTTATATGAGAAACGAGACGAATTTCTGTGAAAATCGTAATTTTGACGTCATTATGACGTCATCTGACGTAATTAGTGACGTCGTAACGACGTAATTGCATCACAATATATTTTGAATGAATACCCTGAAGGAGCTTGTAAAGTATCATTGACCACAGTGGTCAGGAAAGGGAGTTTTTGCTCGAAAAACGTTCATTTTACTGAATTTTTCGTCAAATTTTTGACTTCCGACGCGATTTAAGGCCTCAAAATGATGAGCTACGAAAATTCGCTATATAGTATCTGAAAGTTCAGACGATTTGCCGGTAACGATTTTTCGTCAAATCAGAAATCGGAACACGTCTTCAGGGTGCTAGAGGCGTTTGAAAAAAGTTAGTCGATCTCGCGCAATGACGTCACTCGTGACGTCATTGCGCGCGTCATAGGTAAGATTGAGAGTCGCCACCCAAATGGGTACATGCACGAGACAATTATCTGTCGAATGCCGCTTAGTTTAAGGTTGTACGATGTCTGGTTCGTCTCAAACTGGGACCAAACGGAAGGTAATAAAGCGTCTATACATCTATCTATCTATCTATCTATCTATCAACCTAGTTATCCCCACACTGAATTTTCTGTTTTGGGGGTGGTGTTATAACTTTTGAACAAAATGAGCTAGCCACTTGAAAATTTTTACCATCGATAGATGTCTACAAGAAGCTTCTGAGTACAAAATTTCAGCTTCCTAGCTCATCCGGTTCCGGAGTTATGGCGTGTCAAAAAGTGCCAAAATGGGCTAAAAGTATGAAATAACTATATATACGCTGTGAGCAAGCGGGCCGTTTTTGGGGGAATTTTTTTCGGGGAGTTGGATGGGGCCACCTTTGCGCTTGCCAGCGCAGTGATGTATCAACCTAGTTATCCCCACACTGAATTTTCTGTTTTGGGGTTGGTGTTATAACTTTTGAACAAAATGAGCTAGCCACTTGAAATTTTTACCATCGATAGATGTCTACAAGAAGCTTCTGAGTACAAAATTTCAGCTTCCTAGCTCATCCGGTTCCGGAGTTATGGCCTGTCAAAAAGTGCCAAAATGGGCTAAAAGTATGAAATAACTATATATACGCTGTGAGCAAGCGGGCCGTTTTTTGGGGGAATTTTTTTCGGGCGGTTGGATGGGGTCACCTTTGCGCTTGCCAGCGCAGTGATAATATGCTGGTGCTGCCGTAGCTGAGACACCGATGGATTCAGTAAAAAGGAGACTTGAGAGTGAACTTTCCAAGACATTATCCGTTCCAATACCGCCCCAGTGTTGTTCAAATTAAAACAATTGGATCTACAAAGTGTAAAAACTTCGTAAAATGACACCACATATTCATAGATAACTTCCACACAAAAAAAAACATATTGAAAAAGTAAAACCTCGATTTATTTTCAGAGTTTACTGCATAATACTCGCTTCCCAAGAAATAATCTTCTCTACATATTACTTAGTTGTTACAGGTTGTTGTGCAAGGGCGCCTGGAGGGAAGGCTAAAGAACACACCTTACAGGGGGCACGAAAAACGGTTTTAATTAGAGTGAGAAAGAAAGAAATAAAAGAGAGAGAGACAACTTTGGGCTACACCTGTAGTTCTTATCTAGGGCACATAATATTATATTCGCTGCCCTCCACTACATTAAATTTCTAAAACCAGGCTAATAATTTTATTAAACAAATTATAGGCAGCATATTACATACACATTTCTAATTCTATTTTCTCCTCAACTGTATGTGAAGATAACATAATTTATTCTTCTCTTACCTTAGAAATAGAAAATTGGAGCCATATATTGAGAAGGGGTATATAAAATAGGGACAGAAGAGCTGAATATTAGAAGGGGTATGTTAGATGTAGCATGTCCCTATATAACATGTTAGATTCACAATGTGATCATCCCCCTTTGGGTACACATGGGTAGACACAATCTAAAGGCACATGATAAACCTAGCACATACACACACATATCTCTCATTAGTGTCCCCTCTCTGATCTCTCTACATATAGTCCATCAGTTTCTTGACTGTATCGAGACACCGCCATTTATCGGGAAGGTAGAAGGGCTCGTAGATGTATGGGAAGGGGGTGTCCCAACCAGCAACACGCTGAACTGGCGCCTCCAGGTGGAGGAAGCACTTCTCCTGAAGTTAATTGGATAATTAGTAGGATAATTAGTATGATAATTAGTAGGATAATTAGTAGAGATAATTAGTAGGATAATTAGTAGAGATAATTTATTGAGCAGGGGTGGCCCCAGCACGGATATTTTGGGGGGGTGGTCAATCCCGAAACCAAGTGACCGAGGTGCCGCGAAGCGGCGCCGAGGGAGCTGCGGCAGGGGGTTTGGGGGGCGCAGCCCCCCAACGGGGTCCAGGGGCAGAGCCCTTGGCGGGGGCTAGGGGGCGGAGCCCCCGGAAAATTTTTAGATTTTTGATGAATTTTGAGCAATCTAGAACCACTTTTGAACAATTTTCAGCCATCCAAGATTTTTAGCGACCGAAAAATTTTAAGTTTGATGAATTTTAAGCAATTTAGAACAATAGAATAACGATTTTCAGCCGTTGGTGTGTGTTAGGGGGCGAAGCTCCCGGAAAATTTTAGATTTTGAAGAATTTATGCAATCTCAATCAAATTTTTGGACAGTTTTCAGCCATTTAAGAAAAATCTCCAACCATATTTAGCCCTCGTTATGATGGAAAGGGGCGAAGCCCCAGGAAAATTGTAATTTTATGAATTTTAAGCAATTTAGACCGATATAATATCGATTGTCAGCTATTGGTGTGGGTAAGGGGGCGAAGCCCCCGGAAAATTTTGATTTTTGACGAATTTCAAGCTATTTAGAACACATTTTTCAACCATTTTACCACCCCCGACAACCCCTATCTGAAAATCTTTGGGGGGGTGGCCACCCCCCCACCACCCCAGGCTGGGGCCACCACTGTTATTGAGTAGGAAGAAACATATATACATACTTAGATGGATGCAATCATATGACATCTAATATATAACGTCATATAAACGAATTATAAACAGTGATAAAAGATTTATAAATTAGCACTGCTTGATAATAAAAACTCGAGGCTCTATATAAAATATTGAAAACTCTATTTAACAATTAACATACGTCTTATTTACCTGGAGTCTAGCAGCTATTTCCGCTCCAAATCCTTGGGTTAACGGAGCCTCGTGGACCACCATTGCTTTCCCCGTCTTTTTAACGGACTGAAATCATTGAACCGTTAGATAGCAAAACATACCTCTTTGACATACCCATGTTATAAACTCTCGACTCACTGAACATGAGACTTGACCCCCTCCCCATCTTGACCGACAAGTACCGACCCCCCTCCCCATCTTGACCGACAAGTACCGACATCCTCAACTTACCGCTTCAATGGTCTGTGCATCATAGGGGACGATGGTTTGTAGATCAATAACTTCACAAGATACCCCGAGTTGCTCTTGAGCCATAGCAGCCACTTCAAGAAGGACGTGGACCACTGTACCCCAGCCAATCATCGTGATGTCCGTACCTGCCAAGCGAAGATATAATGGAGGGAGGGGGTTCAGGGTAGATAGATCGATAGACTAAAGAGGGAGACGAGAGAGACTAGAGAGCTGACGATTTAACGGACAGGGGATGGGGTAGCACGGGGATAAGAGAGGAGACAGCATAAAAGAGAGACACGCTGATAGAGCGACTCATAATATGTAGAGATAGAGATGGGATGAGAGATAGAGATGGGATGAGAGATAGAGATGGGATGAGAGATAGAGATGGGATGAGAGATAGAGATGGGATGATCTATTTCTCCTAGAGAGTGAGTGATGGGGAAGTCATCAGAGATGAGAAAGCCAGTCATCTCTTACTACAGATTTAATACATAAAGAGAGAAATATAACATGCGGGGAAAGGGGGAGAGCTGCAGTTATGATGGTTTTGTATGGGGCACAAAGTAATTTGCTAGTGCTCCTCTTCTTTGAAGAATGCCCTAGCAGAAGGATTCCTCCCTAGCTCCCCCCTCACCAGTCTATGGCCCCCTTTCTGGGGATCATGGAGAGTTTGTCTAGTTCTCACAAGACCCTCATCACCCATATTTTCATCGCAAGGAGGAGAGGTAAATTAACCTTAAATAAAAGGTAAAACTAATTTAACTAATACAGACCATGATATACCGAGTTGAAGAATGCCCTAGCAGAAGGATTCCTCCCTAGCTCCCCCCTCACCAGTCTATGGCCCCCTTTCTGGGGATCATGGAGAGTTTGTCTAGTTCTCACAAGACCTTCATCACCCATATTTTCAGCGCAAGGAGGAGAGGTAAATTAACCTTAAATAAAAGGGAAAACTAATTTAACTAATACAGTCAGACCATGGTATACCGGGTTGTTCGGGGGAAGGGGTTCGCCCGGTATATATATATCGATGTGAAATACCGTCAACTTCCTACATCAGGGGGAATTATCCTCCCGGTAAATCGGGATTCCGGTAAATAGGGGTCCGACTATATTATTATATGAGACATATATTATGCATTTAATTGGTTTTAAAGGTAGAGGGGCATTGCCCATTGTGTTGAGCCAAGGACTGGATTGTTTATTTACTACTACTTTAACAATGTTGTGATAGTGCTAACAAGTATAGAAGTGTGGGCGTGATCTAGTCACTAAGTAGAAAGTCACTAGCCCAGAGCCCTACACCGCGGCAACCCCGCTCGGCAAGAAGTTTTACTTCTTGGCTCACTAGACAAACCCAGCAATAGTCTAGTCTATTAGATCCGTCTTCTAGACCACCCTCTAGTATTATACTAATAACATAAAGGCCATGGGTGCGGTTCAAGTAAGGATTTTTGGTAACTTTCCCTGCTCTGCAAGAAGGCCCTGTTTATCCTGTTTCCAGGGACCCGGTTATATAGGCTCCTTTTTCCAATGTTTTATGAACCTTCCCTCGTTATACCCCATATTCAGCCATGGTACCGGGGAGGGGGAGGGGTGTTCTACATACCTTGTCTCACAATCTCAGCCTGTGACAGAGGGATAGTATAGGTTCCAGTGGGTACCTCCTCGGCTGAAAAAAGGGTGTGTGTTACTTTGGGGCTGAGTTAGAGACTTTTATTTGGGGGTTGTGTATTAGGGACTTCGTGTGTTACAGGGGTAGATAATAGAGGTTTGAATGGAGTTTTCAAACCACACAATATGACCTGACACACGCCACGGGTTTTCAATGGTAGACACAAAAACCGATTTTTCCCTACGCCAAAGTGCTAACATACACTTTCTTTTATCAAATTATGGACTCTCTCTCTCTCTCTCTCTCTCTCTCTCTCTCTCTCTCTCTCTCTCTCTCTCTCTCTCTCCCCTCTCCCTCTCTCTCTCATGGCCATCTTGCTGAAGGGAAACCCCAGAGTTAAACGATTTAGTGTATTGGTAGCTCTCCTGAGCTGTGCATGTACACATTGGTATAGACAAATAAACTAAATCCGGTGCCTTTTTTCTGCCGACAGCAGCAGTAGACCTGACACACACACTTGGGGTAATGTCACGCAATCACTGTTTACACCAACCTGCTAGTCGGTAAAGAATCTTGGGCTCGAAGAAGATGCATGGGTTTTCATCTCTAATACAGGAAAGGAGGAGTCCCTTTGCCTGGATAGGTCCTCTTGGGACGACCACCTGTGGAGAGAGCGTTAGAAAGAGAGATATAGAGAGATAGAGAGGGAGATTGATAGAAAGAAAGAAAGAAAGAAAGAAAGAAAGAAAGAAAGAGAAAAGGCGCTAGATAGAGAGAGACTCTGTGGTACCTTTCGTTTTCCCACGATCAAACGCTTAATATCCTGTCGCAATTACGGGGCTTTGATTCAAAGCCCCGCAATAGCGACTTGACTTCGTGAGAAAACTAAATTGAGGGTACAATTTAGACCTGTGGAATGGGAAGTTACGGGGTACGATGAGTATCATGAATTTATTTGATCTTGCGGAGTAACATTATATCCCCCCCTCGCCCAGTTGCATCAGATGTATGTGATAATAAGTTTGTTGATTCACGTCACATCACTAGATACTAATTATGCACGGCCAAGAATTGCGTCAGCAGCTGTTGCTCAATACTACCATTACCTTTAGACCGGGACAATGTGCAAAATATGCCTCGGGACATTGTGAGTGATAGAGGGCACCATGGCCTACAGCACCCCATGGGGCCCGGACAGTTAGTCGGCCACAATTGTACTCGTTCCCTGATCTATAACGGAATTTGGCAGCTTCGTTCACCAGCTGAAAATAAGGGGGTGTTTAGTTAGGTGGTGTGAAGGACCAAAAAGAATAAAAGCCGAGACGCATATGTTGAGAAATGAGATGTCTCAGCGAGGGGATATATATATTTTATGTTCTTTGAGACATGCTAAATGTTACCCGTTTACCAACATGAGGAGTCGGCAAAGCAAGATAAAACTTTGCGGCATAAACCAGCAACTGAAAAATAAACAAACATCCTGCTTGAATAATCAGAATGTGAATATTTATTTTTCCAACGGAATCTAAATTCCATGCGATTCACCGGGTGGCCGGGGAAGGGCGACAGCACGATTAATCTGGAGGGGGTGTGCGGACTCTAGTGCTACACTCTAAGTCTACAGTGGACTCTATATCTAAATTTAGATTTAGATAAAGAGTCCAAATAAGTCTAAACTCTAGGAGGACTCTTTATCTAAAAAGTCTACACAGGGCGGACTCTTTATCTAAAAAGTCTAAACAAAGTGGACTCTATATCTACATAAATCTAAATTAGATATAGAGTCCGCCTTTCGCCGCGAACTCGAGATTTCGGCCGTTAGGCCGGAAACGAGAGTTTGCTCTACCCCTATACTAATTTAGAAGTGTTAGGGCCGTTATTTGGGTTCGAGGTTAGGGTTAGGGTTAGTGTTAGGGTTAGGTTTTGGGTTGGGTTAGGATTTTAGACATAGAGTCCGGGTTGGAGGATTTGGCGCCAAAATGTACTAGAGGACTCTATATCTAAAAATTCTACACAGTACACAGGGCGGACTCTTTATCTAAAAAGTCTACACAGGGAGGACTCTTTATCTAAACTTTTTTCAAAATCTAACTGTAGATAAAGAGTCCGTTTTTAGATATAGAGTCCGCCTTGGATTTAGATAAAGAGTCCGTTAGCACTAGAGTCCGCCCACCTCTGGAGGGATATCTGGATAAACTGAGTTCTGAATTGTAAATACCTGATCGAAACCGGGGAAAATGTAGTCAGCAAACTGTATTTCAGCGATTGCGGTAGAACCGGCGGCGGCTGCCCCAATACCGAACCCGATAATTCCCTGCTCAGTCAGAGGTGTGTTGAATACTCTGTTCGCACCTGTGGGGCATAGGGTGAATTGAAGTGCTCGCTGATAGGAGGATAGAGCTGTACCGGGGGGGAGAGAGGGGAGGAAGGACGAGAGAAAGAGAGGGGGGAAAGAGAGAGGGGAAGAGAGAGGGGAGAGAGAGAGAGAGAAAGAGGGAGTGGTGCGAGTTAATTACTATAAACGTTGTTGTGTGCGTGTCACACGTCAGAGGTTAATTGTTGCAAAATTGTTCTCGTGTCGTGATTATTATGAACATTCAAACATTTGAAATTATTGCTCAAACTTTAAGGGGGGGTTTTTTTAAAAAGGGGGGTTTTAAAAAAATTTTAAAAAAACCCCCGCTTCTCTTTTCTTCTTCTTCTTCTCTTTCTCTCTCTTCTATTTTTTAAATTTTTCTCTTTTTAATCTTTTCTCTCCTCTCTCTCTTTACCCTCTATCTCTCCCCCTCTCCCCTTTTCCCCTCTCTCCCCTCTCTCTCTCTTCTCTCTCTCTTTCTAAAAACCCATAAAAAAGAGAGAACTTTTTGAACTACACGCACTGATCTCAATGTTATTCAACACATAATATAACACACAATAGAGCTATACAAGTGGGATATAATATCAAATGTTAACAAACGCTTACATTATTTACAGGTTATCCTTCTCCTAATACTGATACAAAGAACCTATAATAAGAAGGGTCACATGTCAAGACTTATTGGGATCCGTTATATTCCTGAGTTTCGGTTTGGTACAATGTGGCGCCTGTAAATCCCAGTGACACATATACACGTGTTTCAGTATGTTATAGTATGTTATAGTATGTTATAGTATGATGGAGTGTAGAGTGTGTAATTTAGAATTATTCTCACAGTAAAACATAAAATACTAATTATCACTTTCCGTTTTTTCAATGCGGGTGTTTTCATGAGTAGTCAATGTATAAGACTTGGCTCCATTGCAACCTATTCTCGCTCCGCGAAGAATAGGCTCCCGGCCTGTGGACAGCAAGAACTCACGTGCGCGCGATGTAAAGCACGTTTTCAGCAGTGGGACTATCAAATCGCGCGCGACATACTGTTTTAGCAGGCATTTTTAGCCGACATAGCACTACCAATACCCCAATTACCGCCTCAATTGGCACTTTGATGTATCGGCGGGTATTTTCCCATACTCACAAGGCCATGACGATTCACCCAGTACCAGCAGATTGTCCCAGGACCGAGTAGGAGCTTGCAGCCAGGTCTTTAAAGAATTACTCATGTTTAGCGTCAATTTTGACCCACTATTCCTCAAATGCTGATATTCGCGGGTATTTTCCGTAAAACTAGAGACAATTATCTGCCAGGAGCAACAAACGAGATGCAAATCGGTTCAGTAGTTCCTTGCAGCCAGGTCTTTGAAAAAGTTTGCTCTAAAATCAATAACGCGCCGGAGGCCTAGATGTGAGATCGATCTCGGTCGCTGCGCGACCTCGATCTCACTCAGGCATCAATGTGGCCAAGTATAAGACGAACTAAAGAGTTTTCTTAAAACAGCTATTTCAATGTGGTCGCGTTTAAAGTTTTAAAACAAAATAGATGGATGACTTCGGATTTCCTAACGGTGTCGTTTAGTGCTGCAGTGGGGGAGGGGGTGCCTTACCGTATTTATCCTGAAGTCCAAGGGAGCACCTGAAGACTCCTCCAAATGCAACATCTTCACCAAATACCACTGAGAGAGAGGGGAGGTATTAGTTAAATGTTTTTAGTCAGGGATTTCCACAGAGACACTGCGGACGAAGTCTCGACTAAAGAATTGCAGTTCTTGGTTTTGCAATGTTATGAAATCATGATCCTTGCAGCAGCAGCTGCACAATTGCAGTACAGTGGCGCAACCCCTTGTACGTCAGAGCAGCCTGAGCTGCAGCAGTCCCGAAATGATTATTTTCCTCTCTTATATCCCCTCTCTATCTTCCTCCTATTCTCTCCCTATCATCAGAATGTCAAGAGATAGTCACGATAAACAGAGCTCTGGAGAGAGAGAGAGAGAGAGAGAGAGAGAGAGAGAGAGAGAGAGAGAGAGAGAGAGAGAGAGAGAGAGAGAGAGAGAGAGAGAGAGAGAGAAAGAGAGATAGTAAAAGACATAGTAAGAGATCAGTAATTGTCATCTCTCTTGCTCTACACCACATCTATCTCTCATTCTAGAGCACACATATAATGGCGAAGGGAGGGGCATGTGTTGTGCAACTGCCCTTACCACACTATGTTGTGCAATCCCACTGACAGTAACGCGCCGCCCTCAACCTTGTATGGAGCAAGAGCTTGCTGGTGAGTGCGCGGAGAGAACCATGTCGCGCGCACAATGATCGGTCTCGGTTGACTTGCGAGTCAAGATTGGTTTTGAAATCTGGCAGGTTGAGGTCAACCGATTAATTAACCAAATGGAAATACTCATGACCCTGGACCCATCATCAGAAAAGTAGTTATACTGTTCATACAATGTTGTTAATATCTAAAACAGTATGCTCAAATTGACGCTCTAGACGGTTTAACACCATCTATAGATTAAATGAATTCTAGAAGGTCTACCTGCACTATCATCCCCGGCAAGAGCAATGTCCAGGGCGTTATTGATACTCTGGAACATATTCAACTTGTTAGTCTCGCCTGCCGGGTGAGAGGGATATGGTTAGTAGGGGGGGGGGGGGTGAGTTGTAAAGATAGAGACTAGAAGAAGGGCCAATTAGTGGGCTAAACAAAATGCTTTGGCCCGGTTTCTAGGCTATGTCCCTTTTCCGGTACACCACTACCACACTAAAAACCTCTTAAGTAGAGAGAAAAATATCGAAGACAGGGCGCCTAGAGAAGGCTAAAGTAGGTATTTAGAGAGAAGGTATACAAGTGTTTACCAAGATGGGCAGGGGGTGTCTGAGGTTGATAGGTGAAGTGGGCTGCATTCCGGACACATTTCAGACTTCCAGTCCTGGACAGTAGTTTCCTGCACAACATGGCACTAAACTAAAAAGGATGTTAGGATTGGGATGGTGTCTAGCTTGCACCCGACCCTTCTTTGCTGTCACTCAGAGACGTTCTGAGAGAATTGAAAAGGGGTCAGAAACGTTCTGACAAGGTGTGTTTAGGAGAATAAAACTCTGGTGAAGATTAGTTTTTCTAAATCATGTCAAAAGAATGTTGAGTAGATAAAAATACATGAAGTGAGGGAGAGTAGTTAGTCCGTTATAACCCGGGTATACTGGTAGCTCGTTCGATCTCTTATACTCTCAGAGTGTGCCTTGTATTCCAATTTGGTGTGTGGGGGCAGCTGGAGGACTCTCTTTAGCGTGTCCCGAATCCTGCAACATGAACAATGTTAATTTCCAGTGCAAACTCCATACATCGGGAGGAGCGATAGGGGAGCCGTATAAAGGTTTCGGATTTTAGGCCAGAAATTAATTGTTTTCATCGTTTGAGGCATTTATGTTCCGCCACCCCCACCCCTGGAGACTAGATGGGTGCCCTAATTAGTAATTATTCTATCCCGGGGCATTGTCAAGGACCCACTGTAACTGTCAGTACAATGTCTGACAAGGGACAGTAATTAACTCACCTAATACAAGTTTTCTGGTCAGCTGCGTTCCTGTTCCACAACGATAATAGTCCCTCATTCCAGCGAACTGATAATCGAGCACCACATATCTCAGGGCCAACCATAAACTGTTCACCTGTCACAATCAATATGTTGTATTACCCGATTCGAGTAAATATAAGCGGTTGGAAAGTGATTTAAAAAGTGTTTACCCCGTGTTCACATTGATCTATAGAGTCTATTATACCGTCCATACACTATACAGTCTATAACACATAACTTTTTTGTTCAAACTCTTTAGGGGCGCGGGGAAGGAGGGTCGAACAAGGCAAACATAAACATACCTAGCATAGCAAGTACAAGTAATTCCCACACTTTTGAGATCAAGTTTTTCCTGACCCGGATGATCCAGGTCCCACCATGGGCATTAGCCTCATCCTCCCAAAAGGGTTGGATGTCACTTCTAAAGATGCTGATATCACAGGGCTTCAGGTCACTTGGTCTTTTCATCCAACTGAAGAGAGAGAGAGAGAGATTACTAATACTAATGTAATAGTCAACAGATAGGGATCGAGTTAATAATCATAGGTCGACAAAAACCAATCAGCGCAGTAAAAAGAGGGATGGGGATAAAACAAGAAACTAAATGATAGAAACAAGTTATTTATTAGATAATATCTAGATATATGTTACCTGTAGAGTTCCCAGAATTGTTCCACTGTCCTGAAAGTACCCACTTTATCCAAGACACTCTTATAGTTTGAATTCTGCTTCTTCCATCCAAACCAGATGGTGTAATCGTGTTCCAGAGGATGTTGATCTGTCATGCTAAAACGGGTGAAGTTGGTTGTTGTTATAATTGTGTCCGGCAGGGGTACTGTGTCAGTGACATGGATCCACAAGCGGTACTCCAACAGCCAGCAGGTACAGAGTGCGCGCGAAATAGTTATGGCATGTGTCGCCGCGCGTGCGGTGCCCGTAACAAGAAAAGTGTGACCGAGGGAGAAAGTGCACCAGTAATGCTGCAAAGGCAAGAACAACGAATAAAAGGATACCTCTAGAATATTGAATTATTACAAAATGAAATGTAATGTGATATGCAACTATTTACAGAACGAGTATAAAAATATTAAAACATCCAGTGCCCCTCGAAAAACCAGCTGTGTGTGTAATCCTATGTGAACCACCCTTCCTCCCTATCAAACCCGATATGTCGATCAGAAATTCCTAATTGATCAATTAACTTCTCCATATCCAAGTTAGTTTCCTGGAGTTTAGCTCGGGTGAGCAGTCTCTCCAGAACCTCCTGACTAACCTCCCTCCATTTCAGGACCCATTCCTTAATCCGGGCTTCTTCCCCTGACCTCCTTGACTTCTCAAGATGTTCATACTTTCGAAGCAAACTCTTTTTCTCTTCGACTTTCTTTTTCAACTGAGTTAGTTTGATATGATCTGCGGAACTCATCCCACCTCCAGCCTCTTTCCCACGGTTAAAAGGGGACTGAAATGCACGACGCTTTTGCCGTACTGGCGTCTTGAACACGGGTGATGGGGAAACCTCGTTGGTAGCTGAACCAGTATCAGGGGATGGTGGGATGTTCTGGGTGTTATCTGGTGTTTGGGAGACAGAAGGAGGAGGGGAGGAGGGATCAACCTTCTGCCGTTTTGAAAGTTCATTGTTGTCTGTTTTGAAGGGGGACACAAAGGGAGTTGGTCCACCGCTGGATGATTTGCGACGTTTCATGCTACAATAGGAAACGTGGGGATTAGCAGAGTTGGCAGAACTTCAATAAAAGTAAGAAACGAGGTTGATCAAATAACAGGGAGACTTCTCGAACAGATTTTGACAAAACATCAAAATCTGGTAATAATAATAGCTGTAATGCAAAAATAAAAATTGTAAAATTACAAAACAGGATCTTTAATATTAGTGAGTAGGAATTGATAAATAAAATTATCGTCTAGTTGTTTACGGGGGACTGCTTAGGGGTTACTAAAGGTATATCATTATTATGACTAATCATTGTCTGCACTTTTTATTCCATCTAGAATGCTCTGAAAGTAGGCCTCAGGGTCCCTGAAGAGTTGACGTGACGAGGAGGCTCTACCCTTTCCCTTCTTAGAGGTAGAGGATGAGGTTATAACCGGATTACGATAGGCCTTTCTTACCGGGCTTTTATTCGTTCTTGGACTCTTTCTGAAAGGGACCAAGGTTTGATAAAAATTCATCAAATTACCCCAGTAGAGAGATAGATAATAGAGCTAAGAAACCCAAAAGCATCTGATGACTTAAACAATTGTGTATTTGATTTTTGAAAGCTTCTATTATTTCAGAACCTCTACAGGTAAGTTTGATAAAATTCGTCAAATTACCTCAGTGAAGAGATAGCGTTCTAGGAAATAGGAATCCCGAAAGCATCTGATGATTTAAACAATCGTAATGGAACAGCTACTACCTATCAGGTAATATTTTGGTGACAACATACCGTGTAGAGAGCCACTTTCCTGAGGTACTAGGACTACCACTGGTTGATATGGGGATACCAGGCTTCTGAATCTTTACTGAAATTAGATGGATTGGAAATGTGTTAACTAAGGGTGGTTTACACCGCATTTTATTTCATAAAATCTGTGTCATCTGTGAGGGTTCAGGGTAGATCAATGTCAACTGTCTCTATTCTTACGTTTTCTTTTCTTAGCGAGATTATTGAGACGTGCCCACTTGGTTTCCTTGGTTACATTCCGCCGCGTCCCCCGAGGTGACTTCCTAGTACTTGTCTCCTCTGATGTAGCTGCCTGAGAGGAACTAGCAGCAGCAGCAGCGTTACTGCAGTGCCCACTATGTGGTAGATCACTACTTTCTTCACTATCGGAGCTGAACACCCTCCGTCTCTTGCGGGATGCAATGGAGAAGGAAGGGGGAAGCTGGGGCGGTTGGGAGGCCAGGTTTGCATCGTCGATGAAGTCCTGATCTGTCGCTCTTTCCTCGTCTTCACTGGGTGGATTTTGGAAATTTAGAAGTTGAAGTGATGTAGTTAGAATCAGTATAATAGTTAGAGTAATATAGGAGGTTGGGGTGGAACTAAGAAGACGAAGTGACACTGTGTATTACAAAGACCAAGAAAATATACTAAATCTAATCCACAATGGCGAGATCACAAAAACTAAAAGAATTCTAAATAGTTAGAGTAGGTTGATGTTTCAAATTTCCATCTGATATCACACACAAGGCAACAAAATCAACTTATTAAAGGTTGACAAGATACCTAAAACTTTTCGTATATCGTCTTATTTTGATTTATCATTAATTTTCAGCATTTTTTCAGAATTTTTTGTCGGCTAGAAAAAAAATCGAAATAGGGGGTCTACCGATATTGTCAGCACTGGTTTTACTGGGCACACTCACTGCGTCTCGCAAATTGAAATTCACGTTTCCGGTTCCTCAAAAGATAAAGACTTGATCTTGGTTGCGTTGGATTGGTCTCAATAAGACCTTTCCAACGCTACCAAAACGGTTTCTGTATCTCATCAGGAACCGGAGATATTACGGTATCAATTTTAAAAAAGGCACACTCATTTTTCAGTAGACCCCCTATTTTGCACATATTTCTAGCCGACAAAAAATTCTGAAAAAATGCTGAAAATTAATGATAAATCAAAATAAGACGATATACGAAAAGTTTTAGGTATCTTGTCAACCTTTAAAATAGTTTTAACTTGTGTCAATACCTGCTGACATAGGGTGAACCCTCATCTGAACTTTCCTCTGTAAAACGACTCTTATCCTTTACAAATACCTTCTCTTCAGTTCGATCAGTCGTAAAATCAACCTGGAACATAACATGATATTAACTGAGGCAAAATCCCCAACTAATAATGATGATGACCGATGTACGACTCAATAGTTACCTTTGTTATACATCGGAATACTTTCTTGCACTGTGGACACGAGTTGTTTAGTTTCGACCACTCAATCAGACACGTAAAGCAATAGAGGTGGGAGCATGGTCCCACTTTCCCACGCTTCACAACGTCATCCAGACAAATTCCACACTTGGTTTCCCCCTCAGATACAGGCAGGGGAGTTAGACGTTTAGATTTAGCCTTACGAGGTTTACTCATTCTATAGATGGGGAGATGAGATTGTAGGTTGGGACTTTGGAGATTGGAGAATGATCAAACACGATTTAACTAGATAAATTCTGTCGAAAAGTAAAGAAAAAAGACCCCAATATATTCAAATCATTGTATTCAAACAATAATCCTCTCGTTTTACCCTATTCGGAAAAAACACGATATACAATTTTTTGTGTCAATATAAGAAATTACAATTCACTATTATCGCCGGTGTAATACATGGAAACACAAAACATACTGGTAAACATAACGTCAGCTCACTACTGACTACAATGATGGTGCGACATTTCTATCACTCTCTTTCTCACTCTCTTCTCTCCCTCTCTCTCTCTCTCACCCTTGTTTGTACAACGACTTAACCAGCGAAATGACAAACATAATACTCATAGGCAACTCAAACTAGGTCTCTTTATACTAGCTAAAGTACAGAATTAAAGTTGGAAACAAAGAAATAGAAATAGCAGAAAATTATCGCTGCTAAGTACTAACTCAGTACTGGATTCTGGAAACTCGTCAGATTATCAAGCCAAACTCCGCCCACTACTCTCCATTAGCGGCGAGATCAGAATTAATCTCAGCAGGATTGGCGGTGTAACTAGGTGCAACATTAGGGGATACAGCAAGGGCAGACAGTCCAGATACCACCTCACTCTCTCCCTCCCCTCCTGCCCCGCTGATATCCTCACCAAAATGTACTGGAACCTGGAGGGATGATGTGTTTAGAGTTTAGAGAAACAGTCAATAAACTGTTATTAGTTCTGTCTAATAATATGCCTCTCTTCAATCTCTAAATATCTCCAAATATATCTGTATCAAACTCGGACTTCCTTATTACCTTGACAACCGAGGCCATCTCCTTCTCCCCCTCCTCCTCATCACCCCCCTCCCCCTCATAATAATAACTGAACGGTTTGGCAGGCTGGGTCAGATCAGTGCCCGTCATTCCACCGATACTATTGGCAGGCACCATCCTCACACTATTCTTGGTAACACACACGTCATCCAGCGAGGCACCCTGTTTAGCCGATACTACACCATTTGATGCCCTCTCCTGGCTCCTCTCACCAAGAGAATTCTCACGGGGAAACTTTCCAACCTGAAATTAAATTAGTTAAAAACTTATCATACGTTTATCATTAAAAACTTATCATAAATTATTTTGCGAATCTCTCTAATTGTGAGATATCTATCTCTCCTGCTATGAGTGGTAGTACAGCCTCTGCTTCTAGTTTCAAAGACCGGCTGAGAGTGTATAGCGATGAAAGGGTACAGAGAAGTGTGTATGGTGAAGTGCAGGGAGAGTTATTTGACCTGGTACGGGACCTGTTTACACATGCTGGTGCCAAGGACTCTTTCCCGAAAAGTTTGACTGCCGGACGTAGTGCGTGGGATAGCTTGAAATGTCCCAGCAAGAGTAAGATCAAGGGGATTAAGAAGCCTGAACTGGATGATTTCACGGAGAAGGTGTGCCGTTTCTTAGTGGAGAGATGTTACCCACTACTTGACCGACTGAGTAATGAAGTTGAGGACAGTGAGAGGAGGATATTGGATAGTCAAGAGGAGTTGATTGCTTCTCAGCGAGCATTGGTGGAGGCCCAGTCCCAGCTTGTTAAGTTACAGTGTCAGTTACTTGAGAAACGTGATAAGGAGATAACTGCAGTACAGTCTACAGCAGAGGAGGAAATCAAGACGTTTTCTTCTGTACTCAAGAAGGGTTGTGATACTGCCCTAGCTCCGAAGCGAATTCGTACAGCAATAACTAGTGCTACAGAGGACAGGATGAACAATTTGATTGTCCATGGTTTGTTTGATGACAAGGATGAGACCAGCAAGGATCTGGAGAATATAGTTGGACGAATGTTTGATTATATGGGTGAACGTGTGACTGGTGTTCAAAGTATGACACGTCTGGGAAGGTTTAAGGAGGGATCTGACCGGCCCCTTAAACTTCATTTGTGTGGAAGGGAATTTCGGGACCGGATTTTGGCTTGCAAGAGTGGTCTGAAGAACTCTGAGGATCATAAGGACGTTTATTTATCCCCAGACCGTTCCCCTGAGGAGAGAGAGGAAAGGCGAAAAGTGGTGACTGAGCTGAAGGAGAGGAAGGTGGCGGAACCTGGGAGGAACTTTGCAATCAGAGGTGGTAAGGTGGTGGATTTGGAAGATTGATTGTGTGGGCGTGTGTGTTGGACTGTTTCTGTTCTGTTGTGGTTTAACCTAATTAGGATTGTTTTGTGACAGTTGGATGAGCATCGGAGTTCTGGACACTTAACGGAATTTGGACATTTTTGATATATATTTAATAGATTTTTAGGACGTATCTATAACTATGGTAAACCGCTCTGATTACTCCGTAGCACTAGGATTTAAAATGCGTGTGTTATACGGGGTCTGAGCGTGTATACAAGTGTGGTTATTATTATTATTATTAAATTATTCATTTCACCAAATTATCCTTTATATATCATGGCCAAACTTATCAAGATCATGGTTACCTGGAGTCTCTGGAGACTTTCAGTACGGGGTTTATCCTCCGGGATGGGATCAATCTCCAGAATTGGGGCTCTCTCAATCTGGTGCTCGTCATCGTACCCCGCAATGTGGGCCACCTGAACACATGTGTTGGATAAATGGGACACAAAGTACAGTTCTAAACGATTTGGTTTTTAGTACTTTGTGTACTCTTTGTCAAGTAAGCACCAGAACACGGCCGACGGTCGAGCAATTTGGTGACAAATATCTAAAATCAATCAGAAAAAATATACAACAACTATATATGTTGTTTACCTACCTTTAGTACAAGTTCGTCACCACAGGAGCTGAGACACTTTACTGCCTCACTGTGAGACATGGTACGGAGGTCGAACTGGTTGCAGGTCAGGATCGCATCACCAACGTACAAACCACCAAACCTGGGGTAGTTGTATTACAGTAGGACCCCGATTTACCGGGCCCCGATTTACTGGGAGAAACCCTTTCCCCCGAGCATTCCGGTAAATTGGGGTTCGAATTATAAAAACTAATTACAGGCCACTGCCAAGTGATGTCTTGTCTAACAAATTCCATCTCCCTGTAATGACCATGACGCACAATAACAAGAGTCGCTAATCATAGCGTCTAGATGGGGCGACACAATGGTACCATTATTATAGCCGGTGCTGTTCACTGACAATAGTTCACTACGCGTAGGTCAAATAGTGCTCAGGTATTAGTTAAAACTTTATTAGTTTCCACATGTGGGTACATGTTCCCAAATTGAACAAATTTAGATAAAAGATTCAAATTTACTACTTTAGTTACCTATCAGCCGGTTTTCCAGGTATCACTGCAGAGATAATTACAGGTGCTCTGTGATCCATACCACCCTGAAAAATATTGAGGGTCAAATGAAGTCCAGGGTGAAAATATGTCTGAAGGAGAAACTAGGGGTCGATATATGTAGAGGATAATATGTAAATATAGAGTGAATGGTGACTGAGAGTGACTCTTCTCACACTACTGCCTTACAATCGACACACACATGCTCTCTTCTGTGCTCATTTCTCTGTTGTCGATGGGCGAGGGGAAGATGTAAAAAAAGGGAGAGATAGATAGAGGGGAGAATTTAAGTCCTTGTCATTGTGTAGTGTAATATAAACGGTCCCTTTTTCTATTTGACTACAGACCCATTACTTTTCTTTTTACTGTATATATATTCGTCTCATGAGATGCCGTCCCTGTGTGGGCGTGTGTGAACTAACCAAATTCATGTAAATATTTGATCTGATGTTACTCTACAATATACCCTAGATGCGAGGAATGCAGATATAGGCTTTTGTTTTGTCTTCTCTGTAACAGGTGCGTCAATTTTTAGGCGGCCTTATCTCTAACTTTACGGGGGGGGGGGGGGGACACACTGCTTTGGGTAGCCACGGGAACTCAATTAATGATCACGTGTGATCTTGCAGTTCAAGATGTAATACCATGTAATTGCGGACAAATTCCGGACAAATTCTGGGCATATACCGCTATCTTGGTAGTGAGTGTGATCATATAAATTGAATTCCAGTGCTGCTGTAACCTGTATGAAGTACTCAATCCTCTTCCTCTTTTTTGTGATCTGCTGCCGCCCTCTTTTGATACTCTCGCTTTTCCGAAACCTTATTAGGGGCAATCATGTGAATTGATCATTGCTTGTGTCACCATCAAGACCGCCTTAGTGCGTAGAAAACACCGCTGTACTGTTGGTCAGTAGTCAGGATTGCTGCCTACTCCTTGTATTCCTTTTTACAGAATGATCATAGTAATTCGAACCTCAATCTGAACCACACCCCTTATAACCAGTCTCTCTACCTTACCTACGCGACCGCATGGCACAATATCCGTCCCATTTCTGTAGACATTACTTTAGATTAGAATGGGTCATTTTCTTACACTGTGGCCTGTGCTATCCTCTTCTCTCGCGAATACCGAATTTGTCATTTTCGTCCGTACTGTCGGTAGATTGATCTTAATACACTGAATTTAATACACTGATTTTAGTTTAAATGCTGATCCACTAATTGTATTTAATGCAAAGGTCAAAGGACAAAACAAGACTAGTCCCCTCTGACCTCACTCAATCTATCTAGTTAGGGGGCGTATCTTTAATGCGGCTGTGGTCATGGATCGATGGTGCCGCTATTACATACATCTCTTAATAATTTTCCATCGAACCCCGTCTATCTCCCGCTAGCATTTCTTAACTTCATCTCGCAACATAATCAGATAGCTTCCCACTTACACCTTGCTTGGCTGATGCGGCTACCTGATGGGAGAGTGGGAAGTGCAGTCTCTGCTTAGTAACCTGTGAATTATGTTGCACCTGGTCATCATCTCAGAAAGACTGGAGTGGGGACACTTCATCTCACTGTGTAATCTCCCAATAAATAACTTCCGATATCGCGGAAAGGTTTTTGCAGATGATGGTCAAGACTGCGCCAGAAAGACGGGAGTGGGGGCACCTCATCTCACTGTGCAATTTCCCAATAAATAACTATTAACTTCCGATATCGCGGAAAGGTTTTTGCAGATGATGGTCAAGACTGCGCCAGAAAGACGGGAGTGGGGACACCTCATCTCACTGTGCAATTTCCCGATAAATAACTTCCGATATCGCGGAAAGGTTTTTGCAGGTGATGGTCAAGACTGCGTCCATTTTCCAGCCACAAGACAATTTGGCCGACGGGAATAATATTCCTGTATTCCTCACTTTGGGACACCGGGGCCTATATTCTGCATAAAAGGGCGTAGTCACTGGTCGGACGTGCAATTCTTGGTATTGAGCAGCCCATTGAATCCTTGGAAATAAATAAAAGCGCCATCGGGTCTCGATAGGTCGCAACAAAACTTTGTGGTGAGTCGCATCACGCGTTCGGGGGGGGGGGGGGGTGCAATATAAAACATATAAAAGCGAGGAACTAAACTCCGTCTTTCACCACATGTAGTTTCTCACAACTTTTAGTGAGGACCGGGAATTGTGTAATCGATATATCTGCACCTGCTATATAGTGCTATATAGTGATTACCAGCAGTGCACCTGACAGAAGCCCCCCTCTCAGCTCTTACTGCAGCATTACACCTGTTTACTTCTCGTGTGTGTGTGTGGGAGGGGGATGGGAGTGATGACCTCCTTTCTCAGTGTGCCCACCAGTCAGCACTTAGGCTCTGTTACTATATTAAATGTCGTAAGATACCTGCTGCCTTTAATTATCTATACCTGCTGCCTTTAAATATTTCAGCTCTCCATTGCATCTTGTTGGTGATACATTTTCCCTTTCCCAAATCCCATGATGACTTGTGATTTGAAATATTCTAGCCATCCACTGTTGTTGTAACTTATCAATCTATCTGATAGCCGACATTACAAATTCATGTTCGATTTTCTGACCAGTCCCGACATGAACGGTCCGCTTATCTTCAAGAACAAGACAAAGACTCAGGAGCTTTTAGCAGACTACGGTAAGAACACTTATAATAACCTAGAGAGGTCCTGATCATATCTCATTATAATAACCTAGAGAGGTCCTTTTCGAGATGAACTCAACTATTAATACACCTTGATAACAAATAGACATTGAATTAATATGCTAACACAATCTCTGTTTCAGCTGCTGCTAAAGATTTCAAGAACAGCTACCAGAAGACAGACTCACAAGTTGAAGGTAAGCAGTTCCCCATACATTTGCAATCGATTTACCGGCTATGAATCTCTTTCTCCGACAAGCCCAAATAAACTTATGAATTACTGTTAAAATCATGTCTATTGTTTGCAGCACGGGAGAAGAGGGAAGAGACAGAAAAGAAGCGAAGAGAAAAGGAAGAGGAGAGCAAAAAGGAGAGGAATGATGCTGCAACAACGGCAGTAGTGTTACTCTCATCCAAAAACAAATCTTCAGGGAAGAAGAAATGAACACTAGACTGGATCTAGACTGTTTCTGCGTGTGTGCCTTTTTTACTAAATTGTAATTCTGTATTTGATTATTGATGTTTTTACTACCAGACTGAAAACTGTTCTTTTACTCTTCTAAATGGGACAGAGAATACCAGAATCTCCTACATCTGTCTGGCGACTGTCTGTACTGTCTGACGACTGTCTGTACTCTTCGTTACAACGTTATTCCCAGGAAGTTATATGTGAATAAGAGTATGAAAAAGTGAAATGTACGTACCGTAACAGAAAGCCCCAGTCCGTCAGGTCCCCGTTGAAGGAGGACAGTTCTTACTAGTCCCTTTCTATAGGGACATTTCTTGATCTCCCCCTTCCGTCTCATGCTGTGGGCGTATATCACTGCCTGTGTGAGGATAGTTATATTAGATTACTGGCAATGGTTTGTTATTGGGATGTCGTGAAATGAGGGATGTAGAATGTGTAGGTCTGTATATGCAACAGTGTTGTAAACCACGCTATTTATCACGTACATTTATCAAGTTTTTGTGTACAACCTCACCTTGTGACGGTTGAGAGATATCTCAGCCTCGATCGTGTTCCATGTTAGGGTGTTGGGGTGTTTGTCAAGGCCCTGTTGCATCAGTTGTAGTTGTTGGATTCGACCTATTATCTCCTTATCCATATATTTGATAGTCACCTACAATGTATTGGGTATTAGTGGAAAAGCTACAACTTAATACAAATGTTGGGAATGTTAATGTTAGATTTTAAGAATTAATGTTGTTGAGATCTACTAACGAACCTTACAGCCACCAAGGTCCTTCATAGCGCTAATATAATCCTGTCTAAGTTGGGAGTTATCCTTTTTGGCGGAGTCTAGCTGTGCCTGAAGCCACACCTCACGCTCCACTAACATCCTTTGTTGCTCCGCCAAATTGTCCTGGTAGAGGTGTCAGTATTAGGAAGAATAGAACAATATAGTAGAGATATCAGTATTAGGAAGAATGATTAGGAGGAATAGAACAATATCTTGAGTTACACTAAACTTACAAATTGTCCTGGTAGAGGTGCAGTGTCAGTATTAGGAAGAATAGAACAATATCTTTTAGTTTTACTCAAGATATTATCTTGAGTAAAACTAAACTCACAAATAGTGAGTATCCCCCCCCCCCCCCAATTCGTAAAGTATCCCCCGATGTAGCTAAACTTACAAATCGTAAAGTATCCCCCGATGTAGCTTCGTGAAGTTGTGTTAATCTCGTTTCATTTTCCTTTTCCAAAACAGCCAAATCCTTTTTTGCATCAGTCATTTCATGCCCCATATTCAACATTTTAGCCTGAAGTAAATGAGTGTCAACAGGCATCAGTTCAGGAGCTGACATTGCACACATTGTGTAGGTCCATAATGATTCGGCAGAGTAGAGCTATTTACCTCATATTTCAAGTTGTCTTGGTGTACAGTTTGAGCTAGAGTTTCCAGATTTGTGAACGCTTTCACCATACCAAACACGTGACTTCGTACCTGTAGAAAATCATTGTAGATAAAAGCAGGTAGTGTATCATTTGTCATGAGTACTGATTTTTCAATACGAACGAATTTTGGAAATTACCTGATTAACAAAGATTTCATGCTCCTTTGATTTAGTGTAGTAGTCATGCAGCATGTTATCCAACTTAACAAAACTAAGCTGAAACTCCTTCTCAACAGACTCTTGGGAGGGAAACGGGAACCAAGATGACATGGCTAACTGGGATACTTAAGTCATGTCGTCAAAAAATGGCAATGTGTCAAACTTCTATCTATGTATATCAAAATCATTCACATTTGGGGGCTGATTTATTATCTCGTAACTGTTGATTATGGTAAAACTGATTATTTCCCATTTTTTAAGGACTTCACCATAATGTCTTCCAAATAAGTATTATCGTATCGTCTATCGCTCTCTAGTCCCTAAAGTCCGTTTCAAGCGACTTGACCCGTAATTCTTGGAATTTGGCGCATTGCGTGTGTATTTACAAAGGGGAAATCCTGAATTTCCAGGAATCTCAGGTCAAGTCGTTTGAAACGCACTTTAGTCCCTGCTCTGTGCTGATTGTTACAATGACATCATTAGAACGGTTCGGTGAAGCTAGACAGCTGAGTCAGCCGTCTATCGTCACCTCTATGCCCCGCGGGGCTACTGCCAGCCCCGTCTCTACTCCCTACAGCTGACAAGTGACAGCCCGTGACAATAAATTCTTTCTCGGAATATGCTAAAGGCCCCTCGGTAGTTAAGAGATTTCCATCGGCATACGCTACAGAGTACAGGCCTCTACAGTCTACACTCTACAGCCCAGGCGCCACTCTCCAGTCACCAGTGCACACCAACGTCTTTTTACTTGGCAAACGCTGCTGGCGCGGCGCCACATGCAGCGTGGGATAAGGTTGGCAAACGCCGCTGGCCCCCCACGGGATAAGACAGCGCATTTCAAGGGATAAGGCAGCGCTTTTCAGTTTTTTTTACACGAAAACAACTTTCAAAAACAACTTTCAAAAAAGAAGCAGGACTGGGCCCTGGACTTCAATAAAAACGGCGCCGCGCTACGCGTTAAATAGTAGCGCGCGATTGTTGAAAAGTTTAGCGCTGCCGCGCGCGAAAAAATAAAAAAACTCAAAGATCACGCGACGTCACTTTTTTAATTTTTTTTATCAAGTTTACAAGTTTACAAAGTTTATTGGAATGCGCTGCAGCCCCCTCATGCGCGCACCCCCGCAACGAGGGGACTGAAGGGAATGCCGCGCGCGCGTTTGGCCTGAGCTCAGGACGGGCCCGGCTGGGTCGAAGATAACTTTGCGAGCGAAAAAACGGCGGTGCTTATAACTTTGGCCCCTGAAGTCCGTTTGACTTGATTCTTTCACTAGCTGTTAGATCTGACAATTATCTACCTTGCTGTTTTTGAGAGAAGTTAATTGGACTTGAGGAGGCTGAGCAATAGCCGTTCAAAGATTGGTTGTTTTCAAAAAGTGACGTCACAGATCCCTGCAGGGACACTTTTGTTTCAAATTTGAATTAAAATCTCGAATTTTTTATTTTACCGCACTCGATTTTGCGGAGTTTGGTTCATATCTCCTGTTCCTGATAAGATAGAGACCTGAAACCGGTTGCATTTGAAAGCTGTTATCTTCCTCTTTCCAACGCTACCAAAACGATTTCTGTACCTTATCTGGAACCGGAGATATGATTGATTATGTATTCCCCCCCAGCGCGGTATTCCCTCCAGGCCCCTTATATTATATTATAAGGGGCCTGCAACGTATGCCAACAAAGTTTACAAATAAAGTTATGGTGATACACATAACACAACAGATCTTCCCTTTATGGGTCCACCTAAATAAAAATCAAAATAATCGTCTCCTCACGCCCTATCTCTAGACACATACAGCACATTGAGGGGAAATATCGTTGGGAACTGACGAGTGACGGGTAACCTCTGACAGGGGGACGGTCATAAAAGCCTGTCAAGTAATTGCCCAGGGATGATTTGAATTGACCTAAGCTTCCGCAAGAGTTAATGGCCGCTGGCAACCTGTTCCACAGGTGAGCAGCTCTCGGACCGAAGGAAGAATGGAACTGATTCGCTCTCCAGGTCTCAGCCCGATATGGAAACGGTGGTGGGACTAACCTCATACCCAACCTTGCACTGTGTTGGAACACAAGGTTTGCTGAATTCGGAACAAACCCATGGATCGTCTTCCACACATGTATCAACATATAACGTTGTCTTCTGCGTTGAAGAGACATCAGGTTGAGAACTTTTAATCTTCCCCAATAATCATGATTCTGCATTCCCTCGAGACGTCTTGTAAAACACCTTTGAACGTTCTCAATTGACTTGATGTCACCAGCCTTTGTTGGGTTCCAGACCAGGCAACAATACTCCAAAATTGGTCTGACCAGTGATTTGAAGAGTTGTAACATTACCTCTGGCGACCGGTCTCGAAAAACACTGAAAATCCACCCAGATAGAAGAGAGGCTTTCCGCACAATGATAGAAATGTGCTTAGACCACGAGCCATCTGAAGACATCTGAACACCCAAGTCACGGACATCGGGTTCGGGAATCAGTTGAACTCCAGAGTCTGTAGTGTACGAACTCATTTCAGTTGAAAAAGGAAGTTCCTTGAAGATTGCTGATTTGTTACATGATAATCCAGGTATGGAAGATACTTCACGAGATGGTACCAAACAGCACGAATATATCCTTCTACAACCACCTTCGCCATGGACCAAAGGCCCATCTCCCACAAATCCATCACACTGCTCAAAAATCAGTCCAGACTCTTCGAGAGGAATCTTTTGGGATACGAGCTATCCAACTCTTCAACAGGATGCCGACATCAGTTCGTCTATCTACATCTGTTGACAACCTAAAAGTCAATCTGGGCAGATTTCTCGACACCCTTCCGGACAGACCTCCGGTCACAGGATACCACACAACTGGGGACAACTCGCTCTTTAGTCTGCTGACGGAAGGCAAGTAACTTCATTCCCACTTATCACAACACTTCACGTGGATGCTTAGGCTGAGTGCGTGGTATTATTTTGACTATTTATTGTGTACAATACCAAAACTTATTTGTAATTCTTGTAATTCTTGTAATTCTTGTTCAGTCTATAACTCAAGAGCTGAAACTTTTGATCATTTCTTTATTTTGAATTTTCCTGTTTCCAACTTTCTCCTCAATTTTTACTTTTCACAGCTGATGCCTGATAAGACATAATATATAAGTGATAAGCCAATATACTCCATTTTTTTTTCAACTGTTCGTGCGCGGAATTGTTTTGACTTTTGCATGTCTATCACATGTTAACGTGTAGCGCGTGCCACGAAAATTCTAAATTTCACTGAAATTTCAATTTTGGGTGAACAGTTGAAAAAAAATGGACTTTATATCTGTGTTGCATGATTCAATTGATAATTTAAACAAGAAAAAAAAGAATATTGCGATCCGCATCGGGCGCATCCGCCACGACGAGCGTCTCGGAAAAAGAGCGAAAGCACCAACATGCCCTACGAAGTACGCATTACGACATGTACACAAAAATCGACGCCACGATTTGCTTTAAGAGCGATCAGCGACCATCGGGTGACAGTTCGATAAAAACCATTTCTAAATGAAACTGTAATTTGGAATTGGCGTTGGTGATTACAAAGGGGAAATCCTGAATTTCCAGGAATCTCAGGTCAAGTCGTTTGAAACGCACTTTAGTCCCTGCTCTGTGCTGATTGTTACAATGACATCATTAGAACGGTTCGGTGAAGCTAGACAGCTGAGTCAGCCGTCTATCGTCACCTCTATGCCCCGCGGGGCTACTGCCAGCCCCGTCCCTACTCCCTACAGCTGACAAGTGACAGCCCGTGACAATAAATTCTTTCTCAGAATATGCTAAAGGCCCCTCGGTAGTTAAGAGATTTCCATCGGCATACGCTACAGAGTACAGGCCTCTACAGTCTACACTCTACAGCCCAGGCGCCACTCTCCAGTCACCAGTGCACACCAACGTCTTTTTACTTGGCAAACGCTGCTGGCGCGGCGCCACATGCAGCGTGGGATATACTCCATTTTTTTTCAACTGTTCACCCCCCAAAGTCGTGCGCGGAATTGTTTTGCGCGTCTATCACATGTTAACGTGTAGCGCGCGCCACAAAAATTCTAAATTTCACTGAAATTTCGATTTTGGGTGAACAGTTGAAAAAAAATGGACTTTAGTCTTTAAGGTTGGCAAACGCCGCTGGCCCCCCACGGGATAAGACAGCGCATTTCAAGGGATAAGGCAGCGCTTTTCAGTTTTTTTTACACGAAAACAACTTTCAAAAACAACTTTCAAAAACAACTTTCAAAAAAGAAGCAAGACTGGGCCCTGGACTTCAATAAAAACGGCGCCGCGCTACGCGTTAAATAGTAGCGCGCGATTGTTGAAAAGTTTAGCGCTGCCGCGCGCGAAAAAATAAAAAACTCAAAGATCACGCGACGTCCATTTTTTAATTTTTTTTATCGATTTCTTTATTTTGAATTTTCCAACTTTCTCTTCTGTTTACTTTTCACAGCTGATACCTGATAAGACATAATATATAAGTGATAAGCCAATATACTCCATTTTTTTTTCAACTGTTCACCCCCCCAAAGTCGTGCGCGGAATTGTTTTGCGTGTCTATCACATTCTATCCATATAGTTATTAGATCATTGTTTCTGTGCCTACTGTCCATCTCAGTCGCAAGCCCGCTTTAGGTAACTGCTGAAGCTCTAAGCCTCTCAGCCTTGTAGGATATACATATACTTATTTGTATATGTCTATAGTGTGAGAGCGGGACGAGTCACTTATATACAGTCCCACAGTGTGTACCCACTTTTATCTATCTACTGTTTCTGAATGGACTGCCGCATAAGAAGGCTGGCTTAAGAGCTCTGGCGTTTTAATTATGAGTTTTTCTCTCTGTTTTTTTGCGTTTATCTCTTAGCTATATTGAGTCAATTTGCGGGGTATCAAATGTAAAAATTGAATTGAATTGAATTGACTCAAATATAAATATTGAAGTTCATTTTCATTTTCATCATTAACGTGTAGCGCGCGCCACGAAAATTCTAAATTTCACTGAAATTTCAATTTTGGGTGAACAGTTGAAAAAAAAATGGACTTTATATCTGTGTTGCATGATTCAATTGATAATTTAAACAAGAAAAAAAAGAATATTGCGATCCGCATCGGGCGCATCCGCCACGGCGAGCGTCTCGGAAAAATAGCGATGCCGGACCGCCCCCGGTACCTGGATATACCAGACAAAACAATAACTCAATTCTGGACTGGAAACATCTTGTATCCAGGGAGGGGGAGGCTCTGTGAGGAGCTGACACCGGTGCAGCATCTGTGCAAAGTTATTTACAAGATTACAAGAAAGCACCAACATGCCCTACGAAGTACGCATTACGACATGTACACAAAAATCGACGCCACGAAGTATCATTAATCATAGCTCCTTTGCTTTAAGAGCGATCAGCGACCCGATTTGAAGTTAAGAAATGTAATAAATGAGGTATCTGCAGTCTGCTGAGTGCTGACCTAGTTCGATAAAGAGTTTTTAAATCATTAGCTTCGCATTTTTCTAAATGAAACTTAAAGGACTTAATGAAATAAATTCATTATAAAATATAAGAGCTAAATGGTGCCAGTCTCTCCGACTTCCCCCTTCGCTCGTACCGCTCCAAGATTGAATTCCCATTCTAGTTGTACCTAGCAGATAGCTTCTAGTTATCTGTGCACGAGAAGAAGGGGCGACAACTTCAAAATATCCGACTTAATGTTTATTGCCTTGAATTCGTTGCTACCGACAAATCTATTCACCCAATTGAGGGGAAATATCGTTGGGAACTGACGAGTGACGGGTAACCTCTGACAGGGGGACGGTCATAAAAGCCTGTCAAGTAATTGCCCAGGGATGATTTGAATTGACCTAAGCTTCCGCAAGAGTTAATGGCCGCTGGCAACCTGTTCCACAGGTGAGCAGCTCTCGGACCGAAGGAAGAATGGAACTGATTCGCTCTCCAGGTCTCAGCCCGATATGGAAACGGTGGTGGGACTAACCTCATACCCAACCTTGCACTGTGTTGGAACACAAGGTTTGCTGAATTCGGAACAAACCCATGGATCGTCTTCCACACATGTATCAACATATAACGTTGTCTTCTGCGTTGAAGAGACATCAGGTTGAGAACTTTTAATCTTCCCCAATAATCATGATTCTGCATTCCCTCGAGACGTCTTGTAAAACACCTTTGAACGTTCTCAATTGACTTGATGTCACCAGCCTTTGTTGGGTTCCAGACCAGGCAACAATACTCCAAAATTGGTCTGACCAGTGATTTGAAGAGTTGTAACATTACCTCTGGCGACCGGTCTCGAAAAACACTGAAAATCCACCCAGATAGAAGAGAGGCTTTCCGCACAATGATAGAAATGTGCTTAGACCACGAGCCATCTGAAGACATCTGAACACCCAAGTCACGGACATCGGGTTCGGGAATCAGTTGAACTCCAGAGTCTGTAGTGTACGAACTCATTTCAGTTGAAAAAGGAAGTTCCTTGAAGATTGCTGATTTGTTACATGATAATCCAGGTATGGAAGATACTTCACGAGATGGTACCAAACAGCACGAATATATCCTTCTACAACCACCTTCGCCATGGACCAAAGGCCCATCTCCCACAAATCCATCACACTGCTCAAAAATCAGTCCAGACTCTTCGAGAGGAATCTTTTGGGATACGAGCTATCCAACTCTTCAACAGGATGCCGACATCAGTTCGTCTATCTACATCTGTTGACAACCTAAAAGTCAATCTGGGCAGATTTCTCGACACCCTTCCGGACAGACCTCCGGTCACAGGATACCACACAACTGGGGACAACTCGCTCTTTAGTCTGCTGACGGAAGGCAAGTAACTTTCATTCCCACTTATCACAACACTTCACGTGGATGCTTAGGCTGAGTGCGTGGTATTATTTTGACTATTTATTGTGTACAATACCAAAACTTATTTGTAATTCTTGTAATTCTTGTAATTCTTGTTCAGTCTATAACTCAAGAGCTGAAACTTTTGATCATTTCTTTATTTTGAATTTTCCTGTTTCCAACTTTCTCCTCAATTTTTACTTTTCACAGCTGATGCCTGATAAGACATAATATATAAGTGATAAGCCAATATACTCCATTTTTTTTTCAACTGTTCGTGCGCGGAATTGTTTTGACTTTTGCATGTCTATCACATGTTAACGTGTAGCGCGTGCCACGAAAATTCTAAATTTCACTGAAATTTCAATTTTGGGTGAACAGTTGAAAAAAAATGGACTTTATATCTGTGTTGCATGATTCAATTGATAATTTAAACAAGAAAAAAAAGAATATTGCGATCCGCATCGGGCGCATCCGCCACGACGAGCGTCTCGGAAAAAGAGCGAAAGCACCAACATGCCCTACGAAGTACGCATTACGACATGTACACAAAAATCGACGCCACGATTTGCTTTAAGAGCGATCAGCGACCCGATTTGAAGTTAAGAAATGTAATAAATGAGGTATCTGCAGTCTGCTGAGTGCTGACCTAGTTCGATAAAGAGTTTTTAAATCATTAGCTTCGCATTTTTCTAAATGAAACTTAAAGGACTTAATGAAATAAATTCATTATAAAATATAAGAGCTAAATGGTGCCAGTCTCTCCGACTTCCCCCTTCGCTCGTACCGCTCCAAGATTGAATTCCCATTCTAGTTGTACCTAGCAGATAGCTTCTAAAGTCCGTTTCAAGCGACTTGACCCGTAATTCTTGGAATTTGGCGCATTGCGCGTGTATTTACAAAGGGGAAATCCTGAATTTCCAGGAATCTCAGGTCAAGTCGTTTGAAACGCACTTTAGTTATCTGTGCACGAGAAGAAGGGGCGACAACTTCAAAATATCCGACTTAATGTTTATTGCCTTGAATTCGTTTTTACCCACAAATCTATTCAGAAAAGAAACTAACAGAACCATTGCCAAGTATTCTTCTTTTTTTCAACTGTTCACTCCACAAAGTCGTGCGTGGAATTGTTTTGCACGTTTATCACATGTTAACGTGTAGCGTGCGCCAAAAAATTCTAAATTTTCAGTTCTTGGGGGAACAGTTGAAAAAAAAAGGACTTGTACCTTCAAGCTTCATTATATTTCGCTGAAAACCCTAATCAAATTGTTTTGTCTAGCCATGGTTGGGCGATAACATTCTAAGGTGAATTCGTCCCTTCCACTGTTTATGTGCAGAAGCACGATGGATCTAACTGGTACGTGATATTAAAATTTAGTGGTAGAATTTGTATGATTTGTTGATCCTGTATTTAGTAGAAAATTGGGACAAAAAGGGACAACCATAATTTAATCATTCTCTCTCCCTCAGGTATGCTAATAATCAAGGCAAGGTTGGGAGAGGAAGTCAGGAGGATTCCCATACACAATGAGGATATAACTTACGATGAGCTACTCCTCATGTTATCTCGCTTGTTTCCCAAACATCTCCGATCTACGGATGATGTCACACTAAAGTACATGGATGAAGATGGAGATCTCATTACCATCGCAGATGGAAGTGACCTCATGTACGCCAAGGCGTATAGTAGGACCCTCAAATTGACAATATTTGGTGAGTTCTTCAGACTAATGCACTTATCTGAGTATTACATCGCAGACTCTGACCTCGGTATTTGATGATGAAACTTTTTCTGGGAACAAGGAGGACATTTTACTTACTCCAAATAGTACTTGTGTAATATGTGATGTTTACACCCTCTTTTTACCACCAGTGAAGGGTAGAGAGGTCCCGGCGGTAGATCTGGGAACTGTCCGTGAAATGAGGAGGGAGTTAGTGGAACTGAGAGATCGGATTAACAGGATTGTAGATCGTCTTGAGGATGTGTACCCTGAGCCTACACCCACTCAACCCCCACCCAAACAACCCGGTAATTGTTATTTCATCAACTTATATTTTCCTTTCCCCTATTTTTCCACAGCCAAGTTGTTTTGGTATTCTCAATGATGAGGCACCATTACTATTTTTGTTAAAATTAGATAATAGTCCCCTATCAGGAAGGTCCCCTCTCTAAATCCCCCTTATCTACAGTATCGGAGACAGCTGCTGCCACGGTAAAAGGGTCGGTGAAACTTGACCCTGCAACGACCGCCGAATTTGATCCTCTAAACAGGAGCAGTAGCAGCAGTAGTAAGGTTGTTAAACATGAGCTGATAAACCCTGTAGCTCCTGCAAATACACCAGCTACCAATGTAAGAGTGGGAGTTAGTATATCTCTGTTACCAGGGAAACGGTCTTATGACGTCATGACGTCATCAAGAAAGATCGTGACGTCACTAACCCAGCTTTCCACCCCGCAGAGTGCCACAGCCACGTTCCAAGGAGCTGGAAAAGGTAAACCAGAGCCAGAGAAACAGACAGTATCTGTATGTCCTCAACCCCCAACCCAACAACACCAACCTCCTCCAATGCAGTCAGCCAGCCCTCAGCAGCAGGTGGGTGGGGTGTATCAGTATCATAGGAGTAACCCTGCACCACCATCCCCTCACCATCACGTTATGGTAGGTGTCAGCTAGCTCCATGCTGGGGTGTGTCTCTCTCTCTCTCTCTCTCTCTCTCGTGCGCTGGAGGGGGTAGACTATCTTGTGTGCTGAACAACTGTAGGGGGTTGTGGTCAACATAAAATTTAGGGTGATGTTTGGGGGTTAGAGAGCTGTTCTAGCTACCTTTGTGTAAGAGGAGTAATAATACGCTGTTTTCATGCTACCTGTATACATTCTACAACACCTGGTATTCCCCTCCTATAGGTTGGAACCCCTGTAGCCCCACAACAACAACAACAACAACAGCAAGCAGCAGAGTGCCCCTACCCAGCAGCCCCCTGTTAACTACCCCTATGGACCCCCTCCAACCCATCCCCCTACTAGTTCCCAGATGCCCATGAACCCTGGGCAGGGGATGCCTCCTAATGCGGTACGTAGTCATTGTGTTCGTTCAGGTGTATATCGAATGATGCCTCAAGGTTGCAAGGTTTTTACCTATCCGTTGAACTAGATGCAAATGAGGTCAACTTTTGAGTCGCTTGACACTGTGTGTATGAACAATTCAAGTCAACTCTAGCATCGGACATGTAAGCGCGCAGCTATCACTAGTTTTACACCCTCCCTTGTGATGCAAAGACCCCTCTTTTCGCGCAGATTTTGCACACTGACTGGCTGAACAAACGTAAACACTGTCTGTTTCAAGACTGTTTACAGTGTCAACAGATGTCAGATAGACGGCGATTTATTGCCACCCAGTATAATTCTAACACCCTCTATTTCTCTCAGTATCCAGGACAGTACCCACCAATGCAGAACTACTATCATGGGACCCAGCCCCCGACAAGTACAAGAAACCCGTATCCACCCCCAACTGGATACCCGCACGGCTACCCCCCGTCTAGTTACCCTCCATCCTCCTACTAGAGATAACACCAAGTGTGTGATTGAACTATTATTATACTTGGAGAGATGGACTTTGTGAGATGGACAGGCGATTACTGTCCCCGGCCAAAGTAGTAGACTACATTAGTAATGACTCGGAATCAATAAACGTGCTGTATGGCGGCGCCCATACCCCAATTTGATTCTCAAATAATCTGAGCGCTCAGATGGGGTCGGCGGCGCCAGACAGTAAACGTGTGTGATTTTCTTCTTGGTGAAATACGTGATTTTTCGTTTAGTATCGTTTTGACAACAATCCCCATGTTAAATATATACACAACTCTTTATTTTGTTTGTACAACTGTAAACTTGTTATTTTACATTCGTTCCATACATAAATACACACCTCGACTGTGAAACGCACGAAAATCTGGCGTAGGGTTTTCACTCGCAGGTTAACTGACATATAAACATCTCTACATCACTGTCAATATCATTATCAGACTTCCTAGATAACAACTGCTGCACATCATAGTCAATCTTGTAGAAATATGGGGTCATGATCCATATATTCACACTAATAAAACATCGTTCTGAACTGACACATATATAAATAATAACTACTACGTATTATAGACCATCTGTATCTTATTAATTGGCACAAAAACACCCCTCTTGGCTTTACATTTGAAATAGGTGTGTCCTTGGTAAGTTCCATCATGGTTCCCTGTGTTGTTAGATAACTCAATACCCGCAAATAGACCGTCTTTACCCATTAGTCGACCTGTGTATCGAACAGTGCCCTCTTTCCAACTCGCCCTGCCCTTTTGAAGACTACTCGAGCTCCCACCGTTACATCTGAAAATGGGATTGTGAATTGGGGAATGGGAGATAAACATATGGAGAATGGCGATATTTAGAGGTGTATCTGTGAATTATGTTCTGACCGCGGTTCTCGAGAATCTGTCAGGCCAATGCTCTGACCACAGTTCTCGCGTGCTCTGAGAGAAATGAGAATAGGGCCAGGCCAATTTGCTCTGGACGATAGTACCACGCGACAGCGTGTTACTCTGACAGAAGTGCACTTCTGTCAGAGTAACACGCTGTCGCGTGGTACTATCGTCCAGAGCGTAAGCTGTCTGGCGCCGCGACCCATCTGAGCGCACTGTCGCACGCTCAGATTTGAGAATCAAATGGGGTATGGCGCCGCCGTACAGATCGTAAGTCGTAACACAGCTGCTATGATAGAAGTACAAGTTTGTATCGTGTGCAGTACCTGTATTGTTCTGTCCCGCTACTACTACTTGGGCCGGTGCTGCACTTCGACCACTGTCCTTTGAATCCCTCTTATTCTCCAACATTATATCATACGTTCTCCCACAGTAACTGCTCTTTCTCAATAGTTCCTGTTGTTGAGCCCCTGCTGTCGTCTGGGACCATGCGTTCCACGGCTCACTAGAAGGGCGGGGTATGTTAGGGAACAAAACACTTTGACAAACTATCGAATTTTATTATAGTTGAGATCCTGTAAAGTGCTCGATCCGGGGTGGAGAGCCAAACTAGTTACTAAATACACTTATTTTGACAAACAAAACTCCAAATCTCGCTAGCCTGGTTGAGAGACAATTTCATACCTGGCATTAGCCCGTGTAATATAGTCTGCCTCCCATGCTGTCTGTGGAGGGTGTTGGTTGGTTGACGACTGATCCTCACCCCAGTTCTCCTCCTGCTTCACGTCCTCCCACTTTGTTCTACTACTCGGTGTCCCCCTCGCATCACCCTGATCGTATTTGGTCCTGTTTGGGGTTCCCCTGGCTCCATCCTGGTCCCATTTGTTTTGTTTGGGTGTCGTGGTCCCTGTTTCGTGGTCCCATTTCTTCACTATCGGCTCCGTTAAACTTGTCTCCATGTCCAACTTCTTGTACTTCTCAACTATTGCCAGTGCTTCTCGATACGTGTCATCCTCTTCTAGCACTGTGGGGATTACTCATAATAGCAGAAATAAATAAATGACACTCTCATTTCTCACTTTGAATTGATACTGCAGACGTGCCGGCATCATACATAAGGGGTGTTTTCACTTTTCTACTACCCTTACTCAACAGCTTTGATCACGTTACCTGAGTTGGTGAGGTAGTTTTTGTCTTTTGTGTATCCTTTCTTCGGACTAATTACAGGCAAGTCCGTTATTTCCGAGATATCCCGATCAGACTTTAGTGCTGGTTTAACAGGAGTTGAACTACTCATCTTATCAATGTTATCATCTTGGGGGAAGTTGTTGTTAAAAACAGAGTGTTCAATAAATCCATTGACTATAGGGCTTTTTAGATACAATGTGAGACAATATGACAACAGCAAAAGCGGATACAGCGATTTATTGGCTTACCAAAATATAAAGTTTTAGCAGGGTAGCTATCATCTTGTGGTATTAAAGGGTGTCTTCTTTCTGACTTCCTTCCCTCATCTTCCTTCCTCCACGCCCCTTGATCCCCCATCTTCATCTCTTCTTCTTTCTTCCAATCTCTCTGTTTCCGGGGCTCTTCATCCTTCCTCCAGTTATGTTCGGACCACCTATCATCCACTGGATCAGACCTCTTCTTATCACCCCACCTGTCTGTGTCTGCTGGGTCGGACCGCTTTTTGAAATCCAACTCCACCTCCAAGGAAGATGCTCTTTTCTTTAATCGCTCTACCTGATTCAGGGAATAGTCTCATTAGTTTACTACTAATTGTAAAAGTATTGTGTGGAGATAATAAGATCGAGAATTTAATCTGATACAACGTCACAAGCATGACGTCACGATGTGTTGTGACATCATCCCCACCTACCTCAGCCTCAGCGGCTGCTTTATCAAGAGCTGTCTCCCTCAGTTCCCTGCTCAACTCTTCTCGTTCCCCATTTAGCCGCTCTATCATAGTTCGGAGATTGTTCGAGCTCTGTGCAAGTTTCTCTGCCTCGTCCAGCTCTCGGGACTGTGCCAGATACTTGGTATGTAGTTCTGATATCTGATGAGTGGGTTAGCAATAATTTAATGTGTACTGTGTCATGGTAATTTCAGCATATACATAAAGACACTGTCAGGCCAATGCTCTGACAGTAAAGACACACTCTAGTACTCTACATAAAAACCAAAGTATCTGATCACATAGAACACATTCCAAACCTCTGTCTCAAGTTTACTCGTTGTAGACTTTAACTCTGCCATCATGTTATCATTGGACGTCCTCAGGGTGTCTCGGGTGTCTCGTAACTGAGTGATCTTGTCACGGGCCTTGTGCAGCTCCTCTTCTAACCGAACTTGCTCTGTAGAGGCCTCGTCTGCCTGTAAGATGGAGAGTGTTAGTGAACGGGCGATTTCTTGTATTGAAGGGCATATATTGTGGGAATGGGGCACAAAATAAAGTAGGGAAAAAACAGGGTCAGTTTCAGGTTGGTACGTGTTCGATATCCTACCTTTTGTTCAGCCTCAGCCAAGAGACGATGTAACTTGTCCATTTGTGCTTTCCTCCAGTCATCAACAGGATCCGTCTTCAGCCCCGTTATCTTTTTAGTGTGATTCTGTTCCTGTCTCAGAAGGGTCTTCCGCAGTTCCGTGAGCTCCGTTTTTAGCTCTACATTCTCTCTTTTTACTATTGTAAACTCACTGTTTGTATCGCCCTTCTGGTTCTGGCCATCTATCAACTGGGGATATAAAATGGGGTCAGTCTCAAGCAGAGATAAAAGTTGGTGGTGCAGTCACCTCCCTCGTTGAGTGTTGTTTTGCTTCGTCACCAAAGATAAAAACGATTTAATCATAACAGAAGGGCCCAATGCAACAAAAATTACCCGGGAATTGAAAAACAGTATGTCAGCATAACACGAACCTTAGAAAGTGTCTTCAGCTCTTTTGCCTGCTTTCTGTTATCTATTCTGAGCTTGGTGATTTCTGCTCTCAGTTCTTGGACCTCTTTCTCCTGAAATTAAATTGATAAAATTAATAGTGAAATTATACTACCACATTCGCACTATGACAAGTGACATGAGTCATTAATAAGTGCTTATTAATCGGTGATCCGATTTCAGACTTGTGAAATAATAATGAATATTCATGAATCTTGGTTTAGGCTTGTTCCCTTCACTGACTACTGTACAACATAAAAACAACTGTTTCCTTGAATTGTTATGACCCCACCCCTCACTCAAGGCTGTGGTTACACACGTACAAGCTTAGTGACAAGCCAGCTAGATCTCATCTTGGTAACAAGTGTGAAGGAAATACAAATGGAAGAAACTAAAAGTGCTAGGGGCAGCATGTCAAGACAACAAGTATATAGAGAAACTCAGAGAGACATGTCAATTCTCTCTTGGCATGGACAAGGGGACAAGCACAAAACATGCATGTTTCGAGCCAGCAAAATTGAAAGCATATCTATTACTTTTGTCCGGTATAATCCATAGTAATACATGACGACAGGGGACCGAGGATGAATCCTAGGATGGGACGGAGAGGAAGGAGCGGGTCCAGGGATGAAGGGGTAGGAGGATCTTGTTATTATATATGAGGAATAATGTCTGAGAACTATAAGCCAGGGTAATATATCAATATGGGCAGTGCTGAGTGCATGAGGTATGGAGTTCAATAAGTTGATTTCGTTATTAAAGATAGAGAGTCGAGAGATAGAGAGAGAGAGAGAGAGAGAGAGAGAGAGAGAGAGAGAGAGAGAGAGAGAGAGAGAGAGAGAGAGAGAGAGAGAGATTATTGAGCTCTTAGTTACACAACACATCCGTTATTAATTCTCTCTCCCTCTCATTTCGGTTCGAGAAGTGCCGGTCTCTTTACCACATCTATGAGGGGGAATTCAAATTATGAGCCCTTAGTTTCACGTGAACGTGAGAGAGTGTTGGAATGGTGTGCTTTCAATACAAGAAAAGCGCGCGGGTCTGCGCGTCACATTTTCAATCCCGCTGGTCGGTAGCATGTGGGGAGGGGGGACTTGGCACGCAAATTGACTGACGCGTGGTGAAGTGCATGACACAATGATCACCAGGGCGCATGGAGAGTTTCTAGAATTCTACATGATGACACATCAGAAGGAACATTTCCGATGACCAACGCCAAAGCCAAAAAGGCGGGAACGGGAACATGGGAAGCGGAAATAGAGCTCTAGATAGACCAATTGGAGTATCATGAGAGGCCACTTATTCGAATATTGACCTCATGATCTGTGGCACAGTTAAGCCGTAGTGACTTTTTCTATATCATCGGTCTATTCCTGAAAATTTGTACCCACTACATGTATAAAATGGAGGGTGAGATTCCTTCCCACGCCCTTGAGATGCAGGCCGCGGCTAATGTCTACTTTTTTTAGATAGCAATAGTGTCCTACAGACCAGGCAGGGAATCTTCAGGGGTGACCCGGCATACCCCGGGGTAAACCATGAAGCTCTTGAACTGCCTGGAGCATCTCACATACCACTCCAAGGAAACAGAGCTGCCCTCCTTGGGTGGTGTGTTTTTCTCTCTTCCTTTCTCTAATCCGCTCATGACTCATCTCTCTCTGAATAGAGATACCCCCGGCCGGTATTACACCATCTCCCCAGCCTTGTGCACTGGGCCAAAGTAGATGGCTAAATACCGGCCAAAACCCGTCCTCCAGCAAAAGTCCAGGCTGGAGGAGGTCTAATCTCAACTGGCCATCCTCTACCTTCTGTCCACCTAGCCTCTGGACAGGTATAAAAGGTCTAACAAGCTAGGTCATAACTGGTTAGCTACCACCGACTCTCGGCAAAATTCCCACGCCGAGGTCGAGATAAACTCAAGGGGTGTTTCCGTAGCCCAACAGGGAGAAACTACACTAACCAGTAGCCTCGCTACTACCTACGCTTCTTCAAAAGTCCATGAGAAGCGTAGGAGATTCCCAAATGGCGATTACCCCCCAAACGATGAAGGTAACAAACCAACATCATCACTCTCTACCAACAAACAAGCCTCCACAAAAACCTGATCAACAAACAGAACAAACCACTATCCCATGCTACAAAACAAATTTCTATGAGTGACACACATAGATACCTAACCCACTAAACATTTCACACGCCAGAGTCCCGTTAATTGGGAAGGAACCTGCCCTAACTACCCCATGAACGGCCGGACGCTGCATCTGCATCACGAACAAAAAGTGATGTTCCATGAACCCGCATGGAGTACTGATTACAAATCAGAGGTTGGCAGCGCAAAATCTACAAAGGTGCCATAGTCAATGGAGCGTCCGAATTGTCCTAGCCAAGGCCACATCTAAAGCGATCAATGCTGAGATGCCACTCACCAAGGATCGCTGGAGATATCCGAGACTGGCACAATGTGAAAACAGTGCTGGTGCGGTCCTTTTCATGGGACCTGTCAAGGCAGTTATGGGAGACGATTCCACCCTTATCTCCAAAACCATGGACACAAGACGGAGGAAGAAAACTCTCCCGGGGGAAAGAGGAAACTCTGGAACCTGAGCTCCGTCCTTCTCGGGCGTGAGGAACTGGCTGCCGGACGGGATAAAATCACAAGTAGAGGATTGGAAGCGGAGGCGCATACAACAACAACAACAACAATGTATAAAATAGACACACATTAATAAAAATTCTCGGCTATCCACGGGTGACGATCACATCACGTTATTTTGACGACGTGATTGATTGGTACAGTCATATTCCGATTCATCGGCCTCTGATAAACTTCCTCCCATATAGGAAGTTGACCTTATTTGACCCCGATGTACCCGCACTTGTTCAACCCTTGGGACAGCTGTCTCACAAATGTAAAGAAGGGTTAGAACATAACGACCGGACACCTTGCCTTGCCTCACCAAACCCCGCACGACACAGCATTCCAATGTACCGGGTAAAATCCTTTCCTTGAGCATTCCGGTAAATCGGATCGGATCGGATCGGATCATGTATCACAGCTGCTCACGGTACTAGGAGCCAAAAATGAAAGTGAGGTATAGCGAGTAACCAATCGTTACTATAGGAGAAACCTATATACAAGGCCATCTAACGAAGAAATTGGCCCCGTAAACTATATAGATTATTGTGATTTTTATAAAATTTGCACTTGTGTATTTATTGCTGCAGGCTGCTGGACAAGCTTCAAATTGTTGAGTGTTCTCAGAAACTCAGAGTGAAGGCTGCTTGCTACAATGAAGCTATGTACATGATACATTACCGAACTAAACAAGCAAGACATGTTTTGTTGGCCGACACTCAACAGATACAGCTACCAGCTACAATATTGAGAACTGAGACTGGAACAGACGTCAGACATGTTGGAAACTCTTGTTATATGCTCTAACCCTCCTTTATGTGGAGAGAGATTAAGGTTGAACAAGACGAGGGAACTCAATATTATCGTTGTTGAAAGACAATATTTAAAAGACAATTGTGAACTTGTGAACTTGTCCCACTATGATAGGTGTGGAGCGTGTGAACAATGTGTTACACATACCCCGTAAAATGGCATTTGATGTAGCTGCTCAATGTTGTACACGCAAAGGTAAGAAAGCTACAAAGAAGAGTACAAACAAAGCTCGTGTTGCGTCTTAAAGTCTGAGATTACTAAGGGCTATAAGTGTGCTTTGGTTCAACTGCTTCTGATTGGTTGAAACACAGTCACGTGACCTCGGGAGGCCTTCTCATTGGCCGGTGAGTGCACCAATTATAAATTATACACTGATCGAGTACGCCAAGAACGAGAGATGGGCAATTATGGGGCAGACCAATCGGGGTACAGAAGAGGCACACGTGACAACAAGGGACAAGGAACTCTCTTTTTCTCCATATCTCTTTCCTTTTCTCTCTCCTTTTCTCTCTCTCTCTCTCTCTTTCTCCCTCTCTCTTTCTGTTTGGGTAAACCATTAGTTTAACGGTCTGAAATTTACCGCTGAAAATAAGGGACCAGTGTTGGTCGTAACTAACCCGGAAATGTGGATGGAAATGAGTGGTCATTACAAATCATAATTGTTGGCCACAGATTCTCAACAATTATGATTTCTAATGGGATTACAATAACGTACCTGCACCATGGTCTGCGTGCAATACATGTGATGTTGGAAGTGATTAGAGGGACCACTTAGTGATATAATAACTGATCCTGAAACGTGATGTGGGGTGACCGAATGATGCAGGGTGATTAGTATCGTCTGAATATCGCTCCACCACCCCCGAACCTACCTGATCAGTATACAATCCAGAGGTCAGGGTCAGATCTGGATCTAGTTTAGTAGAACTCTGAAATTAGAAGTGATCATTTTCTGTCTACGATTAGTCTCCGGAATTTGCAAAATGAACATTCTCCCTGCTCTGAACTGCAGGTCTCAACAAGATATTTACCTCAATTGTAGCGGGTTTTCTACGGTGTCTTTTTCTCCTTGTCTTCCCAAACTCTACCAAATCACCATTCGTATCTCCATTGACACGGCTGAAACAAATATAATTATCGTTTAGCAAGTAGGATGGGGAAACAATTATCTCCTACTGAATGATCCTATCGTAGGGATCGATTCTCTTCACATACCGGGTAGCTGGAGAGAACCCTAACTAAATAGTTCCCACACTTGGTTTTTGCAATGTACTTTCAGAAAGTTTGACAAAATTGGAGACAACTCATCACCCACATTCCAATAGATAATACATGTGATTTGGGTAAGGACCAGGAATTTTGGGGGGGCAAGCTAATTCCTTCACTAATAGTTAGTGGAGGGTGAGATTCCTTCCCACGCCCTTGAGATGCAGGCCGCGGCTAATGTCTATTTTTTTAGATAGCAATAGTGTCCTACAGACCAGGCAGGGAATCTTCAGGGGTGACCCGGCATACCCCGGGGTAAACCATGAAGCTCTTGAACTGCCTGGAGCATCTCACATACCACTCCAAGGAAACAGAGCTGCCCTCCTTGGGTGGTGTGTTTTTCTCTCTTCCTTTCTCTAATCCGCTCATGACTCATCTCTCTCTGAATAGAGATACCCCCCGGCCGGTATTACACCATCTCCCCAGCCTTGTGCACTGGGCCAAAGTAGATGGCTAAATAACCGGCCAAAACCCGTCCTCCAGCAAAAGTCCAGGCTGGAGGAGGTCTAATCTCAACTGGCCCCCCTCTACCTTCTGTCCACCTAGCCTCTGGACAGGTATAAAAGGTCTAACAAGCTAGGTCATAACTGGTTAGCTACCACCGACTCTCGGCAAAATTCCCACGCCGAGGTTGAGATAAACTCAAGGGGTGTTTCCGTAGCCCAACAGGGAGAAACTACACTAACCAGTAGCCTCGCTACTACCTACGCTTCTTCAAAAGTCCATGAGAAGCGTAGGAGATTCCCAAATGGCGATTACCCCCCAAACGATGAAGGTAACAAACCAACATCATCACTCTCTACCAACAAACAAGCCTCCACAAAAACCTGATCAACAAACAGAACAAACCACTATCCCATGCTACAAAACAAATTTCTATGAGTGACGCACATAGATACCTAACCCACTAAACATTTCACACGCCAGAGTTCCGTTAATTGGGAAGGAACCTGCCCTAACTACCCCATGAACGGCCGGACGCTGCATCTGCATCACGAACAAAAAGTGATGTTCCATGAACCCACATGGAGTACTGATTACAAATCAGAGGTTGGCAGCGCAAAATCTACAAAGGTGCCATAGTCAATGGAGCGTCCGAATTGTCCTAGCCAAGGCCACATCTAGAGCGATCAATGCTGAGATGCCACTCACCAAGGGTCGCTGGAGATATCCGAGACTGGCACAATGTGAAAACAGTGCTGGTGCGGTCCTCTTCATGGGACCTGTTAAGATAGTTATGGGAGACGATTCCACCCTTATCTCCAAAACCATGGACATAAGACGGAGGAAGAAAACTCTCCCGGGGGAAAGAGGAAACTCTGGAACCTGAGCTCCGTCCTTCTCGGGCGTGAGGAACTGGCTGCCGGACGGGATAAAATCACAAGTAGAGGATTGGAAGCGGAGGCGCTTACAACAACAACAACAACAACTAATAGTTAGTCTAAAGGGTCCTTATTCACCAAAAAAAAGTTTTAAATCTGAAGTGGTGGGGAAGACCTCTATAATTGGCCTTAATTGGCGGTAATTGGGTATTCCCCTAACTTGGCTTAGAATTGGAGTAGAGACAAAAATAAAGACACTAAAATGTGTAGAATCATCACATTATAGGGGGTAGAGACCATTACTGAGTCGATATCTCCAATACTAATTGATATAATTGAGTTAATTGGATAATTCATGCCGCGCATGGTTGCCAAATACAAATCGTCTTAGAATAGGAGTAGAAATGAAAATAGGGACACTAATCTGTGCAGCGTCCTCGAATTAGTGGGGGTAGACACCCATGAAAAGTTCCTATCTCAATTAGTTAATTGGATAATTGGATAATTAGATATGCGCATAGCCGTATTAGCCTATTAGATATTCAGCAGACCATATATACGTACGCCTAGTACCCTCCTAAACACCCCTCAGACCCTGTTAGATACCTATTACACTCCATTAGATGCCCCTCGAAGCTTTCTAATTAACTCTTACAACTCACTGGGTAACCCTGCTAGATACACATCAGATCTTGCTAGATACCCCTGAACCCCCAAAGATACCCCTAGAAATCAGAATCTACTAGATTCATACCCCATTAGACCCCATTAGATATCTGTCAGACCCTTCTAGACACCCCTCCAGCTCCTTAGATAAGCATATTACCATCCAAGACACCCCTCAGACCCTACGCTTCTTAGATACCCATTACACCCTATTAAATACCCTTCAAGCCCCTCAAGAGCTTCCTAGATACCCCTCACAACTTTTTTGATACCCTAATAGACTCCCAGACACACCCATACCCCTGAAACCCTCCATTAGATAGCGCTCTGAGGAGTGAAGGGTGTCTAGGAAGCTCTGAGGGGTATCTAGAAGGATCTGAGGGGTATCTGATTGTGTAGCGTGTATAGTAGAGTCGGATATCTGTCAGACCCTTCTAGATACCCTTCAGAGCTTCATACCTGACCCTGGGCCTACTAGATACCCATCATACCCTATTAGATGCCCCTCAAGCCTCAATGCAAAGCTTGATATACATACCCCTCACAGCTCTTATTAATCCTATTAGCCTCCTAGGCACCCCTCAGACTTTGATCTACCGAACCCTCCCAAGGGGTGTGAGCCACACAACGCAGACCCTACTAGATACCCCTAAAACCCTCCAAGATACCTCTCCGACTCTACTATATACCCCTTAGACACTATCAGATACCCCTCAGATCCTTCTAGATCCCCTCAGAGCTTCTTAGACACCCCTTAGACCTCAGAGCACTATCTAATGGAGGGTTTCAGGGGTATGGGGGTGTCTAGGAGTCTATTAGGGCGTCTAAAAAGCTGTGAGGGGTATCTAGGAAGCTCTTGAGGGGTGTAATGGGTATCTAACAAGCCCATGATCTGAGGGGTATCTAGGAGGGTAACAGGCTTATCTAAGGAGCTGGAGGGGTATCTAGAAGGGTCTGACAGATATCTAATGAGGTCTAAGGGGGTTTCTAGTAGCTACTGGGGGTATCTTTGGGGGGTTCAGGGGTACCTAGCAAGATCTGATATGTTTCTAGCAGGGTCAGATGGGTATCTAGAGGGGTAAAATGGCTATCTAAGGAGCTGTGAAGGTATCCATGAAGATCTGAGGGGTATCTAGAAGGATTTTAGGGGTATGTAACGGGGTCTAAGGGGTATCTAGTACAGTCTAATGTGTATCATGGAGAGTTTTAGGGGTATCTAGGAAGATCTAAAATACATCTAGCAGGGTCTGAGGGGTGTATAGGACGGTAAAAGGGTTACCTAATGAGGTGTAAGGGCTATCTAGGAAGCTTCGAGGGGCATCTAATGGAGTGTAATAGGTATCTAGCAGGGTCTGAGGGGTGTTTAGGAGGGTACTAGGGGTACGTAGGAGGCTCTTAGAATCTCAGTGTATCTTATATATGGTCTGCTGAATATCTAATAGGCTAATACGGCTATGCGCATATCTAATTATCCAATTATCCAATTAACCAATTGAGATAGGAACTTTTCATGGGTGTCTACCCCCACTAATGCGAGGACGCTGCACAGTTTAGTGTCCCTATTTTCATTTCTACTCCTATTCTAAGACGATTTGTATTTGGCAACCATGCGCGGCATGAATTATCCAATTAACTCAATTATATCAATTAGTATTGGAGATATCGACTCAGTAATGGTCTCTACCCCCTATAATATGATGATTCTACACATTTTAGTGTCCTTTTTTTAGTCTCTACTCCATTTCTAAGCCAAGTTAGGGGAATACCCAATTACCGCCAATTAAGGCCAATTATAGAGGTCTTCCCCACCACTTCAGATTTAAAACTTTTTTTTGGTGAATAAGCACCCTTTAGACTAACTATTAGTGAAGGAATTAGCTTGCCCCCCCAAAATTCCTGGTTGGCCCGATTATTTACCCAAATCACATGTATTAAGAGATGAAAACAGATAATTACCTATTAGATGTCTCTGATGAACTAAGATCGGCACTCCAAGCTTCCTTTGTTCGCGGCGGCAAGACTCCCCCTGACTGTTCTAAAACATGAAACTGGGGTGAAAACATGAAAGAAACATGACTGTGGTGTAAAACGTGAAACACAAAATCTCACGATGTGACTCTCAGCTCTCTGTGCATGTACCTGATACATCGCTAGGTGAAGAAAGTGGCACACTGATCTTTACTGCAGAGCTGGTTACGGAACTTGCCAGAGAACTCCCTCCCCCAGTGCCAATGGACCACGTCTCGTACTCCTGCCCTGCAGCGGAGAGAGTGATATATTGAGGAGGGGAATAGGGATTTAAGGGCTAGAGACGTGTATCGGGCGACATTTCGAATAAGGGGATAAGGGGGAGGGCTAAGATTTAGGATAATCAACGAAATGGAATTTGAAGAGAGAGACCCAATATAACACGAGAAAAGGTTGCTGATAGAGAAAGTAGGTAGAATGAAAGAGAGTCATTTTAACCGTTATAAGAATTGTATTGTGGTTACCATGACAACAAATGTGTTTCTAAGGGGGAGGGGGGCTCACTTGTAATATGCAGGTTGATAAGAGCGCCGAGGGTTGAGAAAGGGGCGACAGAGAGAACATCGTCCCCTATAACAAGCTGTCCCTCCCACCCCGTACCATCCGGCACTACTATTTCATCTGACTGGTATAGATCCTCTGAGACACTGCAATTAGGATTTAGGAACAATTGATTAGTAACTTTACAATTAGGAGAAATTAATCGATAACTTTATTTGTGTTATTATTTGTGTTATCATGTACTGTGCGTGGAACATGTTATCTACATACGTATTTGAATTTAAAATAAAATTAAACGATTGTTACCGATTGAGCGTGATTTGAGGTGTATCCAGACACGTTGTCAGTAGGTAGATCTCACTATCCAAACACTCTTTTGATACAAATTGGAATTTCTTCTTGGTAACTGCTGCTGCTGCGGTGTTCTCCTCAACATCAGAATCAGCTAGTCCCGAGCACTCTGTTAGGTAGTGATCTTGGAGGTGTTCCTCGGTAGACACAAAGTGACAACATAGGGGACATTTCATAACTGGAGAGATGTAATAGTGGGGTGGTTAGGGATGGTTTGGGGTGGTTAGCTATATAGAGGAAATTGAGAGGACAACAGATCGGCAAAATAATAATTTATTTATGGTGTAAGTTTTGGATCTTTTAATCATGTCTAAAAAAGGAGCCAAGTCATCATTATTTTCCATCGTAAAAACTCTAGCAGCGTCATATATACTCAAAGGAAGTTTTGGGCTTATGTTTCTTTTTTTTGACAACCGAAAGCCTCATATCTGTATTTTGCCTTATTCTCGTTTGTTTACTTTTCTCACGGCTATATCTAAAGTGTGTCGTTCCCATAGCAACTAGGAATGCTATCATTATGTTGTTTCAAGGGAAAAAGAAAAGAACGTGTTACTTATAAACCTGTGCCACCGCCCCAAGTCCAGTCCAGACCGGTGGATTGTCCCACGCCCCAAGAACCAAACCAGTACAACTGTATTGGGCAGATTAGACCTCAAGTTCCCCCTCGCCCACAGTACGATCAAATCAACCACCAATCTAAAAAGAGAGCCCAGATGCGGTATTCCTTACAAAGTCCATCAACGATCAATGAGTATGCTGTACCATACAAACCCACCATACAGCCAGCTGTTATACACACCCCGCTACACTACTGCACCTCCCTGAACCTACCGACCACACCTACTGGAGGTGGGTCCGTTAGGGTGAAAGAGAAGGGAGTACGACGCAAAGCACAGTCTCTCCTCATCCCACCCAGCCCCCTCGATTACAAACAACACCCAACTAAAGAAGAGGACGAGTCTAACGATTATTTTGAAATTGTTCTACTTGAAACTCCTGAAAAAGGTGAGTTTGGTGTAATAAAATATTTTCCTGAGACTAATTGAATAACTCCCAGATCTACCTACTACTGGAGCCAGCCCCTGTTATCTTGACCTGGTTTTGAACGAAGACGTTGCCTTCAATAGCATTACATTTTCCCAAAATCCTGGTAAGTAGTGTGTTACACATGGACTATTATTGATCAGTAGACATGTACAAGGAAAAATGTGTTGAAAACAGTGTTAAATTGGATGAAAAAATCTTGGATATTTCAGTATGATATATACATACTACCATATAGACTAATTCTAAACTACATTTCAAACGACGGCCACAGAAGACTTATATATTTTTCAAATTGAGTGAAGTACAATTCTATTAACTGAATGGTTGCACGAATATGAATATGTTTGTACTTTGTGTATGGTAAAACTATGTATGGGTTATGGTTCCTAACAAAGACTTGATCCCGGTTGTGTAATGCGTTGGAAAGGTATTGGACTTTATTTGAGTGCCATCTTTAGTGCATTGAAATATACTAGTGATTTACACTATTTCTATTTTAAATGTGTTTGTTATCTTCTGACTTCTTGTCCCATTAACATTTCGTTGTCTGATTGGTTCAGACTTCAGTAGACACTTCACAATAGTAAAAATGTGCCACCACACCAACAGTATATGCGTGAGTCAGGGGCTGTCATGCAAAACTCCTGGCCGCGGGATTCCAAGTCACAAGTGTGTCCAGTGGGTTTGGGTCTCATCTTGGGTGGATTCCCAAATCCTGGATACAGCGTGAAGCCCCTGCAAGCGGATTCCAGGGTCTGCAAGCCCAGTAGGGGTCGAGTGGACAGACTCCCAACATGGTGTACGATTTTTAGGCCTTTTGGCATATGCTACAAACCCTAGCGATGGGTAGGGCATCGTTTTTCAAGGCCTTTGCAGTTTGCCCTTTTTGACCACCTTATCGTGATTTTGGACCTGAAAGGAAAAACTGCAACTAAAGTCCGTTTCAAGCGACTTGACCCGTAATTCTTGGAATTTGGCGCATTGCGCGTGTATTTACAAAGGGGAAATCCTGAATTTCCAGGAATCTCAGGTCAAGTCGTTTGAAACGCACTTTATTTATTTTATTTTGGCGGGGGGATATCGCGCACAATGCGTCACAATTAATGTAACGCGCGAATTAAGTCCGATATAAGCGCTGCCAAAAATGTGATTTCTCAAGCCGCGCGCTGAAAATTTCGTTTGTGAAATCGCCCAAATAAATTTCATTTTTTGACCAAAATTTTATTTTTTGACTAAAGTCGAATTTTTTATTTAAGCGACAGGCCGCCGCGCATCAAAATGCAGCGCTTGAAATCGATTTCCGGTTCCTGATAAGCTAGCGACTTTTTCTTGATGCCATTGGAAAGATAAAAATTTTATCTTTCCAACGCAACCAGGATCAAGTTTCTATCTCATCAGGAACCGGAGATATGACCAATTAACCAATTGTGTGCGCGGCGGCCTGTCGCTTAAATAAAAAATTCGACTATAAATGAGGCCCCTCGGAAATGTTCAAGTCATGCACAATCAAGTCACGCCCACCAATCACAGCGCAGAACGCGCGAAGCACTCCGCGCGTTCTGAGCTGTGATTGGTGGGCGTGACTTGATTGTGCATGACTTGAACATTTCCGAGGGACAGGGGGGTCTTTTTGACCTTATTTCAAACGCGCATATCTCCGGTTCCTGATGAGATAGAGACTTGAAATTTGGACGTTGGAAAGATCATGCCAAGTTCTTCATAAACTCCAAATTTCAAGTCTTTATCTCATCAGGAACTGGAGATATGCGCGTTTGAAATAACTCCACAAAGACCCCCCTGTCCCTTGATTAAAAAATTCGACTATAACAGATTTCTCTCTTAGTAGAGTCGATAACTACATCGACCTCTCCCAATTGTTCCAGTTTTTGTCACATCTGTTTGGAGCCTCGACACGACCTCTAAACAGGTGTTACTTTTTCACAAACTGTTTTCATTTTGGTGTAATCAGCATTTGAAATGTTGCTGATCATAACAAAAACCTAACTATTTTTTTCAACTTGGGGTAAAACCATGGGTGTCAAAAGTTAGCTCTAAGTCCCCTGAGTAACCATCCGGAGACTCTAAGAGATATTTCAAGCCGTTCTCCCGTAATCATTAATCCCGGTGGAGAAAAAAATACAATGCGGACGTACGTGAGCGCTGGCAGGCTGTTTACATGTTATTGTATGTCTCTCACTCTCTCTGGAAAAACCGCACGTGCGCCTCTTTCTCAAGGGGGAGAAAAGAGAGAGACGCACATTAACGTTATACATTAAAGTTGAGGTTGTAGGCAATTGCACGTACGTCCATACTCAAATATGTGCTCTACCGGGATTAATGATTACAGGAGAACGGCTGGAAATATCTCTTAGAGTCTCCGGATGGTTACTCAGGGGACCTAGAGCTAACTTTTGACACCCATGGTTTTACCCCAAGTTGAAAAAAAATAGTTCGGTTTTTGTTATGATCAACAACATTTCAACTGCTGATTACACCAAGATGAAAACAGTTTGTGAAAAAGTAACACCTGTTTAGAGGTCGTGTCGAGGCTCTAAACAGATGTGACAAAAACTGGAACAATTGGGAGAGGTCAATGTAGTTATCGACTCTACTATCTTTTCTTTCAACGAAATATGTGTCTTGGACACATTTAAGTCAGGAAACAGCCTAGCTTCGCGATTGGTCTTACTATAATAATTCAAATAAGACAGAAAAGTGAATGATGAATCCCTCCCTAGTCCCTTCTAAAGTCGAATTTTTTAATCAAGGGACAGGGGGCCGCGCATTTACAAAAGTCAATTTGCGCGTGCTAAACGTTTTCGCTCATATCTCCTGTTCCTGATAAGATAAAGACTTGATCTTGGTTGCGTTGAAAAGGTCTTTAAATTATTATCCGCATGGCAGGGTTTACAAATACAGCTCCTTAAAATGTTAAGCCGTGGTGCTCGAGGTTTGAACTTTGACCGTTGCCCGTGGAGGGTACATGTAAATTTTTGGTTTGTAAGTTCAAAAGTAATTTTTACTACATAACCACCTCAGATGTTTGATCGTCTCCCATATGAGCTTGTGTGTACAATCGTGTCATACCTGGACTCAGAGGACTTTGTTAGTACCTCTCTCGTCTGCAGGACACTAAACCGGGCACTTTTCGAACTGTCAACTTGGACACAACGGCTCGACAGACATGGCATTGTTCTGAACTATGAAGAAATGGAAGAGATCGGACTGGATACCCTGAAATGGACATATGAGCTGTGGAGAGTTAATCTTTTGAAGAATGTTAATATGGATGAGGGTCTGGAGACTAGCGAAGGAGAAGTATGGAAAGATGCAAGCTATACAGGTTGGGATGTCGGCGGAGGTCAAAGAGTTAGAGCGTTCAAAATTGAGAAACATGTTGGATGTGACCCATGGCCAGAGGAGGCAGGACTGGTACATCACAACGCGGTGACAACTCACTTCGCAGGCACTCGAAGTCAGAAAATTCAGCTCCAGAATAAAGTACCGACTATTGTACAACAGCTGAAAGGAGGACGGAAAATTCAGGTTCACTGGTCTGTTTGGATAGCACCTAGATCTGATTGTAGGTCACGATTTACTTCTTCTTTAACTTGGGCAGGAGGAGAAATAGAATTGGAAAAAATGGAGTTGAGCGCCGGTAGGAAGTGGATTAAGTTACAGAAAGTTGTTACTTTGGATGGATGTCTGGACGGGGAGTTCGTCTACTGGGAAACTGGATCTGATTCTCAGTTTTGGTCGGGATATTACGGAGTGAAAATCCTTAGCCCTAAAATAACCATTAAAATTGTTTAGAAACTGAACAACTGCTGCACATTTATCATTGGAGAAAGTTTATTCTTGACCTTGATTCACTTTATGTAAAAATGTTATCTTTGTAAACTGTTTGTGTAAACTGTGTATTGTTTTATTTCAATTTTCTTCATAATATCCTACAAATGTTGGTTTGTTGTTGTTCACTCACCCTCTAATCTACACACCCTCTCCCCTTGTAGCAGTATGGGTGGACGGACTAAACGGAAGAGTGGGGGTGGAAAACAACCACCTGAGGAAGTGCCGTGTCCTCATATTGAAAAGTCTATAACAATTTCCAAGGTAATTTCCCTGTCTTATTTTTCTCACTTCCCAGTCCTAACACCCTCCCTCTCTTTCAGATCCGTAACGCCCTTATTAACCCTCCCTCTCTTTCAGATCCGTAACGTCCTTCCTAACACCCTCCCCCCTCTTTCAGATCCGTAACGTCCTTCCTAATGCCACCTTCCACCGATGTTCCTCGTGTAGCAGCTCAGAACGGGTATTCGTGTGTTTGAAGTGTGGGAGGCAGTTTTGTCCCAGTCACCGAACAGGACCACACCCGAACCAACAATCATTCCGTGGCGAATGGAGTTAGGAGGAGGGGGCGGTGTGAGGTGTTACACTTGTGACAAGGATGTTACAGAGAGTCAGAGTGAACCGATACAGAAAGCACTGACGATTGTAGCAGAGTTTCTGAAGAAGAAGCATGGTGAGAAGAAGCAGTGCATCCTTGAGCCTGCCCGGAAAAACACCGAGGAGACGTGTTGAGAATGGGGAAAAGGAAAATGGGAAAAATGAGAATGGTGTTGATTCAACTCATTCTAGAGGAACCTAGTTTGTTCGGACTGAAAAACACTGGTGTTATTTGTTACTTTAACTCAGTGCTACAAAACCTCTTCCAGACGCCCCTGTTTCGAGTATCTCTTGAGAACAGCATGACAGAGCATCAGCTAACGGTTGAGAACTAAAAAGTATGGGAGTATGGTTTTACAACTACCGCCGATTGAGAAGCCCTGCATGACTCAGAAATTTGTGTCATTTCTCGATTATAATGATGCCAAAGATCGGTCTAAATCTCCGTATGCTCACGAGGTTAGTTTTGTTACATTGACTGCCACTGTGTGTTGCTTTATCAGCCGCTATTGCAGTACACAAATCAAACAATTTAAATTTAGCCATCTCACCATCTAAGAGATGGAAATATTTGTAGCGCGCGATGATCGCCAAATGGCGGGAGTGAAGTGTCAGCAGTTGCATTTCCATGGCGCGCGTTTTAAAATCCCTGGAAATGTGAATGAAAATTGGAACGGATCCATGCATTTGGCATTCTGCCTTGTTTTCTGTAATCTCGATTCCCTGAGACTCTGCCAGGCTGGTGTAATACCAACTCCCCTTTTCAGATATTCAAGAGATGTGTAAGTACAATGAGTGTCTATCTGATGGCCAGCAAGATGCTCAGGAAGCTTTCCATTCTATCCTTCACACTGTGATCAGCGATGAGGCCGTGAAACGAAGAGATGCAATAATGAGGGAACTAAATATCACCAAAGGCAACACCAAATCATTGCCGGAGGAGAAAAAGGAGAAGTTTTACGAATTTCTCAGATCTGCCTCGGAGGGAATATTTGTTGATCAGCTGTTTGGGGGTAAAACAATCAACCAAATCACTTGTTTGGAGTGTAGTAGCGTTACCAAAACAATTGATCCCTTCCTGGACTTGTCCCTGCCGATGCCCAAGAAGGTGCAGCCCACATTTTATCGGAAGGAGAAAGTGAAGGAGGAGAACGGATTGAGTAAACACCAAAAGAAAAAACAGATGAAGGAAAATAGGAAGGGGAAGCGAGATAGACGAGACAGTTCTCAAAGCAAACAAAGTGAACAAAATACAGAGCAGCTACAGGTGATAGCTGAAACTCCGCCTTGTGAGGAAACTCCAACCACTCCCTCAAAACAAGATAATACTACTACACCAACTCCCTCAAATATGGATACTACAGTAGCAACTGCCTCTAATATGGATACTACTACTACAACAACTGCCTCAAAAGTGGATACTACACCAGATACTACTTCCCAAAGCAACCATGTGAATGGTTCCAAAGTAGAAACAGTGTCTTCAGAAGATGAGAGTGAGCCAACTGTAATGGAGGTACTAGATTTGCTGTCCCCAGAACCTCCAATAGTTGTTTTGGAGGCCATAGAGGTCGTAGAGAAGGGGGAAGGACAAGATAACGAATCTGGAGAGATCAAATTGGACATTCCTAACGACAACAGGTCTGATGAGAGATCAGAGATACAAATCAAACAAGAGGAATCAGAAAGTCTCAGAGAAGCAATGGCAGATCTAACAATAACGGTTAATAAGCTGAGAGGGGGTCGGCTACCTGATACCGAGGAGGAGGAGGGAGATCAGGAGGGAGATATGATGGGTGGGTTGTTTGGGGATGAAGAGAATGGAGGAGGGGAGGATGATTTGAGTGTTTTGGATACTAGTGAGCAAGGGGAGGACACGTTGGAAGGGTGTCTGGCACAGTACTGTGCTGATGAGATCCTAACAGGTGAGAATCAGTTTGGTTGTCTCAAGTGTGCCACTGAGGAGGAGGATGGAGGGGAGTGGATCTGAGGGAGATGAGGAGAGGAAACCCGTTTTGGTAGATGCACAGACCCAGTTTAGACTTCACACTCTCCCGCCTGTTCTAGTGATACATCTGAAACGGTTCACCCAGAGCAATCGAGGTCACTACACTAAGGATAGGAGACGGATCAGCTACCCAGTGAACCTGAATCTGGATAAGTTTACAGTTCGTGGAATTCATCGGTACCGGTTGTATGGGGTGGTGGACCACTCAGGTTCCCTTAACCACGGCCATTATATAGCCTACGTGAGGAAGAGGGACACTGCTATAGATGACTGTATGGAAAGGACTGTACCTTTAGGAGAGAGGATACGGCTTCTTGGACAGATTAATTCTGAGAGTACTAAAAAGGATGATTGGTATTGTTGCAATGATGAACGGGTTAGTAGTGTTAATGTTAAGAAGGTCCTATCTGCAGATGCATATCTCTTGTTTTATGAGAGAGTATCTCCTGTCACGTGATATAGTTGTTAATATTCAATATGTTTCACTACCGGGCTGGTTTCTATTCCAGCTCTTTTGAAACTGTTAGGACCTAATAATTAGGTTATGCACTAACTACCGGTCGGTGTTTAGCGTATGTATGGAGTAAAGTCGGATTTTTAGAAGTTGTCACCCCAAACGTCAAATTTCGTGATATTTATTACTTTTTAACTCGCACACTACACGTTAAAATGTGACAAAAACGAGCACACGACAAAGGGGGTGACAACTTCAAAAATCCGACTTTAGTTGTTGATTACTGTTAAAACTATAAAATCATGTTTTAAAAAAGGGGTATTTAAAATGTTAAAGTGAAAGTTTTTATCAAAACTATTAGTTTAGAAAACTCATCTCCTTCTATTCCCCCTAACAAAAACTATCTCCCCCTTCCTATCAAAAGATATATCACATTATCCTGACAAAAATTAGGCCACATCTCAACATGTTAATACTGGGGTAACTCTTTAGAACATTCCTTTATGTTTGGGAGGTTAATACTACGTCTAGAGGATAACGTTATGCCAGTGCTCTCACTAGATGTATTCTCTATCACTATCGTGTCCTTCTGTACAATGTGTTCTCTCTTTACACTTCTCAAACTTCTAGCAAGGTCCCTGGCGCTGGAACTAACAAATGTCTCGGATAGTCGTGATCTGAGAGAAGCTATTTCATTCTTAGTAGCCCCCTTTCCGCCCAATTTCCCCTTGCACCAGTTCACAAAGTCCACGATGATGTTGCTGTAAATGGTGGGGTTGACACAGCTGTTAATGGGCAGTAGTATCACACTGGACACCTTGTAGTACTGGGTGGCGTCTATTTTATCCAGTGTGTGCAGGAGGCAGATCACCCCAAAGGGAACCCAACTCAGTACAGTAGTAGTTATCATTAGAGTGATCTTGGTTTGTAGTTGTGCTCCCCTCCGTTCTCTCTTGCTGATGGTGCTCCTGCCACTGGAGGAGGATCTTGCTGCCATGGCAACCGGCGATGTAGATAGACTGAGATGATGGAGAAGCAGATAAGGTTGAGGGACAGTATGGAAAGGGAGAATACTCGCTGGGGATCTGTAGGGGAGACAAAATACTTGAAAAGGCACACCCCGTCACTTCCATAGAACTTCAGGGATTTTCCCACGGACTCAGGGAACACCCTCTGTAAAGACGGTGCCTGTTATGAACTCTCTCACCTCCCTCCACGTGTAGATGGAACTGATGGTGTAGTTAGGCACCTGTCCAGTGTTGGTTAGCATGTTCTTTATAGTTGTTTACCAGCGTCTTGTGGACCTCCGAGTGATGCGACTTTGTTGAAGAGAGCGTTGGATTTGTAGTATAGACCGTTAGTGAAGTAGTCCTCTGTGAGATCGAATATCGGGAAGACGGAGATGAGGGTAGGAGAGAGTCAGGACTGTTACTATTATCAGAGTTACTGCTACCCTGTGGGTTGTCGCTACACGGGCCCTCCCTCCCAGTGACTTGAGTGTTGTTATCCTGTTATAGGGAAGGAACATATTGATCACTCATGTTAATGATATCCAATCTATTAATTAATAAAGCTCCCCTCCAAACCCCCACCCTTTGACTAACTCTCTTGACTACCCCTTTAATCACTCCTTAATTACCTGTAGATGCTAAGGCAGAGCATGGAGAAGATGGATGTTTGGGTACCAAATGTTGATAGAACACCCAGGGCAGTACAGTGAAGGGAAGTCACCCACTCGTATCTGTAACAGGAACACGTGTAACATGGTTAGTAGCTCTCTAAACCCCTCCTCCCTAAACCCATGTACTGTTTACCACGTGCATCCTATGTTTCCCACGTGCACACCGCGTAACCCCCAGGTACCTTTGTGGGCAGAAGTCTGTTTTGTACCACTGGTCCACAGCAAACACGGTTATCAGATACACGCCCACACAGGTGTCTCCCAGGGAGATAAGAAGAACTAGGGAGAGGTTGATAAACTGGGCACGTGATCTGAAGAACTTCTTCTCACTTGCTACACCGTGTACCTGGCATGTTGATATAAAGGGTTAGTTTCTCTGTGTTCAAGCTTTACCATAATTACTTTCTCGATCGCCCAAGTATTCGAGTACTCGAGTATACTCCCGATTAATCGATTCTGATATGTTACCAGATAACAGTTTCAATAGGTTATGAAACCCGATAGTTGATTTATCAGTCGTCTGAAGAATTTGCGCGCACATGATAACCGCCAGCTGGGAGATTTAACACCCTCCTCGCAGTTTGACAGACCAGTTCTCTCTTTCACGCATTTCTCTTCATTTGAATAACATGCGTGTAAAATTCTAAGTATTGAAAATGTGTGTAAACACACAGTTCTGTCAACAAAAGAAAGGGGAAACATGTCTGCAACACGTTTCAATGTTATCTCTCTCATAAGGAGTGAAAAGAATCACATTCCATTCATTTCTCTCTCTCATTGTCTCTTTTACTGTTCACTACCTCTGACAGTGTGTATTGCCCCTAATCTTTCTCTCTCTTTCTCTAACATGTTAGGAACAGTAGACACTAAGTCTACACACATTTTCACGGTGTCTGTTGACTAATTGCCAGCAGTCCTAGTGTGTTTCACCTTGTGTTGTGTCTCTTATTTGTGTGTAATTACTATCGGGTTTCATAAAATATGAACGTTTGTTAGCCTATCGCGTTATAGGTTTAAATCACCTCCCCCTCACCCTCGGCTGGCGCCTCGGAATCGGCGTCGGGATTTAAATGAAGTATGAACGTTTGTAGACTGGCGCGTTATCAAGTTGGCTGTCGCCAGCGCGAGCTGGGAACAGCCAACTGGAGTTTAATCGCCCGGCAGGGCGATTAAACTGGTTTAAATCCCGACGCCGATTCCGAGGCGCCAGCCGAGGGTGAGGGGGAGGTGATTTAAACCTATAACGCGATAGGCTAACAAACGTTCATATTTTATGAAACCCGATAGTAATTACACACAAATAAGAGACACAACACAAGGTGAAACACACTAGGACTGCTGGCAATTAGTCAACAGACACCGTGAAAATGTGTGTAGACTTAGTGTCTACTGTTCCTAACATGTTAGAGAAAGAGAGAGAAAGATTAGGGGCAATACACACTGTCAGAGGTAGTGAACAGTAAAAGAGACAATGAGAGAGAGAAATGAATGGAATGTGATTCTTTTCACTCCTTATGAGAGAGATAACATTGAAACGTGTTGCAGACATGTTTCCCCTTTCTTTTGTTGACAGAACTGTGTGTTTACACACATTTTCAATACTTAGAATTTTACACGCATGTTATTCAAATGAAGAGAAATGCGTGAAAGAGAGAACTGGTCTGTCAAACTGCGAGGAGGGTGTTAAATCTCCCAGCTGGCGGTTATCATGTGCGCGCAAATTCTTCAGACGACTGATAAATCAACTATCGGGTTTCATACCAGTTTAATCGCCCTGCCGGGCGATTAAACTCCAGTTGGCTGTTCCCAGCTCGCGCTGGCGACAGCCAACTTGATAACGCGCCAGTCTACAAACGTTCATACTTCATTTGAACATTTTGCGCGCTCATGATAACTGCTAGCTGGGGGATTTAACACCCTGCTCGTGTTTTAACAGTCCCGCTCTCTTTTTCACGCATTTCTCTTCATTTGAATAACATGCGTGTAAAATTCACAGTAATTAAAATGTGTGTAAACACACAGTTCTGTCAATAACAGAGAGGGAAACACATCTGCAACACTTTTTAATGTTATCTCTCTCATAAAAAGTCAAAAGAATCGCATTCCTATCTCTTCTCTCTCTCATTCTCTCTTTTACTGTTCAATATCTCTCACTGTGTGTATTAGCCCCAATCTTGCTCTCTCTTACTCAAATATGTTAGGAACAGTTGCAACTAGGTGCCAGTTAGTCTACACACAGTTTGGGGACGTCATGTTGACTATTTGCCAGTACTCCTTGTGTGTTTTACCTTGTGTTGTGTCTCTTGTTAGTGTGAAATTGCTATCGGGTTTCATAAACTATGAACGTTTGTTAGCTTGTCACGTTTATAGGTTTAAATCACCTCCCCTCACCCTCGGCTGCGCCTCGGGTTGGGGTCGTGATTAAACCAGTTTAATCGCCTGCCGGGCGTTAACTCAGTGGCTATCGCAGCTCGCGCTGGCGACAGCCAACTTGATAAGGCAAGTACAAACGTTCATAGTTAATAACCCCAAATCTCACCCCCCAACACTGGTCCACAGCAAACACGGTTATCAGATACACGCCCACACAGGTGTCTCCCAGGGAGATAAGAAGGACTAGGGAGAGGTTGATAAACTGGGCACGTGATCTGAAGAACTTCTTCTCACTTGCTACACCATGTACCTGTTGATAAGCTGGTTAGTTTCTCTGGGATCAAGCTTTACCATGATTACTTTCTCGATCGCCCGAGTATTATAATACTCTCGAATACTCGAGTAGGGTAGCGACTGGCTATTTGAAACAGTTTTTCACTTTTTTCCCTTGCCTGCCCACAAATCAAGACGAACCCAATTTTTTTTGACCTTGTGTTACCGAGACAGTCCCTGGGTAGTTTTTTGGGTGGTTGGAGATGTCTCATTTTGTCTTCCGGGGTCAGGGTCACGTGATATCTATCCAAATTTGGTGTTTCAATTTACCCGCCTCGGTCTGCTAATTTGAAACACCCGTATCTCCCTCAATTTCTCCACGAAACCAAAATTTTTGACATTGAATAGTTAGAAAAGGGTTGTGCAGAGCCATTCCATGTCTTAAATCTGAATTTTGTTGAACGTGCTTGGTGCAATGACCTTTTCCAAAAACTGTTTCAAATTAGCAGGAAAACAGTTTTTGCCTCATATTCGGCCAACTTTTGGCGGAAATGACTCAAATCATAGTTTATATCCTGCCTCATGCTCATATTGAACAACAAAAATTTCGACAATCCAATCGGAAAAAAGTGTTTCAAATAGCCCTCCTCAGTGTTTCAAGTTACCAGACTCTCTTCACTGTGCTACAGCACACACACGACACCAATCAGAGAGCAAATAACGCGCATTTGTTTCAAATAACCAGAGCACGTGTTTCAAGTTATCAGACACTGTTTCAAGTTAGCAGGCGTTTCAAATTGCCAGTCGCTACCCTATACTCTTGATTAATCGATTCTTATATGTTACCAGATAACAGTTTCAATAGGTTATAACCCCAAACTCTCCTACTCCCTCCTAACTAACTGTCCCTCTCCCATCCTCACCATATAGATGTTAACAAGAACAGATGCAGTTCCGATGATAAAGGTGCATATCTTGAGGAAGAGCCCATTGATTATCTCCTGATCCCCACACATCCCATTACACTCGTCCGTCCTGCCCTCATTGTTACAGTCGTGAACACCGTTACACAGCTGGGACCACTGGATATATCGGGGTGTTCCTGAAAAACCAGGTTAGCATGTTGGAATGTTATTTATTGGTTATTTAATGTTGCACCGGAGCCGGGGGTGTTCCTCCCTATATTTATATTAGTTGTTAATCGTGGACTAGAAGATGGGTGAGTTATGCCGTGTGGGGTATTTCGTCATGATTAGAGGACTATTGTTTTACCTGTTTCACAATCAAAGTTATTGTCACAGTTTGCCTCGTCAGACCCATCCCCACAGTCATCAATTAGATTACACACCTGTAGGACATCCATTAATATCAAAGGGTAGAAGTTCATTGCACTTGTATTTTATGAGAGATTGGAGTGGCCAAAAGTTTATGAGGCACATGAGAATAGAAGTACCTACATTAGGTTTACATTCTGTATTATATATATCTTGAAAAATTCGGCTAGACTGAGGAGCTCTTCAAGAGTTAAGAGTTAAACTTCTTATGACGTGTACAGCTAACAGCTAGCTACCTTTGACTTGTCAAGACATTGCATATTATCGCACAGGAACACCCTCTCGTGATACATGGATCCATGCTGCAGCAACTTTGTAACCAGCTCCTTCCCTCCCTTCCCTGGAACATTAACAAAGTTCTCTCCAATACACCCTGTCTCATCAACAGGAACTAGTGGACAGACATCATCCTCACCACTACACATCCCCGCACATTGCAGCACGGTATGCTCCTCTCCGTACACAGTCCTGCACCTCCCTGATTCCCCCCTGACATGTACCCGGGACACCTCTCCCAGTGCTGTAGTGGGCTCGTGGGTTAGGGTGGTGCAGTTGGTGAGCAGTCCGGGGAGACATGGAGGGATGTATTGGTCTGAACCTATTGTTAGTATGGCTTGTGAGGAAGATGTGTCTTGGTCTTTAGAGAGGGAGCAAAGGCTCTCCTCTGCTCCTCCACAATTCTCTGCGTAGTTGCAGAGTTGGGCTAGGCTGACGTAGATGCTGTGCTTGTCTGGACAGTGAAACCCCTGGAAAATAGATCTTGATGAGACCTTTTAGAAAATTAATTTGTCTCATAAGAATGGCATGGAATAAGATTATGTTCATGTGTGGAGTTTCGGAGGGGGGTTGCAGCCAAAGATAGAGATGAGTCGCCTGATACTGTGTCCGTGATTTTTAGAATAAGAAGAAGGTATGAACAATTCAAGGAAAGAGATGCAGTGGTGCAGTTTACCGAGGTACAGTTGTATTCAGGCGTGTTGGGGTAACACTTCGTCTCCGTGCCACTACCACACAACTAGACGGGGAAGAGAAAAAGGTATTACCATAGTAACTAATGTTACCGTGGTAACCAATGCTAACTCTCCGTGGTAACCAATGCTAACTCTCTGTGGTAACCAATGCTAACTCTCTGTGGTAACCAATGCTAACTCTCCGTGGTAACCATGGTAACTCTCCGGGGTAACCATGGTAACTCTCGGTGGTAACCATAATAACCAATGGTAACCATGGTAACACGTACCTGCCATTCTGAGTGGTTCTCATCCCGCCCATCCTCACAGTCTATCTCTCCGTCACACAACCACTCTGCTGGTATTGTCAAACTCCTTCTATCTGCATCACCATTATACCTGAAGTAACAAGAGATAACAAGAGATAACAAGATAAAGAGATAACAAGCAAAGAGATAAAGTCGAGGAAATAAGTTACCCCATGCAACTATCTTCAAACAATCGGATCCTGGTACTCCAAGACCCCTTTACTAAATCCAACTAAGTATCTTGATTATCCAGCATATCTTGACCCCTGTACCTTCTGATGCAGGTTTTAAGGGACGTCTCACTGCATAATCCCCATGCTCTCATCAGGTGCACCCTACACAGTCCGCAACCCCGTCACATAGTTGGTGTTTATGTATCCAGCAGTCAGAGGAGAGCTGATAGCACCACTCATCTCCCCCGTCCTCACATTGACTCTTCTTGTTACAGACCCATGGCAATCGGACTCTGAGGTTTGATAATTGGTAGGGTAGGAGCTAGTAGTATTATAACGTTGACTCTGTTCTAAGCACAATGTACTTCTTTAGCTTGTTTACGGACAGTATTCAGAGATGTACGATCTGTAACTTGAGTGATTTTCACCAAAATTGATACAATTTAGAACATTCTGAACATACCTGGTTTCAGGATAAACAATATCCCCACTCTTGACAGGACAAAGAAAGCCCACATTCCCTGTACAGTTCATCTGGTCTATATATCCATCACAGTACCCGTCCAGGAAGCTCATCCGGGGAAACTCGCATATCTGGTGGGGGTATAGGTTACCACTAGTTACCATTAGTTACCTTTGGTTACCGTTAGTTACCGTTAGTAACACAAGTTCTCTGAAATAGTGTACACTTTTATAGTCTGTATACCTGTTTCTTTGTGATGTTTATGGAAGTTGATAGATCGTTTAAATCAACACATGTCATCTCTACCGAGTTGAGTTCTATGCAATTAACCTGGGTAGTGGGGATGTTAATTAGTTACCATGACAACCTTTAGTTACCATAGCAACCCACAGTTACCATAGCAACCCACAGTTATCATAGCAACCCACAGTTACCATAGCAAACCACAGTTACCATAGCAACCCTAAGTTACCATAGCAACCCTAAGTTACCATAGTAACCCACAGTTACCATAGCAACATCCCCTCCTACCTCATCGGCACCGCTATCACAATCCCGTTTTCCATCACACAACTTCCTCCTGTCCACATAGGACAGTCCATTGTTAGAATTGTTGGCATATTGCCCAATTAGACAGGTTACCCCATCGTTATCTCCACACCCCACCTCATCTTCTCCATCTACACAATCTGACTGCCTGGGATGATCAAATGACAGGTTAATCTGCCGAACCCGCACACTGCACACTCCTTATAAAATGAAATGCAGTGTGAGCAACACAAATAACCAGATAATCATATCAGATTATCAGATAATCAGATAATCAGATAGATATAATAGTTACCCGTCACAGATGTAACGGTCAGGTAGTGATCCACTTTGATCCCCTTCGTTAATGGGTCCAGCCTCACAGTGGAATGCCATCTCACAATGAACCTCATCCATCTCACCAACACAGTCGTGATACCTGCAGACAAGATCTTTAATTCAAATACGGTGAACAAATACTGGGTTCAATACAGGATCTAGGGTCTGTGCTTGAGTTACTATTAAACTATCAGTTCATGTCACCTACCCGTCACATATCCAGGATGATTCAATTGCAGTGATGGGGTGTGTAGGACTGAGGGCGTATCTGCAGATGAATGTATCACATACCCCATCCGTCACTTGTACACCTGGACATCCACATCCCTGAACACAATGGTATTTGAGAACCACATCCCATATTTTGAGAATTCAGAAGAAGCATTCAGATCGCAACTATGGCAACTACGGTAACTATGGCAACTATGGTAACTATGGTAACTACGGTAACTATGGTAACTATGGTAACTGTACCTGGTAATTGGATGGTGTATCAGGGCAGATATTACTAAATACGCACACTCCCTCCTCAATCCTCCGTGTGTAAAGTACACTGCTATTCCAACATTCATATACCTGCAGAGAGAAGGAACCATGACTTGTTGAGTACTCAAGAAACCATGAAAAAAGTTTTTGTTTTTTTTCACCTATTACCCGAGTTAGGGGATCCCAATAGAGCACTGTTATAGCTGTTGGTGGAAAGTGACCCAGTCGTCTAAACCAAAAGTTACCTGGATTGTTTCGTGTGTCTGAACGTCCCTCAGTTCACACGTTTTCATATAGAATGTGTCAACGATCTCATTGGTACAGTTACTATCAAAGTCATAATCTGGGAAGATAACATGGGTTAGATAAGATAGATTAGATAACATATGGATTAGATAATACATGATTAGATAACATAGATTAAGTGGAACTATTTGAACTATGGGTATAGCAACCCACCTGCACAGTAGATAGAAATAGCTCCCTCAACACACTCTCCCTCCCCTAACTCCACAGAACAGCTCTCTAGTCCACCATCTCCCCATCCACACTCCACATCCCACCAGGCAGTCTCTAGTGCGGTGCTCCTTGCAGCAGGTGTCCGGAGTAGACCGTTGTTGGATAAACCTAGATCTGTACAAACCACCCTAGCTACCTCATCTGTTACTGTGGACCTGTGGGGGATAAGGTAGCAATTGTATATGACAATTATTATGGCTGTCTAAGAAAACAGATTGCCTTGCTCGACCGCGACCCTGTCTCACCGCGACCCGGTTTGAACGGCTCGAAAGCAGTGGGGTCCTGATCAGTGATATTCAGGGCACTCCGCAAGAACTTACTTGGCGCAGATTGGGAGCCAAGTTGAGTTAGTTGATGACCATATCTCGACTAAACCTTCCTTCTCCTTCCTGACGTTTCCTACAGTAACGTTCTCATCTGCAGAGGGGGTGATGTGTTAGAAATTAAAATGGGGTTGACAGTCTACCAGAACATTACTTGGCAGATTAGATGATTGATCTCATCCACAGTACCTGATTTGGCACGCGTAGCTGTGTAGAGTATCAATAGTAGGACAGATCGCATCACAGGAGTATTTGACTGGTCATATCCTATTGAGATTCAGAGAGTAAACTACTTGTCACATCATACACATAACTAACAAATTGATAGTTCACACTTCACCGGATAGGATCCGGATAGGAAAATCAGACTCCCTCTCTCTCTCTCTCTCTCTCTCTCTCTCTCTCTCTCTCTCTCTCTCTCTCTCTCTCTCTCTCTCTCTCTCTCTCTCTCTCTCTCTTTTTCTCTCTCTCTCTCTCTCTCTCTCTCTCTCTCTCTCTCTCTCTCTCTCTCTCTCTCTCTCTCTCTCTCTCTCTCTCTGCAGACGTAGGTCATTTGCATATAATATATTGATGCCAAGTAGAGAGCGTCCCTTCTATATGACAATGGGACATGCGATTCAATCAGCTGTATATACCCACGTCCCAGGCCCACTAGGCCACTACATATTAAATTGTCTAGACACGGGATGATACAGACACATATTGAGGGGTGCATGGGTTGATAAATCAGTCAGATAAAGCATAGTACACAGCGCCCTCTCATAATATTGAGGCCATGAATAATGCAAAGTGTTAATTTGACGCATTTTTTCCTAATATGAATATCTAGTATCTAGTAGAGGAAACTTTTCATTATTCATGGACTCAATAATAATGACATTATAATTGTGATAGTTCGGGGCGTTCCGAGAGACTGATCCTAAACTGATCCAATACACACAGCTAGAGCGGAGAGTCGTCGTTATGGTGTGCACTATCACCTAGGTCACAATTCACAGTCGATGGGGGTTGACTTTATATAACTCTCAACGCATCTAACAAGGAATCGGAGCTGAAGGGTTCCGTGCAGTGCAACAACATGACTTGTTGGCAGAGGCTAGATGTGTTGAGAGTTATATGTCAACGGTCAACCCCCATTTCGACTGTCGATTATAATTGTAATATATGTACAACTGAATGATCAGACTATGCGTCTCAAAGACAGCCATGAATGATGCTTATTATGGACTGTTGACGACTCGCAGATTTATTCCTGAATATATCTACGAGTCGTCAACATTATTCATTGTACCCGAAACTATAATAGTTTCGGATGCAATGAATAATGTTTATTATATATGGACTATTAACGACTCGTAGATATATGCGACTCAAAAACAGCCGATTGGTCAACTTATATTGATTCAAAAACAGCCGATTGGGCAACTTATTGACTCTACTAGATATTCGTATCAGGAAAAATGCGTCAAATTAACACCAGAGAAATATCGTACTGGAACAGGGAGGGAGAACTAACAAGGTAGTAAATCAGTTAATAATGGAAGCTATAATTGTAATTCACAACTGAAAGACCAGGAACTGACAAGGAAAGTAAAATATATTAGGGGGAACTTATTCGTCATATTAATCGAAGTTTGACTGTATAATATAGCACTACACCATTTAGGCATGTGCTAAGTGCACTACACTACCCACATACTATAGCAGGTCTTATATTCAACTGTCGTGAGAATATGATTCTCTGGTCTCTAGAGAGAGGGAGAGCATGATTCCTATATTTATATCAGAAAGTGGGGGGTATAGAGAGTCTAGCTAGGCACCAGAGTGCATTGTGCAGACGGATAGTATGTGTGTTATTAGGCTCCATGCCTCCTAAATCATCCTCCTGCTATTCAATGCGGAGAGGTGAGAGAGAGGTAGAGAGAGAGGTAGAGAGAGAGAGGTAGAGAGATTTAGCTATCCCCCTATATCGTATCTCTAATCTCTATGGCTTGGTTAACCAAAAAATGTTTTTCAGGTGCAAGATAGTCCAGCTGTCTCAGTTTATAGAACAACGATCATCACTACGATTAAAGACAACCTCTTGTAGGATCTTGGCTCCGCAAACAAAGGTATTTAAACCATTACATACACAGTGGGATGTAGTAGTGGGATGTAGTGGGATGTATATTGTATAGTGGGATGTATAAGTAGGATCTAGTGGGATGAAGTAATACCGATTACATATCACTATTTTCATTTTCTTGTGGCGTCATTACAATACATCACGATCGTGTTAGACCTGCGTGTGTGTGTGAGCGAGTGTCCCTATATAAACACCCAGTCGGGTGAAGCAGAAGAGCTATAGTGCACATATTGTTTCCGTTTGAGTTGTGTTATTGATAGGTGGTGTGATATATACGTGGAATATCATGGGTGCTGTGCTGCTGCTGCTAGGAGTCCTAGCTACCCTCGCTAGGTAAAGTAGTTATAAACGGTGTAATATCTTTCCGATCATGAATAGTTCAACTTTTTTATGAAGTACTTATAGCCAAACAACTAAACGACTACGAGATCTAACTTGAAATTGTAATAGAAATAACTCATTAACCACAAAGGCCTACTAATTAATGAAGAACAATATATGAATAACCGCGATTCGTATAATTTGTAAATTGTATCTATCTAGCCATATTGATAAGGTCAATGCATCTCCATAGATTAATTGACGTCACAATACCATCTGTGGTGGCATTATATTAAACTACCACTACCATGGTTCCTAACACTGTATTACTATAGTGGTGATAGATGAGATTGTCAGATATAGCCCATAGAATGGAAGGTAGGGAGCCACCCATGCTGATCCAAAGGAGTATAATTATACGAGGAACTATAAGGGGGTTTGACGTTATTGGGCCTATTAGATCCACTTTATTTAAAAGCTTTTATTAGGGTAGGGCAGAAAAATTGAATTCGGAAGCAATTATATATTTCGAAACTTATATTCATACCAGCTCTCCCTCTATAACACCGCAACTGGTCTGAGATATATTAGTGTTACTAAAGGAGTCGAAATGTTCGATCAGTAATGAAGGATAGAAGTTAGAAGTTAAGTTATTACACATGAAGAGAAGCTAAAAGTAAAATGAATATATTAGTAAATGTGTGCAGATAGGTGTGCTGTGAAATAGATAGAAAGATAGAAGAAAGATAGAAGAAAGATAGATAGAAAGATAAATATCATTTGATTGCCCATATATCTCTACAAATGCATGCAACAGTAAACACTTCATCCCTTCAGAGATATTGGAAATCATGCATCCTCTCTGATCCTTCTCTCTCTCTCTATCTCTCTCTCCTTCTCTGATCCCTAAAGTCTTCCATCTCTTCCTTGGCCATCTCTCTCATCTTGACTAAGCCCCTTGACACAGTCGATTTCCACTTCCCCCTTGTTATACTTCTAGAGTGCCACTACAACCATGATGCATGCCAAGGAATGTTGCAAATATTGGTCGTGGGGGTAGGCCATGTTATACTAAAATTAGCTGGAACTAAGATCAGCTGCAACGTATTCCTAGAAAAGAACGTGACTACTACACAACACCTGTGAAGAGAAGGTTTTCTAGTTACTATTGTACTTGTTGATTATTGGTACACCTTACAACTCCTCTACAAAGACCAAAGTCTCTCTCTCTCTGTTTTACACTGCATACTCTTTTCATCTCCATATCTCTTCACTACTCAATATATCTTGTCTGCTTCATTCTGCAGATAAATGAACAGAATGAAAAATATGAAATCTTAATATAAATCATGAAGATATAAGATTTCATATTTTTATCATCATAATTATATGATCATATAATTAAGTATCATGATAATAAAGACGATTTACATATTATGCCAAAAACTAACAGAAATTAGTTGGCTGGAAAGGTGACCATTTGTTGTCAAACTGACACCTTTGCCCTCTCCGGGTTTCATCATTATCTTTCCCTCTCTGATTTCTATCTCTCTTTCACTTTCTCTCTCTCTCTCTCTCTCTCTCTCTCTCTCTCTCTCTCTCTCTCTCCCTCTCTTTCTCTCCTTGTTTCTCCCTGATTTACCCCCTGATTTACCCCATCGATCATATCCGTAACCCGGGCCGGGCAAAGGTGTCAGTTTGACAACAAATGGTCACCTTTCCAGCCAACTAATTTCTGTTAGTTTTTGGCATAATTGGGGTATATTTTTGGTATTTTATGATGTGAAATACATTGTAAGACATGTCTGGACGTGTAAAGTCCGTCAGGAATCGCTAAAATACGAAAATTTCAATTTTGACGTCATTATGACGTCATAGCGTGACGTCACGACGTTATAACGTCAAGATAGGGATGTATTATTATCAGGCTCATCTAGATAAAGATGCTGACCAAGTTTGAGATCGATTGGACAAGATTTAAGGTCGCTCTGGCGAAAAACGCATTATCGTCATATCTATTTTCATATAGTCTTAGTACTTCAGACGCGATTTGAGACCCTTAGAAATAGAGTTTCACAAATCCGCGATATAGTTTCTGAAAGTATAGACGATTATCTTTCGTAAGTGCGGTCTCCGTTTTTCAATCAGAAGCCGTCTTCAGGGTGTAAATTGATCTCAAAGAAATTTGGTTGATTTGAAAAAACTCTTATCTTTATGACAGTTTGTTAAGACGTTCTGGTTGGACCTAGAACATGAAAACTATTCGTCTACACAATTTGAACGATTATCTTTCGAATGCAACAAACTAGAAGTGTCTATCTTATGTCGTTTTCTCTCAAAAATGATTATAAATTCGGTAAAAACAGCGTCTATCCATACATAGATAGATACATAGATAGATAGATACATAGATAGACCCGGGACATTTATTGCTTTTTTCACGATGCCATATCTCTAAAACTAAAAGAGATAGAGATTTGCCCTTTTAAACTACAGTAGATCTAGACTACGTGACACTGTATACCAAATTTCAGACCGATCGGTGCAGTAGGGGCCTCCCTATGGGCGTCGCAAAATGCCATTTTTGGCTAAAAACTGAAAAAAGTTATTACTGCACTCTGGCACGCGCGGCTGGGGGGAGGGGATGGTCACCTTTGCGCTTGCCAGCGCAGTGACAAATTTAGGGCCCACAGAAAATAGCTAATTGATGATTATATGTCGGCGTTATGCTTATACAGCGCTAACCGAAATCAAAACATCTAAGTATTCTACGGATCTAATTTATACTTTTCTTTCTTCCTTCTCTCCGCCGTACTCTCACCGATATTTTTTATCGACGTGTCCTACTCATAAAAAAGATTTAACGGATCTGACCACATGTATAACAAGAGAGGAACGTTATATTGAAATATAGCGAAAGTGGAACCTGTTAGTGCAGTGTCTCCGAGTCCATCTTTTTATATGCCATATCTCTCTCTCTTTTCTCTCTCCCCCTCATTTTCGCTCTCACTCTCTCCCTTCATGAACTTTTATAATAAGTGAGCTCTGAAAATTAACGCAGTACTGCCATCTCACTGTGATTCACAGTCACACCTATATCCTAGCCTAGGAATAGGTACGGTACCTGTGAGTTGCGGCAAGTGAACAGATGGATGTTGGGTGGAAGAAAGAGGAAGAGGGAGGGAAATAAAGTTGTTAGGTATCGAGAGAGGAGGAGAAAAAGAGAAGGCGCATGGAATATAGTTTACAATTGACATAATATTCTTAGTAAAAATATATGCATTTGTGGGTTAATACTAATTATTCCACAATGCAATGGACCTGTAAACATTGTAATTGTAAAGTTATAGCGTGCTAAAAAACAGCTAAAAAATAGACAACTATTGCAGTATTTTATGCTTCATTCTTGATATTCAACAGTCAACATGTTCACGGGAAATGAACAATGGCCCTGACACTATATTATAGTGGCACTGCGGCGGGAGTGCCGGGTTGATATTCCATAATGCACAAATCTGTATGAAAGCAACGTTGTGTTTCGGTATTAAACTATTATTAGTTTATTTTCTTTTGGTACTGTTTTACCGCTCATGGTAAGGTTTTTATTGGCGTTTTACAGCATTTTTTTTTCGAGTGAAGCACGAGTGGAAGTTATATTAACAGACATTTTCTACCATCTAATGTGGACGTTTTTCAATCTATATCAGTCTGTTATCTCATCTGGACAGTTATGTGAGCCGAGAGTGTTTAATTCAGTTTAATTCAGTGTTTTGGGTCTACCATTTTTTGATATACGTCTTTAAGTAACCGCTCAGATCGCCTCTCAGTGTCAGTGTCAGTTCTACTACCCTGGCCCTGTGAGGTAAGGGCGGCATATAAATAGACATATTATTATTATTATTATTATTATTAAACTAATTTTAAAACAAAAGGGTGTCATTATAGGGAGAAGCCTTAGAGACATTGTGCTGTCTGACCGTCTGTTAATATAATTGTACTCTCGACATTATTATACAGAGGTCTACATTCCTACCCGCAACACTCTCACACATGCCATTTCAATCAATATTTCCCTTCACATTTCAACCAATATTCCACATTACCTTCCCCTACATTTCAACCAATATTCCACATTACCTTCCCCTACATTTCAATCAATATTCCACATTACCTTCCCTTCACATTTCAACCAATATTCCACATTACCTTCCCATACATTTCAACCAATATTCCACATTACCTTCCCCTACATTTCAACTAATATTCCACATTACCTTCCCAGGTCTACTACCCAGAGTGCTGCAGGATCAGAGGATCACTCTCATGAACATGCCTTCCTTGGGGAGTACGCAGAGAGTGTGCTGGGAATGAAACCTCAGGAGCTGGAGGATCTTCTATACTGGCTGGTATGTGTTAGAAACATCTTGACAACCACCCCCTCCCCCCCCCTTAAAGTCGGATTTTGTTGTCATTTTTGTTGTCATTTTAATGTTAATTTTGATTTTTTCCCTGCCCGGGTGAATGCCGAATGCCCGGGTGATTGCCGAAGGCATTCACCCGGATGATCTTTTTAGCACGCACGTGCTAAAAAGATCATTCAGGGTTTAGAAATCAGCAGATCGTGGAGTTAACTAAAAGTGTCCGTCCGTCCGTCCGTCCACCGTTACACTTAGTAACAAAGTCTGCTCCTTCATAAAACTTTCAGCTCACACTTTGATTTTTTTTTTTTTTTTTTGGGGTCACTTAGCCACACGCTGAGCAAACCTCATACCACCCGGGTATGGGTAACTATGGCGCTAAGCTCCCCCCTTTCTCGATTATGATGAAATGGGGGGAACCTATGGCATCAGTCATAAAGTCTGTCGAGTTGGGATTGTTCTGGAACAAGGTAACGTTTTGCCTTTGAGAGAGTCTTGAGTTTGGTTTAGTCTGGAACAAGTTAACGTTTTGCCTTTGAGAGAGTCCTGAGTTTGGTTTAGTCTGGAACAAGGTAACGTTTTGCCTTTGAGGGTGTCTTGAGTTTAGTTTGGTCTGGAACAAGGTAGCATTTTGCCTCTGCGTGTAACTTGAGTTGGTCTGGGTTGAGGTAACGTTTCGCTTTAGCTAGCTAAAAGTGGTAAATAAAAATATAATCAAATCTCTCAATCGCCACATCCACTTTCAAACTCAATGCTACATAATATCATTTAAAATGTGTACACAATAGATGGTCAGACAAAAAGCCTTTACTTTTCAAACCCAATGCTATATAATTACATTTTCAATAACTTGTACACAATAGCTTTTGGGAACACTGCGCTGGCAAGCGCAAAGGAGGCCCCATCTAATGCCCCCACACACTTTGTTTATGCAACAAAGGAAATGATTAACACGCACAGTGCCGCGCAATTACTCACTCGTAACACTTCCTACTTTCACCCGAAATCACTTTGGGTACCCTACAGCCGTACCATGACGTGGTAGCAAGTCTTCTAAGCATGAAACTACTATCACATAATAATTGTAAGTGACTGGAGTTAAGATGAGGGTAAAGTTGAAGCACTTGGTAACCAACTAGGGTCTCCTAAGCAACTGTCTTGGTTATCATAGCAACTGCCTTGGTTACCATAGCAACTGCTTTGATTACCATAGCAACCACTCTGGATACCATAGCAACTAACATCGTATCAGCCAAAAATTGCTCTTTGAGTGCAAAATTCATCGGGAAATCCAGTTTTGAAGCTTAGTCATCAATTTTACACCCATCTGGGGCAGGGAAACACCGCATTATGAATACATAATGCAATAATTCTTGTTTTCAGCAGGCACAGATGTACCAACTGCAACTGTTGCTAAAATTTGTCCCCCTTTCAAAAATAAATGGGGGACATTTTTAACAAGTTGGAAGTTGGTGTGTCTTCTGAAGAAATTAAAAAAACTATTTATATTTTTGTTTAGTGTGTTACTGTTCTTACTAATTTAGTAACTAAACAAACTAACCGAGCTGCGATAGAAAAAAGAACCAGGTTTCATAATAAACACTAAAAGATGTGTAACTCAATTATGAACATTGAACAAGCCTTGAATGTACATATACCCTTTTAGAAACAGATACCACGCTCAGAAACCAGCGTAAACTAGAACTAATCATGAGTTAATCAGGAATTACAATTTATAGCCCAAGTTAAACGAACCATTTCCTGTAACACAAATGTGCGAAATCAAATTAATTTTGATCCATTGTGACATGTTTAGAATTGACAGCAAAACATCATAACCAACTTAGACTGTATTGTCTCTCTCTCTTTCTCTCTTTCTCTCTTTCTCTCTTTCTCTCTTTCTCTCTTTCTCTCTTTCTCTCTCTCTCTCTCTCTCTCTCTCTCTCTCTCTCTCTCTCTCTCTCTCTCTCTCTCTCTCTCTCTCACACTATTCTCTGCAGTACGTCTTGCATGTCCACCAGTTCATTGTCCAACGATTTGGTATAGTCTCCAACTCATCGTCAAACAATGATATTGAATATAGGCAGGCAACACGAGAGGCAACAAGAGAGTACCGATACTAAAGATAAAGAAAAACCTTCTGGATTTTCATGCCCGAGTGCCCGACACAGTTGGCAACAGTCCTTTCCTCTCGGTCCCTTTGATTATACCCATTACTAAAATTATGAATTATAGGTTTCTTACAACATAGACATCAACCTGGTGAGGTTGGTTGTGAGACTACCCTTTCCTCTCTGTCTAGTGTCTCTCTCTCTCTCTCTCTCTCTCTCTCTCTCTCTCTCTCTCTCTCTCTCTCTCTCTCTCTCTCTCTCTCTATCTCTCTCTCTCACCCTCTATCTCACGATAGTGTACCTTCTACCTATACTACGGGAACAAACACAATACGGTAGACGATAAAGATATTGATATAGCTACCCCGTGTGGTCTTCTATTGAACGAACTGTCCATATATTGGTGGTTGGACTCCATCTAAATGGGATTAACATCTATACTGAATTCCCGGTAATTCTCTCTTATAAAGGTCAACCATGAGGCCACCTGCAGCCCGTTTAAGTGGTAGCATAATTGAGCCACGTCTAGTGGTAGGGCCAGGCTGTCTATTTAGTAAGGGGTTGAGGGGGTAGGGCCGTGGAGTAAGGGACAAAGGCTAAGGTAGCTGTTCTAAGCAATTTACCCCTTCAAGCGGGAGGAGGGGGCACTGAGAAAGAGACATCAACCCATAGCATAATATATATTTAAAGGGGCACTCTCATCCAAAACGCATAATTATTTATGACCGTTTTGCTGTGATTCAGGACAAAAGAAGGCAATTGCAGCTCTGTCTAGCATGACAACAATAGCACGTGATATTTTGTTAGATGCGTGCCTCATTAATGCCTTGACCCTCTCCGCGCCCGGAAAGGAGGGCTAGAACATAACAACCCCATTATAATAGGAAGGAGCAGCGGACCATATACCACAACCATGAAAAAGTATGATTGGAGTTGCCCTGGACTCATATTTAAAGAGTGCACCTCTCTTTTTCTATTACAAAGAATATTTCCCTCGCCATGTTATTAGCAAATTAACTGAAGAGGAAGATTTCGATTAATATAAGACCATGAGTTTTGCTTATTATGTGGCTAGTAAAAATGAGATGATAACAATATTATACCGATCGATTAGATGGCGAAAGTATGACGTAAGAGACTAGTTTAATAAGTTTAATTTGAATTCTGGTTGATCTTGTTTTACCTCCTTTAATTTACGGAGAGAGAGAGGGTCGAACAAGGCAAGGATATGCTGCCGCTAGATATATATAGTGGTCGAGTTACTAGGAGTTGGCAGGTCGGTAGAACTTCGACAGAATTTAGGGCAGGTAAATTTAGGGCAGGTCTGAATTTAGGGCTTCTCGCTATTCCTACTCATCTAAAACATTGACCCAAATTCCTATCTTCTAATATCTCTCCATAACTATTGTAACAAGTAAATAATATTAAATCTCCCCCAAAGAATTCCTAAATATTTGTATCCTCCTAACTCACTCTCATCTGACTAACTCTCAGTCACTCTGAGTATTCAGACCTAAATTCAGACCCGCCCTAAATTCAGAGCTGCCCTAAATTCAGACCCGCCCTAAATTCAGAGCTGCCCTAAATTCAGACCTGCCCTAAATTGACCTGCCCTAAATTCTGTCGAAGTTCTACCGACCTGCCTGCAATATTCAATGAGATTACATAACAAAGACATTACATTAATAGTAAAATCAAAACTTCTTTCCTGTATTATAGAGCAACAGAGTCATCTCGTGACTAGTTTTAACGTATGCGGATCGGAAGGCTAATGAATATTTAAAATAAAATCAGAATTTTGTTTTGCTCCGACACAGGTGGCCTCTGGCCATATAAGTGTAAAATACAGATTATTTACACCTTGAGATATGTATATCCCTTCCCTCACATGAACTATTTCTATCACGATCCTGCAGTCAGTGTGAAGAGAACTTGGCCTCTCTATATTGAATCTCCTCTCTAGATTTAATCCTCCTCTCTGTATTTAATCTCACTTACCATCAAGTATTCTATGATGATCTATATCGCCCAAATACTACTCTTCATGAATGCACTACCCCCGACCACACCTCCAATATCCATGTTAACACCATCATGTTATCATGTTATCATGTTAACACCAGATCTCTGCCCAGGTTGAACAGAGGATAGACCAGAACAAGGATATGAAGTTGAGTGCTAACGAGTTGCAACATTGGATGAGGCACGTCTACCATCGGGACCTGGAAAACAATATCATCGAAGCTTTCAATACTGCTAACGTAAAAGGGGTAAGCGATCAGGAGAGTGATCCAGGATCCTAGTGTAGCCTTATCATATATATCACCACGTGAAGGGTTGAGGCATCAAGATCACGCACTAAACTGGCTGGATAACTCATGTTGGTTATGTGGTCAGGATATATCACATGGTAGGTAGTCATGAAATCGGTGATAGAAAACCCAACACAACGATTGGTTACCTGTACTGATACAGTGATGGCGGCACGCATTTTATACCCTTTACTCATGCGACATCCTGTCAGAAGACGCGTTGCTGGGATTGGTTGCGACAGGACGAGACCTAGGTATAAATTGACATAAAATGCAAAAAGTCTAGTACATATAATATCATGTCTCTACCAGTACAAAAAAGAGTGAGTGGTTTGAGATAGCTGTCAACCAATATTTCTCACAGCATAGTGAAGGTAATTAAACCTAAAAAGGATCTGTATATCTTCATTCTTCAAAGAAATTTATAACAAAGAATAGCGGAACATTAAATTGTTGGGAAATAATCATCCTATATAACTTCCCTTTTTCCTTAATAAAGTAAAGAAACTTTAGAACAACTGAGCTGAAATTGAAAGAACATTGAGCGTTGATAAAATCGAATTTATCGATCTGATTCGATCTTTCTTCAAAGAGAAGATAAACACATTTTCTTGATACTATCAACACTATTATGTAGTAAACTAGGAAACCAACTGACCAGGACCAAGAAGACCGCGTATAAGAGCGTTACTAACCCGGTTAGAACAATATCAAGGACTTGTTGCTGATATAGTGCCGGAACCTAAAATATTTAGTTAGTAAATAATCGATTACTAGGATGTCGACTGTCGAGACTTGGAGATATCATCGTTACGTCTCGAAGAAGATGTTTTATCATGCGGTCTGTAAATTTCAGCTTTTCTTTCCTCTCGTTCTCTATCCCCCTCTCTCTCTATCTTTCTCTCACCTTCGCTCTATCAGTCTGTCGCATCTCAACTAATTTCGATCGTAGAAAGTTGTCATCGCACCACCAGCTCCCGTGTTTAACAAATTGACAGAACCCATACAAACATCGAGCAATAATTGTCATCAGAAATTAGTCAAAATAATTAAGTTGAGATTTGAAATAAAATGAAAACATTCATTTTTTTAGCGTATTAAGATTGAAATCAACGGCTTAACTTTTTATACTAAGTGGCGTGAATGTACAGATGACAGAACTAGAAGTAAAATACTTGTATCGTGTGAGTTGCATGAATACTATCGACTTTATACTAGAATGTAAGACGTAAGTTGTTTGAAAGGTGAGCAGGTTTTTATGCAATTTCGATGCGCTCGTGTTCATTCTGAAGTACTGTTCTACTCTCCAACTATTCTGCAGTACCTCCAAGTGCAGTGACAGCTGTTTTTCAAATAGTCAATTAGAAGCTTACAGGGGGACTAGAAGAAGGGAAATAATTCATTACAGTACCACACACTCACACACGGGACGAGAATCGTAAAGCAACATGGGCCCTTACCATACTAGAGTTGTACAGCTTGCGTTACATACTGACAGCTTCTATATTTGTGTATAACCATGTAGCAATTTTCACAACCAATCTCTCTTCATTCTATATTTTATTTCCTGAATCTAATAAACTTTCCCACAAAATCTCAATCCCTCTCTTATCAGGATAACGATATTTCATTTAAAGAGTATCGACAGTGGTTGTTCACTCAGCCGGACACCCCAGAGAGAACTGAGAAGTCTGAGAACAGGCTGGTAGCTCGATGGAGATTGGCTGATGACAACGGTGACGGCAGATTATCCCTGTGAGTAGTAGACCCTCAGCTACCACGTACAAGTGGTGGTTTCCCGTGGCATGCTAGGTCGTGTTAAAGTGTCACCAGGCACGCCGTGAGTGTTTTTGGTTGGTTAAGTCAACCCTATTACGCTGTATATAGAGCTCGCGTGGAGGGGTAATTTCATTAGCAAAGTTTTTGGAGCAAGAAAAGGGCTGGTCGGGAGAGTCTAAACTAGGCGAAGTGTGTTTTTTAAGTGCCCTCACACGACATGACACTAACATCTACCAAAGCTGGGCGTTGTGCCTAATGCTGCCTCTTGAGGGCTTATTAAGAATCGCACTAATCTATGAATAAGACATAATTCAAAATTAGCTTGATGGCTATACAGTGCTCAATCTTTTCAGAGAGCTATTAACACGAAAACCAAACACAGAAAATTCGTTTTCTTTGGTTTTCGTATGAATAAGACATGGTAGTTTAGTCAGTTGAACTACAAACAGAGAGATGGTTGGAAGTAGAAAGAGAGAGCTAGATCGTAGGATGAATAGTGACAAAACAAGACTAATGGCAACATATGAAGGAGTATGTATGTAGTACATAGCTGTATCTAGCGAATTTATAATCACGATCTTCCATTCGTCCTATAGCACAGTTATCGACAGTATATTTAACGTGATCTAGAAATGACAGGAAATGAGTTCACAGTATTTAGTTGCCACCACAAGTACAATAACTCAGATAATTTGACACTTTACTCGATATATGGGAGGTATATAGGGGCCACTGCAGCTCCATCCTTCAATATTCATATGTCAGAGTATTGTCCTGACACATATTCATAGCACTTCCACACTTGTTCCTCTGACTCACTCACATGAATTATGGAACTTGGCAACATGCCCTGCCCCGGGTAGCGTATATGTTCCGACGGAACATACAAGCTGACAAGAGGGTACTGTCCTTGCCTAACACACCGGGTAAAATGTACTACGGAACTTCCGTAGTACATAGTACCCGGTGTGTTAGGCAAGGACAGTACCCTCTTGTCTACCTATGATACACAGAAGCACAGCTACCTTATTCAACAACAGCTACCATCAGGAGCTAGCTGCTAGACACATAATATTATCCACGTGCTACACTGGGGGTTGCCACTTTAACTTATAATATATGATTAGAACAACTCACTGCTTCGTGTGTTTATGTACACAGTATATAATAGCACCGGGTATTAGGGGCAACAGAATATTAGGTACCTCATAGCGTCTTGACTTGATCTACCGAACCCTCACAGAGCGCGATGTGAGCCACACAAGTCTTGACAAGAGACTAGTGAGCAGTAGGAAAACATAATATTAATAATAATAAAATGGGCTGGGGTGGCTGGTTGTGGGACTATAATATTTTCTCATTAGCTACATGACATATGACACAGATATGATAATTGACAGATCTGTGTCATGTATCATCTCTCTCCCCCTCTATCTCCCTTTCTCTCTATTTCTAACATCTCGATCTCATTCCAGAGGAGAGTTTGGTGTTTTCTATGCCCCTGATGAGCCACACCACAAAAAGATGCACGGCCTTCTGGTGGATGAATACATTGAGGACAGAGATACAGACGGAGATTATATTCTTTCTTTCAACGAATGGGCAGGTAAAGAAATGAGCGAGTCGAGTTGTATCGACTATCGATCTGATCAATTGATCGTACTGTACATTATCTTTACTTCTGCTCCAGAGACAAACAGGAATATTATGGCTAATATGGCAGCAATTATTGGCAGTTTAAAACATTTTCAATCCCCCAAAAACTTCAAACGAACTCCAAACAGGTCCCATTGTTGGAGATGATGACATTGGTACTGACGAGATTTGGGAGATGGAGATGAAGGCCCGGTTTAAGGATGCTGATGAGAATAAAGATGGGGAACTGCACCATCCTGAGGTAGAGCACTTCTTGTTCCCTCTTGAGGAAGATACGGAGGCGGACGAAGAAGCACTACATATCCTTGGTGAGCGAACTTGACGAGACTATCTTGTAAATGTACAATAGTCACGTGGTGTTTCTAGCTTAGTGTCATCCAATTTTCGTTAATCATTCATTAGTTCTGGCGCCGGATTCCTTGTAGCTAGGTACCAGCTAGTGGCTAGTGCCAGTGGTCAGTACTAACAACTTGTCTCTCATTCTCTCAGCTGAGGTAGATGATGATGGAGATGGTCTGGTGTCCCATCTGGAGATGATGAAACACCTGAGGATATTTGTGGGCAGTCAGGTCCTACAACACGGCAAACTATTCCACGCAGCAGATGAGCTATGAGTTGCACACTGCAGTACAGTGCACTAAGCACTTTGACTTTGAGTATAACTGACTCTGAGTTTGTTTAGATCGTGTCATACTATGACACGATCTAAACTAACTCATAGTGATTCATTACCAATACCATGGTTTACCATGAACTTGAAGCGACGTAATATTGCTATTATCATTATGTAATTACTGAGCATTTTTCGTGCCCCGTAGATTTTACGGATTCAAATTGAAACAAAGCAATCGTTTTATTTGTCGTACGTTTAATTACTTGTGACGCGCGAAAACATCACAAATAAAAGCAGATTTGCGCGCGCACTACGGAGTGTTTTAACGGCGCGCGCTCGCGCTGAGAAACTGTTTTTGAACTTTTCGGCATTTTTTTAAGACGGCTGCGCCGTGCAAAAATTTCGAATTTCATCATGAGGCCCCTCGGAAATGTTCAAGTCATGCACAATCAAGTCACGCCCACCAATCACAGCTCAGAACGCACGGAGTGCTTCGCGCGTTCTGAGCTGTGATTGGTGGGCGTGACTTGATTGTGCATGACTTGAACATTTCCGAGGGGCCTCATTGATGAGTAAAGTCCATTTTTTTTCAACTGTTCACCCAAAAACTGAAATTTGATAAAAAATTAAAATTTGGGTGGCGCGCGCTACACGTTAACATGTGATAAACGCGCAAAATAATTCCGCGCACGACTTTGGGGGGTGAACAGTTGAAAAAAAATGGAGTATAATGAGTTCATGACCGTATTTTAGGGGCATTTTATACTCCGAAGTGTATTTGAATTAAATGAAGGTGCTAAAGAGCCATTCTTCAACCCTGTCCGGGCTGCCGGCTGTCCTCAGTCAGCCCGCAGGCTCAGGGGCGGTGCGCAGCTTGCAGCCGCGTCCGCCCATATGAGTCCAGGATCGGGGCGGAGCCCCAGTAGGGGGTAGAGGGCCGAGTCCCCATAACGGGGACCAGTGTAGGGGCGGAGCCCCGGCGGGGGTGTAGGGGCAGCCGGCAGAACCCCCGCGAGCAGGACCAGGGGCCGGCCCCTAAGTCCGAAGTCCTAACACAAGTCAAGTGGAGATAAAACAAGTGTTATATCCGTGGTGTTCTGACATACTACATATTTCCGGGATGGGCATTATCAGTAAGTTGCTAGCCACACGGACCACGGTATAGCCTGTACCGGTTTGTATGTTCTAGATTTACCCTAGATTCTTATCATTTCAAGATAAAGATACGAACTGTCGTAAAACCTGTAAACGTGGCCTAATATGACGTACTTGTAACGTCACTTTTTATCTGTATTCTTGTTTTTTAGAGATTAGAAGCCTCCTTATAAATACCCTTTGCGCTCTACTGCTTGGAATTATTTGTTGCACTGTTAATGTTTGGGTATGATATCCCCTCTTTCTTCTATCGTCCTGTGCTGTCTCTCTCTCATGTTCCCCTTCCCCAAAAGAGAGGGGACCCGTACCCCGTACCCAATGTTAATGTTATATTGTAACATTAGGGTGGTCCATAGATATTTCATATTTGTATTTACTGGTACTAACGTTTAAAAGCTTTGTGATAGTCGGAGCCATATAATTGCTACATGACCTTATTTCTGATGACCCGCCAAGGGAAAACCGTTATGAACTTCATCTATAGTAAAAAGTTTTGGTCACAACACCACAATCCACATGGATTACGCTAATATATCCGCCCCTTTTTTGATATGTCATTTTATATTCCTTTTCCTCGACCTCAGCTAGCTTTGATCACAGTGGGGATCACAGTGGTTAACAACCCTCTATTCAACTATAGCAAATAGCAAATATGAAGTGCGGTGGTTCTAGTGAGGTTAAACCTGCTGATGCTGAGGTGAAGGAGATCTGTCAGAAGGTACAATTACATTGTGCTGAGCACATGAATTGCTTTGTTTGGGGTGGGGGATATTTTGACAAGAAGAGGCAGAAGATTTACTTTTGGTTTCTATCCATCTCACATTTGAAATCTCTCCACAATCGATATTCTCCCTTTTTCAGATTAAAGGTGCTGCTGAGACCCACGCTGCTAAAAAGTTTGAATGTTTCGAGGCTGTCGAGTACTGCAGTCAAATGGTCGCTGGAACTAACTACTTTGTCAAGGTGAGTTGAAACAGAGAGTGGCAGTCACTCTCCCGTAGTTCCATAGAATTGATTATCCCTCCTTCATTTATCTGCACTGTTGTTTCTCAATAAAAAGTTGATTTGCAAGATAAATGTTGCATGAAAACTGTGCTGTGAGTAGCCCACACCCTTCCTTTCCTGCTTTTCTCATAGCCTATCCCACGCATCTAGAGAAGAATATTCTACAAATGGCACATGGCTCATATTTCGACTTTATTCAATCTGTCTCGCTGTTCATTCTCTCTAGGTTTCCATTCCTCATTCTCTGCCCTTTCACTTCTCTCACCTCCCGTTGGCTCAATAAGCCACCTGTGTGTAATGCGATCTACCGTTTGAAACATCTCCCCAACATCTCACAAAAGAGTTATTGTGCGTACTGTGAGTGTGTTATAATAGTAGAGAGACGTTTGAGAGTGGTATGATGAAAAGGAGAAAAACGAGAGAAAGTTAGAGAGAGTGAGATAGAAAGAGAGGGCCCAAAGAGAGAGTAAAAAAGCGACGATAGACATTGGACAGAGAATATAAGGAGAAAAAGCCTACTATAACAATGGCTCTACACAATGTAACACGAGTGTGTCCTACTAGGTGAAGGTGGACAATGGGGACAGCCACGTCCACGTGAGAGTGTTCAAGTCTCTTCCCCATGCTGGGGCCGAGTTGTCAGTCCACTCCATGCAACATGAGAAAACCAGCGCCTGCCCCCTTGAATACTTCTAAAGATATAGTCCGGGGACTAATTGCGAGGGGGTTTTGGGATATTTAGACGAGGTCTAGGACTATTTGCATTAACAGACTTTATTCAATTGTTTTCAACCACACTAAGAATTCTCGAGAAACTGGGTTACCATCACTATTATAATTGTATGTTTAATATTTGTGTGTATTACAATCTATTGGCATGTTGATTTAACCTCTTGTGATTTCTTCTGAAAAACAGAAAATGAGATCTTGCTGCATTACATGACTGACTCCCGCCAGGCTGACACTAAACACTACAGCTGTAACACACGCACAGAGCTACAGACATCTGATACCACTATCACTGCCAGCGTGATCTCATTTTCTTGTTTCCCCGTGTACAGTAGCGCGCGAACGCCATTCCCCCAATTTGCAGACATGTCTGCGCGAAACTCACCAATTCTACAAATTCGCCCTCCCGTTTCAGATCAAGGTGAAGGAAGGAGAGTTCATTCACGTGCGAATTTACAACACCCTGCCCTGTTATGGCAACGAGCTGATCCTCCACGGTCTACTACATCATCACGAGGGTGGAAGTGGACCAATTGACTATTTTGAGGCTCACATAAACCTCGATTTACCCAAATACGATGATTAGATGTGATTGTGACTGTATGAACTTATAATAATAATAATAAGACTTTATTGATGATCATGGACTGCCCTTTTAATTTAAGTTTACCGCCACCCAATTTGAGAATTCCTATTTTAGAGTTAGATGTTTTAGTCTTATCTTCCACCACCGTTTTATTTTGATCTGATTGAATCGAGCTGTTTTATTTTGATTGTCAAAACACGAACAAGGCTGAACTTTACCGGAAACTGCTATCAGGTCAATGTTCTGCCCACAGAGAAACAGTTTATCGGAGAATGCAGCGACAAGCAGTTGATCGACCAATGAACACCGAGAACTGGGACTCAGAATGAGAATGAGCCCGGAAACAGGAGGGAAATGCGCGGCGCGCACGTCAGAACTAAACCGGTAAACGCCATTTCTGGTTTGATGAAGGAGCACTGGCATAAATCCCAGAATTCTATGGGCGGAGTTTTATCCCCAAACAAACTCTTTGCTAACCTTACTCAACTAGCAATCAACCTCTCTCTTCATCATGCGTGAATGTATCTCTATCCACGTTGGACAGGCCGGAGTCCAGATTGGTAATGCCTGCTGGGAACTCTACTGCCTGGAGCACGGTATCCAGCCCGACGGTCAGATGCCCTCTGACAAGACCATCGGAGGTGGAGATGACTCCTTCAACACCTTCTTCAGCGAGACTGGAGCTGGAAAGCACGTCCCCAGGGCTGTGTTTGTTGATCTGGAGCCCACCGTCGTCGATGAGGTCCGAACTGGAACCTACCGACAGCTCTTCCACCCTGAGCAGCTGATCACTGGCAAGGAGGATGCCGCTAACAACTACGCCCGAGGTCACTACACCATTGGAAAGGAGATCATCGATCTTGTTCTGGACCGAATCAGGAAATTGGTAAGAAACGTTTTTAGAAATAGGAACTGTTTTTATAATGAAATTAAAGAAAGTCTCTCCATATTGATTGAATCGCTAACCCATCACCCATTCTCAGGCTGACCAGTGTACTGGACTCCAGGGATTCCTGATCTTCCACTCTTTCGGTGGAGGTACCGGATCCGGTCTGACCTCTCTGCTCTGCGAGAGGCTCAGCGTTGACTACGGAAAGAAGTCCAAGCTGGAGTTCTCCATCTACCCCTCTCCCCAGGTCTCCACCGCTGTCGTTGAGCCCTACAACTCTATCCTGACCACCCATACCACCCTGGAGCACTCTGACTGTGCTTTCATGGTCGACAATGAGGCCATCTACGATATCTGTCGAAGGAACCTGGACATCGAGCGACCTACCTACACCAACTTGAACAGGCTGATTGGACAGATCGTCTCCTCCATCACCGCTTCTCTGCGATTCGATGGTGCCCTGAACGTTGATCTGACTGAGTTCCAGACCAACTTGGTGCCCTACCCCAGGATTCACTTCCCTCTGGTGACCTACGCTCCCGTCATCTCCGCTGAGAAGGCCTACCACGAGCAGCTCTCCGTTGCTGAGATCACCAACGCTTGTTTCGAGCCTGCCAACCAGATGGTCAAGTGTGATCCCCGACACGGAAAGTACATGGCTTGCTGTATGTTGTACAGGGGTGATGTCGTCCCCAAGGACGTCAACGCTGCCATTGCCACCATCAAGACCAAGAGGACCATCCAGTTCGTCGACTGGTGCCCCACTGGTTTCAAGGTTGGCATCAACTACCAGCCACCCACCGTTGTTCCCGGTGGTGACCTCGCCAAGGTCCAGAGGGCCGTGTGCATGTTGTCCAACACCACTGCCATCGCTGAGGCCTGGGCCCGACTTGACCACAAGTTCGATCTTATGTACGCCAAGCGAGCCTTCGTCCACTGGTACGTCGGTGAGGGTATGGAGGAGGGAGAGTTCTCCGAGGCCCGAGAGGATCTTGCTGCCCTTGAGAAGGATTACGAAGAGGTCGGTGTTGACTCCGTTGAGGGAGATGGAGAGGAAGAGGGTGAGGAGTACTAAGCAATTGATTGCATAATACTTGATTTGTACAAACAAGAAAAAATACTGTGTTTTAAATTTGTCTAAAACAATAACTTACTTCGTGTCACACAATTAAAAACCCTGCCCTAATGTTCATTACAAATCTCCCAATAAATGGGCCGCCAAGTCCTCAGTTTCTTGCAAAGAGCTGCAATGTCTCTTTTCTTCAGGTTCATATTCTTCCTCTGCTTCTTCACTTTCCGACCCACCCAAAACTGCCGCAGGGGCTTCCTCTCCCCTTGCTCGTTTCCTCTTCTCTTTCTTCTCCTGCAAAAAGTGGGTTGTCAGGTAGGAAACCTAGTTGCTAGGTTACTACCGAAATTTAAACGACTCCTTCATAAAGACATCCGTTGACTCACCAGCTTCGCTTCCTTTCTCCGCTGTTTGGCGGCCGCCTTGTCCTCAGTGTCCCTGTCTTTCATGTCCTTCTGCATCTCGTCAATGTCGATACCACCTGGGAGGGTTTAGAGTTGTGCGAAACAGGCAATGAATGGAGGTAACATGCACACCCGTGTGAGCGAAATATTGTGCTCACAGGTGGCAATGGTAAAGCAGATCCCTCGGAAACTTCCAGGAAGTCCCAGTTGGGTGCCAGCTGTGATCCTGCGTGTCATTTCCGAAATTGCAGGTCGAGTTGGTGGACGGATTCGGTGAAAGCGGGGGATGAGTTGTGCGCGCGAAGTGGTCTAACAAACAATACCCCGCGCGTCACAGACTACACCACCAAAAAGTGTGACCGATTCCCAGTCTGTCATAGGTTTTGTGCAAATTACACACACACAAAACTGTACAAACATTCACGGTGTAAAGTACCTGCTTTCGCTGGGTCAACTGCTGGTGTAATATCTACAAGGGCTGCAGCTGGTTGTCTGTCAAATGCTCCCTCTTGTGCCTCGACCTACGGGTTTTGAATTAAAGGAGAGGCCAGAGGGTGAATCCTAGAATTTGTCCTGTAGAAATCTAGAAATTTATGCAGTGGTTAAAGGACTCATAACGCCATTGTTGTTTCCTACTTACATTCCCTTCCTCATCAAAAGATATCTTAGTGTTAACTTTGATTCCCTTCTTCAACAAGGCCTTTGCTTTAGCAACTTTAGACTTTGCTTTCTTCTTGGTCTGTCTCGGCTGAAGGGCTTCCAAATTTTCAGTTGACAAAGAGTCCATGACTGTCGAATCTTTCTTAACCAGGATATCATCATCGTCATTTTCATCAGCAAGGGCACTGTGGAATGTAATGTTAGGGACGGGTTAGGGACATTGCGACTCCTTAGTGATGTCTTTTCGAAGTGATCAAGTTATACCTAAAAGCTTTCTTCGCTTCCTCTGCTTCGCTATCATGATCCTCCTCCCCTTCATTCTCTTCCTTTTCTTCCTCTTTATCACTTTCTTCCTGCTGAGGGAGATTTAAATCACAGTCCCATCACGGTTCAAATCACAGGATGGTATAAGTTGAATAGTACGTGAGGCCAGGGGAAGCACATCACATGAAAGTGAAAAATATCACTCACCTCTTCCTCTTCACCGTCCCCTCCTCTTTTCTTCTCTGCTTTCTTCAAAAACCTCACTTTGGGCGCAGATAGCAGCCCCAAAGAGGCAGCATAAGCTGACAAAGGTAGTTTGTTAACATCGAACACTGTCTTGTCCCGTTGAAGAAAGACACTCCGTACATAACTGTTAAACGTCTTCTTGGCCCAATGATGTACCTCCTGACTTTCCGCACACATTGATTGGACCTTCTTTTGGATTGAAATCTGGGCAAGGAGGTGGAGTGTTAGAGAGGTGGGGAATGAGGGTCCATCTAATCACAACACCCCGGATATTATCCCCTACAATACCTATTATACTGCTCAAATCTAAGAGAGGTGGGTAATGAGGGCCTACCCCCTACAATACCTGTTTTTGTGGGTTGACCCTGATTTTGGTTAGGGCGACACCGTGTTTTTGTAGTTTATCAATGAACGCCTCCTCTGAGGGTAATATCATTGCCAGACTGTTCCCTGCTTTGTGGTACCGGGCTGTTCTACCCGATCTGAAGAGAGGTGACAACGTAAATATTAGTTGAGCACCGCGTTTAGCCCAGTCTGGTTTAGCCCCCTGGACACAATAGGATGAATGCAAAACCCCGGATGGCTCAGATATTATCATCTAGCCGAATAGTCAATCCTAAAATTCATGCGAATTGCGATTCATGTATTTCACAAACCTGTGAATGTATGTCTCTACGTCCTCCGCACAGTCTAAATGTACCACCCAATGTACTGCAGGTATATCAAGGCCCCGTGCTGCAATATCAGTAGCCAGTAACACCGCTGCTGTCTTCTTACAAAACGACTCATAGATCCCCACTCTACGGAGCTGCTTCTGTTTCCCGTATAGTGCGAGGATGGGCACCCCAGGTCGGAGTTTACACAGAACCGCGTTGTGGAACTGAACCTGGAGAAGAGGGAGTTTGAGGAACCGTGGGAGGGAACACTGTATCTAATTCTAAAAGCACATCTCTCACTGGTCCCCTAGTTAATACCTGTTTACAAGATGACATAAAAACGAGGATTTTGGAGTTGAGATGAGACTTGATAAACGCGTAAAGAACCTCTAACTTTTCTGAGAGGTCCACTGTGACATATGCATGAGAGAGCTGGTTGGGTGTTTTGTTCGTCTTGTTCGTTGACACTATCACACTCTCCTGAGAGGGGGACGGGGGTGAGGGAGCAGAACTGCTAACTTGTACTAACTTTTCATATACAGATGCAAGCCATGTGAAGGAGTTTGAACAATTCTAGAAATCAAGGAGGACGACAGTAAGAAAAAAGGCGTGTTATTGACAGTTCCCAGAGCACCTCACCTTCAGTGAAAGATTGGCAAGTTTGATGATACTGGGATTACTAAGGGTAGCAGAAAATAGTAGTGTTTGTCGCTCCTCAGGGAGATTCTCCAGAATGTACTTCATGGCGGTGGAGAACCCCATATCTAGTATCCTGTCTGCTTCATCCAGCACTGTAGGGGGAATAGTGTTGTCAATTACACATTGCTAATAATTTGGTGTTGTTAAATAGTTGCTAATACCCCCTCTCGCAACCGAATAGAATTGATACAATAGTACAAACAGTACAAATACTGCTTAAGAGGAGATATATGTATCAGGGGGAAATACAAATAAGGGGATGAGAGTGTGTGGACGCACCACCTACCTAACATTTGCAGTAGATCACAAGAGAAGGTTGAAGTTTGGTCCATGTGTTGGAGAAGGCGACCCGGTGTTGCTATGACAATATTAGTACAGGCAAGACGAGATCTCTCTTCTTCTATACTCTTCCCACCGATAACCAGACCCGCAGAGAAATCATGCTTGCATCCGATCTAGTGAGGGGGTTTAGTTTGATTCTAGATGATATAGCCTATACAGGACGGTTAAATCTTGAAGTTCAAATCCTAGATCTCGAATGTAGAATACTCCCACTCATTGTGCTACCTACCTTTTTGAGCACTTCGTATATCTGGTATGCAAGCTCCCGTGTCGGAGTTATAACAAGTGCTCCCAATCCTTGAGATGCCGACCATTTCTCTCTCCACAACATTTCAAGAACAGGAATGAGAAAAGCTAGTGTCTTCCCACTTCCAGTAACGGCTTCTGCCTGAAATAATTGAAATAGATGTACAAGTCACATCTCTCAAGTTCCTGAGAACGGTCCTGCACAACCCATGTATGACAATATCACGTGATTACCATATTTGTGCTTGTGACGTCATCAAACATGCCCAAATATGGTATGTCACTCACCTGCACGTCTGAGCCACGGAGGCAATGTGGTATGGATTGCCGCTGGATATCTGTCAGGGTGACAAACCCAGCACTCTCCAATCCCTCCTGGGTACGGGGCGCCAAAGGGAGGTCTGTAAACTTAACACAGTTCTCTGGGTTTACCTGATAACGATTTGATAGTTTCAAAATATATTCTTCAGTACTGAATACTACAGAACTGTATTGCACCGTTTACATCTTTTTAAAACACAACCCTAAATAACTCACCCTAAATATAAACTTCACTACTGATTACTATGATGGATACACCGTCTACTGACAAAACATATACTTGAAACACAACGAGTGTTCACTCACATGGGGGTACCGGGCAGTACATGTTTTAATCTCCTCGTCATATTGGTGCTTCATATTGTTCCTGGTACCCTTCGTCATTTTCTTCTTCCTCCCGCTAAGCATTCTACAGCTCTACAGATTGAGAGGGGTTATAGGAGAGGAATATAGTCTGAAGACTGGAGAGGGCCAGGGACAGTGGGTTATCAAAACCATTTGATAGGGGGGTTGAGAGGAAGGTAAACGCTGTTTTGTGCCTCAAAAGTGAATGTAAAACTCAATAAAATAAACACACAGATCATGTAAAAACAATAAGTCTCTCTCATTTCCCCCTCCTAAAGCTCCTTGATATCCTCCAGGCGTTCGGCTCCTCATACTTGTTAAACAGTGGCTCAACCTTCTCAGACTTCTTATTCTTGCTCAGCTTCGTTTGGTCTGCCTGTTTGAAGAAGGTGGGTGCCAGCTCAACCAGCCACTTAGGGTCGATAGCAGTACATTCCCTCATGTACTCCTTAGTAGTCAGGACTAGTTCAGTGTAGATGATCCAGTCGGGCTGTCTCTGATAAAGACACGATGAGGGATGGATATAGACAACCTGGTTGTCCACTATCGTCTTGTATCCCTCCTCCCTGTCCTTCTTCGCGGCATTCCTGAAGAACCCTGAACAGATGGCCTTCTGTAGTTTGGTAGTGGCTCTGTAACAACTCACAACATCCAACTTGTGCCTATCCATGATACCCAGCATCTGTTTTCGTACATCCTGGGCCTTCTTTAGGCTCCTTGCTTGGACAAAGTTCTCGTAGCACCAGTGAGAGCTAAAACCATTATTTTTCCAGGCGTTATACACCGCTAACAATGTAAACAGATCCCCCTCCGGTTGATGGAATTTAGCTTTCTTCTGATCTGCCAGAGTCTGCTTCTCTTTAGGTCTGTAGAACACGTTAGGGAAGGATAACATAGATACAACCGTTATCGCCTCATCACTGCACCCCAGATTTACACTTTGAATAAGGAGTTTAGCAAGTTGGGGCTCCAAGGGAAATTCAGCCATCCTCCGACCCAACTTGGTCAATAACCCCTCGTCATCCAGAGCCCCCAGAGAGTGAAGTTCCTCCATAGCTGTTATCATAGAGTCCTTGGGAGGCGGGTCCATGAACTCAAATGAGAGGAGATCGTTTATACCCATTGCCTTGAGAGATAGGATGGTACTAGCCAAGTTACTTCGCTGGATCTCTGGCACTGCACTGGGTAACATTTCATCGTTAAAAGCCCGCTCAGTGTACAGTCTGTAGCATTTACCCGGTCCAGTTCTACCCGCCCGGCCCGTCCTCTGTTTCGCCTGGGCCTGGGAAATGGGCACCACGACCAGAGAGTCAAGCCCAGCCTTGGAGTTGTACACTTTTTGTTTTACAAAACCAGGATCAACAACGTAGAATATTCCATCGATTGTCAGAGATGTCTCCGCGATGTTGGTTGCTATGACGACTTTCCTGGAGCCCGGTGGCGCGGGGTCGAAGATCCTAGTTTGCATTTCACTGGGCAGGGCACTGTAGACCGGGAGGATGATCAATTCGGGGACATCATCTCCCAACATTTTCATTCTCTCAAACAGCATCTCGGCTGATGTGTCAATTTCCTCCTGACCAGTCAGAAACAGCAGAATATCACCAGGTGGTTCAGTCAGATGGATCTGCATGACGGTAATGAGCGAGGCATCCATGTAGTCGGATTCAGGTTCTTTAGCATAGAACACCTCCACAGGAAACATCCGACCGGGGATGGTGAAGATTGGGGCTTCAAAGAAATAGGTAGAGAACTTAGCAGCATCAAGTGTGGCTGAGGTAACGATAAGTTTTAGTTCTGGTTTCTTAATGATCGCCTTCTTCATCAGTCCAAATAGGACATCAGTCTGTACAGTTCTCTCGTGAGCTTCATCCAACATGATGACCGAGTAGGTGGAGAGATCGGGATCAATGAGACACTCCCTCAACAACATACCCTCTGTCATGTACTTGATCTTGGTGCTCTCACTCGTACAATCCTCAAACCTCATTGTGTATCCCACATCCTCACCCAACCTGCACCCAAATTCCTCAGATACACGCTTAGCAACTGACATGGCAGCCACTCGACGGGGCTGGGTACAACCTATCCTTCCATTAGCAGCATAGCCCTCCTCGTGAAGATACTGTGTCATTTGGGTTGTCTTCCCACTGCCAGTTTCTCCAATAACAACTAGAATCTGGTGCTTGTTGATAGCCTTCTATCAGCTGATTCTTGAGCTGATAAATTGGCAAACTCTTCCTCTGCTCAATGATTAGACAGATCCGTCCTCTTGCCATACGAAACCTTCTTTCCGAAACTCGCCTTTTTCCACTTCAGGCATTTCCTCAGGTAGTCCTGCCTGGGATTTGAACTTCCCAGTACCCACTCTCCTGTTTCACAGCACCAGGGGTAGGGTCATGGAAGGTTGTGGTCGCAACACTCTCATCCGGCTTGGCACTTCTCTGCTCAGCACGGGTCTCCCTTCTCTCCTTAGAAAGGGCACTCTGGGTGGTCGCTGCACGTTGCAGTGAACCATCAGGATTCTTAATGATCCTGATAGGAGAATGCTGGACGCTGAGTTTCGTTTGGCCCCGGAGAAAGGGAGGCTCCTACCTCAGCTAAGTTCTATCTCAACATCTTCAATATCACTACCGTCTCCCTCCTCCAGCTCATCAAGGCCAGGATACTCACTCTTATCCAGAACCCCCGCTGCTATCAGCTGTTTGATTTCCCATCTCTCGGGTGAGGTCAACCTCGCCACCCCGCCCTTCTTCTTACCCTGGTCAGCTGCAGACATATCTTCACGAAGACTTTCTAACTCGCTCTCTGCCTGGGTCGGTGGTCGGTTCCCTTGGAGGAGAGAAGAGGAAGAATTGGAAGGCATCGGTCTCGCATTGGGATCTCGAGGGTTCAAATCCTTGCCTGTTCCCTGGTCGACCTCTTTAATCGTCAGACCAATCTTGTGGCCTATAATGGACATGACCTTAACATAAACACTCTCATTTTGCTGGACCACGTCCTCAACCTTGTTAACACGTTGTCTCTGAAGTTGAGAGATATGAACCAGCCCCTCTGCTTTAACCCCCTCCATGGCAACAAAACATCCAAACTGCATGAGTTTCTTCACCGTACCTCGGTAGATCTGCCCAACTTCAGGCATGGCTTGTACTGGCGGAGGTTTAGGTTTGTGTGAGGCATGATCAGGACTCCTCCCTCTTCTCCGTTTGTGATAGTAACTGTCCCCACCACCACCCTCACGACTACCCGATCTTCTCGACCTTCGTCTTGCATCTGAGTTTCTACTTCGGCTGTCTCCACTTCGTCTCCTGTCACGGCTCCGTGACCTCCGTCTCTCTCGACTTCTCCGCCTCTCTCGACTTCTCGAACGACGTCGTTCTCTACTCCGTGATCTCCTCCGATCTCTCCTATCACCCTTCTCCCAATCCCTCCCTCTCTCAGACTCATCCCCACTATCCCACTTTTTATCGTCCTTCACTGGTTTCTGAGTTTTGGCTGGTTTCGGAGGTGCCTCGGCTTTGGAAGGAGCCAGGGCTTCCAACTCTGCAAGGGCATCTGTCACAACGGCTGCCTCTGCATCCGCACCAAACTGACCGTCGGGCAAACAAAGAGCAGGGAAATTGGAATCAGCTTGAGTTGGTTGTACATTTGAATTGGTCTTGCCTTTCCGTAACAACAGATTGGGCTGCATGGTCTGAATAAGTCTGAAGATATTGTTTATAAATGATTCCGGGAACTCAGCTCCATTCTTCTTCAGGAGCTGTTTAAATTTGGGTAGGTTCTTCCCCTTTTTAGCGAGACTGATGATGAATTCAGCTAGGTCCTTGTCGTTCATCCCCATGTGGTTGTGCAGTTCTGTACAGATCTTTGAGACAAGGGAGAGGTATTCGAGTTTATCAAGGGCGTCCATTGTGTAGCTAGAGAGGGATATTGAGTGGTGTGTTAGCGGGGAGGGGGGAGCTTGGTTAGAGGGTGGGGGTTTCAGGGGAAAGAAACAAAATGAAATTAGCGAAACAAATAGTAAACCGTCAACGGTACAAATTCATATACGACACTACTACTTCTTCCAGAATACTGGGGGAGAAAAAAGGGGGGAAACAATGTCTGTCATGGGGTAGTAACTAGGAGTGCGGTAGTACACTAAAAGTAACTGGGAGCTGGGGATTTCTACTTCATTGCCTTCTTCTCGAGTTCTGCTTTGAGCTGTTTTGAGAAATCATCCTCGATCTTGTCATCATCCCAGTTGTCCTCCCAAACCTGTAGAGATCAGTGTAAAGATGATGATATGAAGAACAGTGGAAACTTGATGTAAAGCCAAAACATCACAGAATAGGAAAGCTGTAGCTACGATAAAGTAGTTGCCTAGCAACAACTAACCTGTCTAGCAACAACTAACCTGCCTAGCAACAACAACTCACCTGGAGGTCTGCTGAATCAGTCTGCTCCTTGCTCCACTCCTCTACAGGGAAGTCCTCGAATTCATCATCCTCCTCCAACTTTCCAAGGTTGGGCTGCTTGCCAGTCTTCACTTCACCTTTAGTCATGTTGCTATGAGCTAGATTGAGATGTTGTTAGTCTTGTTGCTAGCTCTAGAGACAATGAGAGATCTATATTGGATATTGAGCTGCTGTCTGTTAGCTGGAATTAAATGTGAGATGATGAAAACACAGTTTAATCGGTCCAATAACTTAAAAGGTGCTTTAAAAATAATAATTTAACTTTAAAAGAATCATGTCTCCCCTGAGTTAGTCCGAAAGAACAAAATCTTCAACCATGTCCTCGGTATCTTCAGTCATCTCCGTCACAACCTTCTTCTTCTTCTTTTCAGTTCCATCCTTCTTTTTAACCTTCTTTTCTTTTCCATCTTCCTTCTTTTTAACTTTCTTCTCTTTTTCAACTACCTTCTCGACTACCTTCATCTTCTTCTTTTTCTTCGGAGGTCCCTCTTCAACCTTAGCTGCCTCCTCTGCGCTCTCTAAACCACTCGATTCCTCATCCTCCTCCTTTCCCTCTTCTTCCTCATCTTCCATCTCATCATCACCATTTTCAGTAGCCGCTGCCTGATTAGCCGCTAACACAGTCCTGTGAACCTTCAGCCAGCTGTTGAAAAACTTGGTTAGAGCACTTTCTGGTAGGGCATCCTCCCACTTCTTGGCCTCCTCAAGATCTCGGGGACTAAAACTAACACCAGACCGTTTGTCTGTGATATCCCGTGATACCGCCTCTGTCTTCTCAAGGATCTGAAATAAAAATATTTAGAACTGGTAAGTTATACAATGTTATATAAATTATACTTCCGGTAAATTTGGGTAAATTGAGATGTGGAATTTACCTGTCTGATTTGGCTGGTGTATTTCGAGTTATTACAACTTTTATTGAACTTTCTTAGCCACACACTGACAGGGAAACTGGCCTCGGGGAACGCTATGCTCTGGGACAACTGTGATACATAATTGAGGATCAACTCAAACGATAAATCAAACACCCCGTCTTGGTAGGCTTTCGTCTTTTTGTAACCCTTCGTCACCTGGAATAGGGAGAATAATTGGTCATGTGAAAAATTATCTCAGAATCAAACGGTTTACGGTCGTACAGAGAGTATTGAAAACATCAAATCTTGAGGACTCACAAACCTTGAGAACGCATGTAAGATCAATGGGCTTGGAGGCAGGTGCCTTGTTCTGGGTTGCACAAAAGTTCAGACAAGTCAGGAGAGGGTGGAGAAGGGGGATATGGTTGTCTGTCGAGGCAGCAAGGTGAAGCATCATTCGAATAGTGTGGAGATGGAGGGGGAAGAAACAGGGCGAACTGTGGAGATCCAATACTTTCAACATCACCTGGAGAGGTATTATAAATAAAAATATGTGGGGGGGGGGGGCCTGCCGCAAGAATCTCATGCCTCATTGGCGATTTTCAGGGTAGCTGGGATTTTTGAGATTTTCGATTTTTGGCTAAAAAACGTGGGATTTTTGAGATTTTGAGGCAAATTTGCGATTTTTCGGGGAAAACCCGCAAATTTTCTCAAAAATCTCATAGAAAGGAAAAATTTCCATTCGAAAATTTGGAATAGAAACAATCCTTGTGTTTTTCTACCAAAAATCAAAATTCTGGATAGAAATTTTCCTTGTGTTCTAGTACAAAAGTTAATGTGAAGCTAAAACATGAAATCTGCCTATTTAAATTACTAAACTGCTATTATGATTCAGTTTTAAGCTAAAACATATGTCGAAAAACTGAGTATTGGCAGCCAAAACTGTGCCAATTTAACACAAAAATCTCAAACGTAATTGAGCAAATTTTCCCAAAAATCTCAAAAATCTCATCGGCCGAAAAGAGGGTAGCTGAGATTTTTGCGGCAGGCCCCCCCCCCATATGTACAAAAATTTGGGGAACTATGATTTTAGAATATAGAATAAGATTACTTTGTGAGGCTCACATCGCTCTGTGAGGGTTCAAACTGACTCAAACTGTGTTTACCTGTATAAGTGGGAATATGAGGGGTTGAAGACAGGCATCACAATCTGCCAGGACTGCTACCCACACGTGCAGACAGTTGATGTACTGCCAGTTGTACACACTCTCTATCTCCTTCTTACTGACCACCACTGACCTGACTGTTACTGCTAACTGTCTGATGTACAGGAAACCCTGGGGGAAGAGGGCGAGGGTTCAGTATATCAGTTGGTGTAGTCAAAAGAAGCGAGGAGAAATATAGGAAAACCTGGCGGTGAGGGATCAGTTTTCAGTCAGAAGAACTGTAAAGTTTCAGAAACAGCAATTTGCAATCACATACCGTGGTGTAAGTAACGGATGGGTTAATTTTGAAGAGTTCTACCAGACAGTTCCTCATCAGCACAATGTTATCACGAGTCTTGATGTTCATTGCCTTACTACACTTGGTATACTCAACATACATCTTCTTCAGCAGATCTCCCAGAAAGGAGGGAATCTTTTTAACAAGTGCCTGGAACGGGGTTAGTGTGGGGTGTTAGGGCGAGTGACGAGTGTTAGGATAGGGTAGATTGTTATGTTCTAACCCTGTGCGAAACACAGTCTAGCTAGGCAAAGGGTAGAGAGATTTACCTACCCTAATATGGGAAATAAATCATAAACTATTACCTGGAGACCAGTAAACGCTACAACCCGGGAGAGATCGGATTTGCAACCCCACACAGTTATGTGACTCTTCACATATTTCTTTATAAGGCGGGAGAAGGCAGCATAGAATGGCAGCATTGCTTTGCAGTGACGCATTACTGCACACAAAACATCATCACTCGTTAAAAGTCCTGCAGGGGAAGAGAAAGATAGAGACTAGAGAGAGAAAATAATAGAGAAAAAGAGGGCAAGGAGAGAAACAACAAGAATGTATACTTACCAAGCAGATCAGTAAGATTGGTCAGGTATGTTTTCAGGGACACCTTCACCTTTACCCATCGGGGTGATGCTGTAGGGCTGTCTCCCAGACACTCCTTCAATACACCCGCACTGTACTCCAAACACAGGGAAATAACTTTGTTTACCATATCTGGATCGATGATAGTATACTTGAGGCCCTCTCCTTCGTCCCCCCGGGCCGTCCCAACAGCCGCTTGGAATGCTTTTACAAGCTGTTTCCAACTGGGGAGACTGTTCTTTCGCAACTGTTTCTCCCATTTTGCTAGCAAGGCAGGTGTAACAGGGATTGAGTTTGCTTCCGGTAATTCCTCTTCTTCCTCTTCAACTTCTCCTGCTGCTGCTGCAGTTTCCCCCTCATCAGCACCTTCCTCCTGGTCGTCATCTGAGGAACCCTCGCTGTCACTACCCTCCTCGTCACCACTGAAATTCAACAAATCTGGATCGTTTTCTTGGAGGAATTTGTAGAACTCTGAGTCTTGTTCCTGGAGCCTAGATAGGCCTTCTTTCACATCCTCTCCCTCTGCAGCAGGTTCCTCAAGGGGGGCCTCTTCTGGTGTGACAGACTCAGTGACTTCGGGTGCTTTTTGTTTCTTTTTCTTCTTCTTTTTATTTTTAGCTGGTTTTGTTTCAGAATCTTTCTCATCTCCGGCCTCCTCTTCTTTTGTTTCAACAGCAGCCGTGAGGGCGGTCTCATTTTCTTCGATTTTAACAGCTGCAGCTGCGAGGGGGGCCTCCTTCTCTTTCACCTTTTTCTTCTTCTTCTTCTTCACCCCATTCTCTTCACCATCTCCATTAGCAGCCACCTTCTTCTTCTTCTTCTTGGGCTTCACTACTTTCTGTGAGACCTCCTCCTCCTCGGAATCCCCGACATCAATATCTGCAAATGATGCCATGAAGGCCTCAGCATCCATTGCACCCAACTCACTAACCGATGGGCCAGCATCCTTCTTCCGCTTGCGCTTTACTTCCGGCTGGTTCACCATGGCTATTTAAACTGTAACATAAAGGGGCTATTGTTAATTGAGCTAATAGGAAGCTGAAGCCTGAAAGTAAAACCAAAATCTTGCAAAATATATATGTTAAGTTTACAAGTTAACTCCGGGTGAATTATGATAATGATATAATCGCATAAATTACTGTCAAATGTAAAAACTCCCATTGTAAAATTTTGAGATATAATATAATTCTTTAGGTAGCACTGCTTGTACAACTTATAACACCCCCCAGTGTTATAAGTTTTCACTTATAACACCCCCCAGTGTTATAAGTTTTCACTTATAACACCCCCCAGTGATACATGAAAACTTATAACACCGCTGCACTTAGAACTCCACTGTTTCTGTCACACTTAAAAACCGTTAGAAAGATGAACGTGTACGAATTCCCTCTCTCTCTCTCTTTATGTCACACTCTCACGCCGTTGCAGCACCGAGATCAAGATAACGGTTACGAAGTACGAACTCCCGGACCCACACATTCTTTATCTCTCTCACTCTCACTAATGTCTCACTCTCTTTACCTATATCAGGCGTTATCTTATCTTATACTGATTTCTCTGCCTGCTACCTTATCATGAATTTGTTCTATTGTTACGCCCTAAAGTGTCTCTCACTCTTGTTAAAAAAATTTTACAATGCAATTTTATTATGCCTGTTTTCGTTGTACCTGACGTCAACAATAATGTCCCAGATTCGTACACTTTTAGACCTCGCAGGCTCGGTCAAAAAGTAAAACTACATCACTCGCAGGCTCGTGAGGTAGTTACACTTAGTGGCACTCGCAGGCTCGTGCACTAAAGTACAAGAATCTGCCTCGACCTGTGGTCTCGGATCATTATTGTTGCACTTATAACACTCGACCTTCGGTCTCGTGTTATAAGTTTTCAGGTACAACTTATAGGCATAATAAAATCCTACATTATATAGCCAGTCCATGATAATCAATTTCTATCTCGTTTACTTTTTCTTCTTCTCCTTTCCCCTGTTCTTTTCTCTCTCCAGGGCACTGTCGTAGAACTCTTGAATACCCAGATCTCGTAATAGGTTTTTCTGGGATTTTAGGTTGTTAGGCATAAAAAGGCGGGGTTCTAAATGAAAATAGGCTGATATTGTAGAAAACTATTATAGAAGGGAGATTGAGAGAGAGAGGAGAGATAGAAAGATGCCAAGTTAAGACGGCACCCTCCCAATTACAGGGGGCACTTAGAGGGGGGCTGCGGCCATAATTATGATGTTTTGATTTCATCAATTACAGTCCCATCTCTCTTCAACAGTACCCGAATCTATAATCAGTAACTTACATGACTCATCACGTAAGGTTTGCCGCTGTTAGTCTGTTTTACAATTCTAGCCGGTTTTCCTCCCTCGAACACGACAATCGCTGGCAGCTCAGCCTGTCATCGGGGAGAGGATAGTTAGATGATGCTGAGATGATAGTAGAAGAGAGAAAGAAGAGGAGAGTTGGAGGAAAGTGAGTATAGGGATCTGATGAAAATGCTAAATACCCAATTAGGGGAGACATAACTAGCAAATATTACTTATGATCTGATACTCGTTTTGAAAGCTATTTACCCAGCTGTTGTAACTGCCCATATTGTTTGGAATTGGATCGAAAGACTTCTACTTAGTAACTACTGTTAGCTTTTGAAATACTTGAAAATCGGGGTCCGACTGTACCTTGATTGTAGAAGTGCTGATACCGTACTCTTCACACGTTCCCTGAGATCTCAAAACATCACATTTTCCAAACTTCATCAGTGCGTGTGTGTACCTGCAGGAATATTAATTGTTAATTAGTTTTAATATTTATGAACATCTGGCTGCTTGAAATGACAACAAACAGTCTCTCTTTAGTAAATTGCAGGCAAGTAACTTACTCTCTACTGATTGCCCCGAAAATGGGTTTCACGGCATTGCAGTGGGGGCTGAATGCCGTGTAGAACTCTACAACCCATGTGGTATCAGGGTCTGACTTTAGCTGATCTTTTAGAGAGCCGTCCACAAAATACTTCATCTCTGAAGACTCTTCTAATGCAGGTGTTCTTACCAGGACCAATAACACTGAAAATAGTTTGAAGTGAATTAATTTGGTTCAGATGCACGTGCTGCCTCAGGCCCCGGACATTGCAAAATTATCTTTGGGATGAATGCAAATGGCTCAACACTGATACATACTTCGATTCATTAATAAATTTCCCTTGAGACACTGTATGTGACCGATCTGTTTGAACGCAAAGAGAGCTGAGAAATTTCTTGATTCCTCAGAGCTCGAAAATAATTTTTTTAATGATCGCTATATATAATAATCCATTCTTTATCGCTTCTAATATTGTTTGCAGTAGGTCGATGATGGTATTATTAGTGAGTGGTGACGTGTGAGTAATAAGGGAGGTCATTGGCCTCTTATTACCAAGCATCATCTACTTAACTCTTGTTCAACCTCCCCTATCTTTCTTCTATTCTATATTTCGTTCAGATCTCTCTGATCATTGTTGCTACACCTGTCCAGACTTCTAGCTTTCTATCTATCTATCTCTCTCCATCCATCTCTCTTTTTATCTTGTTCTAACTTAGTAAACGAGGCACCAGGCATTAACTATTTAACTTATGACTGACCTTCTTAATTTTCGCTTATTATACTTTTGCTAGCTCTCAGAGGTACTTATTTATGATGCCCATTTCCCTTATTAAAACCTTTACTAAATATAACTAATATGCATGCTCTCATCTTTACACACGTCACACTCTTCTCCATTTGTCCCCTCGCTCTCTTTCTTCGCCGCTCTCTTTTTTTTTGGTCGCTCTCTTATCATCACCTCGTTTTTACTACTCTCACCTTTCTACTTCTCTATACGTCCATTTCTTACCTATCCCTTTATCTCTCCCTCCCTTTCTCTCTCCATCGTTTCCTGTCCATTACCTCTTTACGAGCAAGAAGCTGCACACTCTCTCACTTTTCCTCTTACTCTTTCTTTATTCAGTCCTCCTGTTAGTCAGCTACTGCAGTTAATGACACTTGTTTTGGTGTAACCTACATTCAGCTGATATTCTGTAGAATAGGATTGTAGACAATCTTCTCCTCTCTTTTCTTGTTGCAGAGTCTTTTTTCAAAAAGAGTAAGTTTGCACCTAACGACTGAGACGATTATATCGTTTTACTTTAATAGCGACAGAGTCTCTCCTACAATAACTCGTTTTATTTTTGTTTCTCTCAGTCTCTTTTTGAACTAATGATAAGAATTCTTCATTCTTCAATTGTCCATGGTAAACCATTCTAGAACATTCTTGTCTCTGTTGAAACAGTAAGAAAAACCACAACTTTTTCAGTCATGACTTTGTTTTCCAACGCCACTATCAACGAAAACCCAACGCCTCGTGCCGTGGACAACGTACTTGGAGTCAGTTTTATTGTCATGTTTATCCTTTCTATCTTCCTCAACCCCATCAGTTTCCTTTATCACAGCAGACGAAAAACCCTGGAGGCGGCCCTCTACACATATCTCGCTATCTGTGACTTTGTGATAAACTTGTGGGTTCCCCTGGCAGCGGCCCAACATCTCCTAGCATCAGACGCCCCAGTGGACAAGGTGGCGAGCATCGAGGACCGATGTGCCTACCTTGTGTATTTTACATTTTCAGCCTACAGTGGATTATTGATCAACATTCTTCTAATTTGCACAGCCATCAGGATAGGACGTCCGGGGTCTATCATACCAAAAGGGCCGGTACTTCGGTTGATCTCTGCTATAATGGGTCTATACACGGTACTCCAATTCCTAGCAGCGTTTGCACCGGACCCTAAGGGTAAACCGATGTGGGCCGCATGGAGCCTATCCATCCACTACAAAAACAGTTTCGAGGCAGTTGTCTGGGTAACGTACATTATCTTCTTCGCCCCGGGACCACCACTAATGGTGGCAGCTATCCAACACATCTCAAAGCGTCACATCCCTCCAAACCACTTCTCTCGGTGGGAGTGTGTCAAAGTGGTTAGTTTGTGTATACCAAACTTTATCTATCCAATCATCCTGACGATTGACTTCTTTCTCTGGGAGGGTGATAAAACTGGGCGGAGTCCCGGGGAGGAGAGCGTGGCTAGTGATCAAGCTAACATGATGACATTCTTCGGCAAGACTTTCTTTCCCGTGTTTTCATCAGCATGGAATGCAGTGTTTTGTGTTTCTCTTGACAGGCAATCTGAGGTGCATGGTAGCGAACTGGTTCAGGAAAGCCAGAGAATAGGAAACGAATTGAAGAGGTTGGTAACTTGTGATTTGTGAATTGTATTATATGCTCATTGTTCCCATTTCATTTAAATATATCCATGTTTTGTTTTAAATCGGTGGATACTCGGTGGAAAGGCTTGGGGGTTTCGGTAAATGGGGGCCCGACTGTGTAGTGTGTAGGGTTTGTAGACACTAGCAATAACTAATAGGCACTTACCTATACAGAGAAGTAGATACCATCCGGCCACCTGTATATCTGACTTGTAGAACAGAAGACAGCTGCCAGCCTTTGCGAACATGAATAGGGTGGAGAGGTAGGATTCTATGCTGACACAGCGCCGGTTTTTAATCGCCACTACACATATCACGAAGAAGTATATCTCAATCTCGTACTGGAACGAGGGTTAACCGAGTTGAGTTTTAGTTTATTGAGAAGAAAACTGAGATAGCAAGGGAGAGAGAGAGAGAGAGAGAGAGAGAGAGAGAGAGAGAGAGAGAGAGTGAGATAGAATAGAGAGATAAAACTACTCACATAGTCAAGCTCGCATTGTTTGAATAACATGTCGCAGATACCCGGGGTAAATCGTGTCAGGGGGTGGAGGAGTGCCACCAGACCATTGAGTATAAAGTACGGGGTTGCAAGATGAAGAAGGGTCTTCTTCAGAGCGTATGTATTGACCATGTTGCTATCAGAGAAATATAGTTCAGTGTGGGACAATAGCACAACTAATCAAGGTGGGATTTGCTTTGCTCGACCCTGTCTCACTATGCGAAAAATAAAAAGGGTTTGAAAAAAACAACAATCATCTACTAATTCACAATAATATACAACAATTATACCCTGCACACAAAGTCTATTTAAAAAGTGCCGGCACCCAGTAGGTCGAATTAACTTCGTCCACCCACAACATTGACTGATCTAACAAGTTATCCAGTGTGGATTTGATACGCAGCTCAGGCCATCCCATCCTCTCCAACTCCTCAACTGTTAGCTGGCCACCGTACTTAGATGCAACCTGGGTGGGAGGTGTGTGAGTATAACAAGCTGATTATAATAGAGGAAACTTGATAAGATAGTTGTTTACATCAAGTGCAGTTGTATGATCCATAGACAGCTCCCCAGGAACGGACTGCACCAACTGCTGCTTTCCAGCTTTCACAATCTTGAACCCATCACCTGGAATATATTAACCTGTTGTGCGCAGGAAGCATCCGTATAATTTATTAAATTTATTAATTTCTAATAACTTATCAACACCATACCAGGCTAGTTTATTGTATATCATAGTACCTAACACCGACAGTTTTGCTATGGCCCTTCCAATGTCGTCAGATTGGACGTCTTTTCGCGTTTTGCCGCTGCTCTTTCCCAACTTTGCACAGAGTTCTTCTACCGTGATGAGTCCTCCATTAGTTGGTCTAGTAGCTAGACAAACCTGATATTAAAAAACTTTATCAAACTCGAGTTTGACTAATAACTGGGATAAATTTGCAATTTGCGTGATGTTTTACCTCGACAATTTGAACTCCGAGTTCATAGTAAAAATCTCCAACTCCTAAAAGTTGGGCCCAAAATCCTTTCGAAGATGCCAAAGGATCAACTCCAATTTTACTGCACATAACTTGAAAATGAGCTCTGAAAATAGTTTTAATAAAAATGGTATGTTTAAATTTCCAAAGAAAAACAAGATGTAGTTTCAAATGTTCACTATCCTAAAGTTTTTTGACACCTACCCACCTGAACTCTGGGTTTTTCTTAATCTCTGATTTGTATTTCATGGCGAACTCCTCCAGCTGGCTTTTGAATACCTCCATTTGCTCTGAAACTTGCTGAAGCTGCAACTCCGCGATCTCTGTCCCTTTTTGGGTAAGTTTAGCCCGGGCAGCATGCTGCTTTTTAACAGCCCCAATACCCACGTTCCGCCTCATTTCAATCCATTAACACGCTCTAGTACAGAAGAGTTTAGAACAGGGATCACTACAACCATATAAACAAGTTGTTAAATAAATAGGTTTGTAATATGTACTTCTTTCATATAATACACAATCTGAAAATAAAATGCTGTACAAATTCTAATGTTCGTTCTTGCCCGGTTTCCCCAGTCTTTCCATTAATCCGTACTTGTTAAAATTGGAGTTCACTAAAAAAGCTCAGTTTCCTTCATATATGTTGCATAAAGTACGACAATCCAAGCAAATGCTACTCCAGCATAGAGGGACAAAACGTAGATTTTCTCAGCAGCTCTCATTGTTCAAACCTACTCGCTGAGCGGCAACTGGCTGACGGTTCTCCTTTCTCCTTCACCCGTGAGTCATAAAACAGGCTAAAGCACCTACAAAAGCATAGAATATGCCTTGCTCTCTAGAGCTCCGAGTTGTAGAGTGAAGATATGTGTCGAGTAAAGACCACGAGCGCGAAAATCCCGGTGAGGCAACCAGCGTGACGGCAGAGAGCAGAGGTGTTCTGAATTTTGGTCTCGAAAAAGTCAAGAATATTTTTTTCCCGCCCGGGTGAATGCCGAAGGCATTCACCCGGATGCCTTTTGCAAAAAGGCATAGGGGTTTAGAATTCGACAAGTTTACATACTAGTGAAGTGTCACGCTTTTTTTGTCCCGTGACGTAACCCGATTAGTTGCGAGGGACAACGGTGTTGCTCCTTCATCAAATACTTCAATGGCACGTTTTCAGGAGATGTAAGCCGCGCAATGTGGCACGCAATTTACAATTTAGTGCTACTACAACACAATGATTTGTTCTATGATCGCAAAAGGCAAGCTTCCCCTCGTCCGACCCGAAGTTGGGAGATTCGTCGACACAGCAACCTTCAGGCTGTTAAAATATTTTTTGATGCGCGGCGGCCTGTTTATTATAGTAGGGTCGGTTGTGGGAAGTTGGGTCTGGAATTATAAATTTGACTTTCTGATATGATTAGGGACTCTATAAAAAGTCCAAAGTACCATCCCACAGGTCTCTACCAACCCCGGTTCACTTATTAGTCGTAATTATGTGATTTATGACGTTATCGCCAATTAGCACTAATAATACCAGTTCCTGGTCACTTTGAGCTTAGATTTTGATACCAGCTGATAGAGGATCACTAGATTTTTCCGTTTGGCTGGCACCACGTGGGATTAGGGGTTTAGGTCGTCATGGGAGGTCGACATTGGTCGCGTTCGATCGGGCTCGATGAGGTGATCAAAAGCTAGTGGGCCAGACCTTGGCCCCACCCCGTTCTTGGCTTATTGGGCTTTTTCGGTTTCCCGCCAAAATATTTTCCCGCCATATATATGCTTTATTTTTTTGCCCCTGCACTGCCACTGCACATTTTTTTAATTGCTTATAATTAATTTGATAATCAATTTTGAATATTCCCACTTTTTGTAGACCTTTCTATATGCTTGAACTACATTACTGCAAAATTTTAGGCCGTTATTTATAGCAGAACGGAAAATATTTTCAAATGCTCAGGGGCAATGCTCAGGGGCACCATAAAAATGTCCATTTTTTAATTGCTTATAACTCATTGATTACTTAATTTTGAATATTCCCACCTTTTGTAGACCTTTCTATATGCTTGAAGAGCATTCCTACAAAGTTTCAAGTCGATATTTCAAGCAGATCGGGAGATAATTGCGGCTCAGGTGCCCCTGGGCCACTTTTGTTAGTGCGGGGGCAATTTTAAAATTTTAATTGCTTATAATTAATTAATTAAGTAAAAAATCAAAAATCAGGCTCCGTGGTGACTCTCAGTTATACCACTAGAACATGCCTACAAAGTTTTAGATCGATATGTCAAACAGTGTGGCCACAGTTTGAATTTTAAAATTGCCCAGGGGCAGTTTTTTCAAATGCCCGGGGGCAAAATTCAGGGGCACCAGAAATGTCCATTTTTGCATGCCTATAACTCATTGATTACTTAATTTTGACTATTCTAACTTTTTGTAGATCATTTTTTATGCTTGAAGAGCATTCCTACAAAGTTTCAAGTCGATATTTCAAGCAGATCGGGAGATAATTTCGGCTCAGGGGCAATGCCCAGGGGACAGAACACCCCATGCTCAGGGGCACGGTGCAGGGGCTACTTTTTAATTACCTATAATTAATTAATTAGGCAAAAAATCAAAAATCCGGCCACGTTATGACACGTAGTTATACTACTAGAACACGCCTACAAAATTTCAGGTCGATATCTCAAAAAATGTGGCCACAATCGCTGCCTGAAATTTGCCCCCCCCCCCCCCCCCCCCCCCCCCCCCCCCCCGAAAAAAGACCTACGTTTGTATATATGATCGCAAAAGGCAAGCTTCCCCTCGTCCGACCCGAAGTTGGGAGATTCGTCGAAACAGCAACCTTCAGGCTGTTAAAATATTTTTTGATGCGCAGCGGCCTGTTTATTATAGTAGGGTCGGTTGTGGGAAGTTGGGTCTGGAATTTTAAATTTGACTTTCTGATATGATTAGGGACTCTATAAAAAGTCCAAAGTACCATCCCACAGGTCTCTACCACCCCCAGTTCACTAATTAGTCGTAATTATGTGATTTATGACGTTATCGCCAATTAGCACTAATAATGCCAGTTCCTGGTCACTTAGAGCTTAGATTTTGATACCAGCTGATAGAGGATCACTAGATTTTTCCGTTTGGCTGGCGGTTGGCTGGCACCACGTGGGATTAGGGGTTTAGGTCGTCGTGGGAGGTCGACATTGGTCGCGTTCGATCGGGCTCGATGAGGTGATCAAAAGCGAGTGGGCCAGACCTTGGCCCCACCCCGTTCTTGGCTTATTGGGCTTTTTCGGTTTCCCGCCAAAATATTTTCCCGCCATATATATGCTTTATTTTTTTGCCCCTGCACTGCCACTGCACATTTTTTTAATTGCTTATAATTAATTTGATAATCAATTTTGAATATTCCCACTTTTTGTAGACCTTTCTATATGCTTGAACTACATTACTGCAAAATTTTAGGCCGTTATTTATAGCAGAACGGAAAATATTTTCAAATGCCCAGGGGCAATGCTCAGGGGCACCAGAAAAATGTCCATTTTTTAATTGCTTATAATCAATTGGATAATTAATTTTGAATAGTCCCACCTTTTGTAGACCTTTCTATATGCTTGAAGAGCATTCCTACAAAGTTTCAAGTCGATATTTCAAGCAGATCGGGAGATAATTGCGGCTCAGGTGCCCCTGGGCCACTTTTGTTAGTGCGAGGGCAATTTTAAAATTTTAATTGCTTATAATTAATTAATTAAGTAAAAAATCAAAAATCAGGCTCCGTGGTGACTCTTAGTTATACCACTAAAACATGCCTACAAAGTTTTAGATCGATATGTCAAACAGTGTGGCCACAATTTGAATTTTAAAATTGCCCAGGGGCAGTTTTTTCAAATGCTCGGGGGCAAAATTCAGGGGCACCAGAAATGTCCATTTTTGCATGCCTATAACTCATTGATTACTTAATTTTGACTATTCTAACTTTTTGTAGATCATTTTTTATGCTTGAAGAGCATTCCTACAAAGTTTCAAGTCGATATTTCAAGCAGATCGGGAGATAATTTCGGCTCAGGGGCAATGCCCAGGGGACAGAACACCCCATGCTCAGGGGCACGGTGCAGGGGCTACTTTTTAATTACCTATAATTAATTAATTAGGCAAAAAATCAAAAATCCGGCCACGTTATGACACGTAGTTATACTACTAGAACACGCCTACAAAATTTCAGGTCGATATCTCAAAAAATGTGGCCACAATCGCTGCCTGAAATTTGCCCCCCCCCCCCCCCCCCCCCCCCGAAAAAAAGACCTACGTTTGTATATATAGGGCCGTCACTTTTTGGATTTGGTGCAGGGGCAAATTTTTTTTTCTTCGTTTTTTCTGTTTTCTTCGGGTCGGAGGTGCCTGCCGGCACCTAAATAGGGCCGGCTTTTTGGATTTGGTGCAGGGGCAAAAAATTTTTTTTCTTCGTTTTTTCTGTTCTCTTCGGGTCGGAGGTGCCTGCCGGCACCTAAATATGGTTTGAGCGATTCATTAAATGATCGGAAATGTCTGTCCCGCCTTCACATTATGAAAGGTTGGCGGGGAAACATAGCATTATGAAACATAATGCAGTTATTCTTGTTTATTTTAGAAATTGTAACTGCGCGCGACTCACTTGCAACATATTTATAAAAAGTTTGCGCGTTCCAAATAAGCGCCGACTCGTTCGTTACGTTGCATTTCGTTTCACTTTTGCTTGTCTCAGACACCAAAAAGGGCTATTTTACTCAATAAAATGCAACTCAAATCTGTCTCTAGTTCTCATTTCCATCACACATGACCTCCCAGTTACCACTGAACTGTCTCTCGAGCCTGGCCTAGTCTCCTCACTAAACTACAGCTACATTCTTGGCCAATATTAGCTCTTCCCCTCACTAAAATGCAACTTAAATCCGCCTCAAATACCAATATTCAAGAAAATATGATCTCTCAGTCAACAGCGAGCAGTCTCCCCGGTAACGCACAGTCCAATAGTTGGTTTAGGGCTCCAATTTTGGCCAAAATCGACCAAAACTTTGGAATTTCGCATTTAATTAAATTTGGGAAACTTTGTACTTTGCCATTGCGTGTTTGATAAAGGAGCACTAACAAGTCACAGAGCAGAATTCTATTCATTACTCGTTCGTTACGTTGCATTTCGTTTCACTTTTGCTTGTCTCAGACACCAAAAAGGGCTATTTTCTTCAATAAAATGCAACTCAAATCTGTCTCTAGTTCTCATTTCCATCACACATGACCTCCCAGTTACCACTGAACTGTCTCTCGGGCCTGGCCTAGTCTCCTCACTAAACTACAGCTACATTCTTGGCCAATATTAGCTCTTCCCCTCACTAAAATACAACTTAAATCCGCCTCAAATACCAATATTCGAGAAAATATGATCTCTCAGTCAACAGCGAGCAGTCTCCCCGGCAACGCACAGTCCAATAGTTGGTTTAGGGCTCCAATTTTGGCCAAAATCGACCAAAACTTTGGAATTTCGCATTTAATTAAATTTGGGAAACTTTGTACTTTGCCATTGCGTGTTTGATAAAGGAGCACTAACAAGTCACAGAGCAGAATTCTATTCATTACTCGTTCGTTACGTTGCATTTCGTTTCACTTTTGCTTGTCTCAGACACCAAAAAGGGCTATTTTCCTCAATAAAATGCAACTCAAATCTGTCTCTAGTTCTCATTTCCATCACACATGACCTCCCAGTTACCACTGAACTGTCTCTCGGGCCTGGCCTAGTCTCCTCACTAAACTACAGCTACATTCTTGGCCAATATTACCCACCGCCCCACCCCCACCCGCCCTCCCCCACCCACCTCTCCCAATATAGCGGACATTGCTAAACACCACACTACAGAGACAATCCTTGTGTTTTGGTGCACTAAGTCGCTTATCGCGTGTAACAATTAATAAATGTTCTTATCAGGCCACCCGATTTGTCTTCTAGAACATCTTACATTCCAGTAGCGCTACAATCTGTCCTACCCCTTATTTGTGTTTGATCGTTTTCGTTTATCTTTGTCTCTACTGGAAATGGACACACTTCACATCTCATCATGTCACCAACACGTCACGGTACCCATAACATCCATCAAGGTCGTAAGTTTGTCAGTCCGTTGTTATGTACAGTTGTATCCAAAATATGATCGTGGCCATTGAGATTCTATTCTTATTCTTAAGTTAGTATCTTTAGCTAGCGCTGCTGACAGACCGTACTCACAATGGAAAACGTTACCTTGATCCAGACCAAGTCCAAGACTTGCTACCTTGTTCCAGAACAAAAGATCTCAAGACTACCACAAAGGCAAAACGTTACCTTGTTCCAGACAAAACAAACTCAAGACACTCAAAGGCAAATCGTTACCTTGTTCCAGACCAAACCAAACTCAAGAATCTCTCAAAGGCAAAACGTTACCTGATCCAGCTTAACATCAACCTTAGAATTTGATTTAGGCCAGGAGTAGTGTGATACCCCTGTCGACGCCGTGCGGCTCATCGCCGCTCGGTGTCGCCAGTGGTTGACCACGGTCTTCCTGGAGCGTCTGAAGTAACATGCTCTGCATAAACTGATTGGTGGGTGGCCTTGCTACGGCGGGGTGGTGGACGTGCTGGGGCGCCTAATAAGCGTGCTCGGTGCGGCCGCCGCTACTTTCGGGCAGGTCACTCGCCAGACGCAGCAAGTACAAACAAACAAACAAATAAGCGCCGCGCGGCATTTTAATCAAATTTATATCAAATTAAAGAAGTTTATAAAAAAAAGTGTCGGCTTGTTTCCCTAAAAACTGTTTTTACAACCTTTTTTCAGATACGCTTCTTGAGTTCCGGCCTTTCAGCCACATCGGTCATGCTAGAACTCATGGAAAACTCGATGCATGTGTATCATTTCAGCATTATGTATAAGCTGCCGCCCGCCAGACCCCTTTTGATGACAGTGCGCTCACGGCTCAGATCGGGTCGGCGTCGCTCGACAGTTCTTAACCATAAATCATGTTTGAGATTTTAGCAAGAGACGTTCCGAGTTGTCACCATGTACCTGTATATTTTCCTGGTACTTCCATTGACAATCGACGGCATCTTTTTCAAAATATCGACCGGCGAGGAACCGTCAGTTGCCCCAGGTGCGTTAAATGACAAGCTTTTAATGTTTTTGATAATGTTTAATAATAATGAGGTATTCTGGTATTGGTAAATTGGTTCAGCCACTAATAATGGGCTCCTCCGGCCTTTCTTATCCCAAAGCATTATCCATGGTACACTCCACAAAATCGAGCTAATTTACTTTTTTCTTTTTTTGTACCTATGCCCTATGTTTCCTTCAGATGTTGATATCTGGACTGAAAACAATAAAGAAAACTCACTTGTTCGCCCAGGTACGTTGTTTTCCATGTTCATTGCGCATTACGTTAATCAGTCACTATTTATAAACAGTTTTCTTTGCATTCTCAGTCAGAACGCACCAGAGAAAATCAGTCAACACTAGAGCAATATTCTTTAAAGGATCGACGGTCGGTAAGTAGAAATCTCTCTGGTACCTATACCATTTATTTTGTTGCATGATTTTCAATTTTCTTTATTTTCAGAGCAATATGAAACAACTCGCCCAAGTTTACCAATTCAACCTGAATCTGAACGCCGGGGAATATTTTTCAGGACTGACTTCTCAAAATTACTAACAGGTATCTCTCCTCCTTCTGATCAACCTAATTGTTTATTTGCTAGAAACTACTTACAATAGTTCACTTTTTAGAGCGAAATGATCCTGAGAGAGTAGAACCAACAACTAAATCTAACAAAACCGAACGAAGTGGAATATTTTTCAAATCACAAATTTCCTCGATACCGAAAAGTAGGTTTCTTGCAGTATACTTATTTATCAGTGGTTCATGATTCTTGAGGCTGCTCCACAATACATATATTGGTGCAGCTAAGCCTCCTTTAACTGTAACAACAACTCCATTATCAGATAGAGTTGAAAGAGCCTATTTTGCCAAGAGTAACTCAGCTCCATTCCTGGAGGGGAAGGTATACTACCTATTTGAGGAGGGGGTGAGGCAGAAGACGGAAAGGATGGTTGTGAATGCTATGAGGAAGATATCGCAGAATGTTCCCTTGTATAAAGTTCCTAAAAGTTACCCCTGCCAATACAAACAGTATACCACACCGCCTCATCATCAGTGACAAACTACCTGGGTTAGTTAACAATTCTCGACCAACCCCTTTTCAGAATCGATTAATTTGTTCTTTGCTAAGTTGTCTCTGAATACTGACAAATGACAAATGTTAATATCCCAGGTGCAAGGTTACAAAAGTTGGTTACCGAGGAGAGTGGCACACTTCATCCCTGTTGAACGTAGAGTTTGATCGGTGTCTCACGGAGGGAGTTATTGAGCATGAGCTAATGCATATTCTGGGTGCGGTTCATACACATACTCGCCCTGATAGGGATAACTTTGTGGAACTGGATACAACTAATATAAAAGTAATATAATAGTATGCATTAGTTTTATCAAATGTATTTCATTGCCATCTCGATTCTGGATAAGTAGTTGATATAATGCTCTTCCTTTTTTGGGGAAGTACACTAGTATTTATATTCATATTCCCCCGATTTTTCGTCACTATCGCCCCTTCCCTTGATAGACTGGCTACCAGAGACAATTTGCCATGGTACGATCTAGCCTGGACAAAACCGATTACAAGTATGACTATAACAGTGCAATGCATTATGGTCCCTGGGTATTTCGCAATCGTAAGTTTAGAAAGAATTTTGTAGTACAGAAATACCATGCACTGAGTTAAACGTTTTTAGAAATTCTTTCCTATGTACCTGATTTTAATACGACTCCTTTGGTTCAGGATAAATCTAAATCAGTGCTCTCCTGTAAAGCCTCCAAATAATGGCGAATTCTCATCTTCCCAGACTATCTCTGAGAGAGATATTCGTTCCCTGAGAGACTGGTACGGGTGTGGAAAACGTAAGTTAGCTCTTATCAACTGGTCTAGACGCTGGTCTTATCGTAACTTCATCTCTAGGTTGTCCATTTGATCAAGAAACTTGCGAGCAAAGTGATCGTCTGAAGTCCTGGCATAACTCTACCGATATCTCTGATTTTAATAGCCGAGATAAGCTCGAGGAATCAGATACCATCATCACTAAACTTGTATCGATAGTAAACGGAGATACCGAGACTGCAGCTGACACGGTGCAAAGACTCACACGACGATCCATATCGGGTAGGTGGAGGATTAAATCTATCGGTTAGATATAGATATTATAGATGGCAGATGTCATAGATGACAGGGAAATGCACCCCTCAGGTATCATGGTTCTTGATAGGTTCTTGATATAATTTTTCATCTGGCCCATAACAGATATAACTAAGCACAGATGTCAATGGAAATGAAACACTATAAACCACACAATCAGCAAGCAGCACACAAATGAAATAAGTTACTATTGAATAAATTAAATTGTTTTAACGAATAAGTTAATTAAAATGAGTCACTTTCTCTAATCACTCCTTTGTAGAGTCTGTTTTTCACCATCATCAATAATGTGATCTCTGAAGTCGTCTCTGTTCCTCCATCTCTCTAGCTCGCTGTTCCTCTGCTTGTCGCTCTATCTCGGCATATTTCTTCCTGTTTTTAACTTCCTGACGGTGTGTGATTTATATTAGGAAAGGTAGTTAAATTAAGTCGTGACCCGCCTACGGGATTCTCTAGTTATCTAGTTTCCCTGCTTATAGAATTTCCTCGTTCCTGATTTCTCTTCTCAAATTCTCCGAATTTATGATAAAAATAGCACATCGCCCAACAGTTAAGTTGAGAAGATTGCAAAACGTGAATTTCTAAGTGACGCAGTCGGACCCCGATTTACCGGAACCCCGATTTACCGGGAGGATAAATTCCCCCCGATATACCAAATTATCGGTATTTGACCCCGATTCACCGGGCACCCCGATTTACCGGGCAAAACACTTTCCCCGGAGTATCCCGGTACATCTGGATCCTAGTGTCCTACTGTAGTAACAATTTTCAAACAAACCGTATACAAGATGAGAGCTCCCTTGCTATTGTTTGGTAGGCGATGTTGGAACATCTGGAGTGTGAGGAGCGATAGCCCCTTTCCGTTGAAACCGAACATCAGTGGGTCAATGTCATGGATCTCGTAGGTTCGGGAACACCAACGCAACCAAAGCATCACTTCAGAAACACTCCAGGTCTTGGGATCTGGGGAATTTAGATGCTGAAAACTTGACATTAAATGCTTCTCTTGAAGAACAAAATTATTTGCATTATGTTCTAACGTAACGCATTCGCACGGGCAGGGAAAAATGAAAGAAATTTGGGAAAAATGTAAAATATACTGCATAACGTTTACCGATTTGTAGAATTGGTGGGGTGTTGGGTGCGTTATGAAAGATTCTGGCAGCCTCAAGATTCGGACGTTCAAGGGGGGTAAACGGGATCGTTCCGGCAAGCAACACTAAAACATAATATTATTTAGTGAAAAATAGTATATGTTTTGGTATGAGCTAGATTGCATAACTGGACAAGTGTGCGGTGTGCGTCACTCGTCAGTTTAGTAGTATTCTATGATTAAGCCTAGGGTACTACTATTCCCAGAACTTAAAAGGGCAACCAATCATTGACGTGTTAGTGTGTTACTAAACAATCATCGACGTGATTAGGATGATATAGGACTTACTATCGGAGACGGTCATGGGCTGATTATCATTAACGGAAGTGCTAGTACCGGGTTGGTTCCAAGCTCCGGGGGGTTCCTGATTGTGAGGTGCTGCGGTTCTCCTGGAGTCTGTTCGTACTGTAATGAGAGACTTGTGTCAAAACACAAAGCACCACAACAAAATCAATGCAGTTACATATAAGAGAAAAATATTCACTAGTAAATAATCAATGCACTTTAGAGATAAATAATCGCTAGGTAGTTAGGTCTTGGATGAGACTGAAAGTTTTTACAATTCAAAGCGTCACTAACAAAAGCACAAATTCAAAGTCAATTAAGATTAAGATTAAAAGTGTCACAAATTGAATGTGACTGCAGCCTACCTGTGCATAAGTGTAATCGTAGTTGTAGTGGGAGTTGTAGTAATTGTAAGCCATTTTCCCGACTGTTGAACCGTATTGTAGCAAGGCCAAAAGCAACCTGACAAAGCAGAGTGTTACCGAAAAGAGGATATATCATGACAGCCCCCATGATCCACTATGGTTTAATTAACGATAAAAGACAGTTTAGCAACACTTACATGCCTCCCACAAAACTCCCAACAAAAGACAACGCATCAAGCATACTGCACCTACTCTATAAAGAACTAAGTAGTTGAACAAGATGTGGGCAGCAGCAGAACACAAACTAATACACCTGATATTTGATTATTTGATGATGTGAATACCTTACCGTGGATAAACCGGTGGAGAGGACGGGGCGAATTGTGCACACAAGATAGGACCAAAATGTAAACTGAACTCCGCCCTCGCGATTTAAAGGGTGATGAATCAATGTATTATGCCTTTATTTGGTTTTGATTTGCCGCTATCACCTCCCCGAATTGCATGCCCATATATGGTGTTGGGGTGGTTTGTAAATATATAGAAGCCCCCCATCCCCTCTCTCTCTTGCTCAAAGCTCCACCCCTGCAGAGAGAGGTAGTTACACAATCAAATGTAACGTCACAGTAATTAGAGCAAGCTGTCACACATGCGATTATATATGGTGAAAATTTACCATTATTCCATAATAGATCACGAAAGGCTACACAAAACCTGCTAACGTCAGAATCATCGGATATTTTTAGTTCGGATCACTTAAGATGACATTCCTTAATTTGTTCATAAGTTTCATGATTGATTCCTCATTCCTTCCCGAAATAGATATCTCTCTAATAGGTTCTGTATGCTCATGTCACTTGAGAAATGTATCTTGTCTGCTACTTTTCATAAAACCTCGATTTACCGGGCCACACCAGAAACTCGATTTACCGGAACATCAATTTACGGGAGGATAAACTTCCCCCGATATAGGAAATTATTGGTATTTGACCCCGATATATAATACCGGGCACCCCGTCATACTGGGTAAAACCCTTTCCCCGAGTATCCTGGTAAATAGGGGTCCGACTGTACTTCACCTCTACCATGAATGATGCATCGCATATAATATTTTTCGCACCCCGGTTTAATAAAATGCTATTGTCGTGCGATAACATGAGCTCTTTCCCCGATAACATGAACCTTTTCCCCGATAACATGAGCCCTTTCTCTGTAACTTTTACCGTGGGGTGCATCTATATTGGTTTCTCTTTCTTCGTGACCTGGCGACCTATATTTTTCTATTTTTAATGTGTGGCGAAAAAGGAAATGAGTGCGAGTAGAAAATTACTATTACATGCGTTTGGAATAATTGTTATAAGCCTTAGAGCTCTTTTGAAGAGTGTGCAATCAAACATTCTGTTTTTCTCGCTGGTTATCCCTAACATCGTTTTAGTTGCTTGATGTTAATGAGTACATGATGATAGCAAGTCTTCAATTTTGAACTTGTTTATTGTTTTAACGATCGGCCATAATTATAGTTCGACCAATAACTCCCCGTGCATCCCATGCAAGGGAAACCGCTTCCGAAAGAAGGACGTATGAAGAAGAAAAAAACGATTGATTTATCCTGATTCATGATTATGTGATTAAATATTTATGCTGTTTTCTGTCAGCTGGTTGAAAGTAGTTGTAACTCGCTTTCTATGCAAAAGGTCTCTGATTTTAATCTCAGATCAGATCCAAGCCGGCTAGTCAAGCTATGTTTGGTACAGATTTTGATGTTTCGCTTCATTATTCGTAAAACTAGCCCCTTTTTTATAATGTAGATTGATGAAACTAGCCACTAGGGAGATAAGCTCCTGAAGAGACCTACCCTTAGATTGGGCACGTCACGCTATCCCCTGTATGTAACACGCTGCCAAACCCTTAGATTAAACCTGTTCGAACGGATGACTTTAGATTTTTATCCGGGAAGCAAGGATTACACATGACTTCTGCCTTGAGAAATGATCTGGCTTGAGAAATGACTTGCCTTGAGAAATGACTTGCCTTGAGAAATGATCTGCCTTGAGAAATGATCGGCCTTGAGAAATGATCTGCATTGAAAAATAATCTGCCTTGAGAAATGATCTGCCTTGAGAAATGATCTGCCTTGAGAAATGATCTGCCTTGAGAAATGATATGCCTTGAGAAATGATATGCCTTGAGAAATGATCTGCCTTGAGAAATGATCTGCCTTGAGAAATTATCTGCCTTGAGAAATGATCTGCCTTGAGAAATGATCTACCTTCAGAAATGATCTGCCTTGAGAAATGATCTGACTTGAGAAACTATCTGCCTTGAGAATCTATCTGCCTTAAAAAACTATATGCCTTGAGAAATGATCTGCCTTGAGAAATGATCTGCCTTGCGAGATGATCTGTCTTGAGAAATGATCTGCCTTACAAAGTGACAAGTAGAAGTTTTCCTTAGTCTAATGGACAGGACTGGGGTGCTTGGCAATGTCATCAACTTGCAGTTTCAATTTGCTATCAAACAAACAAGAGTAGTATATTGAGGCATGGGCCATGTATTTTAATTCTATGTCCGTACTAAGTTAGTTATTTAATTAACTTTTTTTTGCCGATATTTACTGTGGCGTTTTTGGAGTTGTCTCCAATGCTAATACAAGGTGTGTGAGTGTGTCCCCCTGCTGACCACGAAAATAGCGTAATCAAGGCAGGATAAAAATACGGGTTCAAAAACATGACTAAAAAAGGACACGAAACGAAGCATAGAGCAAAGTGAAGCATTTAGCAAACCACGCAAAGCGAAGGGGTAGTGGGTTATAAAGGAGAGAAGGAGCTGTTTGACGTCACAAGCTGCTTCTTTAAACAGCACCTGTGGTTGGTTACTGGCTAAAATAGCTTGCATCAAGAGCCGAGGAAGTCACAGAATATATATTTTAGAAAACGATATTTCAATTCACCCCTTTCCTCTCTCTCTCCCCCGATTAGATGAGGATATAGCTGAGAACAATCAAACTGAAGTTGAAGCATCTCAAAATTGAACTCTATCATGGTTAGTACTGCATTCGCTCTGCAGACAAATGAGAAGCAGAATGTTGTCGCTATAATTTCTTTCTATCTCTCTCTCTCTCTCTCTCTCTCTCTCTCTCTCTCTCTCTCTCTCTCTCTCTCTCTCTCTCTCTCTCTCTCTCTCTCTCTCTCTCTCTCTCTCTCTCTCCCTTCCCTCTATTTCTTATGTTGTCGAGGAAGTAGGGAAATTGCAAAAGGCACATCTTTGAGGTCATGATTTGATGATTTCCTTTGTACCCAAACACTTCCTCAGGTCACAAAACACGCTGGGATGAGGTTGAATGTGATCACTCATTGGACATCATCCCTTCAGCTATGACAGTCAACAATACAAATCACATTGCCCCGGTGTTTCTAGAGGCTGCTCTAGGTCGGTTTCAACATAATAAACTACATCATAGCCCTCTCTCTAGCTTGTCTCAAGACTGAAATCTGAACAGAATATTTAGGGGAGACTTGGCCATAACGGTATACCATCCTTTTTCCCCATATATCTCCATTTCTACTGGCTCTTCCCCCTTCATTTTTATTTGGTTGTATTTTTCATTGTTAGATTTACCATTTCCCTGAAATATATCTTCCTACCTACACCCAAAGATGAGCAACGGTACTATCCCATTTGGTATAAAATTTATGCAGTGGCTAAAATTTTTGGCGAAACGGGACATACCTTTTTGGGTCAAACGGGATATCCCATTTAACCGAAGTTGCGTGTCCCATTTTGCCAAAACCACTTTAGTTTGGGAAGAACTTTAATTATATGCCAAGCACGGGGTTATTAATTGGAAGTAAGTATAGAAATATTGTTTAAACATAAACTATTTGTGTTATGCACAAATGATGTTTTGTTTCCCGGCCGAAAATGGATGTATTATTGATGTCTATGCTTCAAAACTTGGTTTTTTGATGAATTTTGTGCTATCAAACATTTTTCGGCTGACGCAATGTAACTTGCCATGGTTTCCTAGGTGGTTGCTATGGTAACAAAACGATCCCAAGCAGTTGTTATGGTAATCAATAAAGATACTTAGATCTTAGGTCAAACGGGATAGCAAACTTTGGTAAAATAGGATATCCCATTTTAGCAAATTTGGCCCAAATTTGGTAAAATGGGATATCCCATTTTGGACAAGGTGTAAATGTCCCATATAACCCAAACTGAACAACTTAACTATATCAACTATTTAACAAACACTGTAATTTGAGAAAGGTTAAAAATATTTAAGGGTGCAAGAAAATTATACTGGCTAATATTTCCGCCCAAAAACTGGTAACAATCTACCAAGAGAGCTGTGTAATCGAGCTTAACACAAGGTCAAATTTTCGACTTAGATAATTCTGTGGGAAACCACTTACACACGACACCATATATTTGTCAGAAAATGATAATAATCAATGGAAAATGATCCTTGAACAAAGAGGATCGTATTGTAGTGTTCAGTTTGTGTCTGAACCTTATTATCTTACGTACAGCCCAAGATCCCATTTGGGCACACGGCCCATATTGGCCAAGTCTCCCCTACCCTACTACGGCCCATTGCATAACAATAAAAATTATGCGTGTGTGTGTGTGCATAACGAAATATTGCGTGTCTCTCTCCTTCCCCAAGTCCCTCTCCTTCCCTTTCACTGATCTCTTTACGTGTACATTATGTGTGTGCCTTTACTCCAGTGCGTTATGTGTGTAGGTAACATGATCTCTCTTTATATAATTATGCGTCCTTGCTCACACGGTCTCTCCCTCTCTCTCTCTTCTCCACCAAACGGTCATCTTTATGTATGAATGTATCGCCTCTGCAGTTTGCTACACCACCCCGTTGCTCGCTTTCCCCGGTTCACCATCTGTTTTGAATTATTCTAACTTACATTGGATGAACTATTGCTTCAAGTATTGTCAATTCAGTTGTACAATGTACACTGTACTGTCTAATTATATTTTGTCTTTAGCTCGGCTCAATGTGATCTATTGAATAAGTTTTAAAGTGTTTAAATCTGTATCAGAGTAATAAAGTTTTCTATATTTCAGTGGTAACTTTTGAGGATATATACTATATATTTGTGTCTTGGGGCGTTATTTGTGACTTTAAATATTATGAATTTTAATAATTACCTACACAAAATATGCCATTCGTTCCTTTTAAGTCAAGATGTGATCTACAGTATACATGTGTAGTAATGCTGCACGGACGAATAACCCCTCTTTTTGTATAGTTGAACGTGTATTTGCATTCTTCTACTCTGCATTCGATTTCATATTTTAATTCCCCTCTATCGCATCAGTTCTGTTTCAGCCACTCCTAAGTTGACCTCTAAATCCCAAATATCCCCCCCCCTTGTTGGTGCAGCAGTTTCTGATGGGCTGCTATGGGTGTACAAAGTGCACGCTAGTATCAACTACATCCCTCTCCCTTGCCCTTGGAGTGTTCTCATTCATTGCTGGGGTTGTGCTAATCTTCAAGGGAAATGATTGGTTTCCAGAACTAGATGAATACACGTGAGTCCTGATTTTTTACCTCTACCGGATGATCGCGTCGTTTCAGCTTAGGCACGTATTCTAAAAAGATCATACACATCTAATTTTAACAAACTTCCCTCCCCACAGGAAGGATCACTATCCTATTTGCACCTGGATCATAGTTCTGGGATTTGTGTTCTTCGTTCTAGGGGCACTAGGCGTGATCGCAGTGATAAAGAGGAACATCTGCCTTCTACACACTTATTTCTTTACAATACTTATTGTAGTCATACTTGAAATATCCGCCCTAATTTATGGTAAGAAGGAGAAATTAATCAGTTATGTAGACCTTTTAGTTTGAAAATCAATCAAACATTTTCGGTATTTTACGTAGTGAAAAAGTTGGTTTTGAACAGCAGTGACTTTCAGTTGTTGTTAGAAGAGAGGCGTTAGCAGGTAAACTAGAGGTTACCTATCAAGACTGGTTTAGGAACCTGAACTATGGAAATAACACAAACATGGAATTACTCGGAGTTAGTCTTATTCAACTGACATTCAGATGCTGTGGGTAGGTTGTTGTTTTGTTCATAATACCCTATTTTTAGACAGGATCCAGCAAGGCAAGTTGTGGGAACTAATCACCTGGAGTTCATTGACGCAACAATTTAGTAAAATCTAACTGTATCACTAACAACACCTTGTGTTACAGGCTGGGTGAGAACGGTATATTCTACTGGACACAATGGGATGCGAAGAACAAAGTTCCAGCAAGCTGCTGCGGCAACAGGGCCAACCCACACTCAACATCATTCTTTTGCAACCGATACGATCAGGAGCTCAAGGACAATTCATGTGATCCCTATATCTATGAAACTCTATCTGTCCATCTTATCTGGGGCATTGTTGGTGTGTGTGGCTTTTTTATCTTCCTAAATCTGTGCCAACTGTTGTGTACTAGAGGGGTGAGAAGGCATTTGGAGCGGTATGATGAGTTCTATAGTGATGATGAAAGTGCAGAGGGTGATTTTACCAGATATTCCGCGTTAGAAACGGCTAGCTCGGGCAAAGCTCCCAGTACAGTTAACAGCACATGGCTTTGAAACAGCAGGTCTGTCAGGCCAATGCTCTGACCACAGTTCTCACTCATGAGAGAAATGAGAATAGGGTCGGGTCAATGCTCTGACAGCAGCAAGTACATGAAGGCCAGAATATTAATTTCAGAAACAGATAAACAAGTTGACGAAGCATACCTGTCTTACTGCAATAGGTACTCTGGATGCAAGATTTGAAAAGTAAAACAAGTATAGATCTCTCAGAATTTCAAGTGAAAACAATTTATATAAATATATTTATATACCCTTCATATATATTATATATTATATGGGGATTATTTGTGGGAGTTCTTGGTGGGATTAAAAACATAATTGTAGAAGGCTGCTATTTATAGTGGTTGAAATTTAAAAATAGACGGCATGTGACATGGTCGGTAAATCCAAAGATTGTTTTATGTTTTATTCATGTTTTATTTACCCCTTTTTGAGAAAAAAAACCTCCTCTTTCATTTTGTTTCTCATCTTGATATGGTGTGATGGACGTGTGTACGTGGGAAAATCAGTTAGTTTGGACCGGAAACATCAGAACTAATACGAGAAAGGAAGTCACTTCTACTGTTTCTGAGCGGATATAGGTTGCGTTGGGAGCGAAAAAAGTTTGTATACTTTTCAAAATGTTGCTTCTATATTTCTCCATAATCGCTCTCTCAACCTGGTAAGGTATTATGTATATCATATTTGACCCAGCCTTGATAATTCATATTCAGACATTCCTAGCTGGTTTGTAATCACTCATTATACTGTCCAGGGTATAAGTGTAGAGGATCATTATTCTTTCTACTTACGAGGTTTAGGCGAGGGTGCCCGGTTTTTGGGACGGGACTCTTTTCTTGTTGATGTTGGGAGAACGGTCGGGGAGCTCAGCAGGGACAAGGATTTAGGGATTCCTCTTACCAGACCACAGCGGGATGAAGGTCAGCCTGCAGGTTCGATAATGCGAGACAATCACCCGTAGTCATAGGGATGGATCTATTATGATAATCCCATAGGGATGGATCTATTATTATGATAGTCTACTGTCTGTCGGCGCCTCAACTTCTGACATGTGACCGTAATAGTGCATGAAGATTGCAGGTCGGCACCGCCATCTCGTTATAAACATGGTGGAGTCTTTACCCCCCTCACTTGGAGTCGTTACCCTCTAATTATCAGGGGATGAAGTGGTGTTTATTGAGGACTTCAGGAATATGACAGTTAGACCGGGGAGCCGTCTCTCTTGGCCGTGCGAGGTGAACCAGGCAGAGAGAGTGGATATATTACCAAGAAAACAAAGTACGTAGCGGCTATAGATTGTATTGGTGATATCCCAATCCTCTTTGGTTGTCCTAGTTTTGATTCGGAATCCACTGTCGATTGACCCCCCTCGGCCCTCCCCCCTAGATGCCGTGTCAGCTGACTCTGTGGTACGGGAGGGTGCCACTAAAGCTACATTAGTCCTAGAGGATGTGTCATCCAAACACCAGGGCTGGTATTTCTGTGGAGTCGTCTCTCCTGGTGGACGCCACATGCACAGAGAGGGGTATCTTGCAGTAAAAGGTACTGGTTTATTTTATTATTTTATTAAAGAGCTCCCATTAAGGAAGTACGTGTTTACAGACACTGTCTGAGACTGATGAGTATGTGGGAATTGATAAGACACGTTTAATACAAATATAATATCTTACTGCAATTTCTAGAGTGTCTACGATTGTTGAACGCTTAATCATGTCCTCTTCCCTTCATGTTGGGATACTGGTTTAATATTCGACCAATGATCTTCCCCCTTTCACCAGTATAATAACTCTCCTGTTTAGATGTGTGTGGGGATGACCATGACTGTGCTGATTACCAAGTATGTACCCACACTGACCCCCGCTCCGATACCTATACCTGTTCCTGTGACATTCCCTGTGACGATAACACCTCCACCGGTCCTGTCTGTGGAAGTGACTGTGAGACACATGCCTCAGTCTGTGAGATGAAGAGAGCGGGATGTCGAAAGGGTATTGCATTCCTAGAGGTGGTTCACAAGGGACCCTGCTCAGAGACAGGTTATACATTTTAAAGTGGTCTTTTCTTACCAGACGTAGCAACTACTAATGCTATTTTCATTTCCCTCCCGAGCACCATATAACCATTCAAATTTTGCTATCGATTTCTGTTGACTATGGTTTCCTAGAATGGTTTTAATTTTAAATTGTGCAAGTGTGCGGTAACGGCTTAACTCGCTTCATTTACGTAGGAGCACCTCAAGAATTTTGCGTAGGAGTAGTCGAGCGACAGATAACCGAGAAAGGAAGTTGGAGCTGAGAGAAAGTATTAGAGCAATTTTGAGACTTGACACTTGCAATTTTAGAAACATTTATCATTTAAGATCGGACCTCGATTTACCGGCCCCCGATTTATTGTACCTCGATATACCGCGCAAGACCCTTTCCCCTAGTATTTCGAGGTCCGAGTCTAACACCGTGTTACTATCCTCAGTTCAGCCCCCGGTTTTTACCCTGACTCAAGAGGATCTGATTATTGAGGAGGGAGAGGGAGTGGATTTGAGGGTTCTTGCTGAAGCATCTCCTGATCCCACATACAGGTAACTCCTGACCTTTCAGAACATTGGCCTGCGGTACCATTATATCGTTGTCTATCTTGTTAATTGGCCTGACCCTATTCTCATTTCTTTCAAAGCTCGCGAGAACCGCGATTAGAGCATTGGCCTGACAATTCCTTTTGGAGAATGGAGATATCGGGACAAAAAGTTATTTCTGAAACGCTCTAATATGCAGTAGTATACTATGTATGGATAAAAAAACCTTAATAAAAGCTTAGCTGTATGTGTGTTTCGCAACCTACAGATCTACTGACACTAAATACCAACTGATAATCAAGAACTCAGTATATGACACTAAATACCGATAAACAGTTTCGTGACGCACGCCCACGTCTCACTTCCCCTCTGTCTCTCAGATGGTTGTTGTCAGGGCACAAGGTTGCAAGTTCAACAATCAACCCCACGTCTCATTTCACCCTCTCTGTCAGGTGGTTCTTGTCAGGGCACGAGATTACAAGCTCCCCAGAATTTACTGGCAGGATGAGCGGTCTACTTGAGGGACTATGGGAGGTAGAGGCCAGGAATTGTCATACTAACATTGTAAACACTTCTTTTACATTGACCATGTGTAAGTTGACAACGTAATAGTTATATCAGACTCAAACATGAACAATTGATTAAATTGCGATTCAAATTAACTGTATTTTAGTACCGAGGGAGTTTGTGGAGCCGGCAGGTGAGGTGGCCAGTGTCAGTGGTATGTCCCGAGTTACGTCATTCTCTGGTTCTGAGTCCCTGTACACAGCGAAGGGTACCTTCCTTTTGGTAGAGACCCCCACCACTCTTGTATATGGGACATTTGAACCGTGTTCAACCGATAACCTGGTAGGATTCATACATGTGAAATCCATTGAGAACTTGTTGAGTAAGGATTGTGAACCCCTTGAGAATGAATGATAATTATTTTCCTGATATTTCCAAAATATTTCCATATTATTCAGGAAGTGTCCTGCATGACCAGTGGAACTATCCACAGGGGAGGAGATGGAGTACAACTACTAACCCAGAATATTATATCCCACAACGGCTACGCTATTAAAGTAGGAGCACACTCTCACAGCTATAAATTACCACTCTCACAGCTATAAATTACCACTCCCTTTCAGATATTTCGAATATATAGCTTTTTATGTACTTGATGAAGGATTCAGAATCATTTATACCTTTCATTAAAATATATCTCCTTGCCTCTACTACCCTCTACCTCCATTCGCTCTGCGACATCGTGGGTGGTGCTATTTTAACCCACAACTGTATAACCTGTGTGACGCAGGTCGGGGACCGTGGGGTGAAGCGTGTAGGGAGAACTGGGGACATTGAAGTGGCTGGCGTCAGCACGGGGTACCAAGTCACGACACCCGACCTTACCCTCTACTGGGATGGAGCCCTAGGTAATAGCTCTGCATGCAGTAAATTAATTATAGTAGTATCTCCTGGAAAGTTTCCAGTCAAATATGGAGTATTTTACTTTTAGTTGGGAGCCCTAGGTAATAAAAATACTCTGGATGCAGTATATTAGTCTCTCTTTAAAAAATTTCCAGTGAAATATTCATGCAGTATCATATACTTTTAGTTGGACACTTTGAGTTGGACGCTAACTAGTTTTCACTTCTAACATGATCTAATTGTATTATTCAGGTTACACGGTGACAGTAGAGTGTGAGACAGTAACCAATGGATTATTCGGTCGGACATCTTGTCATAGTGATGATGATGCCAATGAGTCGGATCCGATCCGGGATTTCCTAATTACTGATCACACCCGAACATGGACAAACCTAGCCCCACGATCACAAGAGGATGATTGTGATACTGTCAGGTATGAGGTTGTAGATCTAGCACGATCTATATTTTCTCTCTTGTGCATACCATACGAGGGGGAGGGTAAAAGTACCCAAGCTTTTTAGATGCATCACTTTTTTTCGGCCACGATTCTGCTTGCAAGGAAAATAACCTTAGCTACAAAAATTTTATTCCCCATTTATCATTGTCGTCACCTTTTTAGATTCGAGAAGAAATGCAAAGAAATAGCCTCATCACCATTGTTTGCGAGCTGCCTGGGTTTCCTCGATTCGTCTGTGTTGGTATCAAGCTGTGTTCAAGATGCCTGTACTAGATCTTGTACTGACTGCAGATCCAGACCAGATAACACTTATCGGGTAAGAATGGATGTAACGGTCAAATACAATATGAAAAAGTTTCTAAAATTGTAATAGTTTCCACTAATAGTTCTTCTTTTCCAGTTCTATCCAAGTCCTGGGTGTCAGTTAGCAAGTGATATGGCTATCCAGTGTTCCATCAGAGGAACCTACCTTCCGCCCTCCTGGAGAGACGCTGTATCTTGTCAAGATGGTGAGATGTTCCATATCCATCCCTCTCTTACCCCCACTCATCCCGCCCAGGCCCCTACCTGAGTATTCTATTCTGGCCCCTCCCCTCGGCCTCGACCCTCTTTTAGTGCCAACGCCGCTCTCTTTTCACCACCACCCACTTCATTGTTCAGAGTTGTTGTCGTCAACACGCCCTGGAGTCTGCAGGCGGAACAGTGGATACGCCCTCTCCTAGATGGACGATGAGCTATAACAATGGGGGCTAAACAGACAGTTGAGAGAGAGAGAGAGAGAGAGAGAGAGAGAGAGAGAGAGAGAGAGAGAGAGAGAGAGAGAGAGAGAGAGAGAGAGAGAGAGAGAGAGAGAGACACTCTGTGTGTTACAACATACTATTGTTCAGACAGGTTGTTCTAAGACCAACAAAGTGTGTCTTTTTGTTCTCTGCCATCTATTTAAAGTAACACGCCCTTTCACTCTCACTTTCCTAATTATGGCTTATCTGAAAGGTGTTGCCAGTGCGTTCCCTGAAAACACTATCTCTGCTTCCGATCTTGTTGATCTCTTTGAGCATGAAACATTTGGTTACTCCCCCGGTCGGATCTCTGCCATCAAGAAACTTGTACAGTCAATGGAGATTGAGAGTAGACCCACTGCAGTTAATTTTGAACAGTTTTGGAGGCCCCTGACTGAGGAGAAGGGTGGTGTGAATGGGGAGAATTTGTTCCGGAGATCTGGATTCAGGCCAACAATGAGTGACCGGGCTACTGTGTGGGAGGTGGCTGCCAAGGTAATTACTATTGCTTACTTGCTCGATTTCTGAATTGTTAAAATATGTTACTGTTGATAAAAAGTTTTGCCTTTCTCGATCCTCTCGATCCGCGCCCCAGGGAGACCTTTGGTTGCCCCAGGGAGACCTTTGGTTGCCAAAGTTTTGGCTCAGGAAATAAACCAATTCCAAACTTCTAATTCTCCTAGGAGCTATCACGGGATGCGGCAAGGCGAGTCCTGAACAAAACTAACACACCCCTGGGGGAGGTGGATTGTGTGGTTACCAATACATCTACTGGCGTTATACTACCCAATCTGAGCACCTGGCTACCTCAACAACTGGGCCTACCAAACCTGAAGTAAGTCTAGTAGGTGAGGGACAGTTTTTGGACCAAAATGGATGTTTTGAGTGCTAGTAGATTTTACCTTCCATTGTAGAATTAAGGAGGTCCTCCGACAATTTTAGTAGACCATTCATCTCTCCCCAGCTCCATCTCCCCCTCTCTCTCCAGATGTAACTATTCTCTGGATAACACGGGGTGTGGTGGTGCCATCTCCTGTTTAGATCTTGCACGATCTCTCATCCTTGCCAAACGAGCTACCTGCATTCTTGTCGTCACAGTCGGTAAGAGTTAAATAGAAATATGGAATATAACTGCATAGTCTATTATATAATGGGATCACATGAAGGTAGTCTTCCCCCCTCTTCGTGGGTGGGTCAGTTGGTTGTCGTGACCTAGTTACTAAAAACCACGCAGTGCAGAGTCACTTCGTGGGTATATACCTTTTCTCTCTTTTGCGTCGGAGTAAATGGAATGTTCTATATAAAAAGGGGTCACATGTTTTCACAATCCCACATGTTGTACCCAGCAATGGTAGTTGAGAGTTGAATTGTTGTGCAACGTCATTTCTAAGATACTATGCAGTTATAAACTTGCGAACAAGACACACCCTGCGTAACGAGTTCTTCAGACAGTCTCCTTTAGATATTACAGTCGGACCCCGATTTAGGGACACCCTCGGGGGAAAGGCTCTTGTCCACTAAATCGGGGTGTCCACTAAATCGGGGTCAAATAAGGTTAAATTCCTATATCGGGGGGAAAAAATCCTGACCCTAAATCGGGGTGCCACTAAATCGGGGGTCCCTAAATCGGGGTCCGACTGTAGTAGGGGTGTAGTTAAATTATAGTAGGGGTATCATGCCCAATACAAGCGAGACACACTCCCTCATCTTGTCTTACTCCCGTTAGAACATATAACAACCCTCCTTCTCCACAGATTGCAGTATCAAAGCCAGCCAAACTAAAACAACCCTCCTCCCCACAGATTGCAGTACGCCATACATCAACACTGGTAGTAGAGAGGTAATGGAGGCCGTCCTACCCAACCTACTGTTTGGAGATGGTGCGGGTGCTGCTATTGTAACTAGTGCCAGAGAGAAAGGGAGTTGGAGGTTAGACGAACCAGCCGGGGTACTGTTAGGACCTGAAACAGCCAACTATATCCACCTGAAGGTAGGTTTTATACATGGTACATGGAACTTTACTGCACGTAAAAATATGATAATACCTATTCCTCCTCCCCCTACATTCCCTCTCCCCTAAATTCCCCCTCCCCCTACAATTTACATTCCCTCGCTCACTGCTCTCAAATTCCCCTCCTCCTCACCCCCTCATCTCCCCCGATTAGTTGACAGACCAGGGATACCATCTGAACTTGTCTCGAGACCTAGTTCCAGCGATAAAGGGTGTCTTAGAGGATCACTGGGACCGGCTAACTAAGGGTCTACCAGCCTCCCCTGAACAAACTGAATGGGCACTTCACCCGGGCGGAAAGGGTAGGTTGTTTAAATATTGGGGTTGGTTGGACCTTGTAGACAGAAAGAAAGCGATATTTCCTCCCACCCACATAACATGGAATGGTATTGTGATTCAAATTGTATTTGAACTAACAAAATTGCTTTCAGGAATTCTTGATGCATTCCGATCCCATGGCCTGTCTGCTGAGTCCCTCCGACATTCATACCGTGTTATGAGAGAGAAAGGGAACATTGTCTCATCTACATTATTCTTTGTATTAGAGATGTTACTAGAGGATCACCAGTACCCCCACGCCTGTCTAGTGGGTCCTGGACCCGGCATTGAACTCAAACTTATGGCTATAGAGAAAGTGGTGTAACAGAGCGTTAGAACAATATATTTTATGTGACTGTTTTTAATTTCATTCCCTTCATTCCTCGACCATCTTTCATTGTAATAAAGAGTTAGTAAGAGTTTTTGAATCTTTGAGTTTTGCGTAGTAGAACCTGTGAAGTGGTATCGCATTTCGGTAATGATGTATTTCGGTAGCGTCTAGCGAACTGTTAGGCTTGTGGTGTGTAATCTCTCTGTTGGTGACGTGTATTCTTATCTATTATTTTACTGTTCATGAGATAGTTGTCGTTCAGATTGTTCCAGAATTCTGCAGAATCGTCCAGATATGAAAATCATGATTTCGGATCACTTTTCCAGTCGGTGGTCGAAAAGACTTTCTGTCGCAGTGAGTGGGCGGCAGGCGCGCGGACTAATTAGAAGTGTAAGTGTACTATCCGCGCACTGGAAAACTCTCACGCGTGAGAACATGGAGCTGGAGACCCTGAGGGTAGGGACCAAGGCGCCAATTACACACACTTCCCCTGTCTTATCTCTAGCGTGGCGTGTCTGTTACCCTCGGGCCTCGGTACATTTTAGTTTGACCGTCACCAGGATCCAAAGCTTAGAAATTGACCAGATGTGTATGATTGTGCATGATTGGCGGTGCAGTGATGTGGAGACTGGAGTTCGTATGTGGCCTGGATTCCACAATGTGGAGTCCACATTGATTGTGGAGTCCACATTGATTGTGGAGTCCACATACTGATACATAGTCCAATGCCCACATTGTGGACACTGGACCATCTGAAACGAGCCTTAAACGTGTAGGTGCTTACTGTTATACTACATTACTACTATAAGCTGTTAATAAGATTTCTCACCCCTCCTCTCTCCGACTTCTCTCACCCCTGGCCTCTCGCTGAATGATATCTCTCTCTCTCATCTTTCTCATCAGCGCTAGTGAGATATGTATCTTGGCTGATTGCCCAAGCTCAATTGAGTCTCTCACCTTTTGTGGTATTGTCGTTGTTTCCTTGCTTGTACCCCCAGCTTGTACCCCCAGCCCCACACTTGTTACTCGACAACCGCTGCATGTAATATCAATCATTTACCATTTTACCATATCGACATATCAGTATCTTATTATCAGGGTGTGAACTGCATGTCGTGTTTGCTAGTCGCGAGCGCGCTTGCGAGACAAGTAAACACGTCAAGGTTCATTAACAAGCATGCTGCTCAGTCATTTTAGATTTAATACACAATGTAAGGATACCATGTAATAGGTGAGACTCTTGCCGTCACCCTCGTTCAAGTCCCGTGAAAAACGGAGCAGTACACGCAAACTGATGCCAATTTTCCTCGCGTGACCCCGATTCAGCAGTTTGAGACACCAACTCTTTAGGGGGCCATATCTCAGGAACCAGACAAGATAGGAAAAATCGCCGTCTAATGAGGCGTACAGTTTTTAATCTAGTTTACCACTGTACCGGCCGTTTCACTCTCCGACCTAAAACAAAAATCGCAACCCCACAAAACTTCAAAATAATGAAATTCGCATCTCGCATGTCGTGTTGCATGTCGTGTCATGTTATTGACGCGCTCGCGTTCAACTCTCACACAGCAGCTGCAGAACATGGCGGGAAACATCGAGGAGTAGAGAGAGGGTCGGTGCCGAATCAAATATTTCTTGATCTTGATCTACTCCATCTCTCAGCTATCCTACCCCTCATCAACTCGATCTCTCAGCTACCCTACCCCTCATCTACTCCATCTTTCAGCTACCCTACCCCTCATCTACTCCATCTTTCAGCTACCCTACCCCTTATCTAGTCCATCTCTCAGCTACCCTACTCCTCATCTACTCCATCTCTCAGCTTCCCTATTAGGGAAGCATAGAGATGGAAACGATTAGGGGTAGGGAATCCCTATCCATAATCGTTTCCATCTCTATGCTTCCCTAGCCCTCATCAACTCCATCTTTCAGCTACCCTACCCCTAATCTAGTCCATCTCTCCGCTACCCTACTCCTCATCTACTCCATCTCTCAGCTACCCTACCTCCCATTTACTCCATCTCTCAGCTACCCTACCTCCCATTTACTCCATCTCTCAGCTTCCCTACCTCCCATTTACTCCATCTCTCAGCTTACCTACCTCCCATTTACTCCATATCTCAGCTTCCCTAACTGCCATTTACTCCATCTTTCAGATACCCTACCTCCCATTTACTCCATCTCTCAGCTTCCCTACCTCCCATTTACTCCATCTCTCAGCTACCCAACCTCCCATTCACTCCATCTATCAGCTACCCTACCTCCCATTTACTCCATCTCTCAGCTTCCCTACCTCCCATTTACTCCATCTCTTAGCTTACCTACCTCCCATTTACTCCATATCTCAGCTTCCCTACCTCCCATTTACTCCATCTCTCAGATACCCTACCTCCCATTTACTCCATCTCTCAGCTTACCTACCTTCCATTTACTCCATCTCTCAGCTTCCCTACCTCCCATTTACTCTATCCCTCAGCTACCCTACCTCCCATTTGATCCATCTCTCAGCTTCCCTACCTCCCATTTACTCCATTTCTCAGCTTCCCTACCTCTCATTTACTTACTCCATCTCTCAGCTACCCTACCTCTCATTTAGTACTCCATCTCTCAGCTACCCTACCTCCCATTTACTCCATCTCTCAGCTTCCCTACCCTCCCATTTACTCCATCTCTCAGCTTCCCTACCTCCCATTTACTCCATCTCTCAGCTACCTTACCTTCCATTTACTCCATCTCTCAGCTTCCCTTCCTCCCATTTACTCCATCTCTCAGCTACCCTACCTCCCATTTACTCCATCTCTCAGCTTCCCTACCTCCCATTTACTCCATCTCTCAGCTTCCCTACCTCCCATTTTACTCCCATCTCTCAGGGGTAGGAATGTTAGGATAAATGAGAGATGGAGTAAATGGGAGGTAGGGAAGCTGAGAGATGGAGTAAATGGGAGGTAGGGAAGCTGAGAGATGGAGTAAATTGGGAGGTAGGGAAGGTAAGCGATGGAGTAAATGGGAGGAAGGGAAGCTGAAAGATGGAGTAAATGGGAGGTAGGGAAGCTGAGAGATGGAGTAAGTGGGAGGTAGGGTAGCTGAGAGATGGAGTAAAATGGGAGGTAGGGAAGTTGAGAGATGGAGTAAATGGGAGGTAGGGAAGCTGAGGGATGGAGTAAATGGGAGGTAGGGAAGCTGAGAGATGGAGTAATGGGAGGTAGGGAAGCTGAGAGATGGATAAATGGGTGGGTAGGGTAGCTGAGAGATGGAGTGAATGGGGAGTAGGGTAGCTGAGAGATGGAGTAAATGGGAGGCAGGGATGGAGTAAATGGGAGGTAGGGAAGCTGAGAGATGGAGTAAATGGGAGGTAAGGTAGCTGAGAGATGGAGTAAATGGGAGGAAGGGAAGCTGAGAGATGGAGTAAATGGAAGGTAAGGTAGCTGTGAGATGGAGTAAATGGGAGGTAGGGAAGCTGAGAGATGGAGTAAATGGGAGGTAGGGAAGCTGAGAGATGGAGTGAATGGGAGGTTGGGTAGCTGAGAGATGGAGTAAATGGGAGGTAGGGAAGCTGAGAGATGGAGTAAATGAGAGGTAGGGAAGCTGAGAGATGGAGTAAATGGAGGTAGTAAGCTGAGAGATGGAGTAAATGGGAGGTAGGGAAGCTGAGAGATGGAGTAAATGGGAGGTAGGGAAGCTGAGAGATGGAGTAAATGGGAGGTAGGGTAGCTGAGAGATGGAGTAGATGAGGAGTAGGGTAGCGGAGAGATGGACTAGATTAGGGGTAGGGTAGCTGAAAGATGGAGTTGATGAGGGCTAGGGAAGCATAGAGATGGAATTTGGAAACGATTATGGATAGGTATTCCCTACTCCTAATCGTTTCCATCTCTATGCTTCCCTAATAGGGAAGCTGAGAGATGGAGTAGATGAGGAGTAGGGTAGCTGAGAGATGGACTAGATAAGGGGTAGGGTAGCTGAAAGATGGAGTAGATGAGGGGTAGGGTAGCTGAAAGATGGAGTAGATGAGGGGTAGGGTAGCTGAGAGATCGAGTTGATGAGGGGAGGATAGCTGAGAGATGGATTAGATCAAGATCAAGAAATATTTGATTCGGCACCGACCCTCTCTCTACTCCTCGATGTTTCCCGCCATGTTCTGCAGCTGCTGTGTGAGAGTTGAACGCGAAGCGCGTCAATAACATGACACGACATGCAACACGACATGCGAGATGCGAATTTCATTATTTTGAAGTTTTGTGGGGTTTAGCGATTTTTGTTTTAGGTCGGAGAGTGAAACGGCCGTACAGTGGTAAACTAGATTAAAAACTGTACGCCTCATTAGACGGCGATTTTTCCTATCTTGTCTGGTTCCTGAGATATGGCCCCCTAAAAAGTTTTGGGGTTTTCAAACTGCTGAATCGGGGTCACGCGAGGAAAAAGGGGTCAGTTTGCGTGTACTGCTCCTTTTTTTACGGGGCTTGAAGGGGTGACGAAACTCACCCTTTTCATGGTTCCTTACATTGTGTTTAAATCTAAAAGCTGAGCGCATGCTTTTAAAAACCTTGACGGTTTATTTCTCGCAACGCGCCGCACTAGCAAAAACCCACATGCATTCACACCCTATTATAAATTAACTACCCAAACCCCAAACGGTTTAGTTTAAAAAGGGGATTTAGAATTTTTTTCTTTTTTTTTCCCTTCATTTCAAACCTCCCCTTTTTCTACCCCCCCCGACAGTTGATTTATGATTCCCTCAGATAATGTATCGTGGCTTCAGCGCTACTTGCCTTCCTTTGCTCTACAATGATATTATCTCTCATCTAACTGGCAAGGTATGTTTTAAACTATGGGTGGGAACAAATTGTGAGTTTTGAACCATTTTCCCCCCGAGAGAAAAAACCGTAGTGTATCCCTCAAAGTCTCACAATCAAATTTGCAATTCAAAGCTGGGGACTGCTTGCCAACCTCCAACTCTGTCCCCTCAGGTTGCGTTGAAAACTAGGTGACCAGCTGTAACTGGACTATAAGCACTGATATTTGTCTTCCCGGAATGCCTTTTAGAGGGGAACAACTATCGGGGAAGACGGGGAGGGGTGACTCGGGGGGAGAGGGTGACTCAGAGGAGGGGGTGACTCGGAGTAAGGGTTGACTGATCGGTTGGGTTTGGAGAAGGGATTCATGTTTGATGCCATCTGTTGTAAAGTCTCTGTTTCTGTCATTCAAGCTAGTCATGGTATGAACTTTCTTATCAATTTTTCACCCCCCCCCTTTTCATGACTCGTTCTAGTCTTGGGAACCGGTGGGGGTGGGACTTGGGGGGCCTAGAGGGGGTTTGGGATGGGGTGCTAGGGGGAGGGAAAATTGTGGGGGGTAGGGGGGGGCTAGAAGGTACTGGTTGGAAAACAGGACCTGTGTCACAGGTGCACCTGGTGCAGGATGATCAATGGGCCGGGATGAGGACAGTCTGTTTATTTTAGGACACATTATCCCATTTTCTCAGCTCCTTTTCCCTTTTTAAATTTCACACTAGAAAAAGAGAAGAGAAGAGAGAGAGAGAGAGAGAGGAGAAAAGGGGAGGGAGAGAGAGGGAGAAGAGAGGGAAAGGGGAGATAGGAGAAGAGGGTCAGGGAGGTGAGAGGGAAAAAAGGGGGGAGAGTTTGCGCCTTTTCCCCCCAAACTAGTCTTTTTCCCCCACCGATCCTAAGACCATTTGTATAAAGAACAGGTCACAAGAGCTATGCTTCTGCTTAAAAGGGGGTTTGTAGCTTTCTAGTACTAGCCCCACTCTCTCCTAACCCTCTCTCTCTTTTCTCTTTCTCTCTTCTCTATCCCCCCTTTTCTCTCTCTCTCCTTTCTCTCTTTCTTTCTTTCTTTTCCCTCCTTCCTTTCCTTCTTTCCTCTCTCTCCTCTCTCCTCCCCCCTCTCCTCCCGGTCTTTCCCTTTTCCCCCCCTCTCTTCCACCCCTCCCTTCTCTCTCTCCTCTCCCCCTTTTCCCTCGTCCCCGGAGCTTATGGGCCCCCCCCTTTCCCTTTCCCTCTCCCCCTTTTTTTTTTCCCCTTTTCCCCCCTGGACCAATACCCAGGCTGCTCTATCCATCATCCACCATCCTGATCGATCAATGAACACAACGTCTTTAGACTTTATGGCTCTATTCTTCCGAATATGAGCCAGTCTTCTGTTTTATTAGATCGTGTACTTGTTCAATGAATATGCAGCGATTCAATGTCACTAGTTTAGACCTATGTTTGTGGAGTTGCCCCATACAGCTTTCTTGAATCATGTTTTACTTTAGGTCATACTTATCATGTTAGAAAAACTTGGTAGAATGGGTTCTTGATTTGTAACTATATCAATATGTAGGCCTGGTAATGATCGAGATCATGACGCAACGACACGTGTATCTGCGAAGTAGCTCACGCTTCACCTCCCTAAAATGATTCCTATCAAAGTTGGTTCTATATCCACCTCATTGTTTCAATATGTGGCAGTATCACATAGTTTTCCATTTGATGTTAGTTTACAACCATTCCTAACATGATTGTTTGGCACTCTAAGTATTGCCAGTAGTACCATGGAAACAGATAATTCTTGTAACCAGTTACTACTGCGGTCCACTGTATCTCGCCCCACAATCTTCACATGGCCAGATGCACGTGCAAACCACAGAGGTGAAGAAGGGAGCGAGACTGAGTGAGAGAGAGAGAGAGAGAGAGAGAGAGAGAGAGAGAGAGAGAGAGAGAGAGAGAGAGAGAGAGAGTGAGAGAGAGAGAGAGACAGAGAGAAAACAAAAAGCTCTTCTATAGCAAGTAGAGGATGTTTTACAGCGACTGTGTGAGTGTGCAGGTGCTTGTCTTAGTTCTACGTAAACTACTGGGAGGGAGTAGATAGAAAGAGATAGAGAGAAAGAAGAACGAGATAGAGATGGAGAGAGAGAAAGCAAGACCACAAATGCATGTGTTTCGTAAATTTTTACAATAATAGTGCAAGTGATTTATTGATCAGCCATTGTTGTCTCTTAAAATTGTTCTGTATTGTGCAGTGGAACAATTTGAGTTTGGTCTTGGGAAATAGTTATCAGAAATTGTTTGAATTCTTGTTTCCTAATCAGAATCTATAATACCGTGTTTATTTAGCCAAGTGATTATGATCATGTGTATACGCAGACAATACAAATTGTCATTAGTTGTTGTATCCTGTGTATTGCTCTAATCATCTTGTGTAATTGGCGTGTTTAACAATTACTGATGAACGGCACGCCACCTACAAATAGCTCCTCTCTCTCTCTCTCTCTATCTCTCTCTCTCTCCGATCTATCTTTTTTCTATCGTTTTCTACTGGTGTGAAGCACGTTTTACAGATCACAGAGCGTGCCGGTAATGGTATCGATAAAGTAACTAGATGGTTTAAACTCCGGTAACTTGTAACATCACTTTTAACTGTCTAATTACAAGTTAAATGTGCCTGTTAAAGTGAACATAACTCGGCTAATAGCCCCATTTGGATAATTACAAAGTTGAACTTTTACATTTTTATTCGTTTAACCATGATGCCCCGACTGTCAGAGCGATCCCTCAGCCTGACAGCGAATGATCCGATGAAGCGTATAATGTTTTTGTGGTTTCGATTGATTTTTCTTTATCTCTCTCAGCCATCTCTCGATTTTCTTTATTTCCTCTCCATTTCCATTCTTTGGAGTGTCTCTCTCATCTCAAAGTGTTAGAACATTATGTATTTAGTGGCCGCACCTGTCCATCTGAGGATTTTTTGTTTTTCCCCCTTTCCCCCCTTGTTTTTTTTCCCCTCATTCCCCCTCCTGGGGGAACCTTTCGAACCAATTGGGAACTTCCCAATACCGGGGGTTTCCCAATTTGGGCCCTTAAAACTTAAAAGGCTAAAAGTTTTTTTGTAGTATTTTCAGGCTTGATTCCGGGTAATTTTTTTGGGGACCGATTTTACCCAAGACCCCTACATTGGGAAAATGCCCGGTGATAAAAAAGGGTTTTTTGGGTTTTTGTTAAAAAGGGGGTTTAAAAAAATTTTTTGGGTTTAATTTTCCCTTTTGCTTTTAACATTTTTTTAATTTTTTTAAAAAACTTTTTGGGATTTAAAAAAATTCCCCCAAAAATTCCCCCTTTTTGCCAATTTTTAATTTCCCTTATTTTTTAAAAGGTTTTAACCAGGCAATTGGTCCCATTTCTTTTTTTTTCCCAATTTGGACGACGGAAACCGGGGGGGCGGGCCTACTTTTAGGGGCGAAAAGGGGGGCCCCGCATTTGTTTTAAACCTACTTGGTATTTTATCACGCATATAATGCTTGTTGTGTCACAAATTTTAAAAGGGGTCATTTTGGGAGTTTTTTCTCAAGCTCCTATAAAATTTTTTCCAATTTGGCCCTGGGCATGATCTGCAGTCACTCACTTTCCTCTTGAATCTCTCTCTCAGTACAGTTCTCACATCTCTATCTTTCTCCTGTAGCTTGTATCAGATCAGAGAGAAAGCAAATGGATCCTGATTGCAAAAAGCCATCAAACACAGTACATTTTCTCTCTTTCTCTCTCTCTCTCTCTCTCTCTCTCTCTCTCTCTCTCCCTATCTCTCTCTCTCTCTCTCTCTCTCTCTCTCTCTCTCTCTCTCTCTCTCTCTCTCTCTCTCTCTCTCTCTCTCTCTCTCTCTCTCTCTCTCTCTCTCTCTCTCTCTCTCTCTTTATCCCAATGTCTGCATGTTATCACACGTTTTACTGCCTACGCCGAAGTTCAAAAACTCTCGGTGTTCGTTCTCCGTCAGTTAATTGGACGTACCACCTTTCTCTCTCCATCTCCATCCCTCCCTCTCTATCTATCTATCTATCTCTATCTCTCTCCCACTCTCTTCTCACTCAAGTGGGGCATTATTATGTCTCACAGTTTTGCTGGTACATAGTCTCTTACACAGTATAATAATCAATTAGTGGACCTCACTTCAGCGTGTGTGATATAATGTGCTCACCCCACCTGACCCCTGCTGCACCACCACACCCAGGCACGCGGTGGGCTGGACAACACTTCCCTTCCAATAGAGGTTCCTTTGGGGCGATGATTATACTGCCGTCTAGTTCTATCCGAGATACAGATACATTACTGTTAGATCGTCGGTGTGGTTATGTCAATCAAGAATCAGTTATGGGGTCGAAAGTTTACTTTTCAAAGACATGTCGATTTGGTGATTGGACCAATGAACTCGTGTAATTTAGCTCCCTGATGTTTGGGCTGCCCCTCCCTAGGTGTAGTACCCATGTGAGCCTAGCCTATACAGTCGAGCTCTCTCTCCCTTCTGTTTCTCTCTCCCCTACTCTCTTTCTCTCCTCTCTCACTTTCACTCTCTCCTTTGCCCTTCTCTCTCCGTCTTTCCCTCATGTGTAACGAGCTTCCGCTACATCCAAGTTTTTTGTGCTCCGAACCGAGGTCAGCCCTAGTTCGAACTGGCTTTTAATTGGTCATACCGCTCGATCAAAGTGGATAATGCATCCTAGCTCATCGTGAGAGAGAGAGAGAGAGAGAGAGAGAGAGAGAGAGAGAGAGAGAGAGAGAGAGAGAGAGAGAGAGAGAGAGTAGAGAGGAGAGAGAGAGAGAGAGAGAGAGAGAGAGAGAAGGGAGAGAGAGAGAGAGAGAGAGGAGAGAGAGAGAGAGAGAGAGAGAGAGAGCAGAGAGATAGAGAGAGAGAGAGAGAGAGAGCGGGAGAGTAGATAGAGAGAGAATAGAGAGAGAGAGAGAGAGAGAGGAGAGAGAGAGGAAGAGAGAGAGAGAGAGAGAGAGAGAGAGAAGAGGAAAGGGAGAGAGAGAGAGAGAAAGAGAGATAGAGATATAGTAGAGATAGAGAGATAGAGAGTAGAGAGATAGAGAGATAGAGAGATAGAGAGATAGAGAGATAGAGAGTAGGAGGCTAAGAGCGACCATCTAGAGAGTCAGAAAGAAAAGCGAGTGGAAGAAACAAAAAATAAACTTTTCGGGGAATAATTGATAGATGAAAACCGAATAAGAGAAGAGGGATTAGAGAGAGAGAAGAGAGGATGAGGAGAGAGAGAGGAGGAGAGAGAGAGATAGGAGAAGAGAGAGAGAGAGAGAGAGAGAGAGAGAAGGAGAGATGAGAGTGATAGAGAGAGAGATAGAGAGAGAGATACGAGAGAGAGATGAGAAGAGAGAGAGACAGACAGTAGATGAGGAGAAGAGAGAGAGAGAGAGAGAGAGAGAGAGAGAGAGAGAGAGAAGAGAGAAGAGAGAGAGAGAGAGAGAGACAGAAGATAGAGAGAGAGAGAGAGAGAGAGAAGATAGAGAGAGAGAGAGGAGAGAGAGAGAGAGAGAGAGAGAGAGAGAGAGAGGGATAGAGAGCACTGCATGGACAGTTTAGTACACGTCAACATTATTCAATTTACCTTTTTTCGTTGTGCTGTTTCATTCTGACGATTCTGGACAAACACCGCCACAACACATTGTACACGTGCAAATTGCACCGGTTTATTTTTACTGAACACAGTCTTGTGACCAACTGCACTGACAACGATGAAGCGGGCTCTGGAAGAAGATGGTAAGAATTGTTCAATAGACAAGGTTTTTGTATTGATCATCTATTAGGAGACTGGTTAGCACTATCTGATCTTGATTCAGCCACGATGACATGCTAAGTGATTGTTCTGTCTTGTTATTTACTACATGTGTAACCCAGTACGTGGGTCTAGACCTCGTTTACCAATCTATATCCAGGAAAAGCCTCCTAGGATATGATGCGGTTTGCTTTATAGGCTGACACACGGCTCGTATCATGTTTTTATGACGTAGGTAGGCCTCTTAATGTAGTTGTTTCTTGTTTTTTGTATCTTAGAACAGACTTGACTAACTATAGTCTTTACTATCATTTATTAAGTCATTGCCATTTGAGATAATTGAAACATAAATAATGAGGCAGATCAGAGAGAGGAGAGAGGAGAGAGAGAGAGAGAGAGAGAGAAAGAGAGAGAGAGAGTAGAGAGAGAGAGAGAGAGAGAGAGAGAGAGAATGCTGGTGAGATTGGTTTGTTCGATTGAAATGACTCCTGCGAAGAGTGAAATATTTGACTGCTATTTCCGTGTTGTTAAAAGCTTTTAAGATTTTAAAAGGCTCTTTTGCACTTTATGAAGGGAGAAGGTGCGATGCAACCATGCCTATTGGTTAGCAATATGTCTCAATTAATCTGAATCTCAACATGCCTAATAGCCTTAGCAGTAGCCCCGCCTCTTCCTAAAGGTGGATTCTAGTAATTTAGTGGTCGTCGAACTTCTCTTTATCCATTCCGCTTCATCATAATTCTGATTTTGTAGAATTTATATTGGCAGTTTACCTCATGTGGATGTATGCACGTGAGCGTTAGGACAGATTCAGCTCATATGGACGTGTCAACTTTTTCCCAAAATGCCAGCTAACTTCGCAATATGCTGCAATACGCGAATTTCCACAATACATATCTCACTGCAACTGCACTGTAGTACTGCAGCAGTACGACCTAAAATGCAAGTAAAGCATTCACACTACACTTGTACGACAGGTCGAGTGGGTCACATATGATTTCTTTCCTGGATTGCACTTTGCCGACAGTATTATAGTTCCTTTCCCTTGATGTACCGAACCCAAGCAGCCCATCCCCCCTTCCGCCGCTCGACAGTGATACATACAGTGATACACACCTCGAATATTAGCTGCATCTGTTGTTTCGGTGTGGGATTGTAGGATCATTTCTGTGTTCTAGATTCCGCTTACTTGCCAGTTATTAGAACTTGTACTATAGGGCTGAGGGCATATTTCATACCTCATCTGAGTCATATCTATCTTGCATACAGTCATTCTGACTGCAGAGTCTGCAGTCAGAATGATTTGGTAATTTCTAAATTAGGGATATCAACCTACCATAAAAGTGTGGTATATTGTTGTGGAAATTAGGGTTGCATATTATTGATATTGTTACAGGTTATAACACCTCGTCCTATGTTATTTTTACTTGCAACTGCACCTCCCAATTGGCACCTCCCTTTGGAACATAGACAGAACACGCCATGTGGAGAGAGAGAGAGAGGAGAGGGTCAGAGACAGAGCGGAGAGTAGAGAGGAGTAGAGAGAGAGCTGAAGAGACTGTGAGAGGACATGTAACAAATTAAAATATTTGACATTGAACAATTGTCGCACCGACCTCTATCCACACTACCGGTATCGTTTGCGTTGCTCCTTCTGTCTTCTCCTTTCACATGCGTTCTAAAGCCAAAAAAAAAAAAAAAAACCCCCTCCCCCCCCCACTGCTGTGCAAATGCACCTCCTTGGGCTAATGCTACTCCTTCCCTTGACCCTCTGGCCTCTCAAACATAGCAAGTTGCATCGTTGTCTCAATCATAGTCTCCCATCACCAACCACTTGCACAACCACTTGCACTATCCACAGTGCTCAATATATCTGCAGTATTATCGGGCACTAACCAAATACATCTAACAATTTGGTGGTCCGTGGATTATTCTCGCCCACTGTATTTATATTTTATCCGACCTATTTTGCAGCAGTCTAGACCTTGATATTTCTAAGCCATCCCCAACTAATTCATGCAAGACCAATCGGCAACTAGGGACGATGGCACAGCTGCAAAAGGTGCAAATTGAGACCCTGCTCGTTTAGAAGAATATCAGGCGGGGGTGATTGTTGGTGTCTATAAAAATATCGATTGTGTGAGATCCCCACACACTATATTATTGAACTGATAACGGACACACATACAGAGAGAGAGAGGGGGAGTCTCCCGGCTAACTCTGGGGCCCCTACTTTAATTCGCCTCAGGTTTCTAGCCGATCGCCCCCAAGGTTTCTCTCTCTATCTCCCTATCTCTATCTCTCTCTCTCTCTCCCTTGAGCTGGCTTCTCCCCTGGGCACTCTCTACGTATCGCTAAGTGTTAAATTCCACGGAGCCTCGAGCCAACACTGCTTTATCAATTCTTTCTCTTTCTCTCTCTGCTTCACCCTTCAGTTAGTACAGAAAATTGTAGCCCCTGCTTGGTCCATTGGAGAGAGAGATTAGTAAATGGTGGAGATAGAGAGGGTTAACGAGAGGGAGAGAGAGAGAGAATCAGAGACAGGTTACCGGAAATAGATAGCAATGTGAATTTACCAATGATCAGATATTTTTCTCTCGCAAAAGTAGAAAATCATTTTCTATACCGAGGCTGGTGATGTTGATTATCATTCTGCTGGCTGGTCTATACCAACAGATCATGAGATCGAGAATTTAATTTCGTCTTTTTCCGTTTTTCTCTGAAACGATTTCATTTTTCTCTGAAACGGTTTGACCTTGTGTGAGCTTCTTCCTGTTGTAGATTTATCTCAGGATCTCAGCGTGTATAACTGACCACAACAAGTTCGAGTCTCTCCGCACTACTCTCTCTCTCTCTCTCCTCTCTCTCTCTCTCTCTCTCTCTCTCTCTCTCCCTCTCTCTCTCTCTTTCTCTCTCTCCCTCTCTCTCCGAGTCTCCATCTATCCCAGTGTGCAGATTGGTTAATGCTCTTGTTCGATCGCTTCCTCTCTCTCCCGCACGTGTCCTTCTCGCTCCAGTTGAAACGTCTCAAGTTTTCCCAAATCTTAGCTCAAAGCTCTGAAGCCAGCTCCTTAATTTCTACCAAACGCTATCTAACGCTATCTATCGCTCTCTCTCTCTCTCTCTCTCTCTCTCTCTCTCTTTCTCTCTCGCTATCTCTCTCCCTCTCTCATCCGGGTCTACTTAAATTTCTTGTTCAACTCGGATGTTTGTTCAACGTTTCACTGTCCATCATTTAACTGGCCTGATCGCTATCCCTTTTTGTCAATAGAGATCATATCAGGATCAGTTCGTCACGCTCCGGCAGACAGGTATCATGAGCTGTTATTTCAAATCTAGCTTTGATAATATCCCACTGCAGTGTTGCAATCTCGGGAGGTCGCAATATCATGCAGTCTTCTGCAGTAGCTCTGTATCTTGATTCTTGTGGTTACAAATTTTTAAACTAAGGGGCGGACTTAAAGGGGTTTCAAAGGACGTAAAATCCCACAGTTCCCTTGTTTGATTTTCCCCTTGAATTTTTAGTTTTTTGGAAAGGGGTTTAGGAAATTTCCCTTTTTTTAAAAAAGCCCCCTTGTTGTTGGCCTTTATCCAGATTTTTCCCCCGGGAAAAGTCTTTACATGAATGGCGTCAACCCCCTCGTGTCTTCAAATTATTAAAATAATTACAAACTGTGTTTATATTTTGTGTACCATCCACCCTAAGAAAAACGAACTGTAGAGATCTTTGGGCGATCGTCTAAATTTCGCCCTTTTCAGTCCCCCGGAAATATGCAGCACCACCCACGGACTTTTTTTTTTTTCACAAATACCCTTCTATTATGTGAGTAAATATTACAAACATTTCACCCGGATTAGCGATACCCCTATGTGATACCTATCTTTATTCTTTACGAAAAAAATATGAGGAGAAAGGGGGGAGAGGGAGAGAAAGAGAGAGGGGAGGAGGGGAGAGAGAGAGATCCGGGGGGTTTTGTGTCTGGGTGTTTTTTCCACCCGTCCTAGTTACTTCCGCCATGGGTGGATTAGGTAAAAGTTTGTGGGGCATTGTCTTGTTTCAAAATGGGGAAAGTTTAGTAGTAGTTTGGTGCTCTTTCTCTCTCCCTTTTTTCTTTTCCTTTCTCTCCTCTCTCTCTTTTCCTCTCCTTTTCTCTTCCCCTTTCTCCCCTTTCTTTTTTCTTTTCCCTCTCTTTTCTATCCCCTTTTTCTTTCTATTTCTCATTTTATCTTTTTTGACAGAATTTTTCCCCCCTTTTATTTTCTCTGAAGGATGGGTTTTTTATCACTTTAAACCTTTTTTTTTAATTTTTTTTGGCCCCCTATCACCACCCAAAAAATTTTTTTCAAACCCCCTCCTTCCCTCCCCTTTTTTTTTTTTCCCTTTTTTTTTAACCCCCCCAAGTCTTAAAATCCCAAAACCCCCTTTTTTTAAAAACTTATGGTACAAAATAGAAACCCCTTTTAAAATTGGGTTTCGGTCAAAAAGCTGATTTTTCAAGTCCTGTCTTTCTTTTCTCCCTCCCTCTCCCCCTTTTTTTATTTTTTTATAATTCAAAACACATAAAACCACCCAGTTTTTGACCCTAATATTAGGTTCCGTAAACATATGTCTGTGTAAATTTTTTTTCTCGGTTTTGACACCGTTGGTTACCTTTTAATTATTTTTTTTCTTCATTTCCCCTAAAAAAAGTAAAAATGCCCAAAACCTTCCCCAAATTTTTTGGGTTAAAAACATTGGGCAAATAACAAATACTTACTAAATTTTTAACTAAAACCCACTATAATACAGCCCCTTTTTTGAACGTTTTTAACCGGGCCCCTGTGAATCCTTTTTCAGGAGGTTACCCTTGGGGGGGGATACATAAAATTACCTTCCCCACTTTTTTCCCCCCCTTTTTTTTTCTTCCCCCTCCTTTTCCCCTTTTGGGCCCTTTTTTCCCCTTGGGGGGTTTTCCCCCTTTTTCTCTCCTTCTCTCCTCTCTTTCTCTCTCCTCCTCTTCCTCTCTCTCTCTCTTCTCCTACTTCTCTTTTTCCCTTTCTCTTCTTTTCTCTCTCTCACTCTCTCTCTCTCTCTCTCTCTCTCTCTCTCTCTCTATCTCTCTCTCTATTTCTATCTACCTCTATACCTATCTCCATCTCGGATCGAAACACTCGTTTGAAGCGGAGAGACGCTATTTGTAGACATAATCTATTGCTCGACCCTCTCTTTGATAGCTCGATCGAATAAAGGGCTCGACAAATTTGCTTGAAAGAGCAACTGCAGTTTGTTCCTGGACAGAGCGTGCATGTCCTGAGTCACTAACGAACTTGTGTCTGATTCACAACCCCCTCCCCACAAATATCATCGTCTCACCCCTTTCTCTTTCTCTCTCTTTAGTTCTCTCCCTCTCTCTCCTCCGTTCTCATACCTCTTGGGTTTTGCCGTGTTTTTAAATTCAATCAAAAACCCGATACCTCCGTATTTTTCAATGAAACGTTCCAAGTAAAAGCTTAAGAATTTCATTCCTCTACGACCACGGACCTGCCCCTTCTTTTTTATTTTAGGTTCTATATCAGATCTAAAAGTAGCACAATGTTTTTTTATTATCCTGATATTTGTAACTTGTTTTCTCACACACGCAGAATGTGGGTGTACCAAAGACTAATCGCTCTCCCTTCTTGACCTCGTTTAATTCTTTATTAGTTGTGTTGCCTTAGGCTCTCTGTATACTGTTTGGACTGATTAGAGAGACGAAGGGGAATGTGGAGTGACAGGAAGACTACGTCCACTGTCGCCCCAGATAATCAGAGAGTGAGTGCCTCCGGTCTGTAGATGAGGAGGGAGTGAGAGAGAGAGAGAGAGAGAGAGAGAGAGAGGGGTGAGAGAGAGAGAGAGAGAGAGTGAGAGAGTGAGAGTGAGAGAAAAGAGAGAGACTGATTTGAAAGGAAGCAATGTGATAAAGAACATGCACGTGGAAGAAAGCAGTTTTTCCTATGTTTTTTACTTGACTTCACACGTTCTCCTCACACCCCTGACACAACCACTAAACACCAGCCTACTCGCACTTTTAGTTTTATGAAATAATTTGCCCTAGCTTTGTATTTTTGTTCACCGAAACTTTCTTTGGAAATAAGGAGGGACTGAGAGAGAGAGAACGCTTTCGGGGTGCCTCATGTTTTGACACCTAAACCCAGTATTTGATAATTTATTTGTCCGCAAGTCCAGTTTTTATGGCACTGGGAAACTTTACATAATTTAGTCTGGGAATTGGGGCCTCAAATAGTAATCATGCCGGATCACATTTCAACCTAATTGATGATCTATGTAATAGCGTTACTGTCAGTGTCTCAATAAATATCTCAATTCTGACTCTCCTCCTCCCCTGATGATATTATAGATAACAGCAGTGGCAATGTGACTGATGGAACCAACAGACCCATGACAAAACGTGCCCGTAGTCCCTCCCTCTCGAGCGGTAAGCAACCTGGGGTTTATTATAATTGGGTGATGGGGCCCGGGGGTGGGGGGGGGGGGTTGGTTAGGGGGCATATTGGTCGGAGTGATATGAAGTTTGTGGGGGATTTAGTAGGAAATAACCATGTAAATGGGCTGGTGGTATGTTCTAGAATGTAGTGTGTGTTGAGGGGAGTATTGAGATGTTCTTCAGAATGTTTCTAGAGATGTTTCTAGAGACTGCTGGGGTGGGGGCACAATGTAGACACACCATTACATACGTCATCACTTTACTTGGTGACGTCATCACATTACATCGTGACGTCATGACTATAATGATAGGAAAAGCGCACAATATTAGACCAGCAGGGCTGAAAAGCATGACTCAATTGAAGGAACTGGTAATTGGGCCAGTAATTTCATCTGTTGATGTGATTCCCCCATTACACCCTCCCCTCCCAGAGGGTGTGGGCGGGGGAGGGGGGGGGGGCAAAAGCATGACTTTATATTTTACAACCGTATCCTTTCACCTTTTTCTCTCACATTCCACTCCCTCTCTTCCTCTCCATTACCTGGTAAAAGTATCCCTCTCTCCCCTTTGTCTCTCTCTTCTTTTCCATCTCCCTCGCTTGGGGGTCGGAACGTCTCTCCCCAGACATAGATGTAGTCCTGTACGTGTTGCGTCATTGAGTACACGTGACATATAGGAAACTGGCCGCCACCCAAATACCTCCATCTCTCTCTCTCTCTCTCTCTCTTCTCTCTCTCTCTCTCTCTCTCTCTCTCTCTCTCTCTCTCTCTCTCTCTCTCTCTCTCTCTCCCCCCCCCCCCAAGATGCCCTACACCCACTTCTGGCAGAGTACTACTTACAGTGTCGTGTTCAAGTTGTTACGGATTGTTGTTTATAATCTTTACTTGTAACAAGTTTCAATTCGCTAAAAGTGGATTTGTTTGAGAGGACAGTTGTATCTTTTAGGCACCTCTCCCTCTCTTCCAGGCCTCCTCATCGCCCCTATCGTCCATGTTGGGGTAATTGTAACTTGTTACTTGAATGAGGGGACTGTAGGGGGAAAGGGGACTGATGGGACTGTGATGATGACTGGCAGGGGGAATAGGAAGTGGGAGGGAGAAAGGGAACTGGGTGGGGGGCAATGGGTACCTAGACTGACATTGCTCTTAGTTGAGAAGTTTTGGCTACTTTTTGAAGCAGGCCATGGTAGGAAATGTTCGATAAAGTAGTAGTGTGGTTGTTATTGTAAAGTATGATATCAGATCTGTAAACACACACCATCCACTCTCTCATGATATCATGTAGTACACTACCAAGTCAACAACAGCAATCTCCCCACTCCCCCCACCAGGCCATGTAACATGTGCCATTTTGTTACAGTCATGAATCACAACCATGAACCCCTGTCCTTATCATTCCAAAAGTTCTGAATAACATGATCACCCTACATGCTGAGAGTTGAGATGAGTAAAGTGAGGCTGCCCCCTGATAAAAGGCCCGGGTTGACTGTGTTTATAGAATGCGTGGGATAGTGGCACAGTATAGTTAATAGTGATGCATTGTCGTACATTATATAGAGCGCTGTATTATATTCATCTGTGTTGATTGTCTGATTACTACACCATGCCCAAACGGTCATTAGCTGAACTCCTAAATGGTAGGATATATAGTCCTAGGGTGTGTGATTTGGTAGAGCCTCTAAATGGGACTATTTTCGGGGCTTCAAGCTAAACCTGTAGTGTTGTATGAGTGGGGACTACAGCAGTATTATTATAGTAGTAGACATGTTGTCTAAAGTATTTCCATACAGTCTCTCACTAGCCCCATCTACCATATCAATTTGAGAACAAGACCACCATGCACCGTATAACCGGTGTAACTGCATGCCTATAGCCCATCCTCTCAATAAGTGTCCACTTTCCGCCCACCCGTCTTGCATGCAGTTAGCACTCCCTGCAGTACCAGTGTCCAATGTCTAGCCACACATGCATACCCTAATTAGGTCTATCATTACGGGGCAAGGGGGTGGTCCTCTATCAAGTGGGGGAGGGAGTGTCACGTGACCCATCTCACATACCACACTAACTGTCCAGTTAACTAATTGGGGGAGAGCAATCACTGATTGAGTCATCCCACCATTTCACGATTACACATCAATTGTTACGTTTGTCATTGTCCCCATCTTCTATCGTGGCGTCCAGAAACATATCGCACCCTGGTGGTGGTAGGGAGGGGTCTGGCCAGGAGGAGGGAGGTGGTTTAGAGGGTGCATTTGCTAAGTTATCTGTGTCCCGTGCAGAGGACGAGAATAGAACGTACGAGGAGAGTGGCACCCAGACTAGTCAGGATTCAAACAGGGGTGAAGTCCTGCCTGGTAGTGGAGGGGAGGAGGATGAGGAAGAGATCATAACTGACGGACGACGCATCGTGGGACAGGTTTGTTGTGTTTTGAACTTTGCCCCGTGAATTAACTGCACGTGTATCCTAGTTCTGATCGTACAGTGTTTCTTTGTCATGTTGTTGCCTTTACCCTGTCACTAATATGTACTACAAAATAATTAGCCCCCTACTGCAATGAACCCTCAGATACTACATAGCCCCAAAATAATTAGCCCTAAACTGCAGATAATATTACTACAATGAGCCCTTTGTCTTTTGAACCTATGTGTTTCCATAATATCCCCCATCATGACTCTTACCAAGTGAACTCCCTAGTGACATCCTGTTCTAATGTCCCCTCCTTTCAGGTCAAGTGGTTCAACGTCAAAAAGGGTTGGGGATTTATCATCGGTGAAAATGGGGAGGATATCTTTGTGCATCAAAGTGGGGTTAACAAGGCTGGCTTCCGGTCCTTGGATGACGGTGAGATGGTTGAATACGAGATTAGGAACACAGACAAAGGACCTGAGGCCTGTAATATCACCGGACCACAAGGTATGGAAGTTGTGACTAGGAAGTTGTCAGTATCAGAAGTCAGTAGTAGTTTGTACCTCTTACTAGCTGTGTATTTTGGTAATTATTATACCCGCATACCGTATAACACCGTGTTTTTATGCTACACGATGTACGTCCATCTATACTGCACATGTAATGCCCAGTTGTGAACTAGTCCTCCATTTGTCTAACTCAATTTACCACTCTCTCTCTCTCGTAGGTTCTTCTGTCCTGGGCAGTCAACGGAGAAAGAGAATGAGAATTTTACAAAAACAGCGGAAAAACAGGTAGGTCACCCGCACCACTATATCGGTTTAAGTTCGGTTAATTGTCCTAAAAATATCTCGACTTCACCGTTCTGCTACCTGTTATAAACTGTCTTGGAACCGGAAGCCATGGTTTACAAATAGTTAAAAATGGCTGCCGATGTATGAAACAGATGTTGTGCCTGAACTGAACTTGGTTCAGTTGAAAAATAACTAAAACAATAATATCCTAAGCTGAACTAAGCTGTGTGTATAACTATTGATGTAAATCAAGTTGATTCTATATGTACGTGTTGATATGAATTCTTGTGAACTGTATTGTAAGCTATCTGATCGACACCGAGCTAACTAAAACCAAGAGAGATCGGTGTCACACAACATGCTTTATCTGTCTAGATCACACATCAGAACATAGTGTCAAACATTGTCACTATATTCTGATGTGTTCCCAATTCCTGATCCTATAAATGCTGTTTATTATCCCCATATCTCTCTCTACCCCATTCTTTCTTTGTAGGTGTTTCAATTGTAACGTTGAAGGACACATTGCTAGTACATGTCCTATCCCAAACACTACAAAAAGGTGCCATGTCTGTCTGAAGGAAGATCACCTCATGAGACAATGCCCCCACCAACCCCTCCTATTGCAACAGGTGCGGTGCAGAGAATTCTATCTCCCAGCTCCATTAATTATTTGATCTGACTAATTCTAACAGTTAATGAATTCTCCCATTTGAGAAAGCTTTATTACCGAACAATCTAACCAATATATCTGATTCAGGAGGGACTCTCCCCCGGATCTCCGCCCCAAACGGTAATATCAAACGCAGCAGCAGCAGCAGCAGCGGCGGCAGCTGCTGGAATTCCTCCCGGGATGAGACCCGCTCTTATGACTTCACAGTCAGCCCTACAACCTCCCCAACCCTCCACTAGCCTCATAACTCAGGTATGTGTGGGTGAAACTCTCACCTGGTTTATTTTAGTTCTCCTCCTGATGGGATGGGCGTAGTTATAGCCGGGATTGTATTGTTGTTTTCCCTTGCTCCAAGCGGGATCTACATCATTAGACCGGTTTAGATTTCCAGTTCCCAACATTTCCCAGACACCCCCCCCCCCCCCCAATTAGCTAACTGCCCTGCTAACTGCCCGCAATTAACACACACTAACTGTTTTCCAGATTCAACTCCAACAACAAGCACTACAACAACAGCTGCTACATCAGCAACTCAACCCAGCTGGTGCCCAACAAGCCCTCATTCATGGCCAACAACCCTTCTTAGCGCCCTCCAGCCAGCAGTTAACACCTCAACTGTTCTATACGATGGGGGCTCAGCAGCATCTTGGGCTACAACCCATGAATTTAATGGACCCTTCCTTTGAACCGGTAAGATATCTGAGGTTCCCATTTGGTGGTATCAAGAACATATTTGTGCTGTAAAAATACCTAACACCCCCTCCCTCACCAAATACCCCCTCTCCCTCACCTACCATCCCTCACCTCTCTTACCTAACACCCCTCTCTATCACCTAACACCCTTTCCCTTCCGAGCCACCACCTAAAACCCCCTCTCTCACCTAGATCCTGTATACCTACATGCCACGGTTCCCTCCTGGACCCCCTATATGAGGAACACCGCTACACCAGCCACCCCAGCTATCATATCAGAGAGACGAAACACCTGAAGATGCGTGATGGTGTACAGTGTGTGTGTAGGACAGCATATGTGTGCGGAAGAACTGCACAGAAAGAGAGGGATATAATATTGATTATGTTTGAGTTGTTTCGGATTGAGATTGGTTGACATTAGTTTGTGGAAAGGTTTGTTTTTTACAAAGTCTGATCTGGGACGGACGAGAGAGAGAGAGAATTAAATTATTATCAATTGTATTATGCTCCGGAGTGAGGAGAGAGAGATATAAGTGAAACTGAAAGCACATATTGCACACATCTCACCAGTACAGCAGCCCAGCCAGCAACTTTATATTTTATGCAGCTCTTTATTTTTCGACCATTTCATTTTATACATAACCTGCTCGTGTCTGTATACAGTGGTAGGAACCCTTTATTATAGATCTGTGTGTTGTTTAGTTCGAAGTGATTGGGTAATACCAGAGTGTGTTACCAATCAGTGAGAGTTCAGTACCTTGTAGCCCCATTGTTTGATTTGTTAGTTGCTTCTCAAGTGAGTCATTGCCAACTAATTACCGTGTTTTCATTCTCGTGGAATTAAAGGGGACCATTCATAAAACTTTCCAATTCCATGCCCCCCTGGCCCTCCGGAAATTCTCACTCCTACTTATTCCAAACCCCAGAGCCAATAATCCACCTCAACAGGCTCAATTCCGAATCAATGTTTTATGAATGGTCCCGGAGAGATAAAATCAAATAAATCCGGGGTTCAAGAATCAGAATAAATAGATCCATGACCAGCAAGGATTCACAAAATAACAAGATCCTCTATCGGGTGCTAAACAGGAAACTAGCAGACACGTTCTCAACAACAAGTTGTAACAGAAATGAAAAGTGTTTCATCGGGTTATAGAGTTTGTTTGACACTCATCCACAAATTCCTTAACACGCTCAGTGAGGCTGTCACTTTGTTCAGCTAGATGATCTAGGTAGGCCTCGATTTTCTCCATATCTTCCATTATAAGCCGCATCTCCTCTTCTTCTGGACCTAAAGTGGGAGCAAGGGAGTTAACAAACACTAAACAGACTCCTAAATCAGTTATACTAATCAATCTATAGCTGCTTCATCAGAATAAAAAGAAGATACAATATGGGGATAGACTGAGCCCTGGGAAAACTGACCGGTCATGTGATCGTCCCCTTCCTGGTGTTCGGCAGGTTCATCAATATCGGGGTGATCATTCAACTCGATCCCATTTTCAAAACCATTGCTTTCTCCCTCACCATCAACCATATCACTGGCTACAAGTGCTGCATTTTTTAGAGTGAAATTCGCTGAGTAAAATGACTCTTGGGCGCTTGTCAGTACACAATTGGACCGTGGGAATATTTGCGCGCGAGTCTTTAGAAAAATATCCCAGCGCGTTACTGCTTACGGAAACTGGGGGGGGATACACACAGAGGGGTCTACAGCGGGGGGAGGGGGGTGCAAACGAAATAAATGATAAATACTAGTAAATGAAAGATAATAAATGAAAGATAATAAATTAAGATACCGGACATGCAGTAAAATGTGATAAAAATGTTCAGATTACAATTTCAATTGTATTCATCATACTCATTCAAGACCTAGGTCTTTCATTTGCTTTAATGTTTTTTGATGTGCCTCCTCAATAATTTGAGTCAGAAATACGTGATTTTCAGTGATGAATTTATCACTGTCTGTCTCACCGCAACTATACATGTACCCCAATATCAATGACTCCATCATGTCTTTAAACTTCTTCTTTTTCTCTTCGCCCTTTTGCAATTCTGAAAAGGGGAGAGCGGATTAAAAAATAATGCCGTGGTTGCTGGTTTAGAGGGTTTATCATAATGAACAGGAAAGAAACTATAAGTAAATTTATTGTATGAAATCAACTAACCAAAGTACTTCGCTCTCTCTTGAAGATATTCGTCCCTCCTCATTTCCATAACGAGGTCCAGGTCTTCAGATTCACTAACTTCATCCTCCATGCCTAAGTTATGGAGAGGAAAGAAGTTTTATTGAGGTAACTTTTTTTGGAATAAGCCAAGGGATAGAAAGTAAACATGACTGAGAGAGAGAGAGAGAGAGAGAGAGAGAGTGATAGAGAGAGAGAGAGTGAGAGAGTGAGAGAGAGAGAGAGAGAGAGAGAGAGAGAGAGAGAGAGAGAGAGAGAGAGAGAGAGAGAAATGGTAGGGTAAAGGAGATAAAGACAGCAAAACATACAAGCCATGTTACCTGTTTCGTATCCCTGTTCTTCCTCCGCCGATTCGTCAGATTCACTAATTTCATCCTCCCGTACCATGACTAAGTTATCAAGAGGAAAGAGTTATAAAGAGGAAAGAGTTATAAAGAGGAAAGAGTTATATAGAATGCTTTATATTGGGAGATATTGGGATAACTTTTGGGATAAGTCAAGGGATGGAAAGTAAATATGACTGCTTATGGAAACTAGGGAGTAGAGCACAGGGGATATATTGCTAATTGCACAGATAGGGTCTATCGAGAGCCAAGGTTTTAATTTGGGATTGAAACACTGCAAGGTTTTGTAAAACGTTGTAAAATTGTAATTCGGGGCCTGGCAAGGCCCCCCGACCCGAATATAACCCAAACTCAATCCATCCCCCCTAAAACATCCCCCCTAAAACTAAAACAACGGGGCCGAGCCGACAGGCCCTTAATACCAGATGAAAAAAAAACCATAAAACCATAACCATAACCATAACCATAGATATTTTTAGAGTGAAAGTTTTGAAGCCCGCTGAAGTAGTAGAGAGGTGTTCTATGGCTCGTTGGAAAGGTCCCGAGGTCCCGCGACGTATAGGGGGTGTGGCGATGGCCATACCCAAACCTATAAGGGGTAGGACGCGAAAAACAGTCAAAATAAGGGGTATACAGAACTCGGCAATTAGAAGGAGTAGAAAGGTGTTCTAGGGTGCGTTCGAAAGCTCTCGAGGTGCTGAAGTAATTGGAATGTAATTGGAAGTAATTACATGTAATTAAAATGTAATTACATGTAATTAAAGGGTAATTACATGTAATTAAAAGGTCTAAATGACCCCAAATGACAATTCAGACATATTTTGACATATTTGGAGGCCCTGAGACCAGCGGGTGGCAAAATTTAATCCGGTTTCGGGTCGGCTGACGTAAAAACTCCGCGTTTTGGTCGAGTAAGATATAAAAATATATAAATCTAAAAATCAATTATCGAACTCGATTTCACTGTCACTCAGCTCCTCCGAGTCCACTAGATCTGCAGCAGTGTCACTGCTAACATCCTCCTCCTCCTCCTCCACTGATCCATGATCTTCCTCTTCTATATCTTCCCCTTCTTTATCTTCCCCTTCTTTATCTTCTTCCACCACTTCATTCCCAGCCTTCTTCCCCTTCATTTCCTCTGATTGGCGTGGCATGATACAGGGTCTCTCGGGGTGAACCATGTGCAAATGAGTCCTTAGTCCTTTCAATGAAGGGTTCAGATACGAACAATAAACGCATTGGTAACTCGAAGGATTATCGTGGAGCTTCAAATGTTTTTGAATGTCTGCAAATGCTTCATCCCTCTGGGAAGTGTAGTCGCACCGGGGACATTGAACCGCCATGGGAAGATCGGAGTGGAACTCTTTCTGGTGAGCACGACGGTCAGCCCTAGTCTCACCAATATAAAGACAATAGGGACATTTGAAAGAGGTTTTATCTTTGAGTCGTTTCACGTTCGGTTCGTACATTTTAACGTCCAGCAGTTTTCCCGGGTGTACTTTTGTGACATGGAATTTTTGGGCTTTCATCTCTTCACTCAAATAATCGCAATACTTGCAGACATAACCGGTAGATCTCAAATGGGCCTTCATATGTTTCCCCAGTGTTTGAGATGCATATTTTCCTGTTGTGAAAAACCGACATTTCGGACATTGCATCTTAATTCTGTCCACTTTTTCTTTTTTACCCTTCCCTTCTCCGGTTCCATATTTACCGGTAGCCTTATACTCTGTCGAGGGATCATCAGGCTTCAATTTAAGGGTAAATGGTAAACCAGGGTGATGTTTTTTGTGGTGGCTTACCTGCCCCTTAAAGGACATGTTCAAAAAAGGGCAATGTTCACATGTGTAGTTGAGAGGGGAGTTGTGGGCCTTGATGTGTTTAGCAAGTTTCTGGGAGGAATGCACTCCTGTAGCAACAAATGGACACGATAGACACGGTCTTCGATCTTTAGTCCCTTCACTTTCCATTACATCATCTTCATCATGGGTCTCTTGCTCGGTAGTTTGCCCTTCCTTTTCTAATTCATCATCTTCTCCGACTGTTTCCTCGTCTTCTTCAATTGTATCATTATCATCATTATCAGTTTCTGCCTCATCTTCATTGTCCTCATCTGATTCCTCCTGAGCCCCCACCTCATGCCCACTGACGTTGCAGGCTTCCTTCCACCTCTGTCTGGGAAGATCCCGATGCTTGTCCGTATGGTGCCTCCGCAAGTGCCTCTTTGAGAGACACATGTAAGAACAGTACTGACAGGTGTAGTTTACACGAGAGCGGTGGGCCTTTATGTGGTAAGCCATCGCCCGAACGGTATCCGGTACATAGTCACACTGTGAGCACTGTTCACCACGGGCATACTTTACTTGGGGATCAGCTGACTCTTTTGTAGAGTGGTACTTTCTTTTGTGTGTAGTAAGAAAGCTATGTCTGCTGGTAAGGAAGGGGCAAAGATCGCACTTGAAACTCCCCGGGTCCTTATGAAGTTTCATGTGTCTGTTCATGGTGACAGTTCTCCAGCCGTCGTTCCCCTGATGGACTGTTAGTGTGTACTCACAAATATCACACTTCATATCACTGGACATGGTGACTTTACCAGATCCAGTAATGCTTGGTGTTGGTGACGTAATCTCCCCTCCACTATCAGCCGTGCACTGGAAGCCATCATCATCACCAATCGATTCTGTAATGGCTGGTGTAGGCATCTTTATGGGTTTCAGGGACTCATCAGGGTGGTAGCGCTCTCATATGCTGGATGTAGTTTTTGCGAGTTCCCAAGAAATGACAAGCATCACAGCTGTATGCGTCATCTAGAAGGTGGGCTTCTGTATGTACGGTTGCTGGTCGACCTTTGTAACCTCGCCATGGACATTTTGGGCAAGAAACTTTAGGTTTATTTTGTGTAGTCATTTCCTTGGGTTTGAGGGGCTCATCCGGGTGATAAGCCTTCATGTGGCAGATGTAGTTTTTGCGGGTTCCCAAGAAATGACAAGCATCACAGCTGTATGCGTCATCTAGAAGATGGGCTTCTGCATGCACGGTTGCCGGTTGACCTTTGTAACCCCGCCAGGGACATTTTGGGCAAGAAACTATTGGTCGATTCTTTCCGATAGACAAAGGATGTTTGATCTTGAGTATCAAGGGTGGTTTACTGGTCTGACCACTAGGCCTCAGTAACACTTGGTTTGGAACTCAGTTGCGGACTTGGTTTGGTAATTGACGTGATCGGCACTGCTGTACAGTCTATCGGCTTCACGGGCAGTCCCGGGTGAAGTTTCCTCATGTGCTGCCTGTAGTTTTTACGATTTCCCAAGAAATGGCAAATAGTCGCAGAGATATGAGTTATCTAGAAGATGGGCTTCTGCGTGCAAGGTTGCTGGTGGACCTTTAAAACCAACCCAAGGGCATTTCGGACAGGATGTCAATGCACTTTTTTTCTCTACTTTTTGCTTACCACCATTCTCCACGGCTACATCAGTCGGAATCATTCTACAACAGAAACACTTCCCGTTGTTGAAACTTTGAGAGGTTTAATCCTTAGGAACAGTGGTTCTGGAATGTTAGTTGGAGTAGAATCAGCTTCAATTTTCTTAGTCAGCACTTTCGATTGGTGCTACAACTCTCTTATCCATAATCGGTGCACCCCGGTGGTTTTTCCGCATGTGTTTCCAATAACTCTCGTATTTTGCACTAATAAAATAGCAGATTTCACAGCGGTAAGTCTCAGGCTGACGATGGGCCTCAGCGTGTCGGTAGGCCACATAACCAGTAGGCCCCTTCCAGGGACACTCAGGACAGGACACACGTTTGTGTGTTCCTTTTGCACTGCCTTTCACTTCATTCGTTCTATCCTCCTCAAAACCAGGATTCATCGTAAGATTCATCAGAAGGTTTCCGTGTCTTCCATGCTGGATCGTTAGGGTGAGGTGGGACGTTAGCTGGTAGACCATCATGCTTTCGATGCACGTGCTTTTTATAATTGCTGTAATACACAGAGAGGAATAAGCAGTGTTCACACTTTGTAGCTCCATGGGGAGGCATGTGCTTTGATGTGTGCTGACATTACTATAGAGCTCAAGTGAAACCATCCACAATGAGGGCACAACTGACTACTGCTGGCTCCAGTTCCACATTTCCTCCGTTTTTCACCCCGTCCTGAACGATCTCCTTTACTAACACTCTTGCTCGGGCTAGGGGGTTCCTCTCCTTCCCACTGTAAAGGTGTTACTTTTCCCACTTTCAGTCTGGTCCGGGTCATCTGGATGAGGTGGAAGGGTAGCAGGTAATCCCGGATGCTGCCGATAGACGTGCCTCCTGTAATTTCTGTGGCTAACAGTTAGATAGAGGCAATACTCGCACTTGTAGTTCCATGCTGCCTCATGTGCCTGGATATGTAGATCCATCACTGTGACGTGTCTGTGACGCCAGACACAATAAGGACAGGTAATCCCGTCTTCGGGGTGACGCTGTAAGTCTTGCGGCTGATTGGGATGTTGCTTATTACAGTGTGCTTTGAATAGTTTGTAGTCTACTGTGATATATAGGCAGAATTCACACTTGTAATTCCAAGGTGCCTCATGTGCCTCGATGTGCCGAGCCAAGACCTTGTCACTTTTCATCTGTCGATTCCATGCACAGTAAGGGCAGCCGTTTGTATTCTTGGTTTCGTTTCCGTCCGGTACCTCCTCCCCCTCCTCTCCCTCACTTTCATCGCCATCCCCTTCATCGGATAACTTCCGCTTCACGCCTTGGGTACTGGCCTCTTCTTGTTTGTCTTCATCTGGATGAGGTTGAAGGGTAGCAGTTAACCCAGGATGCTGCCGATAGTTGTGCCTTTTGTAATGACTGTAACTAACAGTGAGATACAGGCAATATTCGCACTTGTAGTTCCATGCTGCCTCGTGCGCCTGGATGTGTAGGGCCATGTGACTTGAGTTGTTGTGATGCCATGCACAGTAGGGACAAGTAATCTTATACTTCGTCTCCTTCCTATTTGGTTCTTCTTCGTTCTCTTTGGTCCCTTCTGTCTCTCCCTCCTCTCCCTCACTTTCATCTCCATCTTCCTCATTGGACAATTTCCGCTTCACACCTAGGGAATTACTGGCCTCGTCTTCGGGATCACGTTGAACGTTGTGTGGAAGATTGGGATGTTGCCTATTTGAATGTTGTCTATAAAGGCTGTAATTAACAGTGAGATACAGGCAATACTCGCATTTGTAGTTCCATGGTGCCTCGTGTGCCTGGATGTGTAGGGCCATGTGACTTGAGTTGTTGTGATGCCATGCACAGTGAGGGCAACTCATTTTCTGGTTCCTACGTTCATTTTCAAAGTTTGCTCCCTTCTTCTCTGCAGGCTTTCCGTCACCATTATTTGTGGGGTGTTCTGAACGGACATGGATGGACAATTTGGAGCGATCCGTTGTTGTGTAGGTGCACTGGGAGCAGAACAGTTTATCAGACTGCCGTGCCCGCTTTCCTCCGCCCTCCCTGTGAGTCTTCATGTGTTCCAATACCCTGATTTGACAGGTATCCTTGAAGTCACAGTACATACATTCCGCCCTTTCATCTTCCACCTCCCTTTCACTCTCCTCCTCTTCTTCAGACTCCAACAACTCAGGATGAAATCGCCGGATGTGAGCTGTAAACTCTCCAAACTCCTTACTCCTAAAGGCGCAGTGGTAGCAGCGATGGTCAGGAAGGAAGCTATGTCGTTGAGACATGTGAGTGTTGTACTGGTCAGCTGTTTGACAGGAAAAGTTGCAGGCCGAACAGGTGAACTCATACTGATTGTTGAATAGCTCACTTTCATCTTTTTCTTCTTCGATAGACATTCGCCTAGGAAAAGTTGAGATTATTTCGTGATATTTGCAAGGCAATGCAGTAAGAAAAGGGTGCTGAAACGAAACAAAAACAGGCGAAAACAAAATTTAAAAAAGGTGCTTAAAAAAAGAGAAAATCGAACGAAATTTTTTAAAAGTTTATGCTTAGCTGAGCCGCGCATTAAATGGCAGGGCTTTAACATTTTAATCTGCGCGTTACATCAATCGTGTCGCGCACGCCGCTCTGATAAAATGTCAAATTTATTATTTTTAACTTTAAACTTTTCGTTGTTGCTTTCTTCCAGGCCCCGTTTGTTTCTGTCAACCTCGGGGCCTGGCCCAGCCTCCTTAGCTCCTTACACGGTCGCTTGTAGTGGGAAAACGGTAATGGAAAACGAAGATACAGTAAGACGACGCGCAACCGTGACCAATCAGGGCGCTAGTACGTGCTGACACATGAACTTTTTGCCACGCGTTATGCACCGTGCGCGTCTCCTTACTGTATTTTGCGTTACCGTATTTTGACTGCAAGCAGCACTGTAAGCAAAACATCACAAAATAATATTTTTTCCTAGTCGAATGTCTGTGGAAGAAGAAAAAGATGACAGTGAACTATTCAGTAATCAGTATGAGTTCACCTGTTCAGCATGCAACTTTTCCTGTCAAACAGCTGACCAGTACAACACTCACATGTCCCAACGACATAGCTTCCTTCCCGACCATCGCTGCTACCACTGCGCCTTTAGGAGTAAGGAGTTTGGAGAGTTTACAGCTCACATCCGGCGATTTCATCCTGAGTTGTTGGAGTCTGAAGAAGAGGAGGAGAGTGAAAGGGAGGTGGAAGATGACAGGGCGGAGTGTATGTACTGTGACTTCAAGGATACCTGTCAAATCAGGGTATTGGAACACATGAAAACTCACAGGGAGGGTGGAGGAAAGCGGGCACGGCAGTCTGATAAACTGTTCTGCTCCCAGTGCACCTACACAACAACGGATCGCTCCAAATTGTCCAACCATGTTAACTCCGAGCACACCTCAAAGACTGCATCTAAAAGAGAAATACCCGATAAAAAGGTAGCACTCATCGAAAATGAACGAAATGGTCAGAGAGTACCTGAAAAAAATATAACATGTCCCAAATGTCGGTTTATTGCAACTGGAAGATTTGCCGCCCAAACCATTGCAAAGCACATCAAGTTACACTCAGTGACGACGGGCCCGACATATGTCTGTAGGTACTGTGACTATTTGAGTAAGGCGAAGGAGTCTCAACATACCCACGCTCGACAGTTTCACAAAGGGAAGGCACCGATCTTTGACATTAAAACGCCTGATAAGGGTCCTTTGATGCCACCCACTTCCGATCCCACTGGCTGCCAAACAATACCCCAGTGCGAGTCTTTACCGGTGATACCGACGCCTAATACAGATCAGATCTCCAAGGCTACACCAGTTAAACAGACAACCACTACTCAAAATGATAGCTCATCTGACAGTGATTCAAGTATAATGCCAACTGGAGAACAGATATCGTGCCCTAGGTGCGAATACACAACACACTCTAAAGCGGGTATGAAGATTCACATAGCGTTACATGACTCTGATGGAGTAGTGTATAAGTGTCCGTATTGTTCCTATCTGAATAGAACCATGTCCAAACAGCGGAAACACAAAAGAAAATTCCATCCTGGTCTTCCTATGCTGGTTAAAACTAAACCGATAGAGACTACATGCCTGAATAATGCATCTGAAGCCCAGGTTCAGAATTTAAAGAAGTGTCCTGAATGTGAGTATACCAGAACGGGAGAGACGGCAGGTCATTACATCAAGAAACATCTTGAAGTCCACAAGTCTCCATGGTGTTACAAGTGTAATTATTGCCCTTTTATTAACCTATCATATGTAGGGCAGAAGCAGCATGTCATCCAGAAACATCCTGGACTTCCACTGAATCTGGAACCCCACCCATTAGACACTTCAGATAGATTGGGTTTGGGACGGCCGGAGCGTAATAAACATATTAAAACTTTGTTTGGGAACGGTGAAACAGGGTCTAGCAAGGCAACTAAAACTACTAAAAGTACCAAACCTATCAAAAGAAAAAGGGGCAGACCTAGGAAGGTTCGGAGAAATCCTAAAAAAGAGGAAGAAAATAATGAGGTGGTGATGAAATGTGAAGATGAAGAACAGTATCATGATCAGTATGGTAACATGGAGAGTGCCGATGAATTGGATTTGAGTGAGAGTGAATTTGGGAAAATTATTGGGTTATGAAAGTAGTTACTATTTTGGTTTTTAGCATACTTTTTATTTATTCAGCATACTTTTTATTTAGTAATTTTAACGATTTTTGGCAGCCGTGTTTTACTTTATTGCATATGATACATCCTCGCCCTCTTCTCCCATTAAATTATATGCCTGACCCCGATAACTAACCCCCCGAAATCTCTAGCTCGAAATGTCTCTTCCATCAAGTTCGAAGCAGTCAGTTGATATAATAGAGATTGAGCCAAGTGAGAAGCTCTACTTCACAGGACCGTTTACTGAGATATCTAAAACACACATTACATTAAAGAACTTGACTTTCAAATACATTGTCTTCAAGGTTTGTAGTGTATTTCTCTGATTTATATTCGCCACTGTTCTGATTTTGAAATGAACTACTCATAACTCTGTACTCACAACCCTTCTTCCGCTCCCCTCAGATAAAAACAACAGAGCCCAAGCGGTACTGTGTCCGACCCAACCTGGGAGTAATTGGTCCCCAGCAAAGCCTGACAGTAACAGTGATCCTCCAGCCCACTGATGACAGTATTCTAGGATGTCAGGGACTGCACAAGTTCCTAGTCCTCCACTCCGTCAAGGAGGATATGGACCAATCCAAACCTGTGACGTCAGAGGTGTGGTCGAGTATCAACCCTGCCCTGATATTCCACAATAAAATCAGGTGCTTCTTCGAGACTGTGGAGCAGGGAGAGGAAAGGAAGAGGAATGAGAAGCAGGAAGTGAAGGTTGAAACGCTACTGGATGCAACCAAAATGGTAGGGAGTAGTGAATCTTTCTGAATCATGCACACCATTGCCTATATATCTTCCCTGAATATCTGCCAACTATCTTTCTCTCTCTCATGATCTCCTGCTGACTCCACCAGTCACCAACTATATTACCCCCCCCCCCCAGATTGGTGATCTGAAATCCCGTATTGAGGAAGTTCAACGACAAAACTCCAAACTAACAATCAGTGTAAGTTAGAACTTAGAGGGTCTGTACTCGGTACTCCTTCCTTCTACTTTGTTCATCCTCTTGCACTATAATTAAAATTAATTATGTTATTTCTATACGAGTTACCGCCAGCAGGCAGCAACACTGCTTATCTCCTCTCCGTTTTATCATGTCTACCTCCCTTGCTGCACCCTGACACCCACTATCATGTTACAGCTAAAAGACACACAAAAACGATTGGACATCGCCCTCAAGCCCTCCCAGTTTCCTGACCTACTAATTTACATAACAATTGGAATTCTTGGCTGGTTATTTGCCAAGTTTGTCATGTAAAGTAATAACTATATGGACAGATCTTAGTTGATTAATTAATGTTAGAATTCTAAGAGTTTCTTTATTTTGTAAATGTTTATGATGAAGTTATCTGAGAGCTTGATGATTTAATTGAATAATGAATGGATGAATAATATGTGTTTGTTTTATAATTTTAGTCTGTACAGTTATATGTAATTTACACAAATTATCTTTATTTGCTAGAAACTTTGTAAAAATATATTAACAACTGAGCAACCTTGTTAATTTAAAAGCGAGAATAGTAGATCACAGGTCCCCTTATTACCCCTCCAAAGACCCGTATCACAACCTTTAAAATCATTAAAATCGGAGAGTCCTGGGTTATTTCCAACCCAACACTCTGCACAGAAAACATATCGTAAATTGTCCCCATTGCCGCAGTCACCAAGTCCATGTTTAGCAGATAGTGAAGAAGAAGAGAAAAGTTGGTTATAAAACTGGAAATAATAAGACACCAAACAAGCACTTTTGTAGCAGTTTCACACAAACTACCACGTGTCCTACATCTCACTATTACTCCTACTACATTCCACAACATTGAGCAGACTTGAATGTGAAGTAGAAGTGTCAGAAACAGCCCTGGAAGGGTATAAAATAACAGAAATAGTTGACCCTTCCACGATATAGTGTTACCGGGCGGGATAGAGTGTGATGTTATAACATTGATAACATGTTCCAACCACGTCAAATAGCTCGGGGGGATGGCTGTGTTAAAACATGTCTTATCAACCCGCCACCACTTTTCTCTGTAAATAAAATGGAGGTAGGAAGCGAGGGAGAGGAAGGAAGTAGTAAGGAGAGTTAAGAGCACAGTTTTTAACAGCAGTCCAGTGCAGCATGTGGGAGATGACGTGTGGCGGTTTGGGGTACTGTAGTATGGTACACAGGTGTAACCATTATCATGTTGCTGGTCTAGTTGTTGTTGGTGGTAGAATAACCGTGCTACTTTCTTTATTCTTATCGCCTGAAACAATACAGTTGCAGGAACCGACCGAAACAAGTAAACAACCAATCAGAATTCGTTATTTAGGTCACGTGACTGGTTATCAGCCAATCAGGGACCAGTATTTTCTGATTCGGTCGGTTCATAATAGAGTTCTGATAGATCTTTAGATTGATTGTGTGTTAGTATTGAGTAGTGAGACAAGTAGATACCTCAGTGTACATGTGGTCATGACATGATACCTAACTATCATTAGGATCTACAGCTGTAGATCGAAAAATGTAATGGTTTGGGAACAGTGGCGTAGCCAGGGTTTTGAGCATGGTAGTGCATTAAGAATTTGAAGTAGTGCACCTTTAATGACGGAAAATTTTACCAATTTTTGTCGACTTTTGACAATCTGAGAGCAATTTGAAACAATATGAAGGAGGCACAGCCCCCACGGGCAGGGTCCAGGGGCTGCAAGCCCTGGCGGGGGCGTGGGGCGAAGCCCCCGGAAATTTTTCCTGATTTTTGTCAATTTTGACAATCTGAGAGCATATTGAATATATTAATTGAGGCAATATGACGGGGAGAAAGCGCCCACGAGCAGGGTCCAGGGATTGTAAGCCCTGGTGGAGGCGTGGGGCGAAGCCCCCTGGAAATTTTTTCCCGATTTTTATCAATTTTGACAATCTGAGAACAATTTGAACACAATCACGCAAACCAAGAAGGGTAATACACCATGGATAGCACAATCCTAGCAATTGGGTTGTGTGCTCTTATCCCATCGAGGCAGGAAACGCATGGTACTGGCGATTGCTCTCTATAAACATGTCACCTGAACCCCTCTCTTTTTCTCATTCTTTGTGCTTTATCTCTATTTGTTTGGGATTCAGTGTCGTATATTACATCTCAAAGTTCAAACGCTAATTTCAAGTTTATATCCTACCGAACTCCGAAGTAGTGCAATTTCGATAAAAATTTAGGCGTGGTAGTGCAAATCACGAAAATTTGAGGTAGTGCAGTTGGGAGCGCTCAGGTAGTGCAATGCACGTTTGCACATACCCTGGCTACGCCACTGTTTGGGAAATTAGAACATGAGTTTTTGTTGTGTATGTGCGTGAGACAATTCTACCATCTTACAAAACATATTATTCCACGGATCAGTATGTGAAAGAGGAACTAGGAAGAAGCACGCACGGTGTGGGGCTACATCACGTGCAGTGTTATCTCACTCTTTTTCTCAACAGGTTTCACCATTCACTGTTTTGTTTACCTCGGCCCTTCGGCCCCACTTTTGCTCCTCTCTCTGTAAAGTCCGTCTGTGGACTGTTTCCCGGCCTGTACTGTCCAAATATGGTGTTAGGGAGTCTGTGTCTGTACTGGCTGTCGAGGATAGCATACTAAGTGCGAGGGAGAGATATAGTCGAGCAAGGCAGAGCTATGGATTTATATCAATGAATTCCTACTATCAAGATGTCATGAGGGGTCTGAGACTGCTAAACAAAGAGTGTATCAGTTACAAAGACCGTTATTTGTGTGAGCCTACAGCCTCTATCATACTGTTAAGGGTGATTAAGAGATAGAAAGACAAATACTAATAGAGAGAGAGATAATGAGGGTTTTAGCGGTAAGAAAGAGAGAGAGAGATAATGAGGGTTTTAGCGGTTCACATGTATCGACATATCGGCATATTGCATCAACATATTGTTATTGTGAAATGTAATACATGAGAAATATCCTGGCACGCCCCATATAGATCCTTATCTTGAGTATCCATGGTGACCGCACTGGGCCATGGTGTCTCACTATTCAGTGGACAAGGAGAGTAGCAAGAACGCCACTACATTACTCTCTTTTGCAAAATCCTACTCTTTCTACGTTTTAGGATTACAGATCTGTAGTGTATTTTCTTTGGTGTTGCTTGACTTGCTCGATCTTTCACACCCTCTCTTTCTAGTAAAGGACACCTTTTTTGTCATCACAATCCCTTCCGACGGAAGACTTCCGTGTTGTCTTTAGTAGTTGTCTTTCATCAAAAACCCTCTCTAATGTTAGTTGTTACTAATTGACCCTCTCCTAACGATTCCCCTCCTCCGAGCTATCCTAACCTCTGCTAACCCCCTCCCAGAGTGCCATGGCTCGAGGCTCCCACTCAATTCAGAACGAGTCGGAGCCGCTCCTTTCAGCCTCGGACGATGAAGAGCTTGATGGGCCACCCCGGGACCACTACTCTCTCTCCTACATCGCCATGATAGTGTTCGGTCTCTCCGCTCTTCTTCCCTGGAACATGTTCATCACTGCTACCAGCTATTTCGAGACAAAGTTTGCTACCGGCAGCCCTTTTATCAAGAACCAGTATGAGAATTTCTTCACGATATTCTCACAAATCACATCGGTGGCATTTCTGTTCATCAACGTGCACCTCCAGAGTCGGTTCAGTGCGTTCTCCAGAATCATGGTTACCCTGGTAACGATGTTGGTGTTGTTCACTATGACAACGGTGCTTAGCAAGGTCAACACAACGGAATGGACAGACGGGTTCTTTGCTCTTACATTGGTGACGATAGTGCTGTTTAATGCGTGTACAGGGGTATTTCAGGGTGGTATATTCGGTCTGGCTGCATCCTTCACACCTCGCCACACTCAGGTAACAGCTTCAATTATAGAGATATTTGAACATCACTTTCGTTTCACAGTTGGGTCAGAAGGTTTAAAAGCGACTTGAGGGTAGGTGAAAGATAACATGAGGCGGTTTTTTAGTACAGGGAGGGGGTGAAGTGTCAATTTACAGCTGTCTTATCAACACCATGCATATTATTCTGTGATGCAGGCGTGCTATCTAGAAATCCGAGAAAAGTGTCCTGGAGTATTTTCTAGATTTATGGTTTCAGCCGTTAATACCCCTCCCTTATTTCAGGGGTTTATGAGTGGTCAGGGAGTAGCAGGAATCTTTGCAAGCGTTGCCAGTATCATTTCCCTAGCCGTAACACATGGTAAGATTACTGAATGCTTCTTGATGACTAACTGAACACTAATAACAATGACCTTTTGTAGCGAGTTCATTTCTATTACTACAGGAAAGAGTACTACATATAATCCCCCTATTTTACAAAATATCGACCCTGAAGCAAGTACAGAACTCTAAAATCCCCCGTTTTTTAGGTGACGATCCTGTGGCGAGTGGATTCTATTATTTCTTTGCAGCAACTGTTGTCATAGTACTCTCTATGGCGATGTACCCCATATTCCTACAGCTCCCGATCTCTAAATTCTACCTGGATCAAGTAGTGGACGAGGTTAGTCTGTCTGTAGAGTCCTCCCTCTGACGAGGTTTGTTTGTCTGTAGAGTGCTCTCTCTGTTCGTTTGTCTGTAGAGTCCTCCCTCTGACGAAGTTCGTTTGTCTGTAGAGTCCTCCCTCTGACGAGGTTAGTCTGTCTGTAGAGTCCTCTCTCTGACGAGGTTCGTTTGTCTGTAGAGTCCTCCCTCTGACGAGGTTAGTCTGTCTGTAGAGTCCTCCCTCTGACGAGGTTAGTCTGTCTGTAGAGTCCTCCCTCTGACGAGGTTAGTTAGTCTGTAGAGTCCTACCTCTGACGAGGTTCGTTTGTCTGTAGTCCTCCCTCTGACGAGGTTCGTCTGTCTGTAGAGTCCTCCCTCTGACGAGGTTCGTTTGTCTGTAGAGTCCTCCCTCTGACGAGGTTTGTTTGTCTGTAGAGTCCTCTCTCTGTTCGTTTGTCTGTAGAGTCCTCCCTCTGACGAGATTCGTTTGTCTGTAGAGTCCTCCCTCTGACGAGGTTAGTCTGTCTGTAGAGTCCTCCCTCTGACGAGGTTAGTCTGTCTGTAGAGTCCTCCCTCTGACGAGGTTAGTCTGTCTGTAGAGTCCTCCCTCTGACGAGGTTAGTCTGTCTGTAGAGTCCTCTCTCTGACGAGGTTAGTTAGTCTGTAGAGTCCTACCTCTGACGAGGTTCGTTTGTCTGTAGAGTCCTACCTCTGACGAGGTTCGTTTGTCTGTAGTCCTCCCTCTGACGAGGTTCGTTTGTCTGTAGAGTCCTCCCTCTGACGAGGTTCGTTTGTCTGTAGAGTCCTCCCTCTGACGAGGTTCGTTTGTCTGTAGAGTCCTCCCTCTGACGAGGTTAGTTAGTCTGTAGAGTCCTCCCTCTGACGAGGTTAGTCTGTCTGTAGAGTCCTCCCTCTGACGAGGTTTGTCTGTAGAGTCCTCCCTCTGTACCAGACCTGAGTAGCAGTGCCATCCCTTGTAGGGAACTACTCTACCATTTTGTTTGTTTGTCTGTCTGTGTCAGACTATTATAAAACTTTACAGAGGGCACTCTCAGTTTTACATCATGTATTACTGAAGTGTACACTGGAAGTTTACGACTGTTCTATGTCGGTAAACCGTTTACTGTTGAACCCAGTCCTTATCCAGTATCAAGCTTACACTTTCCCTGTCTTTGGACTGCAACCAAACCAATACAGCATGATTCACACACTTACACACATAAACTATGTCTTGAGATCCGAGAGCTAAATTCGTGAAAACTCAAATAGGTCTCACCTAACTGACAATGTTGCACAGCCCATACCATGACACGTGTGCTATACACGTGGGTAATTAGATAACTTTCTGCGTGCTCCCAGAGTCCCAATTGGACGTCCACTGATCTATACTGTACATGTGCTGTTTGTCTGTGTACTAATTTAGAAAGTACCATCAGTATATCTTCTTTCTACGTTTCTCTCTACTTCTCTTTACTTCTTTCTATTTCTCTCTACTTCTCTATAATTCTTTCTATTTCTCTCTACTTCTCTCTTCATTTCCGGTACACGGCTCAATTAAAAGTAGCTCACTAATCACTCGACTTTCAATTATTGTGGACGGGTCTGTAAATAATCTCTACATCAAGTCTACACCTCAATTAAATGTTTTAATAATCCCTTCCAGTGATAACCACTGCTAAGTTCAACCTCCGTCCAACTATTTCCAGTTCTAACCATCCCAGCCCTGCGCTAACCATTCCAACACTGTTCCAACCCTGTTCTAACCATCCCAACCCTGATTCTAACCACTCCCAGCTAACCACCCTTCTTTTTCAGTTATCCCACTCCTTCCGGTCGCCCACTGTATCAACCATGTCGATAATCAAGAGGATAAAATGGATGTTATTCTCTGTCTGGTTCACATTTACTGTCTCCCTGTCTGTATTCCCCGCTCTAACAGCCTCTATAAAGAGTGTCACGGCTGACACACCTCTCACTACAACCTACTGGACCCCAGTCACCTGCTTTCTCCTCTTCAATTTCGGTGATTTTGTAGGACGAACAGTAGCCGGATCTGTTCAACTTCTCAACCAACGGTGGCTTGTCATCTTGACAGTAGCCCGGGTAGTCTTTATACCACTGTTTGCGTTGTGCAACACCCCCGGGACAGCCCATGCTATGTGGTTTGATAGCGATGTCTACCCCATTCTCTTTATGAGTCTATTCTCTCTCACTAACGGGTACTTTGCTAGTTTGGCGATGATGTATGGCCCTTCTCTGGTGCCACCCGGACCTGAGTCCAGCACAGCAGGGGCATACATGGCATTCGGGCTCGGAACGGGTCTTATGACAGGGGCCTTTTTATCGTTTGCAGTGAACGCTGTATTATAAGTGGCATGGGAACTTTTTAAACACTCATGGGGACTTGCATGACTTTCATTTTTCATGTTTTTTGTCAGGTATAATTGTATGCAGTATTTTGGAGGACGAGAGAAACTTTGTTTGATTATTTCTAATCTGTTGTGTGTCCGTATATTTATTTGTTTCGAGTATCCAAATCTTGCATTCTAAATGGCCTACTTCAACATTACTCCTCTGGGACTTCGTAGCATGAAGAATGCATCGGTGGCACGCGCGAGACAGAACATGGTGTTTGTCTCGCGCATTAGATTTGGAACGCGCAAAAGACTAACGCGCAGTTATACAATAAGATGGCGCGCATGCGATTAAAATTTAGAAAATCAGGATGAAATTTCATAAGGAACCATAATAAAGTTCAAGAGCGTACCCTATCCAAGAGCGCACCACCTCCAAAAGACACCACTTCAAGAGCGGGTAAGTCGGAAAAACGTGTCCGTTTGTCTCATGAGGCCTCATGAGGCGCCTCATGAGACCTCATGAGGCACTCATGAGGCGCCTCATGAGGCCTCATGAGACATTTTCAGCTGTTTTAGTGCCTCATGAGGCCTCATGAGACATCATGAGGCGCCTCATGAGGCACTCATGAGGCCTCATGAGGCCTCATGAGACACTGCTCATGAGGCCTCATGAGACATGTGCCTCATCCCGACTTTGTTTTGATGTCTCATGAGGCCTCATGAGCAGTTTTGACATGAGGCATGTCTCATGAGGCCTCATGAGGCATATCTCATGAAACCTTAAAGTTAGTATAGCTATAGGATTAGGGTTAGGGTTAGGAATAGGGTTAGAGTTAGGACCGGGTTTCTGTTCCAGTTAGGAGTACGAACCTAACCACTAAGCCCTAACCACTAAGCCTAGGGGTTAACCCCAACCAATAGGCGTAGGCCTAGAAGTCTATCCTTAACCCTAACATTAACCCTAACCTTAATCCTAATACCAACCTAAAGTTAGGGTTAGGATTAGTGTTTGGGTTAAGGATTGAACCCTAGGCCTTGGACCTAGGTTTATCATATAGTCATAAAAGTTTGGGGTTAACCCCTAGGCCTAGTGGTTAGGCTCGTACCCCTAACTGGAACCGAAACCCGGTGCTAACTCTAACCCTAGCCTTAACCCTATATGGCTATACTAACTCTAAGGTGTCATGAGATATGCCTCATGAGGCCTCATGAGACATCAAAACAAAGTCGGGATGAGGCACATGTCTCATGAGGCCTCATGAGCAGTGTCTCATGAGGCCTCATGAGGCCTCATGAGTGCCTCATGAGGCGCCTCATGATGTCTCATGAGGCCTCATGAGGCACTAAAACAGCTGAAAATGTCTCATGAGGCCTCATGAGGCGCCTCATGAGTGCCTCATGAGGTCTCATGAGGCGCCTCATGAGGCCTCATGAGACAAACGGACACGTTCTTCCGACTTACCCAAGAGCGCACCACATCAAAGAGAGCTCCCCATACAGAAGATACCGCGCGCAGGGGACACCACGCGCAGAAGAGACCGCACGCGCAAATACAACGCCGCGCTGGTCTCTTCTGCGCGTGGTGTCCCCTGCGCGTGGTATCTTCTGGATGGGGAGCTCTCTTTGATGTGGTGCGCTCTTGAAGTGGTGTCTTCTGGAGGTGGTGTGCTCTTGGATGTGGTCTCTTTTGGGTGTGGTGCGCTCTCAGGTGTGGTCTCTCTTCGATCGGGTGCGCTCTTGGGTGCTCTTGGAGGCTCTTGAACTTTATTATGGTTCCTTATCCAAAAATCAGAAGTTTTCGTTTTCCTGAGAGGGATCCCTAAAAAAGTTCAGTATTTACACAGCGTTTACACCAGAGCGCTGTGATTGGCTGAAATTTCTGACGATGGAAAATTTAAGCCAATCACAGCGCAGATTTCAAAATTTTTCTTCCCACGCTACCGTGGGAAAAACTGAAATGGCTTAACTGGTGTAAACGCTGTGTAAATACTGAACTTTTTTAGGGATCCCTAGCGCAAAACTCAAAAGTTTTCACTTTTCCGTGGACTGCAGCAGGCATCCCCTGGACCCTGCTTGCGGGGCTCTGCGTCCTAAACTCCCGCTGGAGCTGGACCCTGCTCCCCCATAACGTGTGACGAAGCGGGGCTTTGAGAGAAAGCTTCGCCCAGGCCCCGTTTCGTGCTTACTGATTTCCGATATGGAGTTTCCTTCTGGGCATTGTTGCCAGTTATGTTACTTGTTTATACTTCACTACGTCATTTCTATTTGCTTCAAAGAGCCTACAAGTTTACAATTAAAGTTAAATTTAATAAGAAAGAGGCCTTCCCTGGACCCTGAAATTCAGGGCCTGAATGGGTCCACCTAAATAAATACCTAAATAAATACCTATTACAAGTTTGAAGTTACACTCATGTTGAAAGCGCCTAGGATTTATCAATGATCCTAGCCGCCGTTAAACGCTTTGAAAGCCTCTCTTTGATCGCAAAGTTCCATTCCAGTGCCGATCTCTAGTCGGTGGAAACACTCCAGCTAATAACAGGTTACACAACAGTGTACCTTTTTTATTCTACCGAACACTACTCAGCAGTTAGCAGTGTACCCCTGTGGTCCCTCGTTGTAACAGAGTTTATCGTTTCCCACAGGAAAGCCATGAAACTATCTGACTTCACGGCGTTATGCTTCGACATGGATTTCACCATGGTCAATTACAACCTTGATAACTTTATGCCATTCATCTACCAGATCACAGCAGATTACCTTATTGATGTCAAGGGGTATTCCAGCAGTCTCAGAGTTTTTGAAGCTAATGACGTACGTATTCAAATTCCTCCAACTTGTCTCCTTACATACATTTTGATTTAGCTGTTCAAACCATTATTTCATAATTTCCAGGCACATTTTATGAGAAGAGGACTGGTGTTAGACTAAGCGAACTCACTGTGTTATTGATATAACCTCTAACGGAGGAATTAGAGCGGCCTACAGGGGGACAAAACGTTTATCAAATGGAGAGGTAGATCATTGTTTTTAACTGTTTCATTTTTAGCCTCGTAGTTATATAGTTTAAAAAATAGCAGTTCAAGATTTTTACCGTATTCCTGATTCCCCTCACTCTTCTCAGATATTCTACCACTATCCAGACGGAGCATGGCCGGAATTCCAACGTTTCAGTGAGAACTTTGACTGTGAGAACAACAAACCACTCCACGAAGTCCCCTACTTTATATTCGACTCAGTGTTTGTTTCCCCGACAGTACCCCTTCTGATGAAGCAGCTAGACATCATATTCACTGATAACCACAGGGTGGACTCGCAGTGTAGGAACTTTTATGTAGATCTCATTGCTTCCTTCGTCCACAACTTCAACCCTGATAACAATGCGGGCAGCTACTTCCCTAGCATTGAGCGACATATCGACATGTACATCCTAAAGGCCTCCACGGAGTTGAGGAATAAGTTGTTAGCACTGCGGGAGGGTGGTACTAAAGTAATTCTAATCACTGCATCTGATATCCCTTACACCGAACTCCTTATGACGCACAGTTACGGAAAAGATTGGAGGAGCTTCTTTGATCTGGTCTGCTGTAAAGCGAGGAAGCCAGGTTTCTTCTCCACAACAGCCTACCGTCGGCCCTTCTTCAGGGATGGGATAGTGGTGGAGGAGTTAACAGGGGGAGGGACCTATATGGAGGGACATTGGACGAAGGTAGACAAGTGGGTGAGACATAACTCAAGTAAACCAGGTCGTATTGCATATATCGGGGACTCCTTTAAGTCTGATATAATTCCCACCAAAGTGGCAACCTCTTGGGACATTTTAGCGGTGGTGCTAGAGGGGAAACTAATGCACGTAGCAGCCTGTGAACACAAGAAATCAAGACCAGAAACTATTGGATGGAGTTCCTTCTTCGGTGAGAGGAACGATCCATCCATGTACGCAGGCCGTTTGTTCGAGTTGGCTGATTTGACACTGACGGATGTAGAGGAATTGACACTATTGGGGGTTGATCAAGAAATGCCAACAAACAAAACCGGGAATTCCTTCACTTTTTCACCCTTTTGAGATATGTTGTGTATAGTTTTTAGCAGCAGTATATCACACATTTAGCAGAGAGAGTTTTAGTTTTAGATACAAATCATCATACACTTGACTTCCCTTGACTTAGTTATCATAGTCAAGTTATTAATTGACTTATTTGACAGAAGTCACCACTCACCATCACTATAATAATTATAAGAAATCATTAACCCTGGGTAGTCCGTCCGTCTGTGTGTGTGTGTGTGTGTGTTTTCTTATTATATATGGAGGTATAGTATGTCGAATCTAAATATATATATTTCATACGAAAAATCTCCGCTTTTTACTTATTTGAATCGTCTTACTACCTCTTCAACAATAAACCTACAGCTCAACCTTCCCTATCTAGCAACACTAGGACCCTGGACTAGATCAGTGGTACTACTACATCGCACCATGGCGATAGCTGCCTCAATATCATCCCGACTACAAAGTCGCTTCCTTCCCTCGGTTCTGCAAGTTATCAATGAAAGTTACATGCACAACGTCCCCAAAGACTCAGAGACCCATTTCAAGGTGGTGATAGTTAGTGAGCAGTTTGAAGGTATGCCTCTGATCAAAAGACACAGGGCAGTTAACACTGAGTTGAGTGAGGAGATGCAGCAGATACATGCCCTCTCAATAGTTGCACGAACACCTAAACAATGGGAGGGTAGTCCTGAGTTTGCTGATAGTCCAAAGTGTATGGGTGGCTCAAAAAGGTGATCTGAAATGGGAATATTTTCGTGATAAAAAAGTCTAGTAAGTTGTGTATTTGTAAATGTGTGTTTTTGGTAATTTTGTGGACATTTTAAACCCTATTTGGTTACTCCTCCACACGACTACCCCCTTACAAACCCCATCTCTCAATTTCCTTACCTTCCTAGCAAGTAGCATGGATAACGGGGCACCAGATCAGATATTTGAAAATCAGGAAGAGGAAGAGATCCCTCCACCGGCCAGCGACGATTCACCCGCTGATTCTGCTGAACAGACTACCCCTGATGAACAGACTACTCCTGATGTAGTTCCTGGTGTAGTTCCTGCTAAATCCTCTGAGGATGTTTTACCCCCACAGGAGGCTGCACAATGTGAACCAGTGGATACACCTGCTGAACAAGTTGTTAATACACCAGTGGATGCAGCTGATGATTCTGCTGAAGCTATGGATGTAGATTCAGAACCTGCAGACGAAAGCGAAGTTGTACCTGCTCCTAGCGATTCTGTACCTGAGAGCAAGGCTGTATCTGAGCCTAGTGAAGCCGTGCCTGAGCCTAGTGCAGATAGTACAAAAGAAGCTACTGTATCATCTATTGAGCCCACCACAGAACAACCTGCTGACACTCCTGTAGAGGGCACCTCAGAGATGGAAACTGGGGAAACTGAAACAGTCCCAACACCGGCAGAGGAAGTTGTCCCAGAAGCCCCGGCAACTGAAGCAACCCCTGTCCCTCAAGCCCCTACAACTGAAGCAGCCCCAATTATTATTGAGACTCCAGCAGCTACTGAAGGAGGTCCAGTTACCAGTACAGCTGTTGTAGTTACAGAGACTGGGGAGGAAATGGAAGCTACTGTTATTGAGCAAACAAATGCTGAGGTATGTCATCCCCCTCTTTCACCTGCTGAGGTATGTCACTCCCCTGAACCACCACAGCCGTGGGACCCCCTCCTCTTCCCCCTGGAACCCCCCCCCCCTCCACACACACGCCATGTTGTTCCCTAACACATTACCCCACACAGGGACACAAGACGATTGAGCTGTCTATCAACGGTAGCATGGTTAGTGCTGAGGTGGTGGATGCAACTGCTACTGATACGACAGGTAATGCACAGTCTATGTAATAGCTCTTAATTCTTACTATTCCATATTCTCAATGTTGATAGTCGATTGTTTGTATTCCATATTCTCCCACAATCAACTGGGTGTTTTGAACAATATTACCCCCTGTTAACCCCCTAAAACACACAACCCCAATACCAGGTGGTGAGCAGGAGAAGTTTGCAGAGATTATTGAGGAGGAGATAGAAGATAGTGGTACTCCTGTAGCAGCCCAGAAAGAGAAAGAGGCGGCAGTGCCATCAGATGATGTAGTCACTTCAATGGAAACCACCCAACCAACACCCCAAGATGTACCTCAAGTACCACAACCCCCACAGAGGTATATTATTGAGGGTTCAATTTTTTCAAGATGAATGGAGTAGTTTCTCTGTTTAGTTTCTCTGTAGATCCTATCCTATTTCTCGTCTGAATTCTCTGTGTGTGCTGCGTGCTATTCATTCTCTGTGTGCTACTCATTCAGTGTAGTATGTGGCCAGCTGTGTGTGTGTGTGTGTGTGTGAGAGGCAGTGGGTCTCTCTCTCTCTCTCTCTCTCTCTCTCTCTCTCTCTCTCTCTCTCTCTCTCTCTCTCTCTCTCTCTCTCTCTCTCTCTCTCTCTCAGGCTTATTTATCTCCCTTCCTATCTCTATTCTCCCTCTCTCTATTCTCCCTCTCTCCTTCTCTGTCATTTCTTTCTATCTTGCATATATTCCTTCCCTCTCTACAATTTCTCCCTCGGCCTCATTTATATTCTCTCTCTCCCTTCTCTCTGTATTTCTCCATTCTCTCTCTCCCTCTCTCTCCCTCCCTTCTCTCTTTATTTCTCCATTCTCTCTCTCCCCGTTCTCTCTGTATTTCTCCTTTCTCTCTCTCCCTCCCTTCTCTCTGGACTTCTCTTATTTTACTCATCCTCATTTGTCTCTTCTCCCCTCTTCTTACCAATTATCTGATTTCATATGTTTCTAATATCCCTCCTCCTATTCCATCTCTTCACCCGTTTTATTATTTAATTTGGCTCTATCCCAAAACAAAACACAAATAATTTCCAATCCCAGGAGGCGTATCCAGGCGAAGGAGGATGCAGCTAAGAAACAGGATGAAACCATGTTGTTGTCGACCAAGAAGATTATTGATAGTACAGATGATGTGTTGAGGTCTGCTCAGGCGCTCCTGAAGAGTACGAACCAGTACGGCAGTGGAAGGGAAAAGAGGCAGAAGAAGAAGAAGCAGAAGGTAGTAGATAACCTGAAATTACGGGGCTGATCGGGAATTATGAGATGGACTGAAGTGATGTGTTTTTGACGGTGGGACTGGGATTCATTCTGAACGCGGGGAGGTGCGCGCAGCGGGACATGTGAGATCAGTGGCTGTTGAAAGGATGCACTTTGTGCGCGCATTGAACACATTGAAAGTTAAGTGTTGTTAGCGTCCACGATAAACATAGCCCGCCCTTTGGAGAAAGGAAAGCTGTGCGATTGTTGTTGTACAGAGTGTCCCTGTAAGACTGTTCCCCCATTACTTCAGTAATTATCCCACCCGTCCATCCAGGCGGAAGCTCAGAAAGAGAAAGAGGTTGATCCCGATTACGATCCTGAAGATGAGTTCGATGACAAGCAGTTCCTTGCTCCTAAGGGTACGTAGCAAATAGTTAGACCCCTGAATACTGCCAGAATAGAAGTATCTAATGCCCCCTCTCTCCTTCAATAGATCTAGAGAGTGCAGCGTTTGCTAGTAGGTTACCAGCGGACAGACTGACTAAACAGGAGGCGATTAGTTTCTCTGATATTTTCAACGACAAAGAGAAACACCCACATTTCCTTTATATCAGGAACCGACTGGTAAGTTGAGGGTTGTGTGGCTCACAATTCTCTGTGAGGATTCTGTAGATCACGATGAATGCACTCCATTATTCTAACACCTTCATTCCCAGTTGTATGTTTGGTTAGAGGACCCAAAGAAAGAACTAACTGTTGAGAGTGCCCTACCCAGAATTGAGCCCCCTCACCACGGTACGGAGAATGACTGAGGATTCTTCAAGTTAACAGATTTGCCACCGTTAGGGGAAGTGTATGGTGTAATTGTTCCCGCTCTAACTAATCCCCATCTCCCCTCAGATGATGAACGCCTGGTAAAGCTTGTATTCCAGTACCTAAACAGATACGGTTTTATTAACTTTGGTGTCTACACCCCCACAGAAATTCCCCTCCCTACCCCCGCCGTCACTCCTAAAATCCTGGTGGTTGGTGCGGGTGTCTCTGGTCTCACAGCAGCCAGGCAACTCCAACACTTTGGTCTCAATGTAGAACTGATAGAGGCCCGGTCAGTAGTGGGCGGTAGAGTGTGTACATTCAGGGACGGAGCCCATACTGCCGATCTAGGAGCCATGGTAGTTACAGGTCTGGGTGGGAACCCTCTAGCAGTACTGGCTAAACAACTAAACCTGGAGTTAATGCCCATCAAACAAGACTGTCCTTTGTACGAGTTCACTGGGCAGATGGTGCCCAAAGAGAGGGATGAGAGGGTTGAGAGGGAGTTTAATAGGTTGTTAGAGGCTACTACCTACATGTCACATCAGCTCAATGTCAATAGTATCAATGGGAGACCTGTATCTCTTGGACAGGCTCTGGAGATCATCATCAAACTTCAGATCCGACAGGTATAGTTGAATATTGGGGTGGAATAATTTCAAATTTTGACGTATCTTTTTGTGTTCATTATCGTTTTATTGTTCTTTACATCTCCCCCTGTTCCTAGGTCAAGGAGAAGCAGCTGAGGCACGGTCGAGAGAGATGTGAGATACAGGACAAACTAAACCATATCCAACAAGCCCTCTTCCCACTGCACGAGAAAATCAAGGACTCCCACACCAAATATCTCGGTTAGATCAGATTATCTTTTTATTTTATCGATAGAATTGTGAACTATGTTTGTTAATTGAGTTACGAACTTCCAACATCAAACCCCCGCCCCCTTTCTTTCCAGAACTAAAGATGAAGCACGAGGAACTGTCAGATCAACTGGGTGAAGTTATCAGGGATCAGAAGGCAGAGTTTGAGGTTAACTCAGCCTACAAGGTCATGTTGGAAACATTCGCTGAGTACGATGGCCTCCTAAAGGAGCAGCAGGAGCTGGAGGTGAAGCTGACTAAAATGGAGCAGATGGTGCCCAATGAGATCTATATGACACCCCAAGAGAGGCATGTTCTGGATTGGCATTGCGCCAACCTGGAGTTTGCCAATGCAGCCCCTCTCTCCGCTCTCTCACTGAAGAACTGGGACCAGGATGATGATTTTGAGTTCACTGGAAATCATCTTGTAGTACACGATGGGTGAGTTGGTAGTAACTTGATCTAAGTTCTAACCCTCCTTTACAATACACCTGCCGTATCTAATCGGGTGAGGGAGGGTCGAGCAAGGGACCGATCTGCTAGACCCTCTCTCATTCATTGAAATAGAACAATACACTGGTGCAGTATGAGTTTCAGTATTCTCACTGATCCCACTCTGGCCCAGGATGTCCAAGATCCCGGAGGAGCTATCAAAAGGTCTAAATATCCGATATAACACGGCGTGTGTGGGTATCAAGTATGGAGATGAAGGTGTAGAGATTACAACACGGGAAGTGAGCCAGCTGAATAACGGATGGGCTAATAATACCACAGAGACAACTACTGCTGACGCTGTTCTGCTTACCATCCCTCTTGGTAGGTCTGACCCCCTCCCCCGGTCAGACCCCTGTCTGAAACTGGGGAACCAGAACCGCTCTTTATTCTTTAGGGATTTGAAATGTGCTAACAATTCGTATGTTGGCAGGTGTACTGAAGAAAGAGAAGTTGAAGTTTGAACCGCCACTGCCTGACTGGAAGACGTCTGCAATTAAGCGAATGGGATTCGGAAACCTGAATAAGGTATTGCCAAGGCACCTTTAATTTCTGAAACTGATTGACACGAAATACCTTTCCCGAAACGCCTGTGTGTGTGTCCTATCTCAAACTACCACCCCATCCCCCCTCAGGTTGTGCTTTGTTTCAACAAGGTATTTTGGGACCCCAGTATTCACCTGTTTGGTCATGTCAGTAACTCCACCATCTCTCGAGGGGAACTCTTCTTGTTCTGGAGCATTTCCAAGGCACCAGTCCTCATTGCTCTGATCGCGGGAGAGGCCGCTACTGTGATTGAAACTGTACCAGGTAATTGGGGGAGAGATGTCAACTAGCTGCTTAGCGGTCGAGTTTTGGGATTTTATTTGGAATCACCAATGTGTGTTTTGAAGAGTCTTTTAATCTACCAAACCCCCTTTCAGATGAGGCAATTGTTGGCCGAGCTATGACGATACTACGGGCAATATTCGGCTTCCAAACAGTCCCCCAGCCCTGCAAACATCGCGTAACAAGATGGAGGGGCGACCCCTGGGCCCTTGGATCATATTCCTACGTGGCAGCCGGGTCAAGTGGAAATGATTATGATGACCTTGCCCGACCTGTAGCACCGGTTAATGGTAAGCAAAACATATATCTCTCTTGGTTTCACAAATTAATCATACAATTTTACAAACAAACTCTGTACAAACTGTTCAAGATTTCTGAATCCCCTCTCTTTTCAGCTGCGACTGGTCAACCCAGATTGTTCTTCGCTGGGGAGCACACAATTAGGAACTACCCCGCCACTGTCCATGGTGCTATGTTGTCAGGTCTCAGGGAGGCTGGCCGAATAACCGATCAGTTCGTGGGACCTCCCTATGAAACATGAGGGGAGGGAGTGTGGACACTATATTTGTTGAAGCAAGGAAGAATGTTTCCGTTTTTATCGCATTATTATATCGAATTCAATTGTTTATGTTACAGAAACTCTCGATCTATTTAACTTCTGGTGAAGCCCGTTGTTGTCGCTCTGTCTCCTCCCGACACTGTTCTAATAACTCATCCAGTACTGTTCTCGGTATTTCGGGCAGTTCCTGTGAGAGGGGTGTGTTTTAGTAACACGGTGTTACTGCGCGGCGCTAGTTACAATTACAAGATGGTACTGGTGCGCGCACACTCAATGCTGACATTACCACAGTTCTATAAAACAGAGACCGCGCGGCGTACCTCAGGATCATCACTGGTGAGTTGTGACAACATTTCGTCAATCATCACAATCTTGTCATGTTCCACCTGTTTCTCCTTCAAGTTGCTGAGGACCCCTTCCCCAAGTTTATCTGCTGATTGGTCGTAGTGGCCTCGTAACCGTGATATCACATCAGTCTGGAGGAGAGCAGTAGTTTTGTAAAGGTTTGACACGGCTTGCCTCGAAGCTTCCGCCTTCCTCGACCTTGTTTCACCGGGTTTGAACAAAACAAGACATGACATCACGACAAGATTCTCCAACTCATTGAACACCCCTGATTTTGGAACAAACCTGTGCCGTCAATGTGGTACTCTGTGTGTCCCTGCTACACACACTCAGGGCACTACCCTCCTCAACTATCAGTAGAGACTCGATCTCCTTCAGTCTCGTAGCCTCGCTAGGGGTCGCTCTAAAACCCTCATCTTCTAGCACCACAGGCAAATCAGGTCTTTCACTGACCTCCTGCAGGACACATATAAAGGAGGGTTAGAACATAACAACAGTTTGTATGTTTCTTTAGAATATCATACATATATTGTTGTTGAACAAAATGCAGGGGTCTATAACTGATTGATTGCTTCTGAATTGTGTAACATCACATTGCACAGAAGGAAGCAGCTTGGGAAAGTGTACCTGGTTATCAATATCCATTAACAGCTCATTAAGACGTTGTTTCTCCTCCTCGGTCATGGCTATCACTGAAGAGGCATCCTGGGCAAGTTCCTTATTCCTGGAAGATACTTTTAACTCAACAACAAGATACAGAGTTAGGGAGCATAAAGGAGAGGTTAGAGCATGGATGACAATATAAAGGTGGCGCCGTGGCGGATTGGCCGATTGGCGGGGTCATCCAATTCTCTAGGAGTACAAACAACTGTACCTGGCGATGAAGTTCCTATTGTTTACAGATTTCTTATCCTCCTTAGCCCTCCTCAGCCCAGTACTACTTGCAGTTTTCTTGCTCCCTCGAGTGGTATTGGTCCTTGTAGAAGACAGTTTAGTAGTACTACTCTTTGCAGATATCGACACCGAATCATCCTCTATTTGTGTTGCAAAGATGGGTGGAAGGTCTGTTACAGAGGTGAGTTCTCCATCATCAATAATACTAACAGCCTCCCCCTCCTCCTGTTGCTGTTGCGATGGCGGTTCTACCAGATCTTTACCAGCGTTGTAGAGTAGCAGCTGTCGGTTCATCACCTCTCTCTGCTTTTTAACCTGAAACATCGTGTCGTTATGAGTGAATTAACCATCTAAGAGACCAATATCACTGGGGGTAAGTAGGTAGAAGAACAACAAACCTCTTTCTCTTTCCGTACTATCATTTTGAGTTGGTTATCCAGTTGCTTCATCTTTAGGGCTGCTTTCCTGACTTTCTTATCCGGATGAATCGCCAACAATTCGTACATTCCCATTCTGAGAGTGGTGAAATTGGAAAGCACTGTGTGGTACATTATACCAGATCTCACGAGAATGGACATTTTCTAATTCCTAAACCTACTTTTTAAAGACAGGTTTCTCTTCCTCTGTCTCCCCTGCTTGTGGTTCCTCATCCCCACCAGCAGCAGACACACTTGTTGGTGGGCGAGTGGAGGCATCATCCCTCAGTGTTGACAGATCATCATCTGTCTGAGGCTCTGGGAGGACATCTTCCTCTCGGTCAGGTGTCTCCACTCTGACACCTGATCTTGGTGTCACCTCTGGAGTTATATCAATCGGAGGGAGCTTTAACTCGTCTTCAGCAGGTTCAGAGAGTTCTGTCTCTATGGAACCCAATGCTTCCTTAACAGCTTCCTCGTGACTCTCGAGGTGGGATGCTATCTCTTCCCCAAGGGAACCTGATAAAATAGAAATCTGTTAATCACACACTCTTGAAGACACAGCTGTTTACCGATCGAGATCCCCTTTGATTTGAATTCAAAAGTGCGATCGGTTCTGCCGCCCTAGAGAGCGAGAAAATTACCAGCTGCAGGTTGCGAAGGACCCTCTCGAATCTCTCTTATCTCGGCCAGGAACTTCTCCAGCTCTTTATCAATCTTTAGATGAGCTTCCTCGTTTAGCTTTGAGGAGGGTAGTTCCCCCTCTTCAAATACAGAAACAGGCTTGTCAAGAAGGGACATCACTCCCGTGTTACTTTGTACTGTGTTTCGGAGGTTTGAAACCATTCCGTCCAAGAATTTCCTGGTTTCTTCACTAACTGGATGATCCTTTTTGACCTGAAAACAATTTTAGTATCACGAAGATCCATCGATGAGCTGTATGTTGCTATCTGTGAGTAAAACAATTCTTTACCTTTTCTGGTTTTGGTACCGGGTTATTTTCAACCCACGATTCGGTTTTCTTCTGAAGGGCTATCCTAGACACAGCAGGAGGTGGTTCTGACCATGCTTCTCCAATTGTCGGTGGTCCCCAGCCTCCTTCAACCCTGAATAAAGTATCGAGATAAATGATATTTAGTAATTTAGTAGTTACCAAAATATAATTTTATATACAGTTAGCTTTACTCACCCTGTTTCAGGCATTATCTCCATTGTGCTGGGAGTGTTCTGTGCCGAGGTTCGACGGACATGTGGCGATGTCAGTTTCTCGCGACGTGGATCATTCATATCTGTACTTTGTCTAGCCATGGGGTGTATGGAATATTAATTAAATATTTTATGAACGGCCTACGCTATACACACTGGCACACTTATCGCACTAAGAAGGGCTTCCCCTCTTCATTGTCAATAATGACCATCTGAGCAAAGAGACCTGAGTCGACCCGAAAATCGAAATGATACGAATTACAAGGTTAAAAACGGTAAACGGATTACGAATACCATGGGGAACTGGAGATTGAATTCTAGAATTCGGATTATAGGGGTCCCTAATTCCCTTAAAATTCAGCCTTGATTCTTGACAGTTTTTACACAGACTTAATACACTCGTTTACGTTACAACCAGTCCCAGAGCGGCACGGCTCGTATTTTTTGCAGTATTTTTTTCGCCATGGCGGTCGCCGGTCAATTCAGTCAAATTCCTCGGTGACCGGAGGAATTTGTGTGATTGAATTGACCGCCGTGGCAAAAAGAAAATACTGCACATGCATGAGGGGGCACATTCCTGATTCCAGTGGCTCATTTCAAAACTTTGCGAACTTTTCGTGTTTTTTTTGGTTAAAAAGGTCAAAAAAAGTTTAAATTTTTAAAACGATTTCGCGAAATTTCGTTTCCACCGCGCGGCGTTCGGTAAAGTTTGCTGCAAACCACGCGCGGAGTCAGTTCAATTTCCAAATTTTGTTTGTTTTTTTGTTCCCGTTTTTTTTCTTCACTTTCAAAAGCGCTGCCTTTTTTTAGGCCAGCGTTAAAATCTGGGTGTTTTGGGAGTGCTGACAAACGGTTTTTTAGGGTTAGGGCTAAAGTAGGGTTAGGGTTAGGCCTTGAGATTCCCTACCAGATAAACTTTGAATCAGCCAAAACGGTTGAGTGGTTTGGCGGTTAGAGCCATTTTAGTGAATCAACTTTTTTGGCAGCGCGCACCTGTAAACAGGCCTCCAAACACCCAGATCGTAACGGCGCCCTTTTTTATATCCCGCGCTCGGCGCTGCCAACACTTCATATCACGCATCAAATCAATCAATCAATCAATTGTTGTCACGGATCATTTCCGAATAACATCGTCACCAGGGCTAAACTTTGTAGCAATTGGAGTTTTGAACTCGGCTTGCGCCTTGCAATAGTTACTGCTGCATTTTCTATGGAGGAACTAATTTATTATTTAACCTTTTCTAAAAATTCTATGGTTAACCTTTTTTCCCTCCTTGCAGGATCAGGACACTTTATGGTATGTCCACCGGATAAATGCATATCGAACACGGGGAAGAAGACGCCCTCATGAATCATTCATACACATACACAATCACTGATGACAACAACTCAACATTCCGGGTTCATGGACTCAAAAACTCTGTCCCTAAAATCATCTTGACAGCCTTCTTAACGCTTCTTTCTGGTGGTGGACTACTCCTGGTGATGCACTGGTACCCTAACGTTGAAGTTATCTTGACTAAAAAGAAGGCAAAACTGAGAGAAGCAACCTATGTCCACGTACAATCTACTGTCACTGAAATTCAGGGGGTATCCAAAATCAGGCAAACTGAGGAAGGGCGGAACTTTACTTTCCAATACCTCAAGTATCAATGGAATGATGAACAATTTAACAGTATCAGGGGGCTAGAAAATCTTTATTATTCGGATATCCACGCCATGAGCAGCGGACTGATCCAGGAGGTCCTATCTTTTAAGTTGTTACGATACGGTTACAACATTATTGACGTCCCAATCCCCTCGTACATCAAACTATTTTTCAAAGAGATCATCCAGCCGTTTTACATCTTCCAGATATTTGCGGTGGCTCTCTGGATGTGGGATGACTACAGACTGTACGCCACTGCCATCATCATCATCTCTCTAGTTTCAATTGGCATCACTATTGTGGAGCAGAGAGGACAGAACAAGAAGATACACGATATGGCAGCCTCGTCCATTGATGTACATGTGTTGAGAGATGGTATTGAGACTGTTCTTCCTTCAAGTGAGCTGGTGCCGGGAGATGCCCTCCTTATACCTCGGGAGGGACTACTGCTGTGCTGTGATGCTGTCCTGGTGTCTGGGTCTGCCATTGTGAATGAATGTGCTTTAACTGGAGAGAGTGTACCGGTAACTAAAGCCCCTATCCCCTACATTTCCAAGTATGTATATGAGGAAGGAGGAAACTCGGAGAGTAAGAGTGAGTTTAAAGTGACTGAAGACAAAATTTACGATTCAGCCGCGGATAAGAAGTTCTCACTTTACTCCGGGACTGCAGTGATCCAGAGCAAGCCTGGTTCTGGTGATAACTCTGTGGCTATTGTAATTAGAACGGGTTTCAACACATTCAAAGGCTCCCTCATTCGGTCCATCCTGTGCCCGAAACCGATCAAGTTTGATTTTGAGACGGATGCTAAACGGTTCATCACCATGTTATCCTTCTTCGCTGCTTGTGGGTTCATCTATACTGCATACATTTCCCTCAAGTTGGGTGGTTCAATTGGTAAGACCCTGAGGTTGGGTTTAGACCTGGTAACTGTGGTTGTTCCCCCTGCGCTCCCTGCTGCCCTGACCATTGGAGTTTTGTATGCTGTCCAACGACTCAAATCCTATAAGATCTTCTGCATTGAACCCCAGCGGATTAACTTCTGTGGGAAGATCCAGTACATCTGTTTTGATAAAACAGGAACACTCACAGAGGACGGGTTGACGGTTCTCTCCGCCATTCCGAGTACAGAGAAGGGGTTTAGTGAGCCAGTAACAACAGGGGAAGGCCTATCCCAGCACCAACTCCTCCAATCAGCGCTAGCAAGTTGTCACGAGATCAGCACGATCAAAGGAGAGTTGGTAGGGGATCCTCTAGATGTGGAGATGTTCAAGTTTACTGGCTGGGAGATTGATGATGATGGTGATGTTGTGGTTGCCATGGTTAAACCACGCTCCTCACCAAGTGTTTACAGTAACCCTGAATTGGTGTCTGAGGATCCTGAGATTGGAATTATCCGAGCTTTTCCCTTCACATCCGACCTGCAGCGAATGTCAGTTGTTTGCAAGGACCTGAATGGAGGAGATGACCTGGTTGTGTTTTGTAAAGGATCCCCTGAAATGATCGCCTCCCTTTCCTCCCCTGACTCAATCCCAGCTGACTTCGAGGAGACTCTTCTCTCTTATACCTCTGAGGGGTTCCGAGTGATCGCATTTGCCTGGAAGCCCCTGGACATGCCTTGGCACAGCGTCCAGACGATGCCTCGTAGCGGAGCGGAGTGTGGCCTCCAGTTCATAGGACTGCTTGTGATGGAGAATCATTTGAAGGAAGATACCACTCAGTGCATCACAGAGTTGTCGCTTAGCAACACCCAGGTCTGCATGGTTACCGGGGATAACATTCTCACAGCGATAACTGTGGGTAAAAAGTGTGGTATAATACCATCTGTAAACCATGATGTGATCCTAATGAAACCAGCCAACCGGGAGGGTAGAGGGGTGGCATTACAGTTGGACTTCAGGGAGGATAGCTCAGTGGTATTATCTGATTGTTACACTGTTCAAGAGGTAGTGGAGGTACTGAACCAACTCAGTTCCAAACAGCATGTATTTGCAGTAGTCTTCAGCGGCATTTACCTCTCATCTCAACCTTCCATCCCATCCTGTATGATCTCCTGCTCACCAGGGGTAAGATATTTGCACGGATGAAGCCGGGTCAGAAGCAGCAGCTAGTTGAAGATCTCCAGAAACTGGGCTACATAGTTTCCATGTGTGGGGATGGGGCTAATGACTGTGGAGCCCTCAAGGCATCATCACGCAGGAGTTAGTTTATCTGAGGCTGAGGCGTCCATTGCAGCACCCTTCACCTCCACCACCCCTTCCATATCGTGCATGTTAGAGGTGTTGAGACAGGGTAGGGCAGCCCTTGTAACGGCCTCTGTCACATTCCGATTCATGGCCATGTACTCCATGATCCAGTTCATATCGGTGCTCCTCCATTACTCCTTTGGATCCAACTTGACTGACTCCCAGTTTCTCTTTATTGACCTGTTTGTGATTAGCGGGATAGCTGCCACCCTGGGACGGAGCCAGCCAGCGAGGGAGTTAGCACCCACTACACCCCAGTCCCAACTTGTGGACTTGAGGGTCTTTGTGCTCCTTGTATCACACGTCATCCTTACTGGTGCTGTACAGGTAAACTATAAATGTGCACTGATTTCACCCCTTTCTAACTATCTCCTGCCACTTTGCCCCATTAAGCCCTAGCCCTCCCATTTAAACCTAGCCCTCCCATTTACACCTAGCCCTACTTTTCGAAGAGTCCCACCCTGCTGACAAGCTAAGTAATGGAGGGTGGGACACTTTAAAAAATCTGATCTATCGCCAATTTCCTACAGCTGTCTCTGTTGCAATATTTGAAATCCCAGCCGTTCTTTACGCCCTTTTCACCAAACGATGAGCTTAAGGAGGGAGCTTGCTTTGAAAACACCGCCCTTTTTACTATCTCTGGATTTCAATATGCCCTATACGGCCTTGTACTTATGAAGGGAGCTCCCCACCGAATGTAAGTACTTGTATTTCAGTATTGTGCGATGCGCTATGTGGAGGCCCTGCCTTGGTATGTACCATACATACCCCCTCCAAACCTCCGACCACTGCCCTGTATGGACAACACTGGTATTTTTGTATTGTCCCAGTATCAGTACAGTCTATATGGTTTAGTGCTGAATTCAGGCCCACCATTTAGAGAGTAAGTGTTGTACAAACCGGCCTAATGAACAAAGCGAGATGTATAACCACATGGGATAATGTTATAAAGTGTACAATTTAGCATGAAACTCCATAGTCGTGAATTAAAACGACATTTTAAACAAAAAAATAATTTAGTGAGACAACTATGACAATTCAACTAATTTATAGTACTAGCTACCACCACTCAGCCGCCGTTAACTCAACATTATCCCCTTCAGGCCCGTTTACAAAAACTGGTTGTTCCTGATAGTGTATTGTAACATGCACTGTCATGACTGGTCTATTCATCTTCCAGCCCTTTCCCTTGGCTTACTCGGCCTCATGAACCTGGTCTCTTTTGAAACCTTCTCTGTACAGGTACATTCTTGTTATGTGTTCTAACCATCCCTCGACCCTCACGGGGCGTAGTGAGAGAGTGTCGAACAAGACAAGTACATACATCCAGTGTGTTGCGTGCTTGTAACCTGAACTTGACTTAAACTCCATTTCTCTGTCCTCAGATAACGTTTGTGATGGGGGTTACTATCAACTTGCTACTGGCTGCCATTATAGAGATGGTGTTCAGCGGCCGTACAATCACAAGGTAGGTGGTGATGTACAAAACACAAATATGGGACTTCTTGAGAGCGTGGGGTTGGAGAGAGAGTTTAGTTGCTAAGTAACCACTGACCTGCTCACTTGTTTTGTGAGTGTGGATGCTGGTCCCCCAGTGTAATTGTATCAGTAGCACCAGATAAGGGGGGGGGGGGGACACGCGAGAGCTGCTGCACTAGACACACATTTATCCGCCCCATATTCATTCAAAATGTGACAATTTATAATTCCACAAAGAAAATATCCTCAAAATCACATCATGGGGTGATCATATTGGGATTATTGTATTTCTGAAATAACAGTTTGTCCCCGAATAGGTTTTTGGAAAATGTCCGGTTCTTTAGCCGACCGAAGGCCCGGTACATCCAGATCCAAGATCAATGGGGAGCTGCTTACAGTGATTTTACCTCTAAAAACTTCTACAAATAACAGCGTTTACTGTTGAACTGCTCCTTTTCCTTACGATGTATGGAAAAGAGGATCTTATCTCATATCTGTATTGACTACTGAGCGAGTCAAGAGATAGACAATTTAGTAGTGTGTAGTGGATCTGCCGTGATAGAATATTATGACATTATTCGTGCTTTTTACTCGATATTTCTATCATTTACATGGGTTACTGTAAATCTCTTTCTAATGATCAGAAGTTTACCAGATTTTGTGATTAAATTATTGTATGTAAAGTTGATTATTTAAACCGAAAAATTCTGAGATTATTTTAGAAAATATTAGCCAATTTAAATTAATTATTTTTCTCTAAAAATTTTGTGTTTTACTGTTTGCATATTATATGATTTATACTTTTCCCTTCTCAGCGGATGACCAAAAAAGGGAAGGTTAACTATCTAATACCCAGCTATCTGCTGCAGTAACACAGATCCCCTTCAGGCCCGTTTATCACAACTGGTTGTCCCAGATAGATTTATAACATGCACTGTCCTGACTGCTGACTGGTCTATTCATCTTTCAGCCATCTTTCTGGCTTACCAACCTCATGAACCTGGTCTCTTTTGAAACCTTCTCTTTACAGGTACACAGACATAACTTTTGATATAGTTCGCGAACGTTCGTGCATTTAGTCAAAACCTTATTTTACTTCGAGTGTCGCTCTCTTTATTGGCTTGCTCTATCCTTCCTGCTCTCTGCTTTCTGCTCTCTCTCTGCTTCCCTCTCTTTATTTCTATATCTATATCTCAGATAACGTGCGTCATGGGTGTTACTATTAACTCAATCCTGGCAGCCATTATAGAGATGTTGTTCACCGGACGGTTAATCACAAGGTAAGCGGGAGGGGGATCACGTCATAAAATCACGTAGTGGCTAGAGGGGTGTACAAAAATATAAATCTAGCTTTCTATATACCCGTCTGGTTCATTTGTTCAGCCCAGAGAGAATGATAAAAACTCTGATAATCATAGCTTTCTATCACCATGAAATTTTGAGCCAGGGGAGGTGGTGATTGCAGTGAGGTTTGACTTTTTATATAGAGTGGTGCTGTATGATTTGAGAATCTCAAGACCCTTCATCGGGCGAGAGAGAGTTTGCTGCAGTAGGAGTTTGGTTGCTAAGTGACCCGCTCAGCCGTTTTGTGAATGTAATTGTATCAGCAGCACCAGATAAGGGGGAACACTAGACGCACATTTATCCGCCCCATATATTTACAACGTGACAATAAACCCGTTGTTTTCCCAGGTTCCTAGATAATGTCCCAAACTTTAGCCGACCAAAGGCCCGCTACCTCCAGACCCAAGATCAATGGGACGCAGTATACCGTACAATTTCTACAAATAACACTTGCACGTAATATTGGTATCGAAGATGTTAATATGGTGGTGAGGGTTCGCAGAAGGAAGGTGTTAGGAAGGTGGACCAATGGAAACACGGTAGATAACGGGTGGGTATAACAAAATAGACGGAATAGGTAGTACAACGTTATGGTAGTTTGATATTGGGAATCTGACAAAGTGCTTGTCATCTCAAAACTCATTCGATCTTCACAAAAAGCACGTGCACGCACTCGATATGCTCTTATCGAGTGCGCCCCTTATAAGGTCATTAGGTCACACACTAAAGATCTGCTCGCACGTTACGTCCGGTAGGCGGTAACGCAAACAATTGCGACAGTGTGTCCCACAGAACAAAACACTCATGACATACAGCTCATGACAGAAGACACCTTCGCGGCCTTCGTTACCAACACGTAATATAGGGTCTGAGTGAATCAAGGGAGGGAAATAATGAGATAATTACTGGTGTAGTGGATTTGAAATGACATATCATATGCATGCTTTTTACTCAAGAAGACGAAAAGAAAAAAGAAGAAAATAAAAACAGGAAAAGACAGAAAAAAAGAAAAAAAAAAAGAAGGGAACGGGTTGATTCGTACCCCTTCATGTGAACCGTTTATTTTGGAGCAAATTGTTCCGAAAGGTATTTTTCCAAATTGGAGTTTAAGTGATTTTGTGATTTTGACTTTTTGTGATTAAATTATTGTTTTTTAAGTTGATTATTTGAACCGAAAAATGGTGACTTTGTTTTATAAAATGTTTTAAATTAGGGTAAGCTGGGGTAAAATGGCCCATTTTTTAACGTTTTAGGTTCTAAAATACGCAATTTATACAGCAGGAAGAAAAAAATTATATAGGCTATCCAATGAAACCTTTTCCTTTCAGCCGAGCTAAATTTTAAAATCTACAAGTTTTATTTAATGGGTTAATTAATCAATTCAAATAATTTGGTGAGGCGTTTTTTGGAAAATTTGCACCTGGGCAAAGTGGCCCAAGCCAATAGCATTGCTCGATTTTATCACGTGCCTGGTGTTGTTAGACGAAACGATCAAACTAGGGGCAAAGTGGCCCATGTTCTGCACCGGAACATGGGCCACTTTGCCCCTAATTTGATCGTCTGTACTACATTTTTGTGCATTCCAATGTCACGTGGTATTGCAGGCGCCATTTCATTGGTCCTAGAGGTGGGCCACTTTGCCCCAGACCGGACCACTTTGCCCCGGAGAGTGGGCCATATTTGCCCCGATTTCACTAAATTGACAATTAAGACAACAAAAATGCCAATTTCTTCAAAAATTTTTATACCACGTTTTAGAGAATTATAAAGCCTAACTGGCAGTTTTTGCAAAATTAAAATCGGCCAACCCAAACAGAAATGACAGCAGTTTTAAAGCGAAAATTCGGAACAGAACGAGCAGGTCTCCGCTGGAGAAAAAGTCACGTGACCACATGTAATAACTAGGGCCACTTTGCCCCATACATGGGCCACTTTACCCCACGGGCCATTTTACCCCAGCTTACCCTAATTATCTTTCTTTAAACAAGTTGCGTTTTCATTTTCATAACATAATGATTCATGTTATCTCTAATTGTCTCTAATTTCTCTTCTTATAGGATGACAAAGAAAGGGAAAGGTGTCAATGTCAGCAAACCACATTACACTGGAACATCTAATATAGCCTCTAAAAAGTAACCAATCTTGTTTTATTGTAAATTCAGATTCATTCACAAAATTTAGTTCTGCGAGAACTGATTTCCATAATTATATCCCAGCTAATACTTGACTTGCTCGACCCTCTTTCCATGAAAAGGAGGGTTAGAACAAGCTAATATATCTTCTCTCCTGACAGGTCTGCTACACCTGACTGTCCTCCTCCGCCACCTGCTGCTGCTGCTGCAGTTACCACTCCTCCAGTCCCCAGCTCCCCCGGACCCCCACCCGGGGAGATTGCTAAAGACTTTGAGTTGTTAGCATTCCTGGTTTGCTTTATTACCTTACACAACATAACAGTACATAATGGGGTAGGTAATGGGGTTTGTAGTACCATTCAGTAAAAGGGAAATTGAGAACCCGTTTAGTAGTTTGAGTTGGTCACGAAATGACTCCTCACTCACTCTGAGGGGCCTGATTTGTGCCTTCTCCTTATCTTATCTCATTTCAGCACTGGCATAGTGTTAACAAGGAGATGCTATTGATTTCCCTGACTGTACTGTCCTACAAACCAATACTAGCACTCACAACTCTTGTAAGTTCAGTCTATCCTACATTTAGATTACTCTGGCTCATGCAACTCTGGCTCATAGAATCTATGAGCCAGAATTGTAGGTCACCCCCTCACTTGTGCCGCAATTCTCTGTGTGTAACTTTCCCATGACACTGTATACCACGGAGCACTTTAACTGTACTAACACCAATAACTTTGCAGTTCAAAAGTGGTCTAATGAGAGGGATCAGTAATGTATTGGTAAAGGCAGTGTTTGTTGTGATAGTTGGGGGAACTCTCTACTCTATTCTACCGCAAGTTCTCGAACCAGGAGCCGCTACCATGATTCCATTGTGAGTTTAGAATGTTTGTACCCCCGCTCTGAGATCCCCATTATAATACTGGCCTTATCCGACCCTCCTTCCCCGCGCCCCGGGTTTGAACAAAACAAACAATAACCGAGGAAGCATATTATGCCGCATGAGAGAAGTCATAATAAGTTACATCATAGCCAAAAATGTATTTCTGTCGGCCTCGTTTAATTTTCTTGGTTTCTTCTTTAACAGTCCATATGTTCCATCCAGTAAAGTCCATTTTTATTCAACTGTTCACCCCTCAACTCGTGCGCGTGCGATATTTTAATTTACGCTGCGCGCGCTACACGTTAACATGTGATAAACGCGCAAAACAATTCCGCGCACGACTTTGGGGGGTGAACAGTTGAAAAAAAATGGACTTTATCCACAAAATGGCAAAATGTGTAATATCAAATATCATTGACGTTTGCTTTCCTTTTCTCAAGACAGCAGAATTCGATCTGTGCGTAACGCGCGGGGTGTCATTGGTAGGGGTAGTGGCGCGCAAGTCGGAAAACCATCTCCCGGAGTCCCCCATCTTACCGGTACCTGTTGTTCTGGTTTATATATTTAGCCATGGTGCTATCTCATTAGGGAGTGGGTGTAGACACACCTCTGTCCAGCTGCGAGAGAAGGTTCCTACTTGTAAGTTCCTAGGAATTTATAACCTTACACGTCGCACCAAGAAAATAGTAGGTATGTGTTTGCCTGAGCACATAAGCTATAAGCATATCTCAATCCTCCACATATTTTAAACCCCCTTTATTTCAGCGTCACTCTGGTGTTCCTGATGTCAGATAAACCCGCTGCCTTCATTGTGCCTCCCATTTCAAAAGGAGCTGGGGCCGAGGAGCTGCGGACACATGTTGACTCCCTAACTAGCCAACTAATCAAGAGACTTGAAAGAGTGGTGGTCTACTTCATGTGCATCAACTTTATTGGCCTTTACCTACCCTTTCTATTTGATAAACCTACTACTATTGCCAAGAGTAGCAGTTGTGTTGGAACACAGAGAATAGCTGCTATTATCCACCTTGCTGTTTTACTAATATCCCAGGTAAAACATGCATGTTATTAGTCGCCTGACACTGTGTTCGTGCTCCCTCTAACATAGAAAGAAAGTATGAGCAATTCAAATTATTCGGGGTCGAACGTAGCAAATTCTTGAGCCTTGAGTCAACCCCTTGACACCCCCTCTCATCCCCGGCCCTTGTATTGAGTAGCTTCCTCCTCTCCTTTCACCCTTCCTCCATCAGGTATTCACTGTTGATCTAGTTATGGGGCTACACGAGGCATCCCTCAGTATTGGAAGGTGGCAGACTGCAGTAGTCTCAACTGGCAGTAACTCTAACATACCCGAGTAAGTTACTTGTTTTACCCCTTCAAACATATGATGCCAGATGTCCTCCTACGACTCCTACGTCTCACTACTGACTTCATTCATGTTCATACATAGTATGACAACCTATAAAGACCTAATTCCCCTCCTAATTAGTAATCCCCCTCCTAATCCCCAGGTGGAAGGAAGGAACACAATACGAGGAGGGAAGTGTTGTGCGACACAGGGACACAACCTACCTAGCCAGTTCACCAAGTCTCACATCTGCCCACCCCGAAAGCAACAGTCAAGTCGTGATCTATAGTTTTTTCTGCAAACCGTTCCGTGTACTGAAAATACTGACACTCATTGAAGGTACACATAATGGAGTAATAAGATATTTCCCATATCCTTGCTTGACGACATAGCTGTTTGATGACTGGGCCCAGTCCACCTCTCTACAAATTCAACTTCTTCTAACCCCAAAACTATCTTTCAGCTGTAGTAGTGGTGGTACTATTCTACCAGTGTTTATCTCTACACTATTACCAGCAATTCCTGCCCACTGCCTTCATCATATTCCTACACCTTGATACCATCTTCTCTCTAGCCCGAACTGCCAAATTGATTTACACCGAGAAGTCCAAAAACAATTAGGCTCTTCTGTCTGTGGTATCGACAAGGGACATTGCTACCATTTTTATCATTATCAATATGTGTTATTTGCTCTTGGGGTTCATTTGTTTCATAATATTGCGATATTTATTAATAGTGTTTTAAAGTAAGTTCTCATGTTTTAATTTGAGTACAGTCTGGCTTCAAGGCAGGTCATGAAATGGTAGGGCTGAGCTGAAAATAACGCTAAATTTTATGTACGTGTGCGCGTTTATTCTTTGCGCGTTGTATCAGCCGCGCGGCAAAATTGTGGAAAACATGAATTCAAAAATTTTAAAACTTTCTATTCATTTTTCAAACTTTTCACTTTTTAAACTTTCATTTTCACTCTGTTGTTTGGAATGCGCTGCAGCCCCCTCATGCGCGCACCCCCGCAAGGGGCCTGCAACGTATGCCAACTCTGTTGTCGACTTTTAGCTATGTTTATCCATTTGTAGACCAATGAAGGCTATCATTATTCACAGCTTACACATAGCTTTCTTTTAGCTGTAGAATGTCGGCGGGTCCACGTCGGAAGCAGCAGGCTAAGGTCGAGCCAGAGCAGCTGATTCGCCTGGAGGGAAGCTCATCCTCCTCGAAACGGTCCCATGATGGTTAGTAGTGAGCGTTGTTGGTTTGCAATTATATTTTAAGATATTCATGATATTTTCCCTATTCAGAATCGTCCTTGAAAGATTTCAACAAAAGACAAAAGGGCATTGGAGACGAGATAATGACGGGTAAAAACCATGTCAACCCAAAACTGATTCTTCATCTTGCTAAGAGCACTAAAGAGGAGGGAATGACAAAAGCGAAAATGAATGCAATAATTTGTCAGGCATTAAGACAGTTGAAATCAGATAAAACCGGGTCAGAGAAAGCATGGTTTATGAGTCTTGTAACACTAGCTAAAACGAAGAGCGACCTGTTCACATCTGATAAAATAACAGAGGTTCTTACTGGATACTTGGAGAGGGACCCTGTCCTTCACAAGAGCCGCAACGCATCTCTACTCCCTGTCCTTTCCTGGTCTCTCCTCATGACCGCCTACAAGAAATACGAAAACTGGCCCGAACTATTTGTGAAGCTGTATGTTTGTGATGCCATATCAGATAGAGTCTGGTGCGAGAATCCCATGTGTAAACCTACCTGTACAGATATTGCCAGGGTGTTTGGGACTCTGAAACCCTCCTCAATCACACCCTCTGGAGCCATGCTGGGCAAGATGAAGAGCGACAATGATCCCATGGGTAAGTGGATATCACACACTAGGCATTAATAGTTTACTAGCTGTTTCTAGCACACAAACACTAGTAATCAATAGTTTACTAGCTGTTTTCTAAACTGATTGTATTTCAGGGTCTGGTAGTGTACCAAGCGAGGAATCTTCGGACAGCAGCGACTCACTTCAAGGATGCTCTAGGTTAGTTCTCATACAGTCTGATATTGTATTATGTTATATTGTGTTATGTTATGTTCTACCGAGAGAGAGACATAGTATTTTGTCAAACAATGTAATGTGTTTTTAGATCTTTGGTATATGATATAGTTTCTTACAATTGCTTTCTTCTGCAGGTACAAAAACAGTGCAGTGTTGGAGTCGATTGAAGAGTATGTGGTTGAAACGGTCACCGAGTACTTCAACAACAAGAAATCAGTAGATAACATGACACGGAACTTTGTCAAGTTCCTGTGTTCCACATGCGGCTATCAGGAGCTGAGAAAACTTGCCGTCTCCAAACTAGATTCCTTCCTAAACAGCACAAAACTAGCCCGTCCTGCTCAGGATCTTCTCTCATACATCGCGTGTAATGCTAAAACTGGTTCTCCTGATGATATTGAGGTGGTTCAGAAGCTAGCGACCCTGCCAATCAAATCTAAACCCATCGCTAACTTCTACACCAGCTGTATGAAGGAGGTCGTCAGTGCGAACAGTGCCAACCTAGAACATGTGATCAGGGCGATTATCAGGAACGAGTTGAGTACCAATCGGAATCCACCTAACATGCAGGTTTTAGTTGCCCTTTTCTCGGTCGAACCTGACAAGTCTGCCGTGGTCTTGGCACACGCTTTCCAGGAATTACTAGTTCAGCCTGAGGACAACCTGAGGAATCTGAGACTGTTACTCAGAGAGATCTCACGGTGTATGCAATTCGAGTTAAAGTTCTCCCAGTTCGCTCTGGCCCTAATGCAGGAGATCACCCTCCCCGCATTTAAAGCTGGGGACCAGCGACTCCAAGAGCGTGTCTTCCTCTCTCTAGTCAGCCTTGTGTGTCTCACCATCATGCTAAGTTGTAAACCCTCCATCCGAGAAATAGCCATGTCCTCTACTAAGACTGATGTCCTACCTCTGATCAGGTTCCAAAGTGAGGTGGCTGATATGCAGAAGAATGCAGGTATGGTGGCTTGCACAAGATAGTTCCTGCACAGTACAGGGTTACTGGTAAACAGTACTGCAGTGCACTTACGTCAGGTCCTGTTTATGGAGGATCCAGCGGTGTACTCCACCAAGGACAATTGGCCCAGTGAGAGTGATAGAGATATGGTAGTGTCGCTGTGTGGAGAGGTGCCCACTGTTGGAGAATACTCTAATGAGGTTGGGTGTTATTGGCTCTCTAAACACCCTGCCCCTCCGACCTCAGGATGTCCTAGCGGTTATTAATCATGTTGTGAAGAGGGCTGCCGGCCTAGATTCAGATACATGACGTTACCCACACCCCTCCAAATAACAGGGCAGACCTATCAACAGCCTCGATGTGATACAGATGTTACTCCGGCTCGCAGAGTACAAGAACACAAGTGCTAAATTCCCCGATGACTACACACCTCCCCACCTTGGTTATCTCGTCCCATTACTGGAGATCCTGGCAGATCCTGCTTGGTACTAGCTGCGTTCAACCCCACCACGGTGGGTGCACTAGCCTGGGAGAAGCACCCTACACTGAGAGGGCCTGATGGAGATGGTTAATAACTAACAACTACCAGTTCCCTCCCAACTCCTTCAACTATCAGGAGACTTTGTTAGCTGAGAAGCAGCTGATAACCGCCGAGGAGAGTGACATTCCTGGTATTTGAGGGTCACCTAGCAGCTAGTAGGGGTGTCAAGATCAGTAAAATGAACAGTCAGTTACTGAAACCAGCTCATGGTGGTGAGAGAGAATAATGAGGGTAGTCCTATGAGGCGCCCTCCGCAAGCAGTCCTGGAGCAGATCAGACTCCTAGCGATGGAGCTACATCTTAGTCACAGGACTTGTGTAAAAGCAGGGAACCTGACTTCTTGTTGGATATTATCAAACAAGCAGGGAACCAGTCAGTCAATGTCATGGCTGTCTGAGTTGGTGAAATCTTCCGAGAACTCTTTCGAACTCCTCCCTGCTCCCTGTCTGTGCGAGTTCCTCCTACAAGACATTCAGAACACCAAGCGACCTGTACTTGCTGAAGCGACTTCAGTCCATAATCCTGGGAAGTAGTGACCCCTGCCCAGACATCTAGAGATAGTATCTTACTTCACCAGCAAACTATCAGCTAGTTACACAGTCCGGTACCGGGCTATAAAGGGGCTCAAGACCATCTTCAACAGGCGGCTGGATGACTCTAATGAGGGGATGGCTGCTGGGAGATCTGGTAAACATCCCCCAACACAACCACGTAAAGGACACTGTTTGTGAAGAACTGGTTAAAGCCCTCTCAGTAGAAGCACGATGGAGCCCTCCTGGAGTCGTATCTAGTGTACATCTGCAAACACTCACCCAAGGGTGCTCGTAGGGCTGCTGCACTGAGTATAGCTAGCGTGTTTGCCGCTCGAAGTCATGTTATGTATGGGGTGGTGGGAAAAACAGTGCTGCCCTGTTTGTCAGATTTGTTCCTGGAGTACATCAATGGGAGTAGTGGAAAGAAGAGAGGAGGAGGGGGAGGAGGGATGATACCTCTAAAGAATGGGGAACACAGTGTAGAGACGGTGATTTTACAGGCTATTCTAGTCCTTATGACATGCCAGGGAAGGGGACACTTTGATAGATCATCCTTCAAATCCCTCCTGCTACCTAAACCTGATTTCCTGGCACCACACGCGGGGAACATTTGCACCCCCTTCCTTATACCTCGTCTCCTGGACTCCAATATTCCAGCCCTCCAATCCCTTGCTATCACCACCCTGAGTGATGACGACATGGTCGAGCTACTCCAAAGTTTCTCCATCACAGAAGCTGCAGCCACATACCTTCTCAAACAGCTCAACAAAGACAATAAATTCAGGAGCCGTGTGGAGGCTGATGAGGAATTACTGGTCCATATCCAGGCTTGGAACATCTCCGGAATACCGGGCCTTGAAAACCTCAAGGAGGTTAAAAGTGAGCCGATCGATAATGACTTTGCGAAGGAGGAGATGATGGAGGTGACTCCAGTTGATAACCGAGATTGGACGGACTACGTCAGGGAGATATTTGAGGAGGATTCTGTTTCCAGTCAGAACTACCTGATGATGTGCTGTCTACAAAACAGGAATGTCGAGGAGATATGCCTGACTCTGTTTGTGTGGGCCCAAGATCGAGAGATCCCCCGGAAGCACCATCCGTTTCTTGGGATTGCTATGCCTATACTTGCTGAGAAGTGCAGGAATAAAGACATTCTGGTGAAGCTACAAACTGCTCTGAAGGAGAAAGTGTGGGGGTTTGCTGGAACCCAAGAAATCTGTTGATGGTAGTGGCCTCCTTGATCTTTGGTGTTCGGATCCCTCTAGCGAAGATTTCAACTCTGTTTTGTCCGCTTTAGAGCTGTTGGACTTGTCACGAGATGCTGTAAAGGCAGGGGGCACATGGAGGAGGGCGAATCAAAACTGCCATCAGGAATAACGGTCAACATGGGATTGAGCTAGAGAAGTTGATAAACCTGATAGTTAAACAGATGATGGGATCTCCCAATAGTGCGGGCCTCTTCATGGACTGGCTGCATGTCCTATCTCCCGATCTGAATTGTGTGAAACTCTTCCTCGAGGCGGGGGATACAGTTCCAGTTTCACTCCAGCGTTACATCCTAACAATGGTGTGTAGTAGTAGTGGATGGGACACAATTCACCGGTGCATCACCCACTTCCTCTCCACCCCCTCCACATTCGACTCCTCCCTCATCCTGGACTTTCTCCAGGGGTGCTGCAACAATGAGAGGATTTGGCAGGGGGCCAACAGTCAGAGGGGCACCCACAAGGGTCAGCTGAAACTCACCTTCCCCCAGCTATGGAGACTGTGTGAGTTGGTGTTAGATGAGACACTGACATGTGAGGGGAACGGCCACAAGCAGATGATACTTCTGTCCTGGAGGTTACCCCTCATCAACTCACCCCTACACAAAGACCACCTGCCGGACCTGATAAACCGACTACAGAGGAACACCCACCGGTGCAGTAAACTCCTTATCCTGTCTCTCTATCTGGCTGAACCATCCTCCTTCACTAACTCCAGTACTTCAGCTATGTTGTTAGATAGTGCCCTGACCCTCACAGACACAGCCACCTCTTGTGATGCCCTATTCCATCAGCTGATAAACAATGTAGTTGATAACAAGAAGAATTCAGCTAGTGGGTACATACTGTTGAAGAGGGCTGCTGCTAGGAACTCACCGCTTGTTCTCAGACACTTGGAGCTGTTAACATCAGCCCTTGGTAACCCTACCTCAGCTACTAAAAACGAGTTTATCCACTCCAATCATGGATCTGTGTTTATCAGCGTGATTGGGATCCTAGAGGCATTGGGGTTGTCCCTCTTCAAAGTTGTAGACACGGCCATGCCCCTGCTCCGTGAGTGTCTAGACTTCATTGTCGTTCATGCCAAGCATCAGATCAGGTTATACAGCTCAACAGTGGTGACGTTCTCTCAGATCCTCCTGCTATTCCTTGATTGTGACAGAGGTAACGCTACCAAGCTCCTTACTAGTGATTATGTAGAGAGGTTGGAGAGGGTTGATAACATGATGCGTCCACGGGATCCAGTTGTTGGACAGCTGATTGAGTGTCTCAAGAACGATAGTACTGCCAAGGTTTCTACTTTTGATGAGTCCCAAATGTTGCCATACCTTGCAAAGCTGTCCCTTGAAAGCCCTGAAAATCTGAACATTCTCCAAGACTTGGACGCAGGTAGTATGAGGAAACCTAGTGTGCTGAAGATGTTCCTTGATGAGATCTGTAGAAGGATGGAGAGTGATCATATCGAGTATAGGACCTTGGCTCACAAACTAGCGATTAGGCACGTGCGACACAGACCCGGGGACAGTGGGGTGGTTGTTGGGTATGTGGTGGATGCACTTCAGAGTCAGTATCAGGATGTGATACGGTCTGCTGTGGTGGAGATGCCAGAACTGGTGCTGTTGGCAACAGGGGCTGAGGGGGTTAGGTTGATGAAGATGGCGTACAAGGCAGTGTGTGCTAGTAGAGTGGATGTAGTACCTGAGTTTATGACTATTATCAAAACTGTCATAACTTCTTCAGATTTGTTTTAGAAACTGAGTTTTTGTTTTGATTTAAAATTATACAATGCGAATCACTTTATATTCTGACACAAGATAACTTCAAGTTATTGATATGATTTCTTCCCCATTATTACATGCTCAATTTAACATCTCTCTCGTTATTTAGCTAGTGATGAGTAGTTGCGGAGCGACGGTAGTGAAGTGCCCTGATCCAAAGTTAGCTGCACTAAACAGGATCATTGTCAGCATTCAGCAACCAGGTACCCAACAACTCTTCTGAATCACTAAAGTACTTGACCAGTGACCACCATGTTATATCTCTTTAGTCTTCAGAATTACTTCAGCTTCAGTTATATCTCTTTAGTCTTCAGAATTACTTCAGCTTCAGTTATATCTCTTTAGTCTTCAGAATTACTTCAGCTTCACTATTTCATGTGTTCAGGATTCAATGAGAAGAGTATTATTAGTATCACAAAGAGGAATGGGCAGACGTCACTTCATGGGGTAATAATGAATGCCAAGATAGCTCCTAACACTATTGGGCTGACTGGAGCTGATAGGACGTGGCTGGCAGTACCCTTAGACGAAAAGGTACTGTGTATAACTTGGAGTTCGAGTCTTGTTTCAATATGAACTGAATCATTAATTCATATTATTTTGAGTTTCAAATAAAACCTGATCTTTCTAACCCATACAACCCTCATTCTAGGTGACAATAGCACCTGTCAGTCCCCAAGGTTTGGCCATGGCCTGTATGGTAACATTTTCCATTGAGTTTTATCAAAAGGCCAAAGCGACTAAGAACGCTCTTGATACAGATCTATTGGGGAGAGAGTTTACTATGAAACATCCTGATCAACCAGTTCAAATTGGGCAAAAGGTTTGTTGGAATGCAGAAATTCTCACGGAAAAACACTAACTCGACCCCCACTTACTTTCTGGACCCCCTCCCCCACTGGAACATATTTAGTAGTCACTAACTGTAACCAATTGATTGCTTCCTTCCAGATGGTGTTATCGGTACCTGATACTCCTACTCTAATGCTGACTGTACTCAAGATAAGCACAACCAACTATGACATGTCTAAAGTTGATGAAAAGGCGAAACTTGGCCTGCTCTACAGTAACTCTGAGGTACTGAAACACAATTGAAAGTGCTTAAAACTCATTCGGTTTCTCTCCAATTAACCAGTCCAAGATTAGATATGAGAAATCCAAACATTCCACACCAGATTCGGTTCGAGGCGGACAAAGAGTCAGGAGCCTTGTTGAAGGGAGGGGCAGTGGGTATGACGGCAGGTCCTACCATTATCAACCCAACATGGAACTTTGAAGAAATGGGAATTGGTGGATTGAACACCGAGTTTAGTGCTATCTTCAGACGAGCCTTTGCATCCCGGCTGTTCCCGTCCAACATCATTGCTGATCTAGGAATCAAACACGCTAAAGGTTAGTGCAGCACATCAACCCGTCTGTCATAAGTTGCCTGACACTATGTCAGCACTACGCATTATGAATAATTCAATCTCATAGCTACGTATTGCAGTGGTAACAAGTTTTAAAGTGAGAGAGAACAGCCCCGATTTTGATGAAACTTGGTCAGAATAGTGTTTGGTGTCTAATTAGAAGTCAAAAAAATTTTTAGTGCTCAAATCCTAAATTTACGATTTTTAGGTTTTTTAGGTTTTTCGGCTTTTATGGGTTTCAGGAACGTTCTAGAACAAAATGAATAAAACCATCTTTCTCGGCGTTAAATTCTGCATCGATTATAGTGGTTATAAACCTTTCTATGACGTAAGGTTCAGAAGTTATCGCGAAAAAGCCCAAACGGGTACATGTGTTAGGGGCGGGTTCATGTTTTAGGCTAACCGGCGAACCTCTTGTCAGAACACCATGTTATAGGGTGTCAATCGACGCGTATTGATAAGGAGATCATTTTAGTGAAAATTATTTTGATCTGCGATGTCTGTGTAACGAATGAAACCTAAAAAACCTTACTGAATGAAGCATACCCGTTTGGTTAAAACATGTGGTAAGGTTTTTTAGGTTTCATTCGTTACACAGACATTGCAGATCAAAATAATTATCACTAAAATGATTTCCTTATCAATACGCGTCGATTGACACCCTATAACATGGTGTTCTGACAAGAGGTTCGCCGGTTAGCCTAAAACATGAACCCGCCCCTAACACATGTACCCGTTTGGGCTTTTTCGCGATAACTTCTGAACCTTACGTCATAGAAAGGTTTATAACCACTATAATCGATGCAGAATTTAACGCCGAGAAAGATGGTTTTATTCATTTTGTTCTAGAACGTTCCTGAAACCCATAAAAGCCGAAAAACCTAAAAAACCTAAAAATCCTAAATTTAGGATTTGAGCACTAAAAATTTTTTTGACTTCTAATTAGACACCAAACACTATTCTGACCAAGTTTCATCAAAATCGGGGCTGTTCTCTCTCACTTTAAGCAATGCCATGATCATATCTCTCCTCTGACCAGCCCAATCTCTCTGACAGGTGTGTTGTTGTATGGACCCCCGGGAACTGGTAAAACTCTGATGGCCAGGCAAATTGCTAAGATGTTGAACACCCGTAAACCAAAGATTGTTCAGGTACTGCAGCAGGACACACGTATTGTTATTCAGGACAATCGTCTCTTTTTTGTGTCTTCTCCATGCTAACATATGTTTCTCTTTGAACGATGTATCCAGTGTGCTTCACCTCTTTCTCCCTCCCCCACTCCCCAGGGCCCAGAGATTCTCAATAAGATGGTGGGAGAGAGCGAGGCGAATGTTCGGGCTTTATTTGCTGAGGCTGAAGAGGAAGAGAGAAGGATGGGTCCCAACAGTGGTCTACACATCATTATAATGGACGAATTGGATGCAATCTGCAAACAGAGGGGCAGTACCAACTCAGGGACTGGGGTTCATGATACAGTTGTCAACCAGCTGCTGAGTAAGATTGATGGAGTGGAACAGCTCAATAACATTCTTATCATTGGCATGACTAACAGGTATTATAGGCAGCGGTTGTGATGTAATAGATAGTAGTAATTAGAGGCCATGTCTGAGTGTTGACCAACAGTAGAACTAATTTTCTCATCCTAACAACACCTCTATATCTACCCCCTCTCATCGTGCCCCGCCACAACAGATCTGTCTCTTTTTTCATAAAAGAAGAGTTACCACCCCCCCCAGGAAGGATATGATAGACGATGCCCTGCTCCGACCAGGTCGTCTGGAGATCCACATGGAGATATCACTACCCAACGAAGAGGGTCGGGTTGAGATCCTGAACATTCACACTGCCACTATGAAGACTAGTAAGAGATTGGCTGAGGATGTCAGTATAACTGAGTTGGCTGAACACACCAAGAACTTCAGTGGAGCTGATATTGAGGGTCTAGTGAGGGCGGCACAGAGCTACAGTCTGAATAGCTTTGTAGATCACAATAAGAAGGTAGGAAGGGGGATGGATTTTGGGTGGTGGGGGTAGCTGGTGTTTCGTTCTAAAGCCGACTAAATATCGAATATATAATGTGATGGTACGGGATGGTGTAAATGGGGAAGGGCGTTATCAGCGTGCTATTCAGATATTTACCACACAATATTCAATGATCTAGGTTGAGATAAAACCGGAAGCGTACAAGCAGCTACAAGTGAAAAGGGAACACTTTATGAGGGCATTAGGAAAACGACATTCAACCCGCATTTGGTGCTGACATTCAGAATCTTAAGGATTACATTCTTTACGGGATCTTCTCTTGGTCACCATGTGAGTTGGGTTACCATGTCACCGGGTTACCATGGTTACCATTTGAGTTTACACAGGGTTACCACAGTACTAGTAGCGACATGTACCTCAACACTCCCTCCTCCCCTCCCCCAGTAATAACAAGGCTGTTAGATGATGGTGCACTATACTCCAAACAAACAGCTACAAGCGACAGGACAGCCCTTGTGTCCCTTCTCCTAAAGGGTCAGCGGTTCTCCGGGAAGACAGCGATGGCTGTCAAGATAGCCCTCAATGCGGGGTTCCCCTTCACCAAGATCATTACCCCCGGTAAACTGGTGGAGTTGGGTGATCTCGCTAAAATCAGATATATCTACAAGGTCTTCACGGATGCTTACAGGTACACATTTGGTTTGGTTTGGCGTTTTTTTGAAATATACCATCACGTATATCCTGACCCCGTTCTCTCTCATACTCCCCAATGGGGAGTCCCCATACATCCTCGCCCCAGACCCCATACCCCTTTACCTCGCCCACTTCTGACCCCTCCTACTCCCCCAGATCAGAGATAAGTTGTGTGATACTAGATGACATTGAAGCGCTCTTTGAATACGTCCCACTTGGTACACGATTCAATATGTCCCTAGTACAAGTAATATCCACCCTCATCAAGGAGATGCCCCCACGAGACAAGAAACTAATGGTAATTGCCACAACGTCCCAACCAGAGCTCCTAAACCAGCTGGGTCTCGGGCAGCAGTTCACCCACACTCTTAGCGTACCAAATGCAACTACAGCGGGGGAGGTGGCTGAGATTATTGAGTGTCTAGGGGATCAACTTAGAGAGCCGGTGTTCGCGACAGAGGATCAGAGAGCCCAGATACAGGGTGCTGTGCAGGGTAGTGAGGGGGGTATGAGGGGTATTAATATTGGGGTAAAAAGGCTGATCAACGTGTGTATGACAGCTAGACAAGCAGGTGACAATGCCGCGACACTGTTTAGTGAGTTGTTTAGTAGCAGTTGTTAGGGTGTGATTTTGTGCATGTTTTATGTTATATCTGTTACTGTAAAGATAAAGAGAACTAGGTTAAAGGGACTAAAGAAATGATAATTTATTAGGAATACTGAGGAAAGGACATTACGAATTATATCTAGAAATACAGACAAGTGATACACACACTAACAAGACTCATGGACGCGATAATGGGGCTAATATTAATTGTCATATTATGGTACAGGTATCTTCTGGGTTTAGTAGGAAGTGTGTTTTAGTTGTGAAGTGTTCAAGTTGATGTCTATCCCTCGGCATTGTAGTCACAGGCGATATACTCGTCCTCAACATCACAATATCTGGGTTCACAGGTCCTCCACCTAGAGGAGAGAGAAAGGAGTTAGATAGGTGAGAGAGACACACAGACAGTGAGAGATAAAGAAAGAGGGAGAAATGGGAGTTAGTTAGCAGCACTACAAAAAAGAATGCTTGGGACACATACCTGAACTGTTGGCCGTCAGCGGAGCAGTCTCCGGGAAGGTCCCACGCAGAGCAGTTGCATTCAGGAGCGGGTATAGCCTTGTCATCAGCAGCAGGCTTCTCATCAGCAGGCTTCTCATCAGCTGCAGGTGCAACCTTCTCGTTGTTCTCCTCGGTTTCTTCGTTAATTCGAGGTTCGGGCTGGGGCTGGCTGTGACACAATTGTAGAGGCCTGGGGGAAAAGGAGGGAGTGAGATGAAGCCATTGAGAAATATATTCTCGAAACACAAGAGGAATATTTCTAGACTACTAAGTGACTGCTCCGGAGACAAAAGATGTGAAGGAACTTACAAGTGGGGAACAAGATCGGGACGGACAGTCCAGTGGAGTTTCCTAGACTGAAGGCAGATGAATCCTCCGCATTGCTCTGAAAACATGTTAGCCGTTAGGGTATTGCCAATAAAGCCTAGGTATAATTGTGATAGGAAACGACGTTAAAATTGTTAAGATTGAACTTGAGAACATGAAAGTTACACTTACGGACAACTTTGAGGCTGTTCCACACCCACTGTCCAGAGTTCAACTGAAGGTAGCACCCGGTGACCTTTCCGCCATCACCTAGACCCTCCTCTCCACCGTATTTGGGAATCTCATTCCTGACCTCGGGCTGGCCATATCCTCCTTGCTGGACCTGGGGCTGTTGGCCGTATCCGCCTTGCTGGACCTGGGGTTGTTGGACGTATCCGCCTTGCTGGACCTGGGGCTGTTGAACGTATCCGCCTTGTTGGACCTGGGGCTGGCCGTATCCGCCTTGTTGGACCTGTTGGCCGTATCCTCCTTGTTGGACCTGTTGGCCGTATCCTCCTTGCTGCAGCTGTCCCAAACCTCCATTACCGACTAACCACTGTCCTCCAAACTGCTGCTGGGCTCCAAACTGCTGCTGGGCTCCAAACTGCTGCTGGGCTCCAAATTGTTGAGGGGCTCCAAACTGTTGGGGTTGCTGAACACCCCATCCCTGCTGCTGGGCTCCAAACTGTTGGGGTTGCTGAACACCCCATCCCTGCTGGGCAGCACCCCATCCCTGTTGGGGAGCACCCCATCCCTGCTGGATCTGTGGGTTCCAACCTCCGTTCTGTGCATTGTTTCCACCACCGTACTAGAGAGAGGGGGTAGTGATAGGAAAGGGGGTGATAGGAACTTGTGGGGAGTAAAATTGTCACACAGTCCTCAGAGAGGGAAGCTAAATTACAGAGAAAGAGGGGGAGATTCTTACCTTGGGGGCTCCGTAGACGGCCTTGCCAGTTTTCACCTTCTTATTGTACTTCTTGGGCTTCTTCTCCGTTGGGGCGACAGTTGCAGTAGATGTAGGGGAGCCAGTGGTACCGGTTGTAGGGGTGCCAGTTGTAACCGGCAGTTGCCAGTAGTACCGGAGGAGGTAGACTGGGATGAGGTTGAGGTTGATTGCCCCCTCACCAAGCATGGTACGATTACCAAGGTCAAAAAGAGAGTTAGCCTCATGATGAAAGTCTGCCGATGTTGTGGCGTGACGGTGTTTTATACATACCATGATCACCAGATTTGTTGTGTCTAGACAGATGGGAGGAGGAAATAAAACATGGTTTAAAAGTTTACAGGTACGTCAGCAACATTGACGTGTCGTAGCCCGTAGGATCTTTGGATTTATCGAGTGTGTGTGTGTGTATGTGATATATGAGGTAGCAGCTGTGTGCGAGTATGGGCCTGATAGGGAGAGAGGGGGTGTACAATACATGGTAATCGTATTGAAACTACAGAGATAGAGGGACGACTGTGTGTATGTACCAGACGAGACTGAGCATGATATTCAGGGTAGAGATACAAATAGAGTGATTGCTGGTTGATCACTTCTACACAGACAACCGAGAGAAAAGTTATGTGCAGTGTTTTTTTGGAGTAAGGGTAATTTATGTTTGCTATTATATATTATGTTGAATGTACGGAAAATGTTGAGTCATTTAGTTGTGTGTTTGTGTGATTATGTGACTGTCACAATTAATTCTTCCAATTTCGTTTCACCCCAACAACAAGACCCTGATTTCTCTTCCCCTTATTGTCCAAACTCCCATGTTATCTAAACTCTAATATTTATAGCCATGATAATAAGAAACTCCCTCCTCCTGTCACGGGTCCTGCCCCTGACAGCCCGTGCTCTAGCCTCTTCCTCCAATATCCCCGCGGCCAAGTCAGTGGACCCCAACTCACTCGCTGCCAGGACGGGGTACGATCTGGAGAACCCAGGGAAAGTTGGGTCTCGTCTACCCGGTAAATACAATGAAGTATGATGAAGCGTGTTAGGTGCTTAGTGGACTATACCAAGCCCCTCCCCAAGTTGATACATTCATTGTATTTGTCTGCCATCTCCGAACCGGAACTGTGTAGCGTGAGCATAGAAACAGTCATGTCATCACAGTGATAGCACTAATTCCCGTTCAGATATTGCAAATAACACGGGAGAGTATGCCATCACGAAACTAGACCATCTCTTTAACTGGGCTAGGAAGAACTCAATGTGGCCCCTGACATTCGGACTGGCTTGTTGTGCTGTAGAGATGATGCAGAGCGCGGCTGCCAGGTAACAGCAATCTTTTATCACAATCTGTTATCATAATCTGTTATCATACCACAATCTGTTATCACAATCTGTTATCACAATCTGTTATCATAATCTGTTATCATAATCTGTTATCATATCACACAATCTGTTATCATAATCTGTTATCACAATATATTGCTGGTTGAAATTATAAATCCTCTGTTATCAGGTACGATTTTGACAAGTTTGGTGTTGTGTTCCGGGCGAGTCCCAGACAGGCTGACGTTATGATTGTAGCGGGCACACTGACAAACAAAATGGCGCCTGCCCTCCGGAAGTGTTACGACCAGATGGCAGATCCAAAGTGGGTGATCTCAATGGGGTCATGTGCCAATGGGGGTGGTTACTACCATTACAGTTACAGTGTGGTGCGGGGATGTGATAGGGTAGTTCCTGTAGATATATATGTGCCTGGGTGTCCACCTACCGCTGAGGCACTACTCTATGGCATCCTGCAGTTGCAGAAGAAGATCCAGTCTGAGAGGAGGGTCCTACATTACTATAGGAGGCAATAAGAAGTGATTGTTTGGAAATAGTTAATTGAGAGACTACTGTAATGTGATAAACACTTAAAATGAGATGTGTATAATTGAGAGGCCCTCAGTTAAGTTATTTTGAATGTACACACATCTTCACTTTTTGCTAAATAACCACAGTGTTTTAATTAACTCTCCAACCACCCTTCTCTCTTTCTTTCGCATTCTTGCCATTGCCTAAACCCGATCCTCTTTCTCTATCACATCCCCAACCTCCCTCCTCCCCTAGTTATGTCTGATGATGACTATATGTGCGATACAGATGAAGACTACGATCTTCAGTATAGTGATGAAGAGGAGGAAGATGAGGAAGATAGTGTGTTAGAGAACCAGTATTACCAGAGCAAAGCCACCAAGGAGGACTCACTAACGGTACATACCTCCTAGCATATCCCCTATCATCTCCCGCTAGTTTTTGGGTTTGGACTACTACTGCACACCCCTCTAGTACTCACACTATAGGTTGAGAGTACAAGAGTGGGGGGATGCTATCGCTAAAAAGTAAAAATGTTTCATGTTCTATTGTTCAGGACGCCTTGGAAGGCTTTGCTAAGGTGATAGAACTCCAGACGGAGCAAGGAGAGTGGGGATTCAAAGCACTGAAACAGATGTTAAAAATAAACTTTAAATTAGGTGAGTGAGATATATCTCCGTTTTAGATATCCCCGTACAGATCTCCTTCAGTAATATAATGGGGTTACAAATAGTTAACACCCAATCCCAGGAAGTTATGATGAGATGATGATACGATACCGGGAACTCCTTACCTACATTAAGAGTGCAGTGACCCGGAATCACAGTGAGAAAAGCATCAACTCTATCTTGGATTACGTCTCAGTCAGTAAAAACGTACGTTCATGATATTCTTGTTTAATTCTTCCGTTGTCAGATCCGTCGCTGTTAACCTAGTCATTGCGGCTGCTACTACTTTCGGGCTGATCATCCTCCAGATGCAGCAATCACAATCAACTAATTATACAGTTCTTACAAACCCCTTGTTGTGCACGAAATATAGTATAGCTAGGTAACTCGTTTTAACGATATAATTCCTCACTTTTCAGATGGTACTGCTGCAGGAGCTTTATGAGACTACTTTAGTAGCCCTTCAGCAGGCTAGAAATGAGCGGCTCTGGTTCAAAACCAATACCAAGCTAGGTATGTGAACCCCCTAATACTGGTTTACCTTGATCGTATCGACACTCACTGCCAAGAGTTAGAACAAGGTTTACCAATACACATCACATATCCTTTCAGGGAAGTTATATTTTGACCTGAGAGAATTTTGCCAGTTACAAAAAGTGATCAAGGAATTACATGCAGCGTGCAAAAACCAGGATGGTACTGATGATCAAAAGAAAGGTATTTGAAAATTAGGGCACAACCACCCCCCCCCCCCCTCCAATCACCATCGCTCATATTTTGTGAATTTCTTCTGTACTATTTCAACCTTACATGTTGTTTTATCCATCACCACTACATTGATAGACAGTTGACAGTTGCAGTACTGGTTATAGCTGTAATTACAGCCACTTCAGGTAGTTCTGTGGGGCAGGTCATGTCACACTATTGGGAGGTTTAACAACGTAAGGCGCCATTCCTCACAAGTAGGGGTCTGTGCGCGGTGCGCGCGCTTAGTAGCACTCACTCTGTCTCACACACGCAACGAGCACACGGCTTTTTTGAAGACGCATCGTTTTGGGCGGCTTAAAAGTAATATAAACTCTGTTTAACAGCATAAAAACAAAAGTAAAAAACATCAGCAAGTACTAGTTTTTCTATTAATTTTAAGTATGTTTCTCTGACTATCGTCTTTAGAAGGCCCTGGTACTGATGTATTTCTCCGCACTAAATCAGGACTAGCAGGAGATATATCTGTTGGGACACCCACTGAGGCCACACAGGAGGGTTGGCCACCCACCTGAGGGACATAAAGAAGTTAACATTTTGAGAGGGAACAAACTATTCATAGAATCTCAAAAAAGTAATTGGAGCATAGTTACTTACCCTAAATTTACGGATGCTCTTTTTCACAACACTCCCTATAGCGTCATCATACAGCAAGGGATTAATAACAGAGTTTATTGGCAGTAGAATGGTAGAAAATAGGGAATACCAAGGCTGGGCATCTAGTATCTCCCCATAGTGCAACAAACACACTATAGTAAAGGGTACCCATGTTAGAAAGTCTGTCAGGATTATAACCCCTACTTTGATCTGCAGCACCCTGTTTCTCTTCCTGCCTAGTTCCGAGGTCGAGCTGGTCTTAGCGTAACTGTAGACCATCAGGTAGCACACTGAGATGATGACAAAACAGGTGAAGTCGAGGATTAGGACGAAGAGGGAGAAGCTGACTTGGGAGTCGGTGGATTGTACTAGGTACTTGAAGAGGCAAACCCCAGAGTTTCCGTAGAAATGAACTTTTTCACCTTCCACCGCTGAAGAAGAAATAGAGATTTAGTGGGGATTTAATTGGATGTCATAGTTTGGTTAAATGGTATATAAGTATCTTTAGTTTTGACTTAACTGTTCTGAATGACTGACCACTAACAAAAACACTAACAAATCCACTAACATTTAGTAAGACTTACTGCGGGTGTGTTTAGCCTTGTTGGAGCTGTTAAACATGCCATTAACAAAGTACCGGATATCATCCCAGGGCAGGTTCCCCTCTGTCGAGAACCTTCCATGGTACCCCCTCATGACATCATAGTGTTTAGTCTTGGTGACACTAGCGGTAAACAGGGGTATCCCCTCATAGTACAAACCGTTCACAAAGACGTCTTCCCAAGCTGTCACCAAGGGAACGAGAGCTATGAAAAGGGAGAGTGACACCACTAATATCACCACTAGAGATAGTCTGACACGGGAACTGACTGCATTGATTGTCAGCCTGTCGTTAGTTTTTAGTGTTACTGTTTCCAGTCTGTACATGCTGAAGAATGTCATTGCAAAGAGGGACAGTTGAGATGCAGCTGTTGAGATGACCCCTAATGCTGCACACTGATCACTAATCAGCCACTTGAACCTATCCCTACAGTACTGTTCTCCCATCAAGGCATCCTTGATCGATATCCAGAGGAGGTAGACCCCCATTAGTAGATCTCCAAGTGCAATTAACAACACCATTAGTGACGTCATAGCAACCCTGTACAGTTTGATCCTCTTCCAATTACCCAGATTCTTAACAATGTTGATAGTATTGAAGAACACTGAGAATCCTCCCATTGCCCAGCTAACAACCTTCAGACTCAGCCTCTCCAGTATCTCTCTATCTCCACAATCTGCGTTACATTCGTCCCCATAGTCATCACAATCAAACTGTTTATCACACTTGTAACTGATGGGGATATATTCCGCTCCCTCGCTGTTACCACACTTGAAGTTGTTGATACAGTGTTCCTCGTCACTACCATCACCACAATCATTCACCAGGTTACAGACCTTCTCAAACGGGATACAATCCCCGTTGTCACAGAGAAAATGGTCGTCATAGTAACGAAGTTCCCCGTACCGCTGGACTTTCTCCAACAGGGTCATTTGGTTGTCTGGTCGGATTGAGTAAACTGAACTCTTCTTCAGATTGGCACATGAGTCATGGGACTGTTTAGATGTATCAATAGGGCATGTAATGTTGTTCTCACACATTCCCATACAGGCCAGGTAGACATAGTTCTCGCCAAAGTGATGGCTGCAATCGAAGGTCCGGCCCACAGGCACCATAATCTCAATATCAGTCACACCGAATGCCTTCACCCTCTCCCTTATCTTACTCTCGCACTCCCCATCAAACCTGGTCCTCCACTCATCCATTCCTTTGAAACAGTGAGGCAGGATCTTGTGATCCAATTTGAAGGATGGTTTTATTGTGTTCCAAGTGTCAGGTTGGCGTCGTGCCAGATCACACAACTCGTTCTCAAAGGAGCACGTGTTGATCCTATCACATAACTCACTCATCTTTATAAAGCCCTCCTCGTTGGGACATATCAGGGTTTTCTCGCATGTTGCCCCCTCCCGGGGTTCCACATAGAATCTCAGTGTGTACGTAACATCACACCTCAGCCACTCACTCTCATTTTCATCACTCCCATTTACACAATCCTGGACCCCATCCATAACCCAGGACATGGGTATAGGTAGTGGTATACTGGCCAGTATCCCTGCTGTCTGGTTCACCCTCCTAACACACATCTTCTCTATGGTATGGTCCCCACAACCCATCTCGTCTCCCCCATTATCACAATCCCAAGCACCATCACACAGGTGATTCTTATGCTGCCGACAATCCACCTCAGCATCAACGCAGATGTTCTGATACCCATCTGCACAGAGGGAGTAATTCTGGCATATTGCCATGGTGGACAGATTCAGCTGGTTGCCATGGTAACCATGGTTACCAGTACACACGGTGGCAATACGGCTCAGGTCGGTGCAGTTGATCTGGTCTCTCCCGTCATCACACACGTTGACACCCCACTCAGACAATGGAGGCTGGCAGATCTGTTGGGGTACAAGTTGTCTTGTGTAGGACTCTGATTTGTAGTTGAACTCGCAGCTCCTGTTTAGTTTCAGATGCTCTGTTCTGCACCACGACCACATTTCACTCTTCTCCTGAGTTTCTCCCGGACACACTGTTGTCCGAAGGTACACAATATCGTCAGGGATACAAAGAACTACACTGTGTGTATAGGTCCAGTTGGCTCCGCTGGTGTTGCAGTCCCAGCCGTAGTTGACCCCGTTACAACTACCCTCGTCTACACAGTCGCTGCAGTCACAGTTTAGATCGCACACCTGGAAAGTCAGTCTTGAATGTTACGTCAGTCTTGAATGTTACGTGATTGGTGACTCTTGACAACTTGGATGTGCTAGGAAGTACATGACTCTTGGATGTGCAATGTGCAGTACATGACAGGCCAGTGATCCTTACCTGGCTCATTTTAATATCTCGGTAAATGTCACTTTCACTCTTGTTGCACCGGAACATTGTCTCCTGCTCCACAGCTGTAGACTCAGCCGAAATTTCAAGTTGACATTCAAAGTTCTCCGTTATGTCCGTGTTCAAGCATGTCTCATCTGCGTTACACAAGTATTTATTGTTGACGTATGAACCAGCTCCATACAGTTGCAGTCCACTTGGATCATAGCAGACAAATGTACCACATTGCATTATGTAGCTGTCATTACTGGAGTCTTCAGCGTATTCGTTGCAGACACCTGGGAATGGAAAATATTAGTCAGATAGCCGCAGAATCAAGCCAGGTAGCCCGGCCGGATGAAGCATGAGCAGCAGAATCTGTCCTATTTGAGGGTTTTGTGAGCTTAAAACATCCACAACTCTCAAACCTTTCTCGGTTCCGTGCCCGCAGGGTTGGTAGAATGTGGTATCTCCAGGACAAGCTCTATCATAACCCTGGAGGAAGCACTTAAAGAAAGAACCCACTGCTGCATAAAAATCAACCTCAGAATTAGGGCACCTGCGGGAGGAGACAACTGTTGGGATGTGAAAACTCTGAACTCAAGGTGCCTTTTACTGTGTGTAGTTATTGTAGCAGTTTAGTCGATACAAGCCGCATACCTGAACCAGTCGACGTCGTCATAGTAACACACGTATTTCAGGTATCCAGGATGATCCTCTCCTACTCCAATTTCTTTTGTCGTACAGTTCTTCAGTTGATCATCTGAAGGGAAATTTAGTGAATAAAGTCTGATTTTATTGAAGTTGTCACCCCAAACTACATTATATTTAGTGAATGATAGTTGAAAACAGAATATGATGGCTGTAAATTAAACACTGCACTGGGGACTATAACTGTTGATACTGGGTACATTTGGTTTCATGTTTACCTCTGGGATGGTTCAGCATGGAGAATTTGGTGTTTTTAGATAGCATCCAAGCAACGTTACCAGTTTGCCAATAGGTCTTTGATTGAACAGTCCGGTACAATATGCCATACGAGCTCAGCTCTACCTAAACAATTTATCTTCTTAGTTTCCGTCCGGATTCTTCATTTATTCGATTAAGGCTAGAGGGTCGAGGGGTCTAAAACAGGGTGTGAACTGCATGTCGTGTTTGCTAGTCGCGAGCGCGCTTGCGAGACAAGCAAACACGTCAAGGTTCATTAACAAGCATGCTGCTCAGTCATTTTAGATTTAATACACAATGTAAGGATACCATGTAATAGGTGAGACTCTTGCCGTCAGGCGTCACCCTCGTTCAAGTCCCGTGAAAAACGGAGCAGTACACGCAAACTGATGCCCATTTTCCTCGCGTGACCCCGATTCAGCAGTTTGAGACACCAACTCTTTAGGGGGCCATATCTCAGGAACCAGACAAGATAGGAAAAATCGCCGTCTAACGAGGCGTACAGTTTTTAATCTAGTTTACCACTGTACCGGCCGTTTCACTCTCCGACCTAAAACAAAAATCGCAACCCCACAAAACTTCAAAATAATGAAATTCGCATCTCGCATGTCGTGTTGCATGTCGTGTTGCATGTCGTGTCATGTTATTGACGCGCTCGCGTTCAACTCTCACACAGCAGCTGCAGAACATGGTGGGAAACATCGAGGAGTAGAGAGAGGGTCGGTGCCGAATCAAATATTTCTTGATCTTGATCTAATCCATCTCTCAGCTATCCTACCCCTCATCAACTCGATCTCTCAGCTACCCTACCCCTCATCTACTCCATCTTTCAGCTACCCTACCCCTCATCTACTCCATCTTTCAGCTACCCTACCCCTTATCTAGTCCATCTCTCAGCTACCCTACTCCTCATCTACTCCATCTCTCAGCTTCCCTATTAGGGAAGCATAGAGATGGAAACGATTAGGGGTAGGGAATCCCTATCCATAATCGTTTCCATCTCTATGCTTCCCTAGCCCTCATCAACTCCATCTTTCAGCTACCCTACCCCTAATCTAGTCCATCTCTCCGCTACCCTACTCCTCATCTACTCCATCTCTCAGATACCCTACCTCCCATTTACTCCATCTCTCAGCTTACCTACCTCCCATTTACTCCATATCTCAGCTTCCCTACCTGCCATTTACTCCATCTTTCAGATACCCTACCTCCCATTTACTCCATCTCTCAGCTTACCTACCTCCCATTTACTCCATCTCTCAGCTTCCCTACCTCCCATTTACTCCATCTCTCAGCTTCCCTACCTCCCATTTACTCCATCTCTCAGCTACCCAACCTCCCATTCACTCCATCTATCAGCTACCCTACCTCCCATTTACTCCATCTCTCAGCTTCCCTACCTCCCATTTACTCCATCTCTCAGCTTCCCTACCTCCCATTTACTCCATCTCTCAGCTTACCTACCTCCCATTTACTCCATATCTCAGCTTCCCTACCTGCCATTTACTCCATCTTTCAGATACCCTACCTCCCATTTACTCCATCTCTCAGCTTACCTACCTCCCATTTACTCCATCTCTCAGCTTCCCTACCTCCCATTTACTCCATCGCTCAGCTTCCCTACCTCCCATTTACTCCATCTCTCAGCTACCCAACCTCCCATTCACTCCATCTATCAGCTTCCCTACCTCCCATTTACTCCATCTCTCAGATTCCCTACCTCCCATTTACTCCATCCCTCAGATTCCCTACCTCCCATTTACTCCATCTCTCAGCTTCCCTACCTCCCATTTACTCCATCTTTCAGCTACGGAGCTACCCAACCTCCCATTCACTCCATCTATCAGCTACCCTACCTCCCATTTACTCCATCTCTCAGCTTCCCTACCTGCCATTTACTCCATCTCTCAGCTTCCCTACCTCCCATTTACTCCATCCCTCAGCTTACCTACCTCCCATTTACTCCATATCTCAGCTTCCCTACCTGCCATTTACTCCATCTTTCAGATACCCTACCTCCCATTTACTCCATCTCTCAGCTTACCTACCTCCCATTTACTCCATCTCTCAGCTTCCCTACCTCCCATTTACTCCATCCCTCAGCTTCCCTATCTCCCATTTACTCCATCTCTCAGCTACCCAACCTCCCATTCACTCCATCTATCAGCTACCCTACCTCCCATTTACTCCATCTCTCAGCTTCCCTACCTCCCATTTACTCCATCCCTCAGCTTCCCTACCTCCCATTTACTCCATCTCTCAGCTTCCCTACCTCCCATTTACTCCATCTCTCAGCTACCCAACCTCCCATTCACTCCATCTATCAGCTACCCTACCTCCCATTTACTCCATCTCTCAGCTTCCCTACCTCCCATTTACTCCATCCCTCAGCTTCCCTACCTCCCATTTACTCCATCCCTGCCTCCCATTTACTCCATCTCTCAGCTACCCTACCTCCCATTCACTCCATCTCTCAGCTACCCTACCACCCATTTACTCCATCTCTCAGCTTCCCTACCTCCCATTTACTCCATCTCTCAGCTTCCCTACCTCCCATTTACTCCATCTCTCATTTATCCTAACATTCCTACCCCTGAGAGATGGAGTAAATGGGAGGTAGGGAAGCTGAGAGATGGAGTAAATGGGAGGTAGGGAAGCTGAGAGATGGAGTAAATGTGAGGTAGGAAAGCTGAGAGATGGAGTAAATGGGTGGTAGGGTAGCTGAGAGATAGATATAGAGTAAATGGGAGGTAGGGAAGCTGAGAGATGGAGTAAATGGAAGGTAAGGTAGCTGAGAGATGGAGTAAATGGGAGGTAGGGAAGCTGAGAGATGGAGTAAATGGGAGGTAGGGTAGCTGAGAGATGGAGTAAATGGGAGATAGGGAAGCTGAGAGATGAAGTAAATGGGAGGTAGGGTAGCTGAGAGATGGAGTAAATGAGAGGTAGGGAAGCTGAGAAATGGAGTAAATGGGAGGTAGGGTAGCTGAGAGATGGAGTAAATGGGAGGTAGGGAAGCTGAGAGATGGATCAAATGGGAGGTAGGGTAGCTGAGGGATGGAGTAAATGGGAGGTAGGGAAGCTGAGAGATGGAGTAAATGGGAGGTAGGTAAGCTAAGAGATGGAGTAAATGGGAGGTAGGGTATCTGAGAGATGGAGTAAATGGCAGGTAGGGAAGCTGAGATATGGAGTAAATGGGAGGTAGGAAAGCTGAGAGATGGAGTAAATGGGTGGTAGGGTAGCTGAGAGATGGAGTAAATGGGAGGTAGGTAAGCTGAGAGATGGAGTAAATGGGAGGTAGGGTAGCTGAGAGATGGAGTAAATGGGAGGTAGGGAAGCTGAGAGATGGAGTAAATGGGAGGTAGGGAAGCTGAGAGATGGAGTAAATGGGAGGTAGGGTAGCTGAGAGATGGAGTAAATGGGAGGTAGGGTAGCTGAGAGATGGAGTAGATGAGGAGTAGGGTAGCGGAGAGATGGACTAGATTAGGGGTAGGGTAGCTGAAAGATGGAGTTGATGAGGGCTAGGGAAGCATAGAGATGGAAACGATTATGGATAGGGATTCCCTACCCCTAATCGTTTCCATCTCTATGCTTCCCTAATAGGGAAGCTGAGAGATGGAGTAGATGAGGAGTAGGGTAGCTGAGAGATGGACTAGATAAGGGGTAGGGTAGCTGAAAGATGGAGTAGATGAGGGGTAGGGTAGCTGAAAGATGGAGTAGATGAGGGGTAGGGTAGCTGAGAGATCGAGTTGATGAGGGGTAGGATAGCTGAGAGATGGAGTAGATCAAGATCAAGAAATATTTGATTCGGCACCGACCCTCTCTCTACTCCTCGATGTTTCCCGCCATGTTCTGCAGCTGCTGTGTGAGAGTTGAACGCGAGCGCGTCAATAACATGACACGACATGCAACACGACATGCAACACGACATGCGAGATGCGAATTTCATTATTTTGAAGTTTTGTGGGGTTGCGATTTTTGTTTTAGGTCGGAGAGTGAAACGGCCGGTACAGTGGTAAACTAGATTAAAAACTGTACGCCTCGTTAGACGGCGATTTTTCCTATCTTGTCTGGTTCCTGAGATATGGCCCCCTAAAGAGTTGGTGTCTCAAACTGCTGAATCGGGGTCACGCGAGGAAAATGGGCATCAGTTTGCGTGTACTGCTCCGTTTTTCACGGGACTTGAACGAGGGTGACGGCAAGAGTCTCACCTATTACATGGTATCCTTACATTGTGTATTAAATCTAAAATGACTGAGCAGCATGCTTGTTAATGAACCTTGACGTGTTTGCTTGTCTCGCAAGCGCGCTCGCGACTAGCAAACACGACATGCAGTTCACACCCTGTAAAAACCGACTGTGATTCCTGCTATTCTTACCTCATTGTTATTGAGATGTGTTACAGCTGCCCTATAGTCCTGGTCATCCATGTAGCTATCTAGTGTTGCATTACTAGACTCTGTGAAGTTACTAAGGGCTGTAGTGTTGTACACTATGTGTCGGAGTATTGCAACGTTAGATGCCCCAATACAAGATGAGAACTGCACTGATGCTAGGGTGTGACTGGTATTTGATAGAGTCCAGTTGGAATCGTGCTTAGACAGAACCCATTCCGTATCCTGCAAAACATTGGTTGATAAGTTTTAGTGCGGTCGTAGGACGTAGAAATTCGAATACTCAGACAGGGGAACCTCATGGATCTCACCCGCATCCGGGGGACGGCTTCCAAAAATGTTATAACAGTGTGTACCTGATCTGGGTAGTAAGGTACTTCCACTCCCTCACAATCTAACCCAGTTACTGTAACTGTGGAGTTAGTAACACGCTGGAACTCCACATGAAGTTGTATTCTCCTAGTTGTCATGGGAGTTAGTGTTATAGTTTCACCGAGGTTCATGGGCTGTAGCTTGAAGTGGAGGGGGAAGTCCTCTAGATTGTACGGTACATAGGTGGAGAGTTCGGGCGTTATCCAACCTACAAAGGAGGCTTTGTTAACGATGGTAACGATGTCACCGCAAAGGAGATGGAGATGATAGAAACGTATATCTGAGTCTACAGTGATCAGACATCTCTAAAATAGGGTGCTCACCAATGTATTCTGCGGTAGTGATCAACAGCAAGGAGAACAGGAGTGGTGGTAGCAACATACCTCCTCCACCTCCTTATAAGGGGGCGTCCTACCGGGGGAATACTACTGCTGCCTATAGTATATAGGGATCGATAGATTAAATTGGAAAGTGCAAGTAAGAGACTAATATAATGGGGGATTGAAAGAGAAAGAAGAACTAACGGAAGAGAGAAGCAGCAAAGCATAAGTTCGCAGGCTCCGGAGGTAGGATAATGCTTAAATTGCAGAGATAGCTACAGAGAAATAAAGAAATAAAAAGAGAGAGGGAGGTTGTTATAAGACGCTCAAATACGTATGAGACCTAACTAGGATTCACGGTTTCTATAGCAATGTTGTACTATACAGTGAGAATTTTGACCATAGTGGTTGCTTTCTCTCTCTCTCTCTCTCTCTCTCTCTCTCTCTCTCTCTCTCTCTCTCTCTCTCTCTCTCTCTCTCCCTCTTTTTTTCCGAATATATGTCTTCCGGTTCTCTATTTCTACTTTTCAGTGGTGGGTTGAAGTTTATTGTGACGTGCAGTGTATTGCAAAAAGAGAGCTAATAACTTCCTGATACCAAGGGATGCAAATCGCTGATCAGGAAATAGAAAGTAGGATGGTACGAACACCCTAAGATTAGGGCTGGTTTCGGCCCTGACCGGTAAAAAATTGTAGCAAGCTAATTCCTTCATGGTTTTCATCGTTCATTCCGGGTGATCCTCTAAGGGAAGGATACACAAACAAAATATTCAGAGGGCATAATAGCAGACATATAGGATACATAATTATAGGTAGCAGACATTATAGGATATATTGGGAACAATAGTTTCAATTGTTTGGGTTACTTGATGCTAATGGGTCATGCAGGGGTCATCATGCGCTGGCGTCACACACACCCCCACAAATATTAGCATATAAAGTGAGAGGAGACCCAAAACTGCAGCACAAAAGAGTTATAACAACCACCAAGCTCATTGGACATGTGTAATGCTGAATACAATGCTGAACTAATGCATGTACAATTTAGTGTGAAAAGAGGCTGAATTAGAACTGCACGTGCACTCTTTATACAGCTGCATTGTCTTGACCAGACCCGAGAGTAGTTCAATCATTCTGCACCATATATCCTTTATCCATAATTCATCAGTGGGACATGGTGAATAGACCAAGTAAAATGGAGTAGCAAAAAGCGGAAAGTTTTTAAAATAGAGAAGGCAGAAGTCGAAAGTGAAGGGACTGAATCAGGAGCAAAATCTGGGTGGCTGGTATTCAAAAAGTAAGGTACACGATGAACTACTTCATAAAATGCAGCTTAACAGATTGTTAAGGCCAGAGGGGGGGGTCCGAGGGTTTAAAAAGTCACTTTCGGCCTCTGGTCCGGCTCGAAGAGCCGGACCAGATGGTATGCTCAGAATGGATTTTGCGCGCACTGTTTCGAAGAAAAATGAGGTTAACTTTTGTCCAAAATCTAATGTTAACCTCATTTATCCATGAACCACAATAGCTACAAAGCTAAATTTAACACTGAATGAAAGATCTAGTTACAAGGTCAGCTCAAACGAAGTTTCAGACCTCTACACCTAATGGTTGGAAAGAAATCTGAGGTTAACTTGATCCTCAAAAACTATGTTTTTCTTGAATATCTCGGATGAAATTTGGGCCAGTCTTGTCCCTTTCATTTGACAACCACTCATCCGTTAACCTCAGAACTTGGCAGGGATGTTCCTTGGATGGTCCTCTACAAAAGTGATGTAGCGATTTTTGATATCTGCCCCCGTTCAAAAATTATGAGGTTAACAATAGAGCCCGGTCGGCTAAAAATGCACTGTTAACCTCATAATTTTTGAACGGGGGCCGATATCAAAAATCGCTACATCACTTTTGTAGAGGACCATCCAAGGAACATCCCTGCCAAGTTCTGAGGTTAACGGATGAGTGGTTGTCAAATGAAAGGGACAAGACTGGCCCAAATTTCATCCGAGATATTCAAGAAAAACATAGTTTTTGAGGATCAAGTTAACCTCAGATTTCTTTCCAACCATTAGGTGTAGAGGTCTGAAACTTCGTTTGAGCTGACCTTGTAACTAGATCTTTCATTCAGTGTTAAATTTAGCTTTGTAGCTATTGTGGTTCATGGATAAATGAGGTTAACATTAGATTTTGGACAAAAGTTAACCTCATTTTTCTTCGAAACAGTGCGCGCAAAATCCATTCTGAGCATACCATCTGGTCCGGCTCTTCGAGCCGGACCAGAGGCCGAAAGTGACTTTTTAAACCCTCGGACCCCCCCTCTGGCCTTAAAGTGTAGTTATAACATATGATGACATAGGTAACAGAACCTGGCATCTAGCTGCAACCTTCTCTAAACTTCTACCTTACTTTATATTTTTCTGTTCTGTCAATTTATTGTAAAGTCATCTGCTAAATTGTCAATTAATATAATATTATCTTAATTAAAAGATGCAAATGAGTGGCGTGATGGTGATGATGTCCTATCCACACGTGCAAATAGTGGGGGGTTGTCAAGGAGGTGGCTTGGGAGGGGTATTGGAGGTGGGATACTGCACGTGCATGTTGTTTGTTGTTTATTGCGTGTTCCTGTGGCTGTTGTTGTTGGTGTTTTGGGATCTACTGCTGGGACCTCCATGATTGCCAAAGCCTTTCTACCTACGTACCCCGTTGATTCTCTACACAGCTACAATTCTACGGATCTTTATCACCTGATTCTACATGTTATTCAGCGGGATTTCCCTTGATGTTTATCACCATGGCGCTCTACCACTCTACCAACCTCCGTATTCTTTACCCCGACATGGAGAGACGAAGAGTAAGAGGGGGGGGGGGACATAGAGTCGGGGGGGGGGGGGGGGGGGGGGGTGTTGTAGGACTTAACAATGGGCTTTCTAGTTAAAGCAAATAGGGAAATCCCATGTCCCGTTTTTTTACCAAATATGGCATTTTGCACGTGCAGGTTTAGGGGTGGAGTACTATAGCTGGAGTTGGGCCAGGGGTGGGAGCCGTTGCCAAGGATTGTTACTAATGTACTGCAGCTGCACGTGCAGCTGTTCTTGCGTTGTTTTTGTGTCACTGTTCCAGCTATTTATGCTCTCTTCAACAACCGTTGATATACGATTACGAAAGCGACAATTGGAGATCTCACCGCCATTCTCTATTTTTCCATACACTGAGGGGTTTAAATACAGCAACACCAAGAGAACTGAGAAGTGCAGAGATAATGAAAAAGACGTTGGAGGTTAGACAGAACCGGTGATCAATCCCAGATGAATAATGCAAACAGATGAAACGCGAGGAGTTCTAAAACTCGCAGCGATCCCGCCTGAGCTCCTTTTACGGTACGGTGCATGTCAACAGTTCGACTGGTGATGTCAGTGTTCCCTAATCCAGCTACCATTTCCCAGAAATTCGCCCGTAGGGCGAACGGGTTTACTAGTTAATATAATATATCAATAGCCCAGTTGGAAAATTTTATTCGAAGTTACTGGCAAGTTTCTTTGCATGACGTTCAAATCGAGGACCTAATCACTAATCATTATGAAAACTGAAAACTAGATTTATCTTGCTATCATGACATGTATAATGTTCTGCACAGTGCACACACACACACATTTATTTTAATGACCCATAAGGTGACACACCGTTAAGCTCCCTCTTGCTCTCTAAGACGAGGAAACAATAACATTATTTCTCCTATTGATCATCCTCCACTAGGCATATATTATAGCCACCTGCACCCCAGCTGCAGCCCTTTTTAACACTCCCCATTCCCCACTAGGTACCCAGTTATTGGAGATATACGCTCTGGAAATTCAGATGTATACAGAACAGAAGAACAATAAGAAGCTGAAGATGCTTTACGAGGCATCCCTGTCCGTTAAAAGTGCCATCCCCCATCCTCTTATCATGGGTGTTATCAGGTGAGTGCAGTCGTGATCAAATACTACTACTAGAACAGAGTGGTTGTGGTCGAAGAGTGGTTGGAACTTGGAAGAACAATTAGGCTACCATGCTTCAATCCAGCATAATCCTTCGTGTATCCCGGGAAGGGAATGAACGGTGCTGTAGCTAGAACTTTTTGTGAAAATACCAAGAATCAAGTAAAGATGTAACATGACGTCGTGTCAATGCTAGAAATTAGAGATACTATCACAAGCTGCACTGTATCAGGGCTAGTATCAGAACTATATCACTGGGCCATTATTTAATTATAATTAGTGACGACTGATCACACATGTGTCATATTGGGATGAGAGCTAGATAGAGGAGGAGGAGGACTGCAGAGCTATGTAGCTACAGACTAGCGCACACACAGATCTTATACAATATTGGAGATGAGATTCTTTTTGTTTCAATTTTAATCTCCAGACCATCTCTCACAGCTAGCTGTGTCTATGGAGGTGTGTACAGATCGAACACAAAGACATGATATATTTATACGAGCTGGCCCTATTCACAAGTTATGCTAATTGCAAGCAAATGTGACATCAGTATACAGAAGACGATAGTACAGAGAGCGAGAGAGGAGAGGGAGGTAGAGAGGGAGGGAGAGAGTATCTCTCAGAGAGGGAGAGAGCCATGTAGATGGTTTTCTTGTACCATTATAAGGTGCCAATATAAGGTGCCAATATAAGGTGCCAATATAAGGTTTTAGCTTTGTCCACATTGGAAGACACTAATATATATATGTCCCTTCTCCCTCTCCCATGTACAATACAAGCTCCCTACTATCCAATATTATTAATTCTACATTACATAACACCATTATGTTCCTGTAAAGCAGGTAGCTCATCTGTTTATTGATTCATTGAAAGAACGACAAGTTAGGTTAGTTTCATAAACGATACATTAGAATTTGAGCTTTTCGGGCTATATACAGATTGCAAGTCGCAAGAGGTATATACAAAGACAGGCGTACCGTGAAGCGTACACACATGACACACAAGATCAGAACAGACGTAAACTCATGAGGGTTTTAGGTAAAGCAAATTGTCTCTATTGTCCTTCTTTCTCACACAGTCTGTTTTTCTCTCTCTCTCTCTTTCTCTCTCTCTCTCTCTCTATCTCTCTCTCTCTCTCTCGCTCTCTCTCTATCTCTCTCTTTCTATCTCTATCTCTCTATCTCTCTCTATCTCTCTCTCTATATATCTCTCTCTCTCTCTCTCTCTCTCTCTCTCTCTCTCTCTCTCTCTCTCTCTCTCTCTCTCTCTCTCTCTCTCTCAGTGTGACGAATGCTGCTGAAACACACTCGCCATCAGACTGGTCAGGTAATCGATCCTGCAGTCCCCATGTTGGCACGGCGCACAGCCACTTCCTCGGTTACTTCCAAAAGTGGTAGCTGACATAGCCCTGGCAGTGGTTGTGCTGGTGGTGGTAGTTCGTTTGTTGCAGAGACGAGATACAGCACGTAGTAGAGAGTGTTTCTCCAGTTGTAACATGTTAATCTCACTCAACGTCTCCTGTGGGAGGGAGGGGATGATATTTTCTAACGGGAGACCGAGAGAGAGGGTCGAACAATGGGTTAGTGATTGAACCAGGTTTATCCTACTATGGGGTATCATGGCAGTAATGGGTTCATGTTCTGGGCTAGGAGAGATAGTTTTCTGGGGGGGGGGGGGGGGTAGAGCCTTTAATACATACCTGCAGTTGTGACTCCAGTTTTCTGACGTGGTAGTGAGATAGGGAGTGACAGAGGTTCTCCAACATCAGATTACACCCACACTCGGCAGCTGAGTGGTCGGTTACTGCCTTGATGTGTTGAACATGGGCCTCCAGTAGCTGTCTTATCACTCTCACCTAGTGGACGAGGGACGTTATAGGCAGGGGAGCTGTATGGGAGGGGAAAGGTGTTGTAGCCTGTAGGGGAGCTAGAGGGAAATGGGTGTTGTATGGGAGGGGTGTTGTAGCCTGTAGGGGAGCTAGAGGGAAATGGGTGTTGTATGGGAGGGGTGTTGTAGCCTGTAGGGGAGCTAGAGGGAGGGGTATTCAATGTTCAAATTAGAGGGAGGGGTGTTCAATGTTCACATTAGAGGGAGGGGTGTTCAATGTTCACATTAGAGGGAGGGGTGTTCAATGTTCACATTAGAGGGAGGGGTGTTCAATGTTCACATTAGAGGGAGGGGTGTTCAATGTTCACATTAGAGGGAGGGGTGTTCAATGTTCACATTAGAGGGAGGGGTGTTCAATGTTCACATTAGAGGGAGGGGTGTTCAATGTTCACATTAGAGGGAGGGGTGTTCAATGTTCATATTAGAGGGCCAGGGGTGTGGCCTGTGGGGAAGAATGATTTATACTCCCTTTCTTCCTGGTATCTACTGTCACTGTCCCTCCTTACCTCTTGTGTGACATGTCCCAGTTGCTTGCTCGCCTCACTCAGTACTTGCGGGGTATCTGTATTGTGGGCCATTACTGCAATCGCCTGGGCTTTCTTCTTCAACTCTGCCGGTTCACTGTGAATCACTACCTTGCCTGAACGGAGGTGGGCTAGAACCGGGGTTAGCTAGTACTGATGATAAAAGAAAGCGCAAGTTTTTACGAAAAACAAATGTTTCACTGGTTATATGATCGTGTGAACTGAGAACTCGTGTGTGATTGTGCCAGGTCGATGAGTGCAACACACACACAGCTCTACATACCTCCCTTTAGAGGGCAGTGAGGTGGGCAGATCTCCATCTTCAGAACAGCCTCTAGTTTGGCTTGTAGCTGATCCTTCCCATCTGCCTTACTGAACCGCACCTTCTTTCTCTCCAGCTCTCTCCTTAGAGCGGGGATAGACAACTTCTTGAGCAGTTCCAGGCTGGTCTCCGCACTCAAACCACCGGGGATCTACGGGGAGGATGGGGTGATATCAAACATAAAGTGGTAAATGAACACTAACGGATTATAGTTTTCCAAATTATTATCAACCTGTGTGGGTTTCCCTTGTGTGAGGTTGGGTGTAATGTACTGGTATCGGAAACGCTTTGAAACCCGGCGAGTAAACACACGAGACTTGATAATAGCAGGATTCTTGGAAGATTTAGTAGCAACAACCATGATTAAAAAAAGGAAATACTGATTGCTAAAATGGAGAATTGTTGTTGCTTTTGTAGCAGTGAGAGAGTGAAACACAAGATGGCATGCAGCTAATGAAGTGATCCTTATGACTGTATGCGCTCTTCTGTTACAGTCTCTGTAACATGTCTCAAATAGGAGCTGGGGCTGTGGGCTAATTAGGAGATCAGGCTAATCAATATCTGATATAATCCCACCTGTCTACAACAATATATCTGGTATAATCCCACACCTGTTCAATAATAACCTGGTAATATACCTGTTCAGTCTGTACACCGAGTGTTTGGGTGCCAGGTTTCTCTCCCACAACACATTCCACCTTCAAATCTCCAACATCAATTATCAATGGTGATGTCATACCTTCCTCTCCGTCTTCTGAAAATGGGTGGTTTTGTTACAGATATATAACCTGGATAGTCTCTCTGTATGGGTAACAAGAGAAGAGGGTCGAGGGTGCTATATACTATATAATATGGGCTACGTAAAATGATGTAGTTGGAGAGATGAGTGAGGTTTAAAGTCGGATTTTTTGAAACTGTCACCCCCCTAGAGTTTTCAAATTTCTTTAAATGACCATAAATCCGGTTTCTGATGAGATAGAGACTTGCAATTTGGAAGTTACGAAGATCTTGCTAAGTTCTTCCGAACCTCCAAATTTCAAGTCTCTATCTTATCAGGAACTGGAGATATGACAAATTTTGTTATTTCAGGGGGGTGACAGTTTCAAAAAATCCGAGTTTAGTACTTTTCATGAGACCTTAAAACTTTGATTTTGTATACATTGTCCTCTCAGGTTCGTTCCCCCAGAAGTAACGTCCTGTTTCTTACCTCCTTCTCTACTTCCATTGATCTCAGCAGCTGTCTCCCCTGCAGGGTGTACCCCGGGAGGGTTCATCATCCTACTAGGGGACCTCAACAACCCACCACCACCCGACCCAACACTACTTCTCATCATTGCTTCCTCTGCCGCATCCAGTTCTGCATCATCAAAGAAATCCTCGAAATCCTCCCCAGTTTCAGGGGGGAGATCTAACCGTTTGGGAGGTTCAGGGGGAGGTGGTGGTCTAGTAGTCCAACTTCTCTTACAGGAGTCAGCCTTCCTCTCCTTGCATAACTTCATGTTTCCCTCGTCTAGAGATCGCTGCTTGTTAAACTTGACCCCTAACCTACTTCTCGGCCTTGGTATATTGGACCGATCAGGTCTCATGTCGTTCTCCTCTACAATCGTGTTTGGTCTCCTGGCTGGTGATGGGGTGCTATTGCCATAGTACCCGAAACTCTTGCTCCTCCAGGTGTTCCGTTTGAAATGATGGTCTCCCATCCCAGCTGCTGTTGATCCTCCTCCTGATCTGTATCTGGATATGAGGGCTGCTAACTCCTCCAGAGCTGTATGTTACTTGTTATGTTCTAACCCTCCGGGGCGCGGAGAGAGAGAGGGTGTCGAACAAGGCAAGTGTAGATTACAACAAGGTGAACAGCACTAATATTATATACGGTATATAATATCTAGCAAAAGGAGGAGGAGGGAGTAGTATGAGCTCTCCAGGAGTGGCTTATAGACTCTATCTATCCGCACACACACATACAACCACTCACTCTCCAATAGAGTCTGCACTTGGTTGTCATAGCAACCCGACCATCAGCGGCCAGCAGCGCAGATAGGAGCGGAAGTGAACGTGAGTGCTTAATTTAGGAGAGAGAGAGAGATAGAGAGGGAGAGGGAAAGAGAGAGAGAGAGATAGAGAGGGAGAGGGAAAGAGAGAGAGAGAGAGAGAGAGAGAGAGAGAGAGAGAGAGAGAGAGAGAGAGAGAGAGAGAGAGAGAGAGAGATACAGAGCTGCCGTGCCCTACAACTGTGGTGGTGGCTCATAAGCAGAAGGAGCGCTGTTTCAATAATAGAACTTGCACTGAAATTGCTCGATAATCAAAACAGTTGCTGTAGTCACAAAACGGAATATAAATCTAAATGCTCTTTCATAAAAACAAACTTATAATAATCAGCGTCCTCCCGCAAAGTGCTCCTATTCTATAGGAGTACTTCATTTAGTCTAAGGACTAGAGTTCAACTTTTAATAGTTGGTTTGAGTTTCAAATAGTCTAGGCGTATGTAATGAGATAATGAGGGGTGTAGACTGTAGGGATAGGAGGAAGAGTAGCTCTGGAGTGGGAATTACTTACCAGTTACCATTCTTTGAGGGGTTTCTGTGCAACAGACGAACAAAAACACAGTAATAAAGCAACAGAGAGCAGACTAAAAAGACAGCGAGATCATTTGGAACTAAGGATAGAATATAGCAAAGATAGAGAGAGAGAGATATTATAATTGTCTACTAAATCATTATAGACTCCAAATCTCTACATACATCGAGCTGCAAGAGTGCTCCTCCTGTCATTACCATTTGTTTATCTGTCACGTGACTGATCACACTTCCGACCACAAATCTCATTTGTATTTAACCTCTGTATCTAACCTCTATATAACCTCTGTATCTAACCTCTAAACGCGTAAATACCTGAATATCTCTATCATCGACTGGATTACCACAAAAAAAACAGACCAAACCGAACCAGACGATTGTAAATTTACCAAACCTAACCGAGCATAAAATGTGCATCGTTTATCCCTCAAATCTCTCAAATTTTCATAAAGTCTATACTTGAGTCCTAAATCATCTTTTCAATTCTTATGAGAAGCCCAAATTCCTCTAATTCCCCTTTTGTCTAACCCTAACCAGACCCTCAAACCGCTCTGGGCAGGGAAGGGCAAACTGTATCCGTTCATAACTTATCCTCCATATACCCTAGTCCCTACAGCTACCCTCCGTATCCCCTCAATCATGCCCTTGTCTCCTCCTCCCCCCCCCCCTCAGATACTAACCAGACCACCTATCACCTGTAGCAATGACAGCCGCAGATACAGAGAAAGCCCTCCAGAAGGCAGTGAACCCCGCCAAAACCCGGAAGGGCAAGAAGATCTTGCTGGCGAAGGAGCCCCAAATTATTGAGAATGACAAACAGACCATGATCCTAAAAGGGGCCAAAACAAGTGGTATGGTGAACGATGTCCTGGCCGATATGTACAAGATCAGACGACAAAATACAGTGATGATGGCCAAATCTAACCCTTTCCTGCCGTTTGAGGACACCCAGCCATTATTGGACCTCCTTGCTAAGAAGGATACTAGCATGTTCCTGTTCGGGTCTCACAACAAGAAGAGGCCTCACAACTTGGTATTTGGCCGGACATACGATGGCCAGATGTTGGATATGATAGAGTTTGGGGTGACTGGTTTCAAGAAACTCTGCCAGTTTAAACAACCAAAGATCCCACTTGGAGCCAAACCGTGTTTGATCTTTAACGGTGACATGTTTGAGCGGTATCCAGAGTGGGGAGTGGTCCAGAATTATCTCTGTGATTTCTTTAATACCACCAAGACTAGTTCTATCAACCTGCAGGGACTGGAGTATGTCCTATCCTTCACCGCTTGTGAACCAAACATTCTGATGATGAGATCATATGAAGTTAACATGAAGAAATCAGGTACCAGCACCCCTTATGTAGAGCTGGAGGAGATCGGTATTTCACTGGATTTGGTACTGCGAAGAACACAACTAGCCGCACCAGAAGTAAAGAAACTAGCTCTGAAACAGCCCAAGGCGGCCAAGATCGGCAAGACGAAGAACATCACACACGACTTGGCTGGTTCTAAGCTGGCAACAGTCCACATGACTAAACAGAATCTCCAGGAGATGCCCCAGAGCAGAATGAAGGGAAGTAGGAAACCAGAGGAAGGGGAATTTGTGAAGAAGAGTAAGAGGAAGGTGGTGAAGGAGAGTGGAGATGAAGGGGAGGAGGAGGTTGAGGCCATGGAAACCTCATGATAGGATGACTGTTATTTTTAATTTATTATCTGTTTTAATAGCTCAGTTTTAACTTCTTTACAGCAGTGTTTCAATCCCAACACGTGTCCAATTATCCCGCCCCCTCCTTGTTCCTACACCCCTTACTCAACAACCCCTTCCACAATTTACTGACAACAAAATATGAACAAGACACAGTTGACATAATCGAAACAAACTCTAAAGTCTACTATACCGACTCATGCGGGAGTTCTCCTCAGTCCCATGAATTTTCTAAGAAATCCCATACATTATAATAAATGAGAGTCCCACAATGCATTAGGTAGCACAACCACAACGCATTATAAAACTCTAAAATAGTGTGTACTGTGCAGTAGTACTGTACTGTGGGTACACAGTGTGTACTACACAGTGTGTAGTCTGTGTACCCAATGTATATGTTACCTGAGCAGTGATCATGGTGGTTACACTGGAAGAAGTAGCTCTCCGTCCTCGTTGATTCCATACTAACAAAGCCTAGGGTCAGAATCTGCATGCTATAACATAACACAAACACAGTAGGGGCAGAGATGGGGGGGTCATCTGGAGCTGGGGGTTGCAACTTTATACACACACATTATGTAGAGAGATCTGGAGCTCAGTAACTGTAATTCGGGGTTCTTCAAGCATAAATAAGAGAGAAATGAAGATGAGGGGGTCTGTGTTCTGAATACGTGGTCGGTTAGAGGTAGTAATTTCAGGATGGGAAGAGAGAGAGGGGGAGAGAGAGAAATAAAGATAGCGAGATGCAAAGAGAGGGAAGGTTTGAAGCAATGCTTGTCCCAAGGGTCTGCTTGTGACTTGGTAAATTTACAAATTGATAATCCAACTAATTACCCTCTTTAAATCGTCCACTACTTCAAATACGAACATCATTAGACCTAGCATTAAAGAAAAACAAGCTTTGATACCAGCTCCAGTTTTCTGTTCTACTGTAGAACACTTTCACCAGTGTCACTTCCTCAAAATAAGTCCACCAAATCACAAACCTTTATCTGATTCAAAACCCCCCGATTACCTCCCCTGACCCCTATCTCCCATTATACCTTACGTTAACATCCCTCCCCCTATCTCCTAGGGAATGTGGAGGCAAGATGCACCTACGAGAGGGCCAATACCAGAAGGCCCATACCGACTTCTTCGAGTCCTTCAAGAATTATGACGAGAGTGGCAGTCCAAGAAGGACAGCCTGTTTGAAATACCTAGTGCTGGCTAGTATGTTGATGAAGTCAAACATCAACCCATTCGACTCGCAGGTTAGCAGTAGTTTAACTGAGTCACAGTTAGACACTGCACTACTGACTACAGTAAAGGGGCGGGGTGCTCAATAATGATAATTTCTTGTCCAGACCGATAATTGCTGTTTCGGTTTTCAAGCTCGGGCACACGTCCAACAATAATTCCCCAGGAAGCAAAGCCGTACAAGAATGACAAGGAGATTATCGCAATGACCAATCTAGTGAAGTAAGTACCCCGGGGGGGGGGGGGGGATTTTCCGAGGCCATTTCAAGATGATCATGACCGTTGATAACCGACAAATTGTATTATTCTACCCAACACCCCCAGCTTTTCCTTGATTAACATGTCCCACTCACCCTCTCTATACCCATTACCCAGTACCCACTCTATCCCACTCACCCTCTCTAGTCTCTACCCGTGCCCTGGAGGATTAGAACATTTAACAACAGCTCCCCCACAACATAACAACATAACAACATCTCCCCCACCCCACAGTGCATACCAAAGCAACGATATAGAGCGGTTTCAGAGTATAGTAAAGGAACACCACTGCAGCGTAATGGAGGACACATTCATAAGGGAACACATAGAGGATTTATTAAAAAATATACGCACAGAGGTACATGTATAGTGTCGTAGTGTGTGTGTGTGTAGGGGGTTGTGGAGTTATTGGGAGGGAAGAGAGATGGTGTGTAGTGATAACTGATAGGTCCTGACGGTAGGCGGTAAATGTTAACCAGATCTGTGAGAATTTCGCACGTTTTTGCCCATAACTCAGCCATTTCTTGACCAATTTGCAAAATCTTTGGCTCATTGGAAAGAGGACATTGAGATCTCTCAAATGAGCTCAAGAAAATGAAGATTGGCGCAAATTGCGCGGCGTGGTGGCGAAAACGCGCATTTTGCGCCATGACGCCGCGCATTTTTCGCCGATTTTAGTTTTATTGGGTTCATTTGAAAGAGCTCAATGTCCTCTTTCCAACGCGCCCAAGATTTTGCAAATTGGTCAAGAAATGACTGAGTTATGGACAAAAACGTGGTTTTGCACGTACGTTTTCTCTCAGATCTGGTTAACATTTACCGCCTACCGGTCCTGACACTTCACAGATGTCTCATAAGACCGTCCTCTTCGTGTGGCTGTGGGCAAGAGGATGCCACAGTGAAATGGGGCAGTATGACACCCCCCCCCCCCCAGTATGACAAATCCTCAATTTTGAGGATCTGATCATTCTAATACCCCTCCCTCTTTCCCTTACTCAACAACCCCTCCCCCCTTTCAGGTTCTTATCAAGGTTATCAAACCATACACACGACTGAAGATAGACTACGTTGCTGGTGTACTAGGGATATCTTGTGAAGAGGTATACCACTCTCTCTCTCTCTCTCTCTCTCTCTCTCTCTCTCTCTCTCTCTCTCTCTCTCTCTCTCTCTCTCTCTCTCTCTCTCTCTCTCTCTCTCTCGCTCTCTGTTCCCATGACTACGGGTACCTCCCACCGTCTCGGATGCAATGGTGTACGGAGATGAATTGCTTGTTTGAATGCACAACTGTTTGTGTGGCTTGCAGGGGGTGAGAGAGAGAGAGAGAGAGAGAGAGAGAGAGAGAGAGAGAGAGAGAGAGAGAGAGAGAGAGAGAGAGAGAGAGAGAGAGAGATGATGTGTGGAAGTGGTAGTGCACAGGAAATCCAGCTGAAGAACCTGTGCGTGTGAACACTACTGCTGCAGTAGTAATCAATGTGTAGCACTAGAGCACGATGCTTTTAGGGAGTCTTAGACCCAATTCCACGAGACTGAGAAATGATTGTAGCTGGTATAATAAATCACTGACACCAGTGGTATTACTTTATTGTACAGTGTCTTCCCCAGCACATACCCCCATCCCCCTGTTCTACAGTGTCCAGTGTCCAGTGTCCACTGTCCTGGGACAGTGTCCACCCCCAACCCCACAGACTACAGTGTCTTCCCCAGCACACACCCCATCCCCCTGTTCTACAGTGTCCACTGTCCTGGGACAGTGTCCACCCCCAAACCCACAGACTACAGTGTCTTACCATCCCTTCCCTTCCTCAGGTTGAACACTTGATGATCGGCTGTATTCTTGATGGGACTGTGCTAGGCAAGATAGACCAGCGGAATGGGACTCTGGTCCTAGATAGGCTTTCAGAACCTGAGAAGTTGAGAACTGAGAGTCTAGCAGCGTGGAGTAAACAGATAAATCTTCTGTCTAAGAAGTTCCCTGCTGCGTGCCCGATCCGAGGCGGCCCCATCAGATAACAAGAGACAGTTAACAGCCCCATTAAATGAAGACAGTTTACCCTTTTTCAAGTTTTTATTTCGCAGTTTGTAAAGAGCCAAATCGTTTATTGTGTGTCGAGTCTCATGGCTCCTGTTTTGTAAGTTTTACACACGATTGATGGTTCTTGAAACATCTAGATCTCTTGTTTATCCTGTTGAGTAGGGGGGTCTACCCATTGCTTAATGATCATGATCTGGTTACGGCCATCTGGTTCTGAGTGGCCAATGCTCTGACAGGAGTGGCCGGATCTGGAAGGAACAGAGGTCCCCGCCGGGTTAAGGCTGCGCGCGATATTTATAACACGGTCAGTGCTGAAACTTCTTACTTTCAACCTTTTGGAATACTTTACCGATCGCGCGCAAATTATTTGGCCAATGTGTACCAAAACAAACTTTTCCTCGCGTGTTGTTTGATTTGGTAGTACAAGATGTTCATTTCGATCTTTACAAGTGTTGGTCCTAACCAGAAGATAGTTGACAAGATGAGGTCATGGAACTTCATACTTGGACTATTCTATACCCTCATTCAAGGTTCATTCAAGGTTCCTGGTGTTTCCTGAGCTCTGATACCCTCTGGAAGTGTGCTTTTGACATTTAATTCTAAAGTACCGGAGGGAATTATTTCATTGGTCTGAGACTTCGCTAAAGTCGGATTTTTTGAAGTTGTCACCCCCCCCCCCCCCTGGGTGGCGCACAAGTTTTTATTTGCGCGTCGGAATCTTGTTTTGGCTCTCACGCCTTTGTTTTTTGGCCAACTTGGTCAAACCAAAGTTTTACGGACTCACAAAATTATGCTCTTTCCGGTGATATCCGTTTTTTTGCCGAAAGGTGAGAGCAAGTGGGGGCTGTCACACGCAAATACCACGCCGCACGACAAAAGGGGGGTGACAACTTCAAAAAATCCGACTTTAATTAATTTTTTAGACATTCCATATCAGCAAATTTTAGAATTTCATGAATCATGATGATCAAGGTGTTTTTCGGTCTCAAAATTCCAAATAAACTGACTGGAAAGGCCCGAAAACGGCTAAAAAACGTGAGAAATTAATATAATAAGTCTTTTCAGTCACTTTTTTCCCAAAATTTGTAGACCGAAAAACACACCAATCACCATAACAAGAATTATTTGCATTATCTCTATTATAATTTGGAGATGAACGTCGAAGTGATGGCCGTTCGTTAGGCGGTATCTAAGCGACAGACTGCTCCTTCATAAAACACTTTATAGGCCCAAAGCTGTAAAGCTGTTGCTCACACTTTTGAAACTTCCAGTGGAAGTTTGTTAATATTTTCGAATGACTTTTAACATGCCAGTCCCCATAGTTACCAATTCAGTTGCCATGGCAACCGTGTTTCTGACCTTCAAAGGGGCGAAAAGAACCACCCGGCGAAGCCGGGTGGGTTATCAAAAAGCCCTTACTTGAGGCGCACCCAATGGGTGCGCTAGTGTATCCATAATGCTACGTTTCCCTGCCCTCTTCGATTTGCCATTCAACTCACCCAACGAGTAAGCTGTCCGCAAAATGGGGATTTGTGTTTTTCGAATTTTTGAACAAAACGCAGAACAGATTTTTCAATTTCTCCATAATTTTCACGAATCAAAACGCGCGGCCGATATAAAACAAATTTTGTCGCACGTTACAGTTTATAGCCGCGCGCCCCTCATAAAATTTCAATTGTTTGCGCGCACGCATGTTACTCCGCAAGTGTTAGTAGAGTCGATAACTACATCGACCTCTCCCAATTGTTCCAGTTTTTTTTCACAACTGTTTGGAGCCTAGACACGACCTCTAAACAGGTGTTACTTTTTCACAAACTGTTTTCATCTTGGTGTAATCAGCAGTTGAAATGTTGCTGATCATAACAAAAACCTGACTAAATTTTTTCAACTTGGGGTAAAACCATGGGTGTCAAAAGTTAGCTCTAGGTCCCCTGAGTAACCATCCGGAGACTCCAAGAGATATTTCAAGCCGTTCTCCTGTAATCATTAATCCCGGTAGAGCACATATTTGAGTATGGACGTACGTGCAATTGCCTACAACCTCAACTTTAATGTATAACGTTAATGTGCGTCTCTCTCTTTTCTCCCCCTTGAGAAAGAGTTATCTCGCGCGGCGCAACCGCACGTGCGGTTTTTCCAGAGAGAGTGAGAGACATACAATAACATGTAAACAGCCTGCCAGCGCTCACGTACGTCCGCATTGTATTTTTTTCTCCACCGGGATTAATGATTACGGGAGAACGGCTTGAAATATCTCTTAGAGTCTCCGGATGGTTACTCAGGGGACCTAGAGCTAACTTTTGACACCCATGGTTTTACCCCAAGTTGAAAAAATTTAGTCAGGTTTTTGTTATGATCAGCAACATTTCAACTGCTGATTACACCAAGATGAAAACAGTTTGTGAAAAAGTAACACCTGTTTAGAGGTCGTGTCGAGGCTCCAAACAGATGTGACAAAAACTGGAACAATTGGGAGAGGTCGATGTAGTTATCGACTCTACTATGTGAGATCACGCGCGCCGCGAGGTTGCCCGTCGCAACGAAAGTGTGACCAAAATGGTCCCTCTACCGATTAGTTAGTATACCAAAATGTCGTTTTCGAATTCTGCTGTGCCTTTTTACATAGTAAAAAGGCATCCGGGTGAATGCCTTCGGCATTCACCCGGGCAGGGAAAAAATTTAGGATTCCTTCCGGTACTTAACATACTTCCAGGGGGCATCAGAGCCCAGGAAACACTTGGTAATGAAATTACCCCTCTGTGCAAGCTCACGGATGCAATATTAGGGGTGACTTCGTAACCAAAGGAAACACCAGGAACCTTGAATGGACCTTGAATGAGGGTATAGAATAGTCCAAGTATGAAGTTCCATGACCTCATCTTGCCAACTATCTTCTGGGTTAGGACCAACACTTGTAAAGATCCGAAATGAACACCGTGAACTACGGTATAGCCACTGAACAGCCAGCTACTATTATATCCGGGGGTAGGACGGAATACCGACCAGTGATCACGATGGTCACAGATGGTGGTCAGTCAATATGGTTTTGTTCAAATTCATTTCATTTTATAAAGGGGGCTTGGTAACGCAATTACCCCTACATTGCGGGCACGCTAAAAAGTGCCTTACTATCGCAATGCCCTATTATTGCGTTACCAAAAAGGGGGCCTAGCTAGGCAACAATCTGTTCCGACCAATAAGGTCAACTTATTGAGTTATCTATATTATATCTCAGTCTCAAACTCACACCTCACGACGCCCTCTTCTTTTTCGATATCTCTGCCCTCTCTTCATAATAATATGAATATAACAACGTTTCTGCGTTCTTTAATAGCGTTTCTGTGTGATATTCAAATATTACTATAAAATGGTGCCTGCACACCAGTAAATAGCGTTAGTTAGAACTTGTGGCATATTGCTTGATCATGACTCTAGCAGCAGCAGCAAAACATTGGATTCTCATCACGTTCCCAGTGTTGTGTGTGTGTTCGATGCCTCCCGTCGTTCCACCTCCAAACACCAACAATTCCATCTCCGTGGTCCCAACCTTCCACCTAGCTAAAAGCAAAACGTTGGCACGTGATTTTATGTCAATTAAACGGTCCTGCAACATTGTCCCGAGCGAAGAGATCGTCCCGGATACCGAGCCTTCTCCACACGGGGATGATGATGAGCTCACATGTCCCTTTACTGCCAACCCGTTGACGACGTGTGATGGGTACAGCAAGGCATGTTTAGGAATGTCCTGGAGCTGCACCATTTCTAGTTGGAACACATGTGACGGGTACTCACAATGCCTGATGGATGAGTGTGGTAACGACTGTAACACTTCTGTTATCTACTGTCCAGGACCAGGTAGGGGCTGTGTCAGTATGGCCCAGGCGTGTGATGGGATTGCGGACTGCCCGGGAGGAGAGGACGAGAGAGCGTGTGAGGGGGCTCAAAACCTCACATGTTTAAACCGAGAAGAACAGTCCATCAACTTGACAACTTCTCCCGCTGCTCTGTGTGGGGGTGCCCTAACCAAGCATGTAGCCCGGCCCATTTGGAGATATTGTGGAGAATGCCAAGACAAGGGAGAAGTCACCGTAGTGGAACAATGCATTGCTTTCGTCGGGTCTTTTTCCAAGAACTCTCCTACTAGCAAGATCCAGGGAGAATGCAGGGAGAGATGCAACGTTACAAAGGAGCTATGTGGACTTATAATGGGAGGTAACAACCCCATAGTGCCAATGATGGGAATTCACTTAGCATGCCTGTCAGGTGATTACCTATTGATTGGTGCCCTGTGTGATGGTGTTATAGATTGTCCAGACAGAAGCGACGAGAAGTATTGTCCAGACAGGTTTTATTGTAGTGTCAAGGACGCAGAGTGGGTTGAAGAGAGCAAGGTTTGTGATGGTTATCGAGACTGTAAAACGGGACTGGATGAGTGCAACACATGTGCCCGGGGTTTTTTCTCTTCGGACGAGCGGATAATCCGGCACACCACCTCCTGTGGAGTCTGCGTGTTTGTGGTTGTAGTGATCATCGCCGCTAACATTTACCATCTCCTAGAGATAATTAACCACTCCCTGGACCCTGATGCAGGTAAACACATCCTTGTGGATAGGTTTCTAAGGATAGCACTCATTGTCCACGATCTACTGATGGGGGTCTACCTGGGGTGTCTCCTTATCGCTAACTTCTGGTTCTATGGCCGGTACTGTCAATTTGATACGGAATGGAGGACGGGTACCTCTTGTCACGTTTTGGGGGTGTTATTCAGTGTCTCCTCACATGGATCTCTTTTAACTGTCCTTCTCATGTCCATAACCCGGGCCTACAAGTGCGCAAATCCACTAACAGAGGGCTTTCGAAAGAGTTCTGTACACATCGTATCAGGACTCCTCCTACTACTAAATCTAGTCCATGCTACAATCCCGCTGGTCAAGATAGGAATAGTTCAGGAGGTGTTTAGAAATCACATCCAGATCCCCAACACTAACCCCTTTTTAGAGAAGCAGCACACAAACCTAAATATGTCTAGGATTAGTGAGATTCACGCGGTGTTCTTTAGTAACAGTTCCAGTGCTGATTACTATGATAAGGTTCAAGATTTGAAGTCCATAACAAACACACCCGATATATTTGATGTCAAGGATTTCTCTCTCTACAGTTGGTCTCCAGTGTGCCTCCCTGACATGTTTACCACCCGGCCAGGTCCCATGGTCTACTACAAGATCTTATACGTATCCTGCTCTTGGGTTCGTGCTCCTCCTAGTGGCTGTATCTTACGGCCTCATATTGTATTCCATGGTGAAGACGTCCATAGTGAAGCCTAAAGATCAAAGAATTGGGGTGGTGGGAAAAAAGGTAGCGGTGATCGTGGGTGTCAAGTTCTCTACCTGGGTGTTTGTCCTGACCATCATGGTTTACACCATGGTGACAGAGGGTTTTGTGGGCTCGACCTGGTATGAAATTACATGCCATCATTATAATACCCATCAACAGTGGTCTAAATCCTGTATTCCATTCCGAGCTTTACAAGAAACTAACAGCACTATGGACCCGGATATCCACTACAGTTAGCAAACTGACTAACACGAATGTTTTGGTGGATATCCATGCTGTAGCCCAGATGTCTACTGGACAGGCAGGGTCACGAGGAGAATATAGAGATGAAGGACGATTGGTCCTGATCGCACAGGACTAGCAGCGGAGACTGATCGTAGCGCCACGATATAGATTCCTCTGCAACAGACAGGTATGGACTCCACTTATAATAGACAGGTGTAATTTTTGGAAACCCAAGTGTTTAGAGCAATTAATTATTTGTTGTAAATTGTAGACCATAGTTATTAGTGCTATCATGAGTGCTTTTTACTTATATAATAAACTTCAGGAAATCACGAGTGCTGATGACGGAATATACATTATATATACGAAGAAGACGAAGTTAAAGATGAAAGGGGGAGGAACAAAGACTGATATCGAGAAAGTGAGAGTACATCGGAGTACAAATAGAGACAAGACGTGTTTAGATTGCTTTTCCTAGATAAACAAGTTTCTAGAGAGCTAGAGAGAGTGGGAGGTTGAGATAAGAGAAGGGTTGGTGGAGACGATGAGCTAGAGAGTGGGAGGTTGAGATAAGAGAAGGGTTGGTGGAGACGATGTGCCGAATCTATCTGTGTATTGATGTTTGTAAATCAAGCTGCGATGGAGATGCTACATTTTATCATTTCAGACTTGATGGAGTGATATGGATCAGGAAGAGAGAAATATGTGAAAGAGAGAGGGAGACAGGGAGAGAGAAGAAAAAAAGAGAGAGAGAGACAGAGACAGAGAGAGAGAGGGAGGGAGGGAGAGAGAGAGAGAGAGAGAGAGAGAGAGAGAGAGAGAGAGAGAGAGAGAGAGAGAGAGAGAGAGAAAGAGAGAGAAAGAGAGAGAAAGGGAGAGAGAGACAGAGAGAGAGAGACAGAGAGTCGAGAGAAAGAGAGAATATATATTTAAATTGTAGCGGCTGGTTGTTATTCGCTTTTTAAGTAATGCTGTATGAATAATCATATTGTGTTGTGGGCTAACTGCAGTTGTATGGCTTGTTAACATTTGTTGAGTTAGGGTCACCACACACCAAAGTTAAAATTAAAATTAAAATTTTGATTTTAAACCCGCGCACACCAGCGGCCGTTAAAATTTCTCTCCCCCATTCTAAAAGTAACAATCTCGCGCGCGATTTTAACGGCGTGTTAAAATTTTGTCATCCAACGCGACCGTCAAAATCGTGCGTGAGATTGTTACTTTTAGAATGGGGAGAGAAATTTTAACGGCCGCTGGTGTGTGCGGGTTTAAAATCAAAATTTTAATTTTAATTTTAACTTTGGTGTGTGGTGACCCTAAGGGCTCAATAAGTTAACAGGTTATTGACTATTAGAGCTAGAGAGTTCTATACACTGGCAAGTGGCAGAGACGAGTTGCAGCGCCGCTATAATAATAGTCCACCCCATTCCACAATTCTACTACTACCGAGAATTCAAAAGTCGGAGCTCAGTATTATACAAAAAACTATTTATAGAATTTACAAAATCACTCCACATATATTTCACAGCAGAACCTACTCTCTATCAACAGTTTTCTGAATCTCTGCAAGAGATATTTTAGAATCAGTTCCCATCGCTAGACCCATACTACTATGCATTTCTTCCATCATGTGTTTCAGATAGAACAGTTGATTGTTGACAGTGATCTCACTCTCACGCAATTTGGCAACCTCTCTCTGGATCCGGTGTAGTTTCTTACTATCCGTCGTCTTATCCTGAAGGGAGGGATGGAGAAGGGATATAACTATGGGGGAATGACAGAGACATGTACCAAGAGAAGATAGAGAACGAAATATTTGGAATAACAGAGTTTGATTGGGTGAAATGGGGGAACATTAGCACATCTCGTTAATTGGGTTAATTAACATCCCCTAACTACAGGAACATACCTGTCTGTTTCGTGATAATACTTCCTCAATGGCTTCACCTGTGAAGCTATAGTTGCGCCAGAAGGAAAACCAACCCTTTTTCCGGTTCGGATAGATTCGACCCTAAAATGAGATGTCAAGTGAGCTGTGTGGGAGAAATGTTGATTAGGGTGATATGACACAGAGAAAGATGAGAAGCGACAAGTAGTAGAGCTGAGATAAAACTGAGGTATTTGAAATATCATCCCATCTACTAGCAAAACTCCAATTTCCCAGAATCCAATTAATTATTACCTCTGGATGGTTTTTGCCCTGGTATTCCACCCGGAGTTTCTCAGTTAGAAAGATTTGGTCGATCCTCCCGGCAGACCGGAGAAGTTTAGCTTTTCGCAACGTCTCAGAAACGTCATCAACAGCGAGACCGACCTGGGGAGTAGAGTAATAGTAGGGCGCTAGGGTAGAAGATGGGTGTATTTTAATGTTCGAGCCACTTTTCATTAGAGTCTGTGATTGATGTTCATCAAATCACACATGGAAAAGTTCTCAAATTCGAACTTTCTCCCCGGAATAAAACAGGCAATTAAATGTTTGCTAAAAAATCAAAATCATCAACAATTCGTATAATTCTTGATACACAAAATCTTGTTCATCTAGTACTTCATAAGAAAAAGCAACTCTCATATTAGTGTCCATGTTCATTACTCACAGCTGAATGAATGTAAACTCCCTCCTCTTCCTCCTGAACCAAGACATGTTCAGTATCTCTCGATAGGGCAGTCTTCTCAGGGGATCTTTCTCTAGAGCATACCTCAGGAACTCCCTTGCGTCTTGTGAAACCCGCACTATCCTCGGCTCATAGCTCTCTATCTCGAGTCTATTTGAGAATGGGTATCGTCCCATGAGGAGTTTGAATGTTAAACACCCCAGGGCCCAGACAGCTCCCTCCAGTGCGTAGTACCGGCCCAGTAGGTAGAACTCAGGAGGAAGGAAGATGCTGGTACCTCTACCTCGAGTATAGGGAGCATCTCGGTCATACAGGGTGGCAGATCCAAAGTCTATCAGGGTAGTCTTCATGGTTAGGGTGTTGATCAACACATTCTCGTCTTTAACGTCTCGATGATCAATCCCTTGGGAGAGACAGTAGGTAAGGGCATGAGTGGACTTGTATCATTATCTCTCTAGTCGTGTCCTCACTAACTCTCCCTCTTGCCACATAGTCGAACAGGTCCATAGTGTTATCAGTGAAGTCCATTAGTAGTAGCCAGTGGTTTGGTGTAGATAGGTAGCCATGTAGAGAGACAATACCAGGGTGCTCCAATCTCTGTAGACAGTCTATCTCGAGAGGGATGGTCTGGCCGAATGGTGTCTTGACGTGTTGATTTACCCTCTTCCTGCAGATCCTCTTCACCACAAGGGGTCGTCTGTCCTTCTTCCTCACCACCAGAGATATCTCTCCAAATCCACCCTCTCCTAGCTTCTTCTTGTGGGTGAAGTATCGGCGGAACTTCAGTTGTTCAACAAGGGAGACAAAGTAATCCATGGTAGAGAAACTTGTTGGGTAACAAAGAGAAACAATATGTTGTGAAGTCAGGGGGAAGCGAGGCAGTATAAGTACTGGAAGTGTATCTAGTCAGGTTCGTCACGTGATCAGCTACACGTGATTATCTCGACCCCCCACACCGAGGGGGTGTTGGGTGTCGCAATTGTGCGCCACAAGCACACATGACGTGAGAGAGCTGTTAACTAGACACTAGTTGTAACGAGATACATGTTATGTGAGATGTCCCATTCCAAGGATACTGAACAAGAGACAGACTCTACTAATCACCGTCATAATAATTACAACAAGATATAGTCCCCCCTGGAATATATCTCTCAACTAACCACTAACAATGATCCTTCCTAGGGCATGTTGTGCTTTTCCAGTAACCAATTGCAATATTATCTCACCACCCTCTCCACTAACCACGTCAACACTAAAAAACTACTGCACTTGTACAACCAACCATCACCCTCGCATCCACAACTAACCACTCAACTACTGCACTGTTCTCTTCCAGTAACACTGTACTGACCACTCCACTACGCTCACAACCTCTAACAACTCCCCACCACTAACCAGTAAGTTGCTGAGCATGATGGTCATCCCAAACAGGAACATATGGAACACCACAAATGTAGAATAAGGGAAATCCAGGGGCAGAGAATCGTTCCTATCTGTCAGTATGGTGTAGTACATGTCGTAGTTGATTTCACCAGTCAACATGACCATCGCTTTGGAGTAGGAGAAGGGGAAGCTTTTGAAGGTACCGAACTGGAGGAGAGGGAAGGAATTGTTAGATGGGGAGGGTGGGTTATTTTAAAGAAATACAGAATCTGTGTAACCTGCCAGGGCAATGCTCTGACAGAGTGTAACATGGTATTTTATACAACTTACCTTTCCTCCGAGTGTCATGTAAAGTCCAATTGCGAAAGGTAAGATAAACAGTAGGACAGGGAACATAACCGAGAGGAATTTGGAGAGAACGGATCGTGTCATGATGATAGTTAGACCAATGTAGGGGAGTTTCGTGAGAGAGAAGATGAAGTTTATCCAGGCTAACACGCTCACAAAACATCCAACCTAGATATTGGGAGGGGGTAGCTACTATCCTTCTAAAACTCTCTTTTGTGGATTCAACCTTTCTATTATGATTGACATAGTGACAGAGAATAAGGAGCAGTTGCTTGTCGTCATAGTGGAAGGAAGGATGCTAATACTAACCTCCCATTGGAAATTGGATGGTACACTGTCACTGTAGGAGCTGACAACAAACACAATAGAGAAGATAAAGGTCAGCACTTCGAAGTAGTTGAGTGGGTCACTGAAAAATGGAAGGGATTAATTAAACACAAACTCTAAAGGTTTTGTTCTGTAGGAGAGAGTTACCTGAAGTAATTAGCTGTGTTTCGTAGCGCTTGAAGAACCTCGAGGAATAGTCGGAAGACTGCAATTAAAATGGCGAGGGTTCCCATTATCATTAGGAGAGTATGGGGTCTAGATCCACCGGTCACATCTGGCGGTGTCTCAACTAAAGCAAACACACTGAAAGATGAATGGATAGGTAGTTAGAAAGTTGAAATCTGCGTTTCTGGAAATTAGCTGTTCCATTTTGTGAGGTTTGCACGTAACCTGTGATTACTGAACTAATAAAAAGTGAAATGTGACCGTACGTGAGGAATGCAACAAATAGAAAGTTGAGAAGGATATTCAGGTAGTAGCCTGTTCTTCCGTACAGCTCCCACTTGTGGGTGATGAGGGACAGTACTAGGGGGTGATCCAACAACTCTATTCTGTTGTGCTCCAACTGTGTGGGGTGAGGGGGTGACGGTTGACATGAAATATTGAAATGTGTGTGGGATGTCATGGGGTGAGGGGGTGAAACATGTAGAATGAGGTGTATTCCTATCCGCTGATTGGTTTAGTTACCAATGGTAACTTACCATCGTGTGGAATGGATGTACAGGGTGTTCGGCTGGGTTCTCAATCAGGCTGTAATCGAACTCAACCCAGTACTTTTCATCCTCTTCTGAAATCATGTCATCTGCACTAGTGCACCTGTGGAGGGAAATCATCCTGTCATAAAAGAGCGATATAGGACAAGCGATATAGGACAAGCTATGTAGGACAAGCAGGTATAGTTGGAGGGAGGCCGAGGAGTTTAAAGGACATGTTGTTGTGACAAGGTAACTTAAATATTTAATTTACCTATCGAAGATGGTTCTAGCTTGCTCTGGATAGTGGATGATTAACATGTGTAGTGGTTTACAAGTTAGATTATTCTCCTCCCCATCTACCTTTATCATCACATCTGTTGCTGATACCACCCTACTCTCTGTAATGGTAATGACTTGTCATACTACATGACTGTTATGTCATGCAGCTCGAATTCGGCTATGGATTTGTGTAAATGTTCTAACCCTCCCCGAAACATAGTCTAGCTTGGCAAAGGAAGGATACAAACTGATACATTGAACTAATGAGTTATGAACATACTTTTCCGCAGAGCTTCCACAGGTTTAACTCTGATTGCATCTTTCCATCGATCACAGCCTAGTATTACAGCCAGGACATTCTCATTGTTATGTTTAATTGCAGTCAGAAGGGGATTATCTCTGAACTCGTTGAAGGCGGAGATATCTGCTCCAGCTTCAATCAGCATCTTGGCAGTACCCTGGGGGACAAAGATTGTAGATACATAGAGAACCCCGGAAACAAAAATAAATAAGGAATTGATCACCAGTTATACTCATCACATTCAACTTAAAAAGGGATACCACTGAACACACACACACACTCACCTCTTCGCCCCTCATAGCACAGTAGTGTAGAGGAGTGTTATCATTGACATCCTGTACAAACACATCTGCCCCAGCTGCTAGGAGCTCCTGACAGATCTTCTTAGAGCCGCACTCAGCCGCAAAATGGAGGGCAGTTGCACCGTCCAAGTTACCTTTGTTGATCATCTCGTTCCCTCCTCCATTTATCAAAACACTGGATAAAATAGAAATAGTAGTTATGATTGGTCCCTGAGAGCTCTAAACCATCACCAATCTTCACTAAATGTTCACATAATCACATACCGACATGAAAAAGTGAAACCAGCTCGAGCTGCAAGATGTAGAGGTGTATTTCCCTTCTTGTTTTCAATCCCAACACAACCTTTATTTCGAGATATCATCAACTCCAGAATCCTGACGGAGGGGACTTGTTAACTCGCGGTCTACTGGGGGCAAAGAGAGGTAACTAAAGACTGATCCTCAGACGGAACAATACAGTGCAGTACTACTCGAAGAGTAATTGCCGTATGATATGGTCGCGGTCGGCGATATACCTACTTCTTTCTTCCTTCCTTTGCTGCAAGATGAACAGGTGCATACCCACTCTTATTCGGTCTTCCCATCCGGTAACCGTTCCTTATCAAAATCTGAACACAAAAAATTATGAGTTTATCACTGTTCAGACCCCTAGTTTGTTTTTCAGTGAAATGACTGTATCTGTAGCTGTATCCCTCCCACCCATGATGTATCTCTGAAGATCTGACCCCACCAACTCAACAATGTCCCTAACAATATCCCTGAACTGGACAGTGTCCCTCTGAACTCACCGAGGAGCAGGTGTAGTGGCCCAGTTGGGCAGCAACATGAAGTGGTGAGTTCTGTCCATTGTCTATATCATCCTCTATCTTGTTCTCTGTTCCCTGGAGTAACTTCATCAGGTACTCAAGCACTTCCACAGCATTGGCCTTCACTGCAAGACATGAGGTGTTATCAACGTTTCACGCCAAGTAGGAGGGTAATAATAGGTAGGTATCAGTGACTCAGGTCAACCTTTGTGCAATGTTTCAATTTTCAAATGATCTAAAGAAATATAAAGCATGTCAAGTCTACCTGCAATGTGTGTTGGTGTCTCCCCCGCACTGTTATGACCCATTGCAAGTGCACCGTTCTCAGTGAGGAACTCCACAACTTCCTTACTGTTACTTTGGACAGCCTTGAAGAAGGGTGTCTCTCCCAACTCGTCCTTAGCATCAATATCCACACCACTATGGGAGGTGGGTGTCATGCGTTATCAAGGATTGTAACCCGCGGGCCGCGGACAAACAGGAAACAAATCATGATGTGCCCACTGCCCCGACTGAGTAACTGGGTTGATGTACTGTGTTGTCACTCACTTGTTTATAAGGGTAGTTACAGCCTCTAACTGTCCCTGCTGGCAGGCAACATGAAGCGGGCTCATACCACTAACAGTTGTCAATGTTTTGTCTGCCCCTGAATTTAACAATATCTCCAAAACTTTACCATTACCTCCCGAGGCAGCATAGTGCAATGCCGTCTCTCCTGTGGGGAAACATGCGGTGTAAGATTGAGAAAAAGACAGAGGATTGTGGCATCAATAATATTGATATCTTTACCTTTTGTATTTTGGAAGTTCAAATTAAAGTTGACCCAGTTCTTGGCAGCCTTCACCAAGTGACCCACAACCGCTGCATTCTTGTACTGGCAGGCGTGAAGGAGCGGTGTCCTCCCCTCCTTATCCACCGCGGCTAACTCCTTCCCTCCTGGTCCCGCCGCCTCAATCAGCATCTTCACTATCCTAACATCTGCTACACCACACGCCAAGTGAAGGGCAGTCTGTTGTTTACTGAAAAAAGAAGAGAGTTAGTTCCAGGTCATGTACCAGTACATGGCGATGTTGACCCAGATAATGAAGTAAGGTACCTGTTTAGTTTGCTGCAGTTAGCCTTCTCATCCAATTCAAACAACAGTCCCCGGATACAGTCGGTGTGGTTATGGGCAGCTGCTAAATGAAGTGCTGTAGTTCCCACTCCCTCTTTCGCTACATTATCTGGAGGGAGAGAGGGGTACATTGGAGAACGGATAATTATGTGAAATGTTAAACTAAAGAATTGGAAAATAGACAATGTATATTTATTTGTTATTTGTTAACACTCCACTGACCAGTTTTGTTGAGATCGACTAGCAACTCCTTCCCGCTCCTAACGTTAACAAGAGTCCGGAGATTCCCTGCAAATCCCTTCCTAGCACACACATGAAGCGGAGTTCTGCCGAACTGTCCCTGGATATTAGGATCAGCTCCGTGAAGAAGGAGTTGTTCAATGGTGTCTTCTGCTCCTGGACTCCTACATGCCCAATGTAGTGCTGTGGCACCATCAGGACCCGTTATGTTGACATCTGTAGTAGTAGGGGAGAGGGTTTAGATGATGTGGATTGAAGGTACCCCGGCCTATCTTTTCAGACATTATCATTAATGGAGATGATCAGTCTCAATTGTACCTGCTTTGTGTGCTGTAATGAGATGCCGTACTGCCTCACTACAAACCCTGTCCGCTGCATAGTGCAGTCCTGTATACCCATCTAATGGATTAGGTGCATCTACATTTTGCCCCTTCTTAATACACAGATCTATTGTCTCAGTGTCTCCATCACCACACGCCTGGGGAGAATTAATGGTTATAGGTAGGTAGTACGCGTTGATAAACAGTGTGAGAAGTTGATCAGTTTCTGAGGGCTTCTTGACAACAAACCTGGTAGAAGTTCTTGGTCCTATCCATGGTATGACTTGAACCCTACCACATTCAAGGCTGGAGCTAAAACAGTCAAACATTTGCTACCATTGTAATTTGAAAACTGACAGGAAAAAGGTAAACAAATGCCGTGTCAGACAAATCCCGTGACCCGTCTTTAAAATTCAGTAATCAATTTGCTAGGAAACTGCTACCTGGTTTTATCTTCACAGTAATTTCTTCGCTTAAGATATGTTTCAAGTTCTTAGTGTGTTTATTTAAAATTCAGTAGTGCTCCGTCATACTGGCATAGCGGGCCATAGTGCCGACTGCCGCCCAATAACAATCCATATAATAAATTCCAAAATGTTAGTCCGATAATTGTTTTCTCCCTACTCCTCCTACAGTTTTTGAGCTAGACCCCTGAAAATTTGTACACTGGTACTTTGGACCAAGGCGGGTGTAAGTACGGGCTCAGATTTTTGATCCGATCTTTACAACAGTGACGTCACGGGGTGACGTCATTGCGACAAAAAGACTTACATTTTTCAAACGCTTCTAAGACCCTGAAAACGGCTCTAAATCAAAAAACTAACGCAATAGTGGGGAAAGAGAATCGTTTGAACTTCATTTTACATGATAGCGATTTCCCGTAACTCAATGTTTAAGGGTCGTAAATCGCGTCGGGAAAGTTAAAAATGCCAAAAATACGATATTTTTCACCGTAGCCACCCAAAATCTTATCCAATCGATATGAAACTTGGTCGTTATGTGAATTTTAATGTCCTTTGGCCAGGGGTTCCCGGAAAACGGATTGGCAAGATGAGAACTGACCGGAGTTCTTATAATTCTAAATTCACGAATTTGGAATTTTTCGTCGACTTTTTTTTGGCGAGGAAATTTTCAATACAATGAATTTTAAAATTTTACACTGCGCGCGTAATTTTAGGTTCCGCGCGCGGCGTAAAAAAGCAGCGCTTTTTCGGGAAAATTCGCGTGTTACAGTAAATGATTTACCCGCCTCGCCAAAATTGTAACGCGCTCCTACTATGAGACTCATTGCTCTAAGGAACAAACAAATTAATTTATCTTTTAAAAATCAAACACAAATGTCACCGGTTATATGAGGATAAATTACCATTTACCAGGTCACGGGTTCCCAGCAAACGGGTACTCTAGTAACAATAACATTATACATATTTAAATCGCTTTTGAGCTATATAATGCTATTTTCGATCAGCTTAAACAGCGTCCTCTCGATAATAGCAAGCTTTCTAAAGCGCTTCATCGCAGAAATAACCTATAGACATTCGTCCTCGTCGTCATAGATAATAAATTATATAAAAATAAAAACGGACTTAGATAGTTAATAAATTAGATACAAAAGACAGACTGAACACCGATGGACACACAAATACATGCAACACACACACACACACACATCATACACATACAAATTCATACAAACACAAGCAAGTACTTAACATACGAACAATTAAGCACACAACCAAATTCACCAACGTCCAACGGAGTCCAGAGATAATCAACCCTACCACGGGCCACGACGCGCAAAAGAGCATTCAATGTCAGCGGACTGCATCTTGACGTCGTTGACCGCGTCGTAGGCAACGCTTTAGGCGAGCGACCAATACGACGGCGGACGGAGCACCGCTGGTGCCTGGTAAACTCACTTGACCACAAGACCGAGAAATCAGGGAAAAAAACGGGGGGAAAACGCGAGCGAAACAATTTTTTCGTAAAATAGTTTCAGAATAAAATAATTGCGCGGCGGTCTTAGCGCGCAAAAGATTTACGCGCGGTTGGTTTATAAATTTTGACGGTTTGAATCCGAACTTTTAACAAACTTAAACAATATGCATAAGATAAAACAATAATTTAAGAATAAAAGTTAACACAAGAATACGGATAATAAAATAGTCTTGCTTCTCATGCTTTTGTTGAAAATTAAAATAACTGTAAAAATAAATTAAAATACAAAACTTTAAAATGTAGTCTCTTTTCTACTACTCGGGGCCTCAGGGCCTTCCTTCAGTGTCTTTATTACTCCCTTAATAACAAAACCAGCAAGTACACGAGCCTTAGCAGCAAGGGAAGAATTTGACCGGGATTGGGATAGTTTCACCTCACTCTGCACACAGTTTTTACTCAGATCAACAACGCTCAAGTAGTCCATCTCAGTGTTTATTATCAGTGTAGTTTTAGATTCCTTATAATTCACCTGAAACAAAAGAAAGATTTGTTAAATTGTAAAAAGTACCGCCATGTCGACACTAAAAGTGAGAGTGAGTTGCGGAAGGACAATAATACTAGTGATGTTGTTCGCAATTCCCACAAAAACTATAAAATCACGAGTGGTGTATCTAAAGTTTTATAACAAACCTGAATAGTGTGGTCACTGAGCAGATAGAAACCATATTTCTCATTCTTGGACCAGAATGCCAGGGTCTTGTGGGGTCCAAGTGGCGCCTGCTGTCCTGACCTTGTCCCCTTACTATGCGTTTGTAGAGCCACCACTCTCTCCCTAACATCCTTCCCTAGTTCAGGACCCAGGACTAGTTGGTGGGCGCCCCGGTGGTCATGCAGCATGTATTTAGAGGAGTGACATGTAACACTAGTCCGATCCTCCCAAAGTACCCCCGTGGTACCGTTACTCAGCTCGTACCAGCAACCCTGGATCCCATCTAACCTATCTGACCACCTGGGGGGGTGTTAGAAGGGATGTGTATTCGAGAGGGAGGAGGTATTAGAGGGTGCTGTGTAGCGACACAATCAATAATAACGTGTCATGTGTTACCTTGCGATTGAGACAGGACGAGAGCCTGTGTATGATTCTGGTATCTCACTAAATTGAGTGTTGGTCAGGGCAGTGAAAATGGCTGCTTTGATGTTTGTTAATACCTCGTATACCCCTCCACTCAATCTGCAGGACTCCTGGGGGTGCCTGATGGGATGGGGATATATATGCTAGTGATCAGGTAGTTTAACATGTCGAGTAAGGGGGAACAACAAAGTTTAACATGTTTTAGATCGTGTTATTTTCTGACCCCCCCTTTACAATTGGGGACAGAGAAAGAGGGTCGAACGAGGCAAAGATCTTGTAGATAAATGGGTGGGGGTGGTAAATGCAAATATCAAACCGAGTCTTGTAAACTCGATTTCGTACCTTTTCTTAACCCATACAGAAAGTTCACTCTGTAGGAACTGCTGGCCACCAAATGTAGTGAATCGACCCGATCTGACCGTCTTAGAAGACTGATCCATCACATCACATACCTCAGATACCCTGTTAAGGGGGGGGGGGGGGGTCAGGAAGGGGGGGGGGGGGTGTTCATAATTATAATCACTGCAGATATATGAGGCATAAACTCTGGCCACTGGCGCGTTATTTCAGATAACTTTCTCCCAGCGCGCCGCTGGGAGAAGTTAGCTGGAGTTTATCCGCCGCTGGCGGATAAACTGGTTTAAATCACGACGACGATCCCGAGGCGGAGCCGAGGGAGAGGCGGAGGGGTTTAAACCTATAACGTGCCAGTGGTCAGAGTTTATGGGTTATATACCCTGCTTTAGTTGTTTATTTCAAGTATTACACACCAACAAGAGAGAGAACACTAATCAAAACACACAAAGAGAACTGAGAAATAGTTAAAAACACGTCACAATTGAGTGTACACTGTTTGGTAACAGTTACTAAGCAGTTGCTAAGGAAAGAGAGTGAAAGAAATAGCCTGATAAGGGGCATGTCACACATAACACAGAGGAAGAGATAGTGAGACAAAAGGGGAGATAAAGAGAGAGTAATTGACGGAATGTGTCCTTTCTTTCTCTCCAATGTAGTGTGTAAGTGTTGCACATAGTGTTCCCTCTGTATTTTAGTAAGAACTGATCATTTACACACACTTTGAATGTTACGTAGGAGTTAAAAATAAATAACCTGCCAGTGGGAAATAATCTGCCGCTGGACTGGCTGTTTACTGAGAGCGCGCTAGTGGGACTTCTCGCCACTGGCGCATTATTTAAGTTAGCAGGGTATATAGTCTAAACAACCAAACGTGAGTACAATTACCACTCGGTTACTGCACCCTTTAGATATAACACACCAGCACCCGCTAGAAATGACACCACTCACCCCACCACCCTCTAAGTTCTAACACCACTCACCCCACCACCACTCACCATTTCACAGACGTCATCTTATCAACAAGTGTTGTCAGGAACTCGTTGTAGCTCAGTTTCTTGAACTCCTTACTGTTCCAAATCACCAGGGTACAGGGAACCACATGAGGGTCACTTCCAGCTACCTCTGTCACCTCCATCACCACCTCCCCCGCCTCCAAACCTCCACCGGGGGCTGCTGGTTTGGGATTGTCTAACTCCCTTGTGAGGCGAATATAACTAGAAGCAGGTAGGATGTCACGATAGTCAGACAGATTGAAGGTTGGTAGGGTACCTCGTAGTCTGACAGCAGGTAGCAGCCTATCGAATCTTGTATCCTCCTGGAGAGGGGATGGAACAGTCAGTTCACTGTTACCATCCATCAAGAAGTTGAGAATCTGAACCCCTAGGTTTAGGGTAGGTCGGAAGACGGGATTGTTAGTGATTATGTGCTCTCCAATAAACCTGGAGCACTCCCCAAGAACAAGGACATGCTGATTGCTCCTTCTAGGTGCAACCTCACAAAGTAGTTCTAGAATGATAATCACAATGGCATTACTTAGCGGAGAGGGGTTCCTGTTGGTGGGACATAGGACACTCTCAGGGCGCTCCAATAAACACCGCAATGTGATAGGTGTTGTTGGTGTATCGGTTTATTTCAGTGACCAACTTATCGTGTTTAAATGGATTCCGACCAAGAAACTCTAGCAGACGATCCATATCGCTAAGAGATGGTGGCACCATCCACCCTTGACTGACAGGCACTGGTGGTGTCATGACCTGGCCCTTGTCGAGGTTGGTTAGTTGGTTGTGGAGGTTGGTGTAGAGGTTTGCTGAGTAAGAGGTGAGAGACAACAGGTGGAGGAGGTTGGGTATCTAGAGGTGTCCCAACCACCATCACACCGGACCTTCTGGTGGAGGTGGTGGTGCTAACATCTCACTAGGTACCTCATCTACCACTACAAGATCAGCTGCCTTTATCTTCTCATTGCAGTCCTTTAGAATTCTGTTCCACTCATGTTCAGCCACTATCTCCCCAGTTAGATGATTGTGGAAGAGATTGGGGTGGTGGAAGGAGGGGGAGAGACTGAAGTACTTCTCAGTGGTCCCCGCAACCCGAGTGTACATACGTCTGAACTTCTCTTCAAGCCTCTTGTCCGACATTTTGTTAGGGTGACTGGCGGGGTTGTCAAAGACAATGTCACTGGGTAAAGAGGGGATTAGCAGGAACCGGAAAATGGAAATGAGTAGTTTTATACTGGGCCTAAAGAACACTTTATCACTCTTCAAACCCGTCCCAATTAACTCGTGAAGGGGGCCATACTGCTTCTCATAGTGGGGTACATCAATCGTTCGAAGACTTTGGATACCTATAGCACACCATAACTTGAGGATGTTCCGGATCGTCTGGGTGAGTGGCAACCTATCGTTTCGGTGTAGTGAGGACAGGATGATATCTGGTTTTGAAATCAGATCTTCTTTTGTAAGAGATGTTTTGAGGTAGGGCTGTAGCAGTCCCACACACTCTTTCAACCTCCCACATCCAAACTTCTCCAGGAAACTGTGCACCAAGTCTCCGGCTGCTTCTGCTGGTGGTTCGGTGACTAGTGGTAGTGGTCTCCGGCTGGGGAACTGGAAGGGATCTGGAGTAACAGTAGTTGCGGGTTTAGGAACAGCAGTCACAGGTTTGGTAAGAGCAGTCACAGGTTTGGGAGCAACAGTCGCGGGTTTTGGAACAGTAGTAGTCACAGGTTTGGGAGCAACAGTCGCGGGTTTTGGAGTGGCAGTGGTAGGTTTAGTTGGAGCAGTGATAGGTCTAGTAGCACCAGCAGTGGTGTTCTTAGTAGGAGGAGCAGCTGGTTTCTTCTTTTTGGGTATTTTGTAACGGGTCTGCTCCTCAAACAAGTCAAGAACCTGTTCTGATGGCGCCTTTCTTTTCTTTCCTCTTTCCGGTGACTTTCCTCTCCTTTCCAGTGACTTTTCTCTCCTAGGAGATCGGGATTTGGCCCTGTCTGAGGACTTACCCCGACTAGGCGATCTGGATTTGGCCCGCCTAGGAGATTTTGATTTGCTTCGCCCACACCCAGGAGATCTAGACTTGGCCCGATTAGGTGATCTTGATTTGGCCTGACTCGACGATCCAGACTTTGTCCTGTTAGGAGATTTGGACTTCGCCCTACTAGGAGATTTTGCTCTTCGAGGTGATCTCGATTTGCCCCTTCTAGGCGACTTTGATTTCGCTCTACTTCTCGGTGAATTGTCCCCAGCAGACGTATTTCTTCCCAACGACTTAGACCTCTCTCCTCTGCCCGGTGACCTAGATTTTGCTCTGGCTGATTGAGGTTTCGATCTGCCTGGTGATCTAGATTTTGCTCGGGCTGATGGAGTAGTTGATCTGCCTGGTGACCTAGATTTTGCTCGGGCTGATTGAGTAGTTGATCTGCCTGGTGACCTAGATTTTGCTCGGGCTGATGGAGTAACTGATCTGCCTGGTGACCTAGATTTTGCTCTGGCTGATGGAGTAACTGATCTGCCTGGTGACCTAGATTTTGCTCTGGCTGATGGAGTAACTGATCTGCCTGGTGACCTAGACTTTGCTCGGGCTGATTGAGAAACTGATCTGCCTGGTGACCTAGATTTTGCTCTGGCGGATGAAGTATTTGAACTTTGATATCTTCCCGTACTACTGGATCGGGATTTCTTGCGAGCTCTTTTTGGAGCCTGTTTCTCAGATAAAATAGTTATCTCGTCACTTGACGGTTCTGAAATAACGTCTATTGCTGCTGTTGATGGGGCCTTCCGTTTCTCGGTCACTGTTGTCCTGTCTTTCCTGGCCTGTAGTCTGGGATCTCGCTGGTTACTAATTTGAACCGACCTCGGTATAAACTCAGGGGTTGTCGAACCTGATGTGGCCGGGGTAATTGTTGGGGATGGTGTAGCGGAGGATGTGTCGAGGGTACTGGGGCGAACCATATCAAATATCCTGGAAGTCCGTGGAGGTGGGGCGGGCTGGTAGTCAGCTGGTGGAACAAAGGGAGCATCAGGATCTGGTTTTATAACAACCACGGGGATGCAAACTGTACCCTTGTCCTCCTTCTTTTCCTCCTCCTCCCACCCACCCAGTACATCCTGTACCACCATGTCCCCCACCCTCTCCTGGACCCGGTCCGGTGTTATCAGATCGATCTCCTGACCATCTGTCACCCTGTAATCCTGACCTTCCTCCAGACCTTCCTCCGCCAAGCTGGACCTAGACTGCTTCTGTAGACCTAGTGTTTCCAAGATGTCAGGTTTCTTTCGAGATCGTGTTTTCGCCAGTTTCCCGCTTAATGGACCCGGGTTTGCCTTCTTGGGACCCAGAGATATCCGGGGGTGTTTAGGAGATAAGTTAAAAACACTGCTGTTCCCAGGTCTACCTCCTGTCGACCTCGCTTTGGGGGGTCGGGTAGTGGAAGGTATGGTTGTAGACGGCGGGATTTCACCTTCTTGATCAGCTTGGCTCAAGTTTGCTTGGATTTGGGCGGGTATGGTATCACCAACATTCGTGGTATCTTCTTTAGAGGTAGAACTGGTGTTGGGTTCAAGTTGTGGAATGTCTCTGATCGTTGGAGTAACTGCTGATTTACCAGTGGACTTAGAGGCACGAGGTTTAGGTCCCGGTTTGGAAACTGATTTCAGTGCCATCGCAGAGATATGACTGACTGAAGATGCTACCACTGGTACCGATGAGGTATTTTGTGAAGGAGCAGGTGTCTTGTTTTGTGACGGAGCAAGTGTCTTGTTTTGTGAAGGAGCAGGAGTCTTGTTTTGTGAAGGAGCAGGTGCCTTGTCTTGTGAAGGAGCAGGTGCCTTGTTTTGTGAAGGAGCAGGTGCCTTGTCTTGTGAAGGAGTAGGTGTCTTGTTTTGTGAAGGAGCAGGTGTCTTGTTTTGTGAAGAGGCAGGTTTCTTGTTTTGCAGAGGAGCTGTAGGCGTCTTTTCTTTTATCAGATCATCCGCCTCCTTTTCTGGAGGACTAGGAGACTCCACTATATTCAAAGAACTTAAAGATACTAGCCTCGCTTTAGGTATCTTGATGACCAACGGTTCAAGAGGCTTGGGCTGAGGTGGTTCCGTGTCCTTGCTAGCTTGTAGAGCAACCCGCACAGAACCCCTCATAGGCAATGGGGGTGCTTTCTTTTTCTTCTTCTCCTGATCCCGCTCTCCTGGTTCCTGATCCTGGACCGGTTGGGATGGCTCCTTATTGGCCCTCTCACCTTCTTTTCTCCCGTCAGATACCAGTGGAGGACAGACTAACTCAGCAGGCTCCAATTCCTCCTCTTTTGTTAGTGTGATCTCTTCCTCTACCGTGGGAACAGGAGGTAGATCGGAGAATATGTCGACTGGTCGGAAATTAGGGAATAGCATCGGAGTTGTCTTCCTCCTGTTCTTTTTCCTAGGAGATACAGCCAGGGAGGTAGGTTTGTTACCTGGTAAACTAGGTATCTTGTCACCAAGGCCCACCATTCTTCTGATGGCAGGCTCCGGCAACACATCCTCTCCTGGAGTGTGTTCACGACCTATTACCCTATATTTCGAGGGTTTCACAATATTACGATTTGTTGAAAGGAAGAGATCATCTTGTTCGGATGATCTATTAATGGAATCTGATGCTGAAGTTTGTTCTGCCTGTCCACCCTGATCAACTGCTTTAGGGGGAGTCTTCTGTAAGCTCCTTCTATTTTTCCGCTCAGCAAAGGTCTTAGGTTTTGGTGGGGAAGGTGGTCTCTCCGGGTCGTCTGAGAGCACTATTGGTGGATCAAACACTCTTGGAACGGGGGGAATTTCCTCTAGGTCGCTGCTACTGTCATCCATCCTTCTAGCACCTTCCTCACCATACACCTCATCAATTGGTGTTTCAGAATCACTGACAGTCTCTTGGGAGGGCAGGGGAGGGGTATATGATATATCAACACTTTCTAACACCTTACGGGCGTTTAGAGAGTTGTCCACAGCAGCAAGGGGAGGAGGTGGAGGGGTTGTAGGTTTAACTACCACACCCCCTTTCAAGATGCCTAGTCTTGGAGGAGCATCATTGGGAAATGGAATCTTGTATACCTTCTGGGCACGTTCACTCAACTTCGTATCAGGTTTGGCTCGTTTGTTGGTGAGTGTGGATCTACCTCTAGCTAGACCTTTATTAACAATATCTTTGTAGTTATACACACTGATCTCCACCGGAGCAGGTTTAGTGCCCTGCAACGTCTTTCTATGTGTGGTATTCTGTTTAGTGGTACCCTCTTTATTAGGCGAGAGACGCTCCGTGCATGCCAACTGGTCCGACAAGGACGGAGGGCAACTAGGAGGGTGAGGAGAAGGAGGGATTGGCGTCTTTCTAGAACCAATAGTAATTGTATTCTGGACAGGGGGAGTAGCTGACCACAGGAGGAGGGAGGAGGAGGGCCGCGCTGGTAGGTCACTCCAGTCGTGTAATCTTCCTCATGGTATTCGTACTCGTCAAGCCCACGATGCTGAACTGGCTTTTTGGCTAGCCCTGATCGCGGGGGTACATTTAGTGGAAAGGCTTGGCTTGGGATCTTTTTCTTGGGCAAGGCTTCGCATCTGAAAAATAAGGGAATTATTATAGTTAATTTAACCTTGTGAATGAAATCAAAGTGCAATAATACAAGCTAGCACACCATCTACAAATACGTACGGTATATTTAGCTTCTTGAAGACTTCCTTGATGCCTGATATCTCGCAGCAGTGTCCGCACGTTAGGGAGGTATAGAAACTGAAAAATTAGCAATTATTTTAATGGAGTGTATGCATGTGGACGGAGAAATTAGGTTTAAAGTTGTCTCATATAAGACCTTACTCTTCGCACCGGGCCGATGCGGCTACGTGAGGCCGCGTAGGTTGCGCATAGGTTGCACAGTGTACAGTCAGTGTCTGACAAGTTTAAAGAGGGTCACAAATGCTTCACCCCGATTTACCGTGCCAAATCACGGATATATACTAAACAAAAGTTCTGAGATACCTTTTTATAAGGAGTCTTGTCAATAGTTCTGGATCTGAAAGTTTCAGGAGGTGTACAACCTGCAAAATTTCTTTCTGCAGTGTTGTGGGTTCTACAATTGGGACCCGGTCTTTTAGATTACTACTTGATCCATTCCCCTGGTCGGCCGGATTACGACGTTTGGGATTGGGATTATCAGCAAACTCAGGGATAGTTACCCGACCCGTTCTGAACTTGTTGATGCCCTAAAATACAGATATTTGTTATGATATTTCATCCTAGATATTATATCGAGAAACAAAGTATTCTGTGTGAATTGAAACTTACAATTGAAGAACCACCGGTGTTTGCCTTGTAGTATTTGATCCCAGCAATTGACACTGCCTTGATGTGCTTCCTTAGTTTAACCAAAGAATTGAAGAACTCGGGGCATTCCGGTACCCCACATTGACCCTTGCACTCCCCTCCCTTCGGGTCAATATACATATCGGCAATAACGGGGAGGCTGTGTACCTAGATAGAGGGACGTGGTTTAGTAGGCAGTAACGGGGAGGCTGTGTACCTAGATATAGGGGGAGAAGAAGTGGTTTAGTAGGCTACAAGAGTGGGTCTAGTCTGTATACCTGTATGATATAGAAAGAAGGTAGCTAGGTAGTATAGGGATAAGGGGGTAGCTAGGGGGTCGGGTGGGATACTGGATATACCTATCAACTTGGTAGACGGCAATGTCTAAATAGTAATATAGTCCTGTCTACTTCGAGGTTTAGGGACGGGCTCCAAGAATCTAAAGTTAATTATACCATCCAGGACCACCAATGTGTTATAAATGATATTATGCAAGAAGTATAAGAGGGCTATTGCAGGCTTGGAATACTGATTTACAGGGAATAATATATCCCCCAAATATATATTCTACCCCTCTTTATGATAAAAGAAAACAATTCTAGCTCATATAAACTCCCACACACACAGACAGACGCACTGATCAGTAGTAAAAAGTACCAGCAAAGGGGAACCGACCTCCCTTGTTCGACCCTCCCTGCACCCCCGGGTTTGAACAAAACAAGAATCAACCTTGTTGAGTGAGCTTGTTGATCTGAGTAAGGGGTGGAGCTTACTCAACAAGAGTGAGCTGTTAATGTTCTACGGAAAGAATCATCGGACTATGATTCTACCGAATGATTATTCCCCTTGGTACCGGAAAGATGGGAGAGTTCGATATAGAAACCGCGGGTCGTCACCGCTCCCTTATATTATCTATATTAGCCGGACATTTTCCGTTTTCTCTCTCTTTTCCCTTGGTCACTTTGTAGATCTGTACACCTCCCAGACCCCCAAGATCCCTAATAAGTGAGTATAACTCACTGAGTACAGGGAATGAGGATCTACTAACTGAGTAGTACTACACTTACCCACTGTTCGTTATGATGTTTTGCTATCACGTTCTCCAGTCTGCATTTACCCATTGTTAACTTCTGCCAGTCCGGAACAGGACGCTTGTAATCATCTGTACCATGACCACACGCAAAACATATCACTTCAGTCATGCAGGTGTTGGTAAGGCGCCGATAGAGCAGCCACAGGATCCTGTACGGCCACTTTTCTTCTTTAACTTGTTTCAACTAATGGGGTATGTGGTATAGGGGTTAGTTATTTCTGTTTGGCGGGGTCACATATCACGATTATATAGTTTTTTTTCAGGCCAATGCTTTGACTGTTTTTTTAAGCAGTACTAAACAAGCTCTAGTACTATTATCTACTCTACAAGTTCTTATTTACCGTTAGTAGCATGGTAGATAGTTCCTCACTTTCACACTTGCACACAACATCATTGATAGATATCATCTCCTTAATTATAGTGGCTCTGCTCCTCCAGTCACTGATCCCTGTCGGTAAAGATACCATTTCCTCCTCCAATATCTTGGCTTTCTGTAATTGAGAATGAATGGCAATTACTGTCTGGCGGCACTGACCCGACAAATGAAAAACAAAAATTAAAATTTTTTTAAAAACCTAAATTATTTAGAAATTATTATCGATAATTATATTCTCACCTGCGTATAGCGGAAAATATCCCTCACTTGAACATGTTTAGTGGGTGGGCCTGATGGTGCACGACGATCTATCATCTTGGCAGCAGTCTTCTCCTTAGCAACCTGATCCCTATTTGATCCACCTGCACCTTCCTTTGTCGATACCACAGTAGAGTTGTTTTTGTTCAAATGCCGGTTTTTTGTGTTACTGCCAGGTTGCCACTGGCGAAAATAAAATGATGGCTTCTTTTGCTTTAATAGGTTGAGACCTGTTGCTGGTGCGTTGCTAGGGGCAACTGTTGGTGGAGTCTTGCTAGGGGCAACTGTTGCTAGAGTGTTGCTAGGGGCAACTGTTGCTGGAGCGTTGCTAGGGGCAACTGTTGATGGAGTCTTGCTAGGGGCAAGTGTTGCTAGATTCTTGCTAGGGGGAACTGTTGCCGGAGTGTTGCTAGGGGTAACTGTTACTGAAGCGTTGCTAGGGGCAAATATTGCTGAAGCGTTGCTAGGTGCAACTGTTGCTAAAGTGTTGCTAGGGGCGAACATTGCTGAAGCGTTGCTAGGACCAACCATTACCGAAGCAGTACTAGGGGTAAAAATAGCTGAAGCGTTGCTAGGGGCAACTGTTGCTGGAGTGTTGTTAGGGACAACTGTTGCTGGACCGCTGCCAGGGGCAAATATTGCTGAAGCGTTGCTAGGGGCAACTGTTACTGGTTTAGTCATAGGTGTAGTAACTGTAAAGCCACTGCTAACTAAAGAGTCTTGGATACCCAATACTTCTGGAAGTGGGGAGGGCTCCATGGCTGTTTTAGCACTCGAAGGTGTCTCAATCGGTGAAGCAGCGAATCTAGTGTCTGGTGTGATGAGAGGAAAGGTGAAAACATCAACCGGTACATTGGTTGCTGAGGGATCGTTGCTAGGCAACGGGATCAAACTCGCACTCTTGTTTAGAGGTACAAGAAACATAGAATTGGGAGGAAACACAGGCTGAGGAGTAGGTTGAGGAGGAGGAGGAGGAGGGGGATGAGGAGCAATGAGAGTCATATCTCCTAATTTTGGAGTAATGTCCCCGACAACAAGATCTTCATTTTCCTTTTCATCTCTCATGATCTTGTATGATTTGTTGACAGCAACGTATGCCTCCTTTCTCTCACGCTTCTTTTCTACCTCTGTTTTCAGCTCCTGTAAACTCTTTCTACTTGTTCTCGGTCTCAGTCCCCACCTCTTTTTACCGGGCGGACTAAGTACCAGACTAGGGAGGTTCGGGGTATTGCCGGTGGGGGAAGGATCCTCACTGAAGAACACCACACGATCTGCTACTGAGGATTCCTCGGTAGCTGAGCGTGTGGTGATGTGTTTCTTGGAGAGCTGGGGCATGGGTGGTAGTTTAGTACCAGCTGGAGCCTTCCAGTCCCCGTCCTCTCCTTCAGAATCTGAGGACAGCTGAGGAGGTGAGATCGGGTTCTCTCCTTCCTCAGAGTGGAGTTCGGTATCTTCAGCTCCAGAGTGTTTTTCAGTACCTTCCTCTTCAGCTCTAGATTTTAGTTGAATATCTTCTCCTTTAGCCTCGATATTTAGTTGTTCAGCACCTTGTGACTCCTCTTCAGTCTCTACTTGTGACTCTTCCTCGCTCTGTGATCCTTCCTCAGTGTCTAACTTGGTAGATGTGCTAGCCGGGGGTGAGGGGGTTCTTTCCTCTGAGTCGGATAGTTGTGGTAGGATATTATCAGATTGGATATGGTCTGGGGTATCGACAGTAGGGTAGCAGTCCTCCAACGGTGGTAGTGACCCGGGGGAATCAACCTAAAAAATAACGGGGGTAAAAATCAGGGACATTTTAATTTTCAGCACACAAATTCAACATTCAACAAACATGCCCCTCTCCCCTTGCCATACTACATGACTGACAGTCATTGACTGTAACGTCACCCACGCAGCTCGAGTTTTGTCAGGTTCGGAGAGGGCGGTATTTTGGAAGACAAGCCCCCTGCCCCTCGCCCCTTAGTATGTACAATGTATATTGTGTACCTGATCATGCTCTTCCTGATTTCCAGGAATTGGAGCTGCTGATAGGAGATCCTCTTCCTCTTCTTGTCCTATATCATCTCCTTCCTCCATGTCCTCCTCCCCACTCAACAAGTGGTCCTCTTCCCTCGACTGAAAATAGACACGTGTGTTATTGACATGTAAATCAAGGTTGCCTTAGTCGAGTATTGACCCTCTCCCACCGCACACTACGACTGTAACTTTTGTTGTAAAGGAGGGTTGAAACATAAAGAAGTCTAAAGGTGTACTCTTGCAGGCTCGGGGACCCCAGATCCCTCCCAATCCGCCTCACAAAGAAAAGGTATCATACTCACAGTATTGATTGATAATTTAGAGATTGCAGAATGGGGTGTCAGGGTTGGTAACATTAGATCCTCCTCCACATCTTCCTCTACATCCATTGGCTGAACCTCCTCATCCCCCTCCTCGTCCCCTCCCTCTCTTTTAACTCCTCCCTCCTGTAGAACCATGTTGTCGTGTTCACTTAGCAGCTCCAGGATCTCATTGATGTCTTCAGAGAACTGGTCCTGATCGTCCCCGTAGATACTACCATCGTCATCCACTATGGGATCTGGGATCACTTCTCCTTCTGGATCAGAGGGCGGCATGGTGTCATCTTCCTCGTTGTCCGATATAACCTCTCCGTCTAGTTCCGGGATCTCTCCATCTAGTTCTGAAACGTCTCCATCTAGTTCTGAAACGTCTCTATCTAGCTCCGGAGTTCCCAATTTTTCAGGAGCCGCCCTCCTAGGAATGGCATCTTCTTCTGGGATCATCCCATCTTCATCGTTGTCCGATATAACCTCTCCATCTAGTTCTGGAATCTCCTCTGCTACTTCTGGGACCTCTCCATCTAGTTCTGGAATCTCCTCTGCTACTTCTGGAACCTCTCCATCTACTTCTGGAACCTCTCCATCTAGTTCTGGAACTTCTCTGTCTAGTTCCGGACCCTGTCCTTCTAGTTCCGGACCCTGTCCTTCTAGTTCCGGGACCTTTTCTGCTAGATCTGGAACTTCTTGCATTTCTAGCGCTGGGGTAACCCCTTCTAGTTCCGGATTTTCTCTTTCTTCAAGAGCAGCCCCATCTCTAGGAATAGCATCTTCTTCTTCTGAAATCATATCCTCTTCAAACATAATTTCTTCAAATTCATCGTAAACAGTGATCTCTTCTTCCAGAATCTCTGCTCCTTTGCTACCGGAAATGTCTTTTTTCGGGCGTTTTCGGCGAGATGACACGGTCCCTTTCTGAACTGGGTCAGATGACACAGCCCCTTTCTGAACTAGGTCAGATGACACGGCCCCTTTCTGAACTGGGTCAGATGACACGGCCCCTTTCTGAACTGGGTCAGATGACACGGCCCCTTTCTGAACTGGGTCAGATGACACGACCCCTTTCTGAACTGGGTCAGATGACACGGCCCCTTTCTGAACTGGGTCAGATGACACGGCCCCTTTCTGAACTGGGTCAGATGACACGGCCCCTTTCTGAACTGGGTCAGATGACACGGGCCCTCCATCTTTATCAGATGTTTCAGTCCTCCATTCCTCAGCTGTGGCAGGAGTATCGCTACAAGATGACATGACGGAACATATCAGGACTTGGATATTATATATTCCTACAAAACAAGAAGCAATGGGATTAGTTGGTGGGGCAATTTAGGGTGTGTGTGGAAATGGGAACTTGGAGTGGGGTGGTAAACACGATTTAAGAGTTCCCGACCCTAGTACGAGGTCTGGGGTGTTTTTTGAGTTACTCAACAAAGGGGTTGGGGGTAGAGGGAGGGTGGAGGGGGTTGGGGTGGAGGGTGGAAGCAGTAAAACCAGTTGTTGAACCTGAAGTAAAATTCGCCAGAAAGTTGTCAATTACAACGTCACATTACTAGCCCATTAACTAACAGCTTTCATATCAACACAAACAAACACCACGGGACGGAACTATCTCGTGTATAATAATATCTCCCAATATCTCGTGTATATCTCGTATCTCGTCTCCCAATATAATCTCGTCTTCCAATATCTCGTATCTCATCCCCCAATATCTCGTCCTATATTATCTGGTCTTCCAATATCTCGTGTAACTATATCATGCCTCTCAATTCTCCCGTCTCACTGGATCTCTCCCGCGTCTCTTTCTTTCCCTCTCAGTGGCACCACACACCGTAGTACGACTATCAACTACGTCTTAACTCTCTTAAGACGTCATCACCTGTAAACATAATAACATCTTCTTCTCGTTGAAATACGAGCTCTATTATAATATATATCCCCGACTATATAATATCATTTGATTCTAAACATAATTTCTAGGTGTAATTATCTTAAGGCAAACTGCCGATATATATAAGCTAAATTATCCAACAATATAATCAATAAAAGCTTTTCAATTCTTAAAGGCAGTATAAATTACTTCATCACTACATCATGTTAGTGTGTTAGTCTAGCGAGCGTATATAAGTTAAATTTCAGTCTTACTAGCTCACGTATAAATTCCCACATTTTAAAAGTTCAGTTATCTTTCTAATTCTAATTTTAACTTCAGTTAGCTAAGTATTTTACATATTATAGAAGTTCTTACAAAATTTGTTATCAAACAGAGTCTTATTGTTAGCCCATATAATTAAAAATCGGTCTCTTATCCAACTTTAGGTGATGTTAGTTTTCTTTTCTTTTTCTCTCTCTCTCTCACACACACACATACACACACACTCTCTCTCTCTCTCGCTCAATCATTTATAACCATTTAGCATTGTAACCACCATCCCCTTCCTAGAGCAAATTGAATGGGTATTAAACACATCTCTCCAGAGGGGGTATACTGGTGGTATTATGCAGAAACCGACCGGACCAAGTAAACAACCAATCAGAGCTCGTTATTTAGGTCACGTGACTGGTTATCAGCCAATCAGGGACCAGTATTTCCTGATTCGGTCGGTTCCTGGTATTATGCTACTAGAAGGTTCTTTAATATATAGTTTGCTTTCAAGAGGGTCAACTCAAGCACCAACAGATACTACAAGGATGTCAATGTGTTGTGGTACCGTTGGGCGTTGGGCGTTGGGGCTGTCAGGCATCACACTGACAACTGGTCTCGCACGCTCTTTAGAGTGGAGCTGTCAGGCCAATGCTCTGACCACAGTTCTCGCGCGCTCCGCGAGAATGGGCCAGACCAATGCTCTGACAGGAGTGGAGCGAAAACAGTAGTCAGGCACCACGCTGACAGTCATTATAAGATGACAAAGCCCAAACAGTAGGGTCTCACTGTGTCCCCCCAGCTCAAAGGAGCTTTTCTGAAAGCACTCTGTCTGGCGGCGCCGACCCGACACTGTTTGAGAATCGAAACGGGGTCTGGCGGCGCCAGGTAGAAGGCACTCGTGTAGCAAACATCTCAAACTGCATGTCTCATTATCTGTGAATCCATCGTAGAGGATGAATATATGTATTAAATTGATCTCCGATTCATTGTGAGGAATAATGCTGAAACACACCCAACTGATAGCATCTTCCACTGTTAGAAGATAACATCGTGTCAGGCATCACGCTGACCACTGTGTGCGCTCAGGAAGGCGGAGTGAGAAGTGGTCATACATCACGCTGACAAGGGTTAGTGGATCTACCGACGTTCGGTGTGTTTCAACGTTAAAATGTTAGGTAAAGTATGTAACAAAAAACAATAATGTAAGGGATTAACACAAAATGGAATGTAAATAGTCTCTGTAATTTATGAATCTCGACTCCTAATACATAGGGACAAGCTGTGGACTTGTAACAGGGGGGTAATAAACAGTAAACAATGCATGTAAAAATACAGCTGCCAGTAAACCTTCTTTCACAGCTCTGTTCAGGTCTTTAACTTAGGACCCGGACTGTATAATACATTATCCGTCAGTCAATAGACCTCCTTAGAGCATTAGAACTAAATCGCAATATAATTATATCTATAATGTGGTAATCTTTAAAAGATTTGTAGTTAAAAAAATCGATTTTATGAAAAAAAAAAACAGCGACAAACACTCAAGCGGCAAGTGTATACTAACTTTCTCTAACCTCCCTCTCCCTCTCCCTCTCTCTCTCTCTCGCTCTCTCTCTCTCTCTCTCTCTCTCTCTCTCTCTCTCTCTCTCTCTCTCTCTCTCTCACTCTAACCCATTAGTCGCATGCATAATTAGTATGTCGTCAATAAGTTGAACGAAACAAGCTGCCCTCTGTTGCCATAGCAAAACACGGTATCCATAGTTACACGAGTGATAACGATGCGAACCCCATATGTTAACATTGTTGTCATGTCATTAGTCAAAGTTGTTAGTCTTAGAAGCATCCATCCAAACACGGACAGGTATCTCCTGGAGGTAGTCACTACTCGTTCCCGGTCCCCCTCCTTGGTGTTGGTGGTGCTGGTTGTCATGGTAACTGATACCGTTACCCGGATACATTCCCTGGTAACTTGGCACCAGATTAGAGAATGTCGTGTAGGGAGAGAGTTGGGTGGTCGTGATGGTAGGTAGTTGGGTGGGAGAACAGTAGTTAGGAAGAGATGTCAAGAAGGGACTAAAAGCCCCCGTTTCTGTAGTTAGAGGTGGGTGGGAGAGGGGTGGTATCTCCAGAATTGTGTTTTCCATCGGAGGCGTCTTCTTCTGGACCATGTACCGCGAATTCGGTTCATCAGGGTTCTCGTGTTCGATAAATTTGCCTTTGTACATACACTGCTTTTTCAGGCACTTTTGTTTCAGCTTGTTCAGACCTCCAAACTTGCTTTTATCCTGAGAGAGAACATGTCAGTATGGAGTCTGAGTGTACAATCTAATTCGATCAATTGGAGCTCAATCTATCAAAAGTACGGGGCGGTTTTCCGGACGATTTGGGAGCGGAGAAAGGAAAGTCCTTGTGTGCGCGCGCGGGGTTGACAACAATAACTGTATCGCGCGTTACGCGAAACACAGTCATGTCCCACTCTGTTGCAGACGGTACTGCTGCCTGGTAGAGTGAACAAGACCTGAACGAATTGAAAGAGGAAGAAACATACCTTGCAGAAAACACATTCAGCACAGTCCTCCGTGCGCAGACAGTTGACACAGACCTTACACATTCTCATGGCTCCTCGACCGCGTGTTGAACTCCCTAAAATGGGGGGGGGGGGTAATAGAGAGAGGTTGGGAGGGGATAGAAGAGATAATAGAAGGGAGAGATAGATATAGATAGAGAGAGAGGTTGGTATGGAGGGACCATTAATTGTTTATTCAGGAGACCCCCACCTTTTATATCGACAGATGTAGGAACGGGGGCTGTACTGGCCATCTCAGGGTGATGATGTTCCATCATACTGTTCACTCTCGGCCGTATACTCAGGCCCCCACTGCCCCTTATCCGAGAACCCCTAGCCTGCAAAGAGTATATTCATTATGATGTTGGTAATTATCTGATATGCAGGCACCAAATATGAAAATTGGATAACCTTGAATATGTTAGGAAGGGATGGAGATGTGTGTGAGAGAGAGAGAGAGAGAGAGAGAGAGAGAGAGAGAGAGAGAGAGGAGAGAGAGAGAGAGAGAGATAGAGAGAGATAGAGATAGAGAGAGAGAGAAAGAGAGAGGGAAGAAGATAGGAAAAGTTTAGGAAACATGAAGGGTGTGTAGAGATGTGAATATTCGTGAATGAACAGTTAGGTATCGAATATAAATGCTGAGAGGAGTGCTGGGTAGAAACAACAAGACTTTTAGAGGTGTGCTAGAAACAATAATATTTTATTGTCGGGAGGGCTGCTTTCGGAACTTAGCGCCGCTAAAGTGAGGAGAGAAAATACACAACTTACCTACTTCTTTTGTCCAAATTTTCACAATTTATCTTTACAACTTACAAGTCGTTCGACAAATCTTACCTCTAATACCCCCAGCTCTCTCCTTCTCTGTTTCACAAATAATTCTTTTTATCTCCCCTCTTTTCAATTTTCATACTCAACCACTTGATTCTTGAAATACTCACGTTAGGTATAATCTCTCCCCCCTTCTCTATCTTCGCGAATGCGTCCCCCAGCAGCAATAACCTTTGTTATACCAGCTCTTGAGATGTGGTGCCCCCCCCCCCCCAGCTGATGCACCACAAACAATACAACATTTCTCTTTCTATCATCTCTCTCTCTCTCTCTCTCTCTCTCCCTCTCTGTCCCTCTCTCTTCTCCTCTCTCTCTCTCTCTCTCGTCTCTCTCTCCCTCTCTCGCTCTCTCGGCCTCTCTCCTCTCTCTCCTCTCCTCCTCTCTCTCTCCCCTCTGCTCTCTCCTCTCTCTCTCCTCTCCAAGTCTCTCTTCCTTCTCTCTCTGTTCCCTCTCACCTCTCCCAACCCCTTTTCTTTCTCTCTCCATCTAGTCAGATATATATTTCTTTCAGTACCTTTATATTGATAGAGAGCAAGTACGTCAGACTTTTCAAACAACCATTAACGGCTACCTTCTATCTTTTTGTACCCCATTTTTTACATGTGGGTATTGTTTCCCCCGCCTATTCCTTTTTTCTCTGAGAGAGAGAGAGAGAGAGAGAGAGAGAGAGAGAGAGAGAGAGAGAGAAGGGGAGAGAGAGAGGAGGAATTGGGCCATGAGTTCAATAAAGAGCTCTCAAGGAGAGACTCCCTCCCCATGAGTTGTCAACACATTAGATAAGCTAAGCTCCTTACTCCGAACATGCAGCTGTATTATAGCCACATTATTGTGCCTTATAAAATCAGAGCCCCTTTACAGAAACCCCCGCCGTCGCCGCTATGTTCCGGGGAACCCCGGCAATTAGAAAAACAACAAAAACAACTACTGAAGTAGTGCACGCTGCAACTATCTTCTAGAACGGCAGCTTGAAGGGATGCAGGGAGAGGATAGAACCCCAAGCTATTATACGACTAGCACTGATACCAAATCCTGACAGCACCAAGTAGTACCAACTCTTTTCTCGCCCACCACTATATGAGGGGCAGACCCATTATAAGTAATTTGATGGGCCATCATGGGTCATGATATATGTCACTGGTAGTAGTAGCAGGAACTCCCAACTATACATGAAGATGAAGAGACACTGTGATGTGCAGATGGATCTTGTTGAGTAAGGGGGTAAGGGGGAAGAACAAGATGGATCAGATTAAACCAGAACCATCAAATGAGTCAGGTGTAACTAATGGTTACTAACCATACCAGGCTACTCGCTCGACTCAGCTTCACACGGTATTACACCTTGTAGTTCACATCTTGATCTATTAAGTTCAATAATGTTCAACCTGCAGCAGCTGTAGAAGTAGCTGTAGAAGTAGCCCCAGCACAGATTTGATCTACATGGGCAGTCATCACTCTGTCACCCTGTCAACTCGACCATATCTAGAAGGGAGCTGTCAGTCCTCTCTTGTTCTATAAATAATGATCGAACTTTATAGTTATCTGTATTTCAGAGAATGAAAATGGATATATCCGGTCTTGGAGGACTAGAAGTAATTAAATTAAAAATGAAACTACTTTAGTTTGATTAACATACTTTTTGATCTGTCATCTGTACTAATAGTACAAAGTGTACTATAACACTTGAAACTGAAGGGCGCTATTTCTGACGAGAAGGCCGGGGTGTCACGAAACGACTTGGTAAATGCGAACCCTGCTAACTGAGCTAAGAACTTGTTGATTGCCGTAAACGGAGAGAAAGAGAGGGAGAAAGAGAGAGATATAGCGAGAGGGAGAGAGAGAGAGAAAGAGAGAAAGAGAGAGAGGGAGGGAGGGAGAGAGGGAGGGAGAGAGAGAGGGAGAGACTCAGGAAGTGGAAGAAGAAAAGCTGTAAAATGGAAACGGAAGCCTTCAAATTTCAATCTTGTACATAATTTCACTCTCGTCACATTGAGAATGACATGACATTGAGAATGACCATGACAGCGCCGGCTGTTAGGTAGGTACTCGTAACTCGTTTGTGGAATCTGTATAGCCGGCAAAAACGACAGTGACTCCTTTCACGACTCACGAGAAATGAAATTTGAAAATCGACAAACATGAGTTATAAGATTAAGAGATCAAGGGCCACGACCTAATAGTAATGGATATTGGACATTGGTTACTGGTTGGGCATGTTCCAATGCAAACAACAAGACAAAATTCAAGGAGTCCTTGAAGGACCGGTATTGGCCAAGGGCTACAAAATCGGCTATGTCCGGATGTCCCCGGTCAGGCTCGGGCCGACAGTGGTAAATTACCATTGGTAAATGGTAATTGATAACTAAACGGCTAAAAGTAGCTGCACGTATGTACACGATTAGGGGAAACTCTAACTGAATGGCATCCCATTAATGGGATCCCATCAACAGTAAAACCCTAACTGATAATGGACCACAGTGATGGTTCTTTCTCTGTATTCTCTCTGTGTGCGCGCCCGTGCCCGGGCATGCCCTATAGTTCTTTCTCTGTATTCTCTCTGTAGGCAGTACATAGATGTACTGCCTACAGAGAGAATACAGAGAAAGAACCATCACTGTGGTCCATTATCAGTTAGAGTTTTACTGTTGATGGGATCCCATTAATGGGATGCCATTCAGTTAGAGTTTCCCCTTACAGGACAAGTGACAGAGTACACAATACACAAAAGAAATGGGGAATGTACAACTACACGCGAGGGAGAACTTATCAGGAGATTAGAAAACCCGCACGTGCATGCGCGCGGTCGCGATGGCTCAAGACACCCTATCCAATTGAAGTATCACTGTGCTGGCAAGGGCAAAGGTGGCCATTCCTTATAGAATACAAGGTTGAAAATTGGCATTGTAAAATTTTGAGATATAATATAATTCTTTAGGTAGCACTGCTTGTACAACTTATAACACCCCCCAGTGTTATAAGTTTTCACTTATAACACCCCCAGTGTTATAAGTTTTCACTTATAACACCCCCCAGTGATACATGAAAACTTATAACACCGCTGCACTTCGAACTCCTTACTCCACTGTTTCAGTCACACTTAAAAACCGTTAGAAAGATAAGCATTTACGAACTCCCTCCCTCTCTCTCTTTCTTCTCTCACACTGTCAAGCCGTTGCAGCACCGAGATCAAGATAACAGTTACGAACTCCCGGACCCACGTCCCACACATTCTTTATCTCTCTCACTCTCACTAATCTCTCACTCTCTTTACCTATCTCAGGCGTTATCTTATCTTTACTGATATCTCTGCCTGCTACCATATCATGAATTCGCTCTATTGTTACGCCCTAAAGTGTCTCTCACTCTTGTTTTAAAAATTTTACAATGCAATTTTATTATGCCTATTTTCGTTGTACCTGACGTCAACAATAATGTCCCAGATTCTTACACTTTTAGACCTCGCAGGCTCGGTCAAAAAGTAAAACTACATCACTCGCAGGCTCGTGAGGTAGTTACACTTAGTGGCACTCGCAGGCTCGTGCACTAAAGTACAAGAATCTGCCTCGACCTGTGGTCTCGGATCATTATTGTTGCACTTATAGGCATAATAAAATCCTACAGTATAACACGAACCGCCGCCTCGAAGCTGTCTGTCGGCGCCAGACCTCGTTTTTACTCTGGCCATGTACTCAGATATTCGAATCGGCTTGGCCTGGTGCCGCCAGACAGCCTCGAAGTGGGGGGGGGGGTATAAAGGTAAACTGGCTATCCCCTTGCGCAGTCAGAGCATTGGCTTCAGTAATCCCAAGGCAAAGTTCCAATGCTGACTTTGAATTACTCGACAAGCATCTGCATACTCGAAGCCGCTACTAGGCGTCCCGTCAGGCGATACCTACTACACATAATGGTTATGTGTAGTAGGTTATGATAACCAGGTGCCGAACGTAACCCACCAAATCCAATGTAGTTTTTATCAAATTGAAATGGTCTTGGTTTGTTTGGAAAAGAAATAAAAAAGAAGTACAACTTGTACGACTAAAACATTCAACAACACGAGAGCCCTCGAAGCCGCTGGGGCCATCAAGTTCGGGAAGTAGATAGTACTAGAAGGTGTTTCAACTACAAAAACCGAAAATTGATGGATATTCTGTCGAAATTTCAACACTACAAACACTAAAATGCTAACCTAACAATCTGACATAAAATACACTTAACTAAAAACTAAACTAAAAACTACTTTAACATGAAATATAGTGTAGTACACAATACACAGTGTGTATTACACACACTACAAGCACTGTTCGGTAAGGGAATACGTTCACCAGCCATACCATTATTAATATTATATCTCTCTCCTCGGACGGCAATCGTACAACGAAAAGTGAATCATCGTATCCGAGATCACTCAAGTTGGACTGCACAACGTCCATACGAGCTTGGATTTGACTTTGATATTATACATCGCCTACAGAATAATTTGTCCTACACAGTCCATCTCTTATAACGGGTTCGTACTACAGCTTGAGTCACATTGAAATAAATAATAATACTCGACTCGCATTACATATCAGTCAAAAGTCATCATCATATTCAAAAGCGGGGTTTTCGATCCCACTCAGTGGCCCTGTACATTTCTCCCCCAGCCCGTGTTGTGTCCAGGCAACTCTAGATTGTTCTCTCAGTGACGTCACAGGGCTGCTCTCTCTGAATGACGTCACAGGACTGCTCTCTCTTGAGGGTACGACCTCCTTTCTAAAGTGTCTGTGGGTGAGGCGCTGGGAGATGCTCAGGGTGAGAAAGATGACACACAGCACTATCAGGATAATAAGGGCACTGAGGAACAGGTTCCGTTTAGTCTCCTCCAATCTCTCTGCTGTCTCGTCGTCATCTGGCGGCTCTGAAAGGAAGGGAGAGGGGTTAGACAGAGTTTGTATCGGCCCGGTCCGGAGAGGGCAGTCTTTTGAGAGACAAGGAGTGAGCTGTCTCACAAAAATTGTGACGGCTAAGAAAACTTCTTTAGGCTTTTCAGACACATGTCAAAATAAACTAATTTGGGAGGTTAAGTTTAGGTCGTGTCGGTGTGGCCCCAGACAAATCAGGTTTCAAGAGATAAGGGTCTAGTTGACAGGTTTAACTAAGAGTTAGATAAGCAGGTTGTTGTATGAAACCTGTATGTTATCTCACCTTGAACAGGTTGACAGGTGTTGTCAGGTGGGGCGGGGGACCATTCCCCACTCTCATCACATGTCACCTCACTCAAGGTATTCAAGGTGTACCCTGGGTCACATATCACACTTCCCGTGTCACCTGAGAAAACATAATTTAGGTGTCCCTTGGTAACAATGTTAACCTTTAACTACGGGTCAATCATCAAAAATCTTCAAAAAGTCTGTCAGGTTTGGTAAGGTTTGTTTGGGGGGGGGGGGGGGGGGTGCTGTAAAGATTAAAGTGAGAGTGGACCGACACAGAATTTGACAAGGTTGTTGTAGGTAGTAGAGATTAGCTTTCTGAGCATTTTGCGTTTTTGCCGCTCAAAATCGACCCACCCATCACTGAGATATTTTTGTTATGTTGGGAGAACTCCTGTTTAATCAGTATGTATAAAACAGAATAAAGTCGGATTTTTTGAAGTTGTCACCCCAAAATGACCGTGCATGTGAAATTTATCAATTTTGACGCGCACACCACACGTTAACATGTGATGTGACGCGCAAAAACTTTCCGCGCACGAAAAGGGGGGTGACAACTTCAAAAAATCCGACTTTAGAAACACTCGTCGTGTTTTACTAGCACATTCTGAATATAAGCAGTGAGTTTGACATGTCCATGCACAGAAGCAGGGCAATGCAAGCCAGCATATCAAAAATTTAAAGAATGTGTTAGTAAAACACAAGGATTGTTTCTATCCTGTTTGATAAATATTGATCCAGCAGGAATTCTCCCAACATAACAAAAATATCTCTGATGGGTGGGTCGATTTTGAGCGGCAAAAATGCAAAATGCTCAGAAAGCTAATCTCTAATACCTACAACAAACTTGTCCATTTCTGATCCGGTCCACTCTCACTTTAATTACCTTCAACAGGTCTATCAACTCCGTCAAAGACGATGTTTCCTCCCCTTCCAACGGGTGTCGATTTATCACAATCTGTAAATTATATGCAAATTAATATTTCGCTGTCACACTGTGACTCACAGTAACATAGAATCATTCAGTGGTCATGGTTACACAATGGGCAATGAATCCAAATGAATTTCACTTATTTGGGCAATATCACACTTGTTACAGTGCTCAAGAGAGAAATCACGAATATTATGACCATGACTTACATTTGAGGCAGGCAGGTGGTGGTGACTCCCAGACACCCTTATCAGTGCATCTCACCACCTCAGGCCCGTCAAGGTAGTAGTCAGGGTGGGTACAGGTGAATTCTATAGAGTGCCCCCTGCCCGTGTATTGGGAGGTAGAGTTGAGGACCTGGAACTTGCCTGGTAGTGGCACCTCACACACTGGAAAATAAAAGGAGTTATTCTCAAGAAATAGTTTGATAGTTGGAAAAAGAAGGAGTATGTCCTACTCAAGTCACGTTCAATTATAATCAAGTCAATTATGATCGTAAATCGTAATTATGAAAATTAAACTCACTAGAAAGGCAAATCTTCCCAAAAAGCCTATAACTCCACCTCCCATTCGGCAAACACTCGATCTCTGTCTCATCACCCCCACCCTCTTCCAGTCTCGGTGTCACCTCGTAACCATGGTGACAGGTGATCTCTATGACGTCACCAGTCACGTGTTGGGTGTCACGTGATGTGTTGAGAGATGCATGGGGAATATTCGGTGTCCGACCACAAACACCTAGAGAAGTAAAAGGTTGGTATTGGTAACTTCAAATGAACCACTTTCTTTAATCGTCTATAACAGTAGTTGAGTCGATAAAGAGGCGATCAGTTAAGCCTTGTTCGACCCTGTTTCACCGTGCGCCGCACGGTGAAACAGGGTAAAGGAGGGTTAGAACATAACAACCGATCGATATATTTTCAACTCACGTGTTAGACAGTTATGTCCAGTCCATCCTTGTAGACAGATCTTATCCCCCGTGACTGGGTCACATGTGTAATGCCCCTGATTATCGTCCCTCTCCTCACACCAAATACTACAGTCTTTGTAGTAGTGGTCCTCACATATCACCTATGAGGGGTGAAAGTGTAAATACTGAGGCTAACCTGGTTGGTTTGGTATGTTATAAGAGAGAGAGAGGGCCGAGCAAGGCAACCGGTATCAGCTACAACACAATAATTATTGTGAGCACTTATATCACATGTGATGAGTTGTCATGTGAAGGGTGCTGCTGCACCCTGCTGGCCCTCATTAGGGAGGGTGACAGAGAACTCACATGACGTCGCGGGAATTGTAATTATAATTCTAATTCTACGCGGGCACATCATGTGAAAATTAATAAATTTCTAGAAATAATGTAATATGAAGCCTGGTATAATCCGTATATATTCGTCAGACAATAACACCCTGTCAGAGCATTGGCCTGACAAATAACACCTGGAATAATTTTCTGGCACGTTTGATAATCTGAGTGTGTACCTGGTAAGAGAGGGTGATTGAGGCACCACCGCTAGTGAGGGTTTCATTGTACACGATCCCAGTTGTAACATGCTGTTTTATCTCCCGTTTAGGTAGCAACACCCTGGTAAACCCTGTTGAGTAGTCGAACACCTCTATTGTCATATTCAGGTGGGTCAACTTATCCTGGGGATTGGGGGGGGGGGATAGAAATCAGTAGATCAGTATGTGTTCGATTCTGATAATTGTTGTACTGCACTATTATAGGAGAGAGATAGGTCACGTGAAGTTGATTTTGCCCTGACACGCTGTAGATAACATATTGGGCCCATATATTGCCCTAATATTGTTATCGCTTAGTAATGTGCACGGCCCTGTGTGTGCTACCAATATGTACCTACATTTATAGGAGCAGTTATGTTGAGGGGGTTGTCAAAAGTAACCCCTGGTCGATCATTTAGTGCTCCTCGTCCTTGTGGCAGGTAAAGATGCTCCGAGAATTCGATCCTTTCTGAGGTGAACCTGCAAAAAAGGTTTTTATAAAGAAGCACAATAGTTTGATTTATAAAGAAGTATTTTCTCCCTGTCGATTCTATTTTGAGTGATAAGGTAAAAGGGGGGCCTTAAAACGTCAAGTAACTTAAGCCTGCAGATAGGAACCGGCATTGCCAAAACACACAACATCTTATGGAAGCAGTGTCATAATATTCATGTGTCACTGCCACACCCTATTGTACCACTGTCATGGGGTATCAAATGATGCCAGTTTGTGGTCCCCATACTTGGAGATAAAAACTATTTTGGTATTTTGGGGAGTCGAACACTAGCTAACTACTAGGAGATAAAGATGAAGTGGCCGAGGTCAAACAGGGGGCTGTGGAAATAACATCTGTCAAACCGTGGCACATACATGGGGATGATCCAAAAAAAGAAAGATGAATAGTAGCTTACCCCTGTATGCTTGGACTGGTAAACTTTGTTTTTATCTTAACCAAACACCCCGTATCCACATCACAGGTTAAATCATTCTGGAGACTGTTCCCTGGGTTTTGCAGCTCAAGTAGAACAAGCTCAACGTGACCGAACCCAGCGACAAGTCTGATCTAAAAGATGAGGGAAGTGGTGAAGGGGATTAATGGGAATCAGGGTGCGGAAACTGGACAGTAGGAACCGATAATACTCGGAAACGCATTGTAGTGTTTTTCACTGGTAATGTCTTACCTGCAATGTAAACAAAATAAGCAAAACAAAAACTAACATAACCATGACTAGTACTAAACCTAAAACTGGGGTTTGGTGGTTTTAAAGCATCACTTTATTAATTAATTAAGATAACATTGACAGTTCTCCAGAGGAGGGAGAAAGTAGACACAACAACATGAAGAAGTGCTGCAGGAGCAGCCGCCACTCATGTTTCCCTCCCTCTCTATCTGAGGAAGAGGTGGAGCCGCTCTCCTTATCAGTAAATTTGCAGTCGTCACTAGCAGAACCAAATGGATGAAGCAGGGGGAGAGAGAGAGAGAGAGAGAGAGAGAGAGAGAGAGAGAGAGAGAGAGAGAGAGAGAGAGAGAGAGAGAGAGAGAGAGAGAGAGAGAGAGAGAGAGAGAGAGAGAGAGAGAGAGAGAGAGAGAGAGAGAGAGAGAGAGAGAACCATGGAAAACATAAACAGCATCAGGGTGAAGTCAGAGGGCTGAAATAGAGCTTTGTCGGCACGGTGCAAATTTGGCAGTGAGTCTCTTACTGCAGTAACAGTAGAGATACTGAGAAAACAAAATGGAGCCAGAATCATGTCAGAATCACAACACTAAACACAGCGTCAGATATAATAGTGCCAAGGTGAAGATCAGTATCAGTACCTGAATAGCATGCACACATTCACACTAAGTCGGGGGAATTGGTGAAAATTGGGGCGTATCATCACCTAGGTGATGGGGGCACTTGGCGGGAGGGGGACAATTTCACAGCTCGGAGAACTTGGCACTGCCCGACACAATTATCTAGTCACTGACCAAAAAAGGAAGAGATAAAGTATTTTGGTGTTCCTGGTGACAACATATATCAGACACTGTGAAGCACTAAACAGCAATCTAGCTGTGTGTCTGACACACAGCTAGATTGCTGTTTAGTGCTTCATGGTAGAAGTTAACAGGTGGTACATGACCATGACAGACAGTGTAGTACTTCCAATCAGGGAGCACGTGGTTTACCAAATATGGGCAACACGTGACGTCACTATTTTACCAAATATGGAAGTATCACACGAAGGACAGTGTAGTATGTAGTTGAAAGTCGGTGATCGTGGTCTTTTACTGAACACGTGCAATCACCCATGACAGGGAGGTACACCAACAAAGGATGTGTCCACACCTGGGGAACTCACATAACAATTCTCAGTTTTCAAATAGGAAGCTAGGAGTCACAGTGGTCATCCGACATATTCCGACCTGAAATTCGACCTGAATCTCGACCTGGAATGAGACGCGCATCAGAGAGATGTGCCGCAGTAAGAAAATGATGTCGCGCTTCAACTCTTCTCTCTCGTTAGTCTTCGTGTCTCTCTCACTACGAATGCGCGCCTCATTCCAGGTCGAATTTCACGTCGAGGTATGGCAATTATGTCGGATGACCACTGTCAGTAGTCCCTATCAAAATGGGAAAGCAATAATATAACATTATTAAAAGGGGTGGAAGTAGTGTAGTATGAAAGTACGAGGGATGAAAACAACATTATCTCCCGATGAATAAGCCACCTAGTGACACACATGAACCTTGGTTCGGGCAAGTGGAGTCACATGTGTAATCTTACAAGGGCTTTGGTTATTACGAAGTACGTTGTGGAGGGGAAATTCGTTACCAAACAAGTATTGTCGTTGGAATGGCACATTATAGACCATGGATAGCAAATTAGAAATGCTTTACTAGACGTGTTTTGGTGCGTTCTTGAACTGTTAAACTCTCACAGATTGAAATTTCGCTAAAAAATTCATACAAAATATTAAAAAGCACACAAAGTTCATCCTATAATAGGTCCACGGCCAGACCACGTAATTTCATGCACAATAATCAGTTATCCCGATATAGAAATTCAGTAGATTACTTCTCTCTCACACACTGGATCTATCATGTCCACTATCATATAGTTCACACTTCTCCCTGCACACACGGCACACACTGGATCCACTATCCCACGACTCACTTTTCCAGTACCTTGTATCATAGCGATCACGGGCTGGAAGGGGGCTTGTCCACTACAAGTATTCCTTTCCCGTCATGGTAGTTTCGGGAGGAAATTCCTGGATCATTACTTCGTAAATATCCTTCACATCTGTAGAAGATGTAATGGTTGTGAAAACTAAAAGACGTCATAGCTGAAACCATTACACCTTGATCTATTAGATCACACTATGCTTTGTTGATTGGTAACGAAATGATTGAGTCGCCTGACACTGTGTTCGTGCTCCGAAAGTAAGTATGAACAATTCAAGTACTTACCACAAGGAGTACCGCACTGCCAGTTACTTATTGAAACCCCTGCCTGATTGGCATGTGTTTGCTAGTTCAGAAAGGACCGCACATAGACCCATGTAGACATCCCTCCTCCAGTCTATTAGACACACCTCCTCGACACAGCGCTCAAACATGACTGACCTGTCTAGCTCCTGCAGGAATATGAGCCAGATAGATAATGGGTCTCTTTCACGCAAGTGTGATTGGGGTATTAGCAGTTTGGGCGTTACCGCGTCACACCGCTCTAAGAGCTTGGTCGGATGTTAGTGTTACCAACCAATCAATGAGAAAACTATATAATGAAGCAGGTATAAATAATTAATCAGTATATAATTACATAGTAACCTGGTGGCATGGGGTGAATCCGGGGGCGGAGGTCATTTCGCAGAGTTTCAGAGCGGTAAATCGTAGCTCACCTTTACATTTACTCCTTTTACGATACCTACACTTGCCTGCACCCGTCTGTAGGATGTAGGTGTTGGGTAAAAACGTTGGAAAAATGGCATATATTAATTATGAGCCAAATCATATATAATTCCTGCCACATACAAAGAGAAGTTGTCTAATTTTTCACCTCATGGGCAGTAGCAAACTCCTCGGGTGAGCTGCTGGGTAGAAAAGGGAGGCCCGGGGCCATCTGAAAGTACATGTCATCAGATGGGTCCCCGTTAGGGTGGCCACATAGACCGCAGAACTGACCACGAGATCTCGTCCGGAATACCTCAACCTCCGATAACCCGTCATACCTGGTGAAGCACAGGGAGATTAGTAATTAGTAATTTTAGGTGGGGGGGAGGTAACTCAACAAGGGTAGTAAATGGGTAACCAATGGTTACTAACCATGCTAGTAATTAAACTGCAGGAGTTTCCAACGCAGAAGTCTATAATAATTCTACAATTCTGGTTACCCAGGTTACCCTAGTTACCCAGGTTACCCTTGTTACCCAGCTGTTACCTAATCACAATATCAGCAAGTTTGTGAGTCATGTAGAGATGCAGTTGAGTGCGGTAAACTGTAACCAAACCAAGTTCTACTTTCCGACCTGGTGAAACACTGACCACCTGGAAGAAAAGATAACAGTCAGCATCCTCTCTCTTAGTATCATAGTATAATATATAATAGCTAGCGAACCCTCCCTCGTTACGATGTGAAATATACATTTAAAGGTTGATAGTCGACCAGGCGACGAGAGACCCATCATTTTACAGCTACCTAGTGGTTATGTAATTCTAGCTGTAAGCAGCATATTGTTGTAACTCCCCCAGTAATTTCAGAGATAACACATGTGCAATATGAAACCCTTTTTGAAGACACATACAAGGATATGTTCTATTCGGGATGCATGGTATAAAAGGCAGTGTACAAGAGTTATGTTGCCCCTTCGGGGGCACACTCACTCAACATCCAGAGCAACCTGTAGTGTTGTAACACGCAGTATACACAGTGTATACCTACTGTTATGTATACACGCCGCGCTGTATATTAGCTCTAGCTGCAGGTTAACCACTACTACACCTCTTACTACACCTTTACCTGGTAGTGACTACCATGAGCGGAACCATGACTGATGACGATCAGTGACCACTCTACTCTACAGATATATCGTATAATAGGGGAGAGCTCTCCCCACCCTTTTTGGTATTTTTGGACTACCTTATCTAAAACTACCGCTATACATTGTATTTCTTATTTTCAAACACGGGGGTAAGGACAGATTAAATTGTAGAGCCATTAGAATGTAATATGTTCTAGTTGTGCTGTTGCACAATACAATGTTCTAGAAGACAAACAAAAAACAAACACACGATTGATAGTTTTCGTTTATCTTTGTCTCTACTGGAAATTGACACACTTCACATCTCATCAACAACACGTCATGGTACCCTAGCTATCACATCCATCAAGGTCGTAAGTTTGTCAAATGTCAGTCCGTTGTTATGTACAGTTGTATCCAAACATGAACGTGGCCATTGATGATATTCTATTCTTATTCTTAGTTAGTATCTTGAGCGCTGATTTAGGCCAGGATTGTGGCCAGGAGTGTGATACCTGACGCGGTTGACCACGGTCTTCCTGGAGCGTCCGAAGTAACATGCTCTACATAAACTGATTGGTGGGTGGCCTTGCTACGGCGGAGTGGTGGACATGCTGGGGCGCCTAATAAGCGTGTTCGGTGCGGCCTCTACTACTTTCAGACAGGTCATCCTCCAGACGCAACAATCACAAACAAAAAAAACAAACAAATAGCTACCTGTTGGCCGTGTTGTACTCTCAGACCCCGTGTTAGTGAGACGGAGTGGAAGGAGACAGATGTGGCACATCTCCCTGTTCCCCCTGACCTGCATGGTGCTGTGTCTACTAGCACATGGTATCCAAACCTCTGCAGAGAGAGAGAGAGAGAGAGAGAGAGAGAGAGAGAGAGAGAGAGAGAGAGAGAGAGGGAGGGAGAGAGGGAAAAAAGTCATTATATGTCAATAATTGTAGTGTGATAAAACAAAATCAAATTTTATCTGTGAAGTGAAATAAATTTGAGTAATGTAAACAATCTACCTTGCACTCAGAAGCCATGACGTAGCTACAGGTTGCTTGAATCCTGAAGGAAGCTCCGTCAAATGTCCGAACATACCCCGCTCCGGACATGGAACATCGGCTGTGGTCGTATATTCCATGGATCATTGCTGGAGAGGGGGAAGGGGACTAGGAGAGAGAGATAGATAGATATAGAGGAGAGAGAGAGAGAGAGAGAGGAGAAGAGGGAGAGAGAGAGAGAGAGAGAGAGAGAGAGAGAGAGAGAGAGCGAGAGAGAGAGAAGAGAGAGAGAGAGAGAGAGAGGAGAGGAGAGAGAGATAGAGAGAGAGAGAGAGAGAGAAAGAGAGGGAGAGAGTGTGTGTGAGAAAAAAGAAAGAGAGAGAGGGGAAGAGAGGAAAAGAACTCATTCCAGCACAATCACCTCGATCCTGTTTGGATTGTGGTTGTCCCGCCTCTGGTCCGGTGTACAACTGAAGAGAGGATGGGCGATGTCGGCAACTCCTAATAAGCTCTGTCGGGAACTCTCCAGCAGATTCAGTTATCAGTTCTGAAATAAAATAGATATATTGGAATGGGTTTTGCACAGTAAATTGAAGTGCACGGAATTTATAGATGAAATATTCTAATTCGGAGAAAGTTATCTGTTCGGTAAATCAATGATAAATTTACCGTACGTATTTTGTATCAGTGATGGACAGGAGGATTGTCGCTAAAACAGATAAACCTAGATATTAGTAGAGTCGATAACTACATCGACCTCTCCCAATTGTTCCAGTTTTTGTCACATCAGTTTCGAGCCTCGACACGACCTCTAAACAGGTGTTACTTTTTCACAAACTGTTTTCATCTTGGTGTAATCAGCAGTTGAAATGTTGTTGATCATAACAAAAACCTGACTAAATTTTTTCAACTTGGGGTAAAACCATGGGTGTCAAAAGTTAGCTCTAGGTCCCCTGAGTAACCATCCGGAGACTCCAAGAGATATTTCAAGCCGTTCTCCTGTAATCATTAATCCCGGTAGAGCACATATTTGAGTATGGACGTACGTGCAATTGCCTACAACCTCAACTTTAATGTATAACGTTAATGTGCGTCTCTCTCTTTTCTCCCCCTTGAGAAAGAGTTATCTCGCGCGGCGCAACCGCACGTGCGGTTTTTCCAGAGAGAGTGAGAGACATACAATAACATGTAAACAGCCTGCCAGCGCTCACGTACGTCCGCATTGTATTTTTTTCTCCACCGGGATTAATGATTACGGGAGAACGGCTTGAAATATCTCTTAGAGTCTCCGGATGGTTACTCAGGGGACCTAGAGCTAACTTTTGACACCCATGGTTTTACCCCAAGTTGAAAAAATTTAGTCAGGTTTTTGTTATGATCAGCAACATTTCAACTGCTGATTACACCAAGATGAAAACAGTTTGCGAAAAAGTAACACCTGTTTAGAGGTCGTGTCGAGGCTCCAAACAGATGTGACAAAAACTGGAACAATTGGGAGAGGTCGATGTAGTTATCGACTCTACTATATTAATAAACTGAATCAAATGTTTCTCACCCGTGGGGAGGGTGTTATCAGGGGTATCTAGGACACAGTACGCATGGCCCCTCTCCACTCCCTCCTCCCCACAATCCACCGGGGCTGCAGACGACGCTATATAACCTGATTATGAAACATGCAGTTAGCTGAACCGATCTTATTGAATTCAGGAGACGTTATATCGAGGTTGTCATTTCAATGACATGTATTGTTGTCGTGGGATATAAAATAGAATAGCACTTTGGCTTCAAAAATATCCTAATTAGTTCTTACCAGGGTTGCAGTTGACTTTGAGCGAGGATCCAAGGTCAAGATCAAAAGATGGGCCGTTGGGAATAAATCCCACGCACTTCGTTCTCTTACAGATACCTATAAGATTAAAGTAGTTGTAAATGCCCCAGTTTACCCTAATATACGTAAAAGCCACCCGAGTTAGAACTGTTTGGCGGCGCCCATACCCCAATTTGATTCTCAAATCGACCGCGCGATTGATTCTCAAATCTGAGCGTGCGACAGTGCGCTCAGATGTGGTCGGCGGCGCCAGACAGAGTTAGAAACTTTATTAGTACTTTGACAGATATTGCGTGTCTTACTCACCAGGTTTTCTGTCATACAGATTGTTTCCCAGGCAGGTGATAGCCCCAGCTCCAATCAACTCAAACTCGCTCCGACATGCCAGGTACAAACTCCCTCCCGCAGGTACCTCTCGTTCCAGTGGTGGCACAAAGCCTCCTTGAAGAACGGGTACAAAACATGGACCAGCCACTCCTGTAACATGGGGAGGTTTGATGGAGAATGTCGGCCATACTACTATCATGAGAGTACCATACCTTACTCTCGTTTTTTAAGAAACGCTTTAGTAAGAAACTTTTTTATAAGAAACTTTTCAAATGTGAATCACATAATTCAGAGACACCACAACAAAATAGAACACCCCTAACTTGTTTAGTTTCTTGATAAAGGAGAAATTCTTTTTGTTTTTGGATTGTTTACACCTGTAGTTTCCTAGAAAAAAAGTATCTTATTTAAAAGTTTCTTGAAATATGCGAGCTTAATTAACGAGAGTAAGGTATTTGGTAATCGACATAATTCCGTTATAGCCAAATGGCAATCGGAATGCACTTACCACCACATGTTCCTATTTCCATATCAAATTCCCCATTACCCATACAACGAGCAATAGTGTTACCCCGGGACTTATGCCCCTGAGGGCATTGTAGGGTAGTGCTGTCACCCTCCAGGATCCAGCCTGTTTGGGTCAACTGACCAGGACCGGAGAGGGGTGCTACCAAACATGTCACATTTCCTGTAGAGGATGCTGGATGATAGAGTGGGAGATAGGGAGATGGAAAGTATAGTTATCTGGGTATGTTTTAGACTGAGGAGAAGCTCCCAAGAATCATACCTGGTACACATTCTCCCAGCGTCTGGTTTAGTCGATCTCCCATACACTTGGCAATATCATTCCCAATCACAACATAACCATCCTGAGCAGAGGGGAAGTTACGATTAGATTTAATTTCTAGGATAGCACAAATCCTTGTGTTTTTGTACCTTGCAGGTAAGCGTGTAGGTAGATCCTGGAGCAAGCGAGTAAGGTGATCGTGATGAGGCATTGTTTCGTTCTATCTCACAAAATCCATAACTAGAGCATTCACCCAGTACCTTATCCAACTTCCCTGCGTAAGAGTATGATAGAAATGGGAGCTAGGAAACTGAGCTAGTTTTAAGACACATGAAGTACTGCACGACACATGAAGTACTGCACGACACATGAAGTACTGCACGACATGGAGACTGTAGAACCCTGCTGTATTGCAGGTACCACTAACCAGATCTGGTACACGTAGCAGACTGGTGCCCGTTGGGTAGTCCATAGTTACAGGCCATCTGAACAACCTCACCCAGGGGTACCTCCTTTTTAAAGTTGGTGTAACCGTTAGGGATATCGGGGAGGGGACACCGCAGCGTCATCTCACATCTGAGGGAGGGGGATCGCAAATCATCTCTCGGTGTATCTGTTTTTTTTTCAATATCTCTCCCCCTCTCTCCCCGATGAACTAAAATACCAAATCTATTAGATCAACTATCTCTGTTGACTAAACCTCCTTCCTTCTTTTGGTTACGAAATAACCCCTTCGCGCGCTGGCAAGGGATGGGTAACTTCGTAACCAATTCCTTCTATTCTTCCCCGAATTCTCGTTCAGCTACCTGGGTATGGTGTGTGTATGTGTGTGTGTGTATGTGTGTGTGTGTGTACCTGGGTATGGTGACGTCATAAGTGCCATTGTTGAGGCAGGTCATCTTGCTATTCCCACCCCTTGCTATCTTGTACCCTCTCTTGCAGAGAATAGTCAGTACTGAACCCTCGTAAACCGTACTACGCAGATCGTACGATATCCGCGTTCCTAGAGTGAGTATTAAGAGAATGTAAAAATATTATCACGATAGTACTGCCAAAATGTCAAAACTCAGACTTCCCTCCCATGCGACGGAAAGTTTCTTTAGGGATTCGAAACATGCTAAATTCACAATTTACCTATTCGAGCAGGCTGGTAAAGTTCAATATCCGCATTCCCTATCTCCGGTCTCTCACACACCCTCTTACACTCCCCAATGGTGTCATTGTAGAACCCGCCCTTCTTGCAGTGTGCCTCGGGCTGCCCTATGATCACGTGATTATCAGGACAGGAGAGAGTTATCATGGTGTCCTCGTAGACCCTTCCTCCCGGGGTGACTTCACCTGAAGGAAGGTGTGTGTTGTTCATTTACTGCTGAAAGAGGGTATTTTGATGTTCAATACTGGATCTGGGACACATCATGGACAATAATTTATACCGATCCTGCACTACCTTTTGCTGCGATGATTTCAGGGCAGGTTAACATGGCGCACACCCCCAAGATGTGAGCATAGGTGCCATTAGGTCTACACTCCGAGGTTTGGTTGCCCACTACCGTCCACCCGTCCGGGCAGGCGATGTGGATCTCTGCACCAACACGGATCCGACCTAAAGGATATCATTTAGGAACTTGAGATGGTCTCCTTGGTGTATACGACTTTCAGAAAGTGTGTGGTGTAAACCTAGCACACACATACCTGATGGTCGAATGATGCCCTCTGCCCCAAAATCTCCACTGTACTCCTCACAATGTGTCATGTTCTGTCCCAGGTTGGTTGCATTGAACTCTGCCACGTTGGAGCTCCCTCCCGGTCTGTACCGGGGCCCCTCCGCAACTTGTCGCTGGCGGTCCGTGTCGGGGATACATGTTCCCAGGGGGTAGTCAAACACACCTACATCCAAACACCTGACCAGGGACATTATTGCTCATTACAATTAGACACGAACCAATTACTAATTGTATCCATTTCTGTCTCTGTTTCTGTCCCACTGCACTATCTCGCTGTCTCCCTCTTTCTCTGTCCATTTCTCTCCCTCCCTCTCCTATAATACTCGGTACTAACCTGACATGACTGTTTCCCACAAGATGGTGACTCTCGTTACAATAAATCTGTACAAACGTCCCCTCTGGAACGGAGGGTAACAGGGGCACGGTGTATCCAAACAACGGCTGTCTCAATCCACATCTCACAAAGGTGGTCTTTATACACGGTCCCACACTGTATACATCATACGTTCCATCATCCTGACACCAGGCACTAGCAGGACCCTTCAAGTTCCACCCTATTTCACAGTTCACAAAGACCTTCTGGCCTGCCCGGGGTCTCCCCTCAGGTAACACCGCTCCGTCCACCACGGTTAGTTGAGGGCAATAGACAGGCTCGCACGTGCCAACTTCCCTATCATAGGTGCCATCGGGGAGACAGGTAGCGGAACCCCATCCCGTAACTTGGTATCCCTTTTCACATGATGACAACGTTATGACGTCACCCGGGAACACCGGCCAGTTAGTTGATGACGTCACGTTACCTGGTAACCCTGCACGTGACGTCACGTTACCTGGCAACCCTGCACGTGACGTCACGTTACCCCGGGCAACGGATACTTCTGGACATCCCTTGACACACTTCCCCGGCTCTTCATCACACGTCCAGTTAGCCTTGGTGAGGATGAATCCATTATAACACTCGGCTGTAAAGTGGGTACCGTGGGAGGGTCTAGCGAACCCAAAGTTGATCCTGGGAGCCCTGCAAGCCCCACACCGCCCCTCCTGGTCCACGATGGTTCCATTTGTGAAACAAGTCCTGGTACTGCCACATGCTCCCACATAGGTCACGTGATCCGAGAACACACGTGTAGTGTGGGTGTCTGTGGGCACGTGACAGTCACGTGACACACATATTGGAGGGGTGAAGTTTGGGGTGCATAGAGCTGGGGATGTGGCCATGAATCCCGGGTCACAATACGCATGGACGGTAGTGTTGTGAGGCACTAAACCAGATGGATGGAGAATTCCACGGTCCGTGTCGGGGGAGACAGAACACAGGGGCACACAGGAACCTGGGGAGAGAGGGAGGTATTACAAAAAGGATGTACATGGCAAAGCACCCACTACACATAATGAGGGAATTGGAAGAGTCAGTGGCGCAAGTCCAGCCCCCCAGCCCCCAATAAACCAATTTGTTGTATTACCTACAAAGGTGCCTAGGAAGAGAAGAAAACGCAACATTTTAACAAGTTTTTACAGCTGCCACTACTGCATTATATGACTTGGAGAAAGAGGTAGAGAGAGGTAGAGAGAGGTAGAGAGAGAGAGAGAGAGAGAGAGAGAGAGAGAGAGAGAGAGAGAGAGAGAGAGAGAGAGAGAGAGAGAGAGAGAGAGAGAGAGAGAGAGAATAGCTAAGAATAGACTCAATTACAGAGTGCACCATGGTCATTTAGAGCAGCAGTGCGGAGAAGGTCGACAGTTAATCTGGATTTCAGCACGGAAGGAAATGGAAAGGTTTAGAGTTGTCTGCTAAATAATTCCAATCAATGTTATTCAGGATTGCATAAAATTAGGGAAAATCGTGTACTGTTTGTTTCTGTATGCAAATTGCTCTACCGAACCCTCACAGAGTGCGCTCGTTATTTCATCAAATAAAATCGGGCCTTTATAGTCGAGAGCCCAACATGGAATTGCTCTCTTTCATCTCTTTTTAGTTTTCAATATGTATTAACCTACTAAACCTATCTCTGCATCTTCCCTTCGTTCTAGCTCCCTCTGTCACCTGTCTTGTATTCAATATTCTCTCCTTTACTAGCCCGTGTATTATACTAATACTATTATTATTATCATACTAATAGTATTATTATTACTAGCCCGTTTACCTTATTGTAATATGACGGGCAGAAAAGATTGTTCGTGACTGCGTGACAATACTAATAGGACGGGCAGAGAAGATTGTTCGTGACTGCGTGATAATACTAATAGGTTAGGACTCTCTCGGGTATTATATAAAGCTCTCTATCCATTATTCTGTTACATTGAATTATATCGCTCCGTCCTTTACTTTACTTTGAGACTTCCTACACCCCTGAATCCAGCCACAAGTTTAGAATGATGTTGCTGATTTTTCTGTTCCTCCTCCTGTGTGAACCTGCCGGTGGAACGATACAGAGCCGTATACGGGAAGTGGCAGCGAAATCAGTATACAGGGCCAGCAAAACACAGGAACACAGGGCTGAACACACTGTCGATGGGGATCTTAGTACAGCTTGGATTTCCGATACTGACAATAAACCTGAATGGCTAAAACTGACACTAGCTGTCAAAGGATCGAAAGTTGAGAAAGTTGTCATTGTTAGCAGGTGATTTGATATTCAGCTAGATATCTTTTTTTAGATTTTGGGGGCGGGGATAACACTCCGGTAAACAATCTCTGATGCTGAGAGTTCTCAGTTGTTACTGAGCTCTTGTATATTGTATAAAACACATTACCCCTCTCCCCTCCTCTCAGCGTTATTGATAACCGAACGTCGAGACGATTTCTTGGAACACAAATCTCTCTCATTGGATCAACCACCAACACAACATGTGGGACTATCAACTCAGTCAACAAAGATTACTACTCACAAACTGCCCAGACCTACACCATCCTCTGCCCCACTACCAAGGAACCAACTCTTGCTGTGTTTCTGTACGATGATGTGATGGAGTTGACGTACGATAAGGAAAGAGATTGGATGGTCATGAACGCAGCAGAAGTTATGGTCTACATCAAAACAAGTGAGCAATATCCGGGAAGAAAACGCTTACTTTACTGAAACCCCCCCCCCCCACTGAAACGCCCAAATCTAACGACATTGACTTTGATTAACTGACTGCCACGCATCTCATTCAACCTCACATTCCTGGGTGGACCCCATAAGAAGTTAACTTAGATATGAATAACAGTGTCTTCAATATTCCATTATCCCATCCTTTCCCCTATTTGGGCAATTGGGCGTGTTAATAGCCGATACCAAAACTAATCTTCCTCGTTTTAGCTCCCTCCATATAACACAAAATGACTGCTAGCACCACCTACCCTATTATTACCTATTGGAGGCTCCAAGGTCCCATTTTCCATACATCGTGCCAGTATGGGACCCACTGATAGAAACCCAGAGGGACAGATCAGTAGGTGGATGGATCCAACGGGGATTAGATCCAGCATCACACTGGGAGACATTGGTAGTCTACAATACCCAGGAACACCTGAAATAACGTTCAAGGTTCAGTATAGCAGACGCCCCTGAAAACTAAGAAAAGTAGTTAGAACTAGAGCATACACGGTACAAGTTTGCCATCTGTTTTCATCTCGTAATATTTCCCTAACATTGGATTAGCACCGCCAAATAGATTGAAACCAAATAAATATCCACTTACGTTCTTTACATCCTCCCCTTGGCAGTATCATCCCTTCGTTTGAGCATGTTTTAGTGGCTCTCCCCTCCACCACTTCGCTAGTATTAGAACACTGAACCGTTACAACATCCCCAGAAAACAAGTCCTGTGCCGGACTAAACGTGGCGTCCATTTTACACCTATCAATGATATCAACATGTTATCTCCGATGAATATAAAGTAGTATTAAAAGATCTTACTATCTGAAACTATCAACAGAAATTTCAAAGTTTTTTCTCACCCTGCTGCCGGGTTGCTCAGTTGACAGGATGGGGCTATTAATGACATGTTGAAATTGCTGTGACAGGTTATCTGTCGATGACCAATCAGGTTGTAAAATGGATCACAGATGACGTCAATACTTTGTCCAACTTTAATTAGTCCCATGCTGAAGTATTTCGTTGCTTTCCCTGAACAAACAAGAAGTTGATTAATATGACAGAGGGCCTTGTCAGCGCAATTGAGTTTTCCCGCGGTTTGCAGAAGTGACGCGCACACACGCGCGGATTATATCGTATTTCCGCGGTTCGGAGTTCGCGTGTGCTCAACAAACGTTATCATTTCCCCCACCCTCAGGGTTGGATACCTTCGCACGCCGGCAAGGGACAGCCGCGAGCTACCTGATACCCCTCTTTGGCGTCGATTTTTAAGTTTACCTCGACTAGAGAATTCGTCTGTTAGCTTCACTTTCCCATGAACAATGTGCGGAACCTAAGGGGGCAAGAAATATAACTGGGAAGTATAAGTTTTGAGGTAGCAAAAAACTCAAATCGTTTTACTTTTAGATCCAACGCCTAATTTTGAGCATATTGTGCGGCGTGAGATCAATTGGACTGTTACTTATTATAGAGAGATTATAAGGTTGAGCAAAGGACTAACCTCACAATACTTTGTCTGTTCAGCACACGTCCCAGGACGAGAGAAGGAGCCAGAGGGTAGACACGTTATTGTCATTGGACCCAGTCCCACCAGGCCCGGGTAACATTCGACTGCCATCTCTGAGCCAACCTGAAAGTGGTTGAAATATATAGTTTGTCTGATAAAGTATCAAAAGTCCTGTAGTTAGATCCCTGCAGGTTCAATTCCTAGTATTTCTCAATTTTCATCCCTATTAAATTCTTGTTCAAATATGCTATATCCAAACAAACACCCCCCCATCTCATTGCACCTACCTTGGAAGCACCTGTGAAGAGACGTCTCAGCTCTGATCCCTCAGGGAAGGATGGAGGTTTACAGTAGTGTCTCTCACATTGTACATCTGGGTAGGTCATCTTCCCGTTCTTACAATATGCCCTGATAATGGTGGGAATGGGGATATGTACTGGGGATTTGTAATGGGGATTGTTTATGGGAATAGGACTCGAATTGTATCAGATAACATACCGAAACAAAGAACTAAACATTACAACATTTTGAATAACATGCTCTAGTTAGATGACTGACGACAGAATAACATGCTCAGTATCTAGAGCTCATGTAGAGGGGAATAATATTTGATCACACTTACCTCACATGTTCACTGGTAGGTTCACTGCCCTCTTGGCACTGTAACACCACGCTATCACCACTTTCTATCATTGTAACACCTCCTCCCCGGGATCCATCTTTCACCCACTCTCCTCGATCAGTGTCAAGTGTACAGCTAGCAAATCTACTGACACAACTACCCAGTTCTCGCTCGTACTCACCACCTTCGCGACAGTAGGTAAACGTGTTGCCCTAGATCGGGGAGGGGGTGATGAACTAGACATGACTCTAGAATCTAGAGATTAACAATTCGAGATCAGACTCTCTATTGGGCACCTCGTGCCCCTCTGTGCTGCGCAGGCAAGACTCAGCCATGCAGTTTTGGGATCAAATCAAAAGAGGTAATAATCAAATAATAAGCACATACGGAGAAGAGGTGATCGGTGTTGCACCGTAGTGTTACAGGCCTCCCTGGGCTAGTTCGTTGGGGGATTATCACACCATTAGGTACAGAGGGGGCCACACAATCCACACTCTTACAACTGGGACAGAGAGAAAGACGTGTTAGGTCAATTGGTAGGAATGTGTCGGGATATTACGTAACCGGCTGACCCAAATTGTGTATTGTAGGAATTCATCAGATGAGAGAGAAAAAGATAGGGAACGCAGTTTTAAAAGCAAGAGTGAAATGATAAAAATAGTTGAATCGAAAGAACACCTACCTCCCTAGCCGCTGATTAACATTGTTACAGTTAACATGCTCCAGTCCGTTCACCTTGAACCCCGGATCACACTGCAGCCGGAGTGTGTTACCACTCCTCTCAATCGTCCCATTCCTGGGTAGGATGGTAGGCAGTGGGCAATCTGCCAGGGCACACACCGGTACCTCCGGGGATAAAGTTCCATTGGAACACAGAGAGCCACCTTTATCTCCTACCTGCAAGGAGTTTTAACATTGTTTGACATGTTTTTAGCATTGTTTGACATTGCAAAGTTGAAACATTGGTGTGCTTCAACCATCACCTATTTCTCTGCGAAAACAAAACTGAAAAGTATGAACAATTTTATCTCAAAAACCGTATTTTGGGAAATAATTCATTGATATATCTGATCCCCTACCAGTTCATATCCGGGATCACATATCAGCTGAACGTGTTGTCCATCTACTGCACTGGTGGGTTGGTAGTAACCAAACCTCCTGATAGGTAGTGGGCACTCCAACAAACACTCCCCAAATGGTGGATCTGAGGGGGAATATCAGGTAACGGACACTCCAACAAACACTTCCCAAAGGGTGGATCTGCGGGGGAATACAGGGGAGAGAGGTACTGCGGGGGAAATAACATACATACAGGGCGCACCGGTAAGGGGTGATGGTTTTATATAACGGGGGAAGATATGTTTATACCAAGGAATTATTTATAAGTTGCAAAAGGAAAGATCAGTAATGATGTTTCGACAATTCACCCACCAGCGATAAGGTCTTTGGAGCAGCCACTGACACCTTGCCCCACTAGTCTGTAGCCCCGATCACACTGGACCTTCATTGAATCTCCCACCAGAATGTCCCCGAAGATACCAAACAGATGGACTATGGAACCGTTAGGAATGGACAAGTCGGAACAGGAACCCAACTCACAGGAACCTAAGGAGAAACTCTAACTGAATGGCATCCCATCAATGGGATCCCATCAGCAGTAAAACTCTAACTGATAATGGACCACAGTGATGGTTCTTTCTCTGTATTCTCTCTGTAGGCAGTACATTGAGCATGCCCGGGCGCACACACAGAGAGAATACAGAGAAAGAACCATCACTGTGGTTCATTATCAGTTAGAGTTTTACTGTTGATGGGATCCCATTAATGGGATGCCATTCAGTTAGAGTTTCCCCTAATCGAGGATGTGATAATTAGAACATTTGGTTAACATGGCTGGACATGGCTACATGAAATTCCTTTTATATGCATTTTCCCCGCCAAAAGAATGAACCGATTATTGGACCCTGTTATAATACCCACCTATCTCTTTATCAAACAGTCCAGTGTGCATGCAGGTAGCAATGTGATGTCCTGCTACCACATAGCCGTGGGAGCATGTTAGAGTTATACTGTCACCCTCTTTTACCGTGTATCGGTCCAGCTGTCCGCTTCGCACTGGTAATGCGGTGCACTCTGGAAAGGGGGGTTAGGGGCGGTTGAAGGGGGGTTGTACGATGTTGTGACAAATAAACTTATGTGGCAAAATAATCTGGTTCAATGTGGTAGGTTACCTTTCTTGCATTTTCCTAGTTCCTTTGCAAGTTCTCCGTTACGACAGAGAGAGTACAGGGCACCGTGACGCTTGAAACCATGGTCACATTTCACTTTGTAGTACAGGCCTGATTTGATTGGCTCTCCCGGGATCAGCTGTCCATCAACAACCCGTTGTGGGATACAGTATCGTCCTGAAATAACGTGTTGCAAATTTAAGGTGATTGTGATAAGTGACCAAATATGGCTTGTTTTCGTTATCAGTGTTTGTTTTCGCAGTGATCAATATAGGACAAAAAACATCCTCGGTTGAATACTGAATTCTATGCTTGCTACATGTTTACAGGGGTTTATTATAGTGCATTGCTTGTGGTGCAACTGCCCTACACTGCTGCAGGGAGCTGGAGCATTGTAGCAAATTAGAATACCTCTAGCTCTCGTTAATTAAGGTAGTACAGCTGTAGCACTAAAAATAGTGCTGCAGCTGAGCCTATATAACAACATGTACTTTACTGCACTACCAATTAAATTCTGGTGAATACTGTAAAATCTCGTTATGACGCCGAAAACCAAGTGTATGATGTGCTGTGAACCTAAAAAGTTAAGGAACCTCATTTTTCTGTCAAGACTTGCGTATAAAATTGTTATAAAATAATCTCACCTTTTTTGAGGCATCTACCAAGCGGTGGTTGAAGGGTTCCATCTCCCTGACATTGGACAGTAGTATTCCAGTGACTATAAATAAACCCATCATCACACGACACCTCGAACATCTCTCCTTCAACTAACTGGGGTATTATACCGGAGCCATGGACAAGGGATGAGCTGTTACAAAATGCCAGAGTTCTTGTTGTCGTAGCAACCGGTGGAGCTGCTGTGGTGGTATTAGCAGGTTTTGTAGTGGCTTCTGTCGTTATGATAACCCTCGATGAGTTAGTTGTTGGCTTGTCTGTTTCTAGGAATGATGCATCTGTTGTTACCCCAGTTGACTCTGTAGTTTCCTCAGTGAACGAGTTAATTTGGTCCGGGGAAGTGCCCTCTGTCTCGTCAGGAATGACATCAATTCCATCTTCCCCCGTTTTATTTTCCTCCTCTCCTTCCTCTCTTACATCTTCAACCTCATTAGTGGACTCGGTCGTGATGAACTTGGTCATGAACCCCAATGTCACTATACTGTTCTCAAATTCTGCCTCCGCCGTCCTCATTTTGGCATCTGTTAAATCTGTCAAAGCTTTAGTTACCTCCCCGATTGTGATGACCGTGTTGTCAATTGTATCTGCATTGGTTGCCATGGCATCACAAGTCCCTACCTCCCCGATATACCGGGTCCCATCCTCACTGCATGTCACATAGAGTGTGGTTTCGGAGTATGTGAACCCTGGACCACATACAATAAACACCCTCGTCCCGGGCCTGTGTCCAGTTGACGGGACGACGGTGCCATTAGCAACCGTTAATCCAGGACATGATAATTGGGTGCCTGGTTTACATTGTCCTAAAGGTGCTTCCAACTCTCCTCCTACTCCGCAAATGTGGATAGGGGAGGTATGGGAGTAAGCGTAACCATGGTTACACTGGATAGTTACAACCGCACCCACTGATAAAGAAGCGTCCAATGGTTGCGGGGTAACAGAACCGTTGTCTACCTCTGGTACATGGCATTTGATAGGTTCACAGCTACCGAACTGCCCTGAATAGGTTCCATCCGGGAGACACAGGTTAAAGTTTGTGTCCTGTGAGTATTTGTACCCACTCTCACACTGAACACTGACAATCCCCCCGGACGAAACGGCGTCCTCTTTCCATGGGATGGAGTTGGGAACTTCAGGAATCGGACAGCTGATCCGCTTCTCACATTTTCCAAGTGGTGGTGAGTATTCCAATGTTTTGAGACAAAGATGGACGGGGTTGGAGAGTGAGTATGATAGACCTGCTTCACATTGCATCTTGATTCGCTTGAAGACAGGGACCGCAGGGAGTGGGAGGGAGTTAGGTACGAGGGATGATGGGGGAGGACACGCAGGAACACACCGACCCATGGTAGGGACTATCTCACCACCACTACCACACCGGTGAAAGGGCCGGGGAGAGGTGTAGAGGTGGAACTTGTTGCACCGGATCCGGATCACGGTACCAATTGGTAACCATGCCCTGTCCTGTCAGTCTCCCCGTTTCCGTAGCTCGGGAACTTGAACATCCTGCTTGGCAAGTTCCCTAGTGCTGGTTCAAACCTTACCACCAGGTCTACAGAGGTGATCAGGTGAGGGGATCGAGTATATGTAACCATGGCTACAACTTAACAACCACTCTTCCTGTTTCCCCGGAAATAACTCCGTTTTCAAGTTTCACCCCAGCACATCTGACATCCTGGACACATCCTCCCAATGGCTGCACCGAACTTACCAGTAGGCATACACAAAAGATACGGAGTGGCCTCCGAATAACTGTACCCTGGATTGCACTTTACCTCAGCCCACGAGTTGGGCTTGAACCATGCCCACAGGATGCATCCTACCAAAAGCAACTACCATATCCGGACAGGGCTTCTCGTCTAGTTGACAGTGCTCAAGGGGCCTATCGAGCATTAGGGTATCAGGCCGGCAATAATGCTGGGAGGGTCCGGTGTACTTGTACCCGTGCTCACACAGTACACTAATCCAACCCCCTGCTGGGACGGTTTCCATGACAACATCGGGTCTACTGTTAGCTATGTGGGGTATCACACAATGGTTTATGTCACATATTCCCGGATCGGGATCATATCTTCCCTCCTTACCGCACATCAAATATGCGGTGTTTCCCGTGTACTTGTAACCATGGTCACATGTTACCATGGCATAGGACCCCGTTGCTATGGTACCCGAGGGATTCACACCCCCGTGGGGCATAAAGAGGGGCGAGCAGGTGACCTGGCAGGTTCCACAGGAGTAGGGGCACCTGTCACGTACATATTGGGTCACGCAGCCCCGTGATGTCCACTGGGGGCAGTCCGAGTAGTGGTCACGACAATCTGAAACACAGGGGAGGCTGTTGTTGAGAGAGTTGGGGAGAGGGGCGTACTAATGGTATGCCAAAGGACTATTGATATCGAGTTGATAAAATCAGATGTAGGTAAATAGAGAGCTTCTTCGTTATTTTAGTTGCCTATATTTTCCTCCTCTCGAGAGTAGGAAAATGAGCAACTAAAATAACAAAAAATTAATTTAAAACCAAAGTGTATTTATACCTGAAGTGTAAGAGAGGTGTACAAAAGATGTGAAAAAGAGGAAAACAAGGGGCAAAACATACTCCATTAGGGGTGCTAAGGAAAGAGAGAAGAAGGTGGAGAGACATGTGTACACGCAAATTCCCCAGCATTACATCCGGGGCACTATCACGCACTGACGAGCAAACAAACACACGCATTGTACGTGAAGCAATGGACAAAGAGTTGCTAGCAAAAAGGAATTAGTCGTGTTTAATTACTCGGTTACTTTTCCACTCCTTCTCTCTTTCTTTCTCTCTACAGAAACGGATTATACTAATACGTGCCTTTGATTACTGAGTGTCACTTGCACATGTCGCAGACACAACCTGTTGCACTTAATTTATGGAAAATTAATGGAAGAAAAACGAATAGCCTAGGTGTCTTTTAGAAAGAAATAGTGAGAGACAGATATATATAGTGAGAGAGATGGATAAAAAGAAATTAATTCGCTACTATTTCTGATCAAATACATTGTGACACCCAGTAACCCGAAATGCACGTTAATTTCACTCCTGAGTATAGTAAGCGAACTCCGGGAAAAAATTGGTGACATTGACACCTCACACGAGCGAGACCGAGATTGAGCTCGCACATATCTCCGAAGCAGAGAGCTAGCAATGGTACCAATTGGGACAACCGTGGACACCATGGATGAAGAAAAACAAAGGTGCACAGTTCACTAATAACAACTAACCTTGTTCTTATAGGTTCTTCCTGTCTGGCACCGCGGACCCCATCTGAGCCACCAGACAGGGTTGTTCCGAGATCCTGGTATAACTGCAGCTCCTGTACAGCGCTATAACACCGTGTCACCATGTGTGTTGGTTTACCCAGTTAGTCAGCTTCCTCGTCGTCAAAACTTCACTTCTCTCTGCATTTTATCGCTGTCCATGCTACAATATGATTGCTTGAGTATATTATCTGGGATTGTGGCATTTATGTGACACATTTTTCAATCATGACATTTCACTATCAGGTCAAATACATATCATGTAGCCAATTTGAGATGTGTTTTTTCTCTCTGATCTCTCTCTCTACCTCTGTTTATCTCTCTCTCTCTCTTTCTACTCCTCTCTCTTTCTCACTTCCCCTCCCTCTGTCATTCTACGACTCATATCTCAGCACCACCCTGGGTCTCAGTGGGGGGTCCACGGGTGGACATTCAGTTGCTACGACAACTAAACTGAAACATGTGTGTACTGTCTCTCTCGAGGGAGAGGCGGTAGCTGCATGCTTAGGTATACAACTGTTTGATTGTGTTTGATTGTGTAGGGTAGCCACTGGCTATTTGAAACAGTTTTTCACTTTTTTCCCTTGCCTGCCCACAAATCAAGTCGAACCCAAATTTTTTTGACCTTGTGTTACCGAGACAGTCCCTGGGTAGTTTTTTGGGTGGTTGGAGATGTCTCATTTTGTCTTCCGGGGCCAGGGTCACGTGATATCTATCCAAATTTGGTGTTTCAGATAGCCCGCCTCGGTCTGCTAATTTGAAACACCCGTATCTCCCTCAATTTTTCCACGAAACCGAAATTTTTGACATGGAATAGTTAGAAAAGGGTTGTGCAGAGCCATTCCATGTCTGAAATCTGAATTTGTTTGCATGTGCTTGGTGCAGTGAATGTTTCCAAAAATTGTTTCAAATAGCCAGGAAAACAGTTTTTGCCCCAAATTCGGCCAATTTTTGGCGGAAATGGCTAAACTCATAATTCATATCCTCCCTATGCTCAAAATGAACATCAAAAATTTCCGACAGCGGATTTGGAGAAAAGTGTTTCAAATAGCCCTCCGCAGTGTTTCAAGTTACCAGACTCGCCTGCCCTGCAGCTCATAACATAGCGAAAACCACTGGACCCGACTAATTTCGATACGCTGAATCACGTAAGCAACTTTTCCAATCCGTATGAGGTCGATAAAGTGCCCTAATTGAGTATAATTGCTCAATTAAGGCATTTTCCCGACCTCTGAGGGATTGGAAAGGTTGCTTACGTGATTCAGCGTATCAAAATTAGTCGGAAAAGTGCCCTCACATAAGTATAAATCATTTCCAGGTGAAAAGTTGTAAATGGGGTAAATAAGACCCAATTATGCTTAATTAGAACACTTTTCCGATCTGAGACGGAGCCCAGAGGTTTAAAAAAGCTATTTATAATTATATTTAAGTTTCTCAATTTTCATTTTTTGAAATAAAGAGGAAATCTTTGAATTTTTTGTTTAAACACAAGGATTGTTTCTATTTCAGAATTTAAAACAACGGCATGAGTACCTACTGTTTGCTATGCATCTCCCAAGACAAGCTACTACATACGCGGCACTACGTTTCAAATAGCCAGACCATGCGTTTCAAATAGTCAGACACTGTTTCACATTGGCAGGCGTTTCAAATAGCCAGTGGCTACCCTACACTTAACATTATTGAAGTTGTATATTTTATAGTAAACTAAAGTCAACTGCAACTGCAGTACATTCAATTTAATGTCGCGACACAAAGTGAATACCAATTCAGTCTAACTACTGTCTAGTGTTAAAATATAGATTTGAAACTATTTCTTTCGTTCATTCTATTTCTTTGTCTTAGCGACCATCCCAAAAGGGGGGACTGTCGTCTTTTTGTGCGTACTGACCTGCAGAGTGCAGTCTCATCTATCATAGTGTCATCTGTCTATAATAGTCGATATATCTGTCTACATGTAGCAACCATGCTCAATTTGGATAGTTGAGGGAGTGGTGATGGATCAAGGAGTGGTGATCAGGGAGTGCCTTGGCTGCACAGGAAGCCGTGACGGCGTTAAATGCCACCGTCATGCCTGTGCCGTGACGTGTGGTATTGCCAGTTGGGATTTAAAAGAACAGAGAGAGATAATGAGTGGGTGGTCTTTATAATTAGCTGAGCTGGGGTATATAAGAACACCTGCTAAACTCGGGTAGCAGGTGCTCTTATCGCACCTTCCTGAAACAGCCCTGCCTCCTTGGAATAAATTCTGTAATATTATTTCTCCCTCAGCTCCTTTCTATTTCTCTTGTTGTTGCGAAAACCCGCCTGTGCATATATTATCAGGCGTACGGAAAGTGTACTCATATTTCATTTTGATTGTCTTTCCTAGCTCAGGAACATTGATACCGGGCAGCAGCAGCAGGTATGGTTTGTGTGTTGTTGCTATGGTTACCGACAGCTGTGTCGATGCTATGACAACGATCAGCTCGTTTATTGTGAGCGGGTGTATAATAATTACCAACCATTCATCTCCATGTTTAGGGTCTCAATCGTTTAGGGTCTCAATCGTTTAGGGTCTCAATGTTTATAACAGTCCTAATTGTTTAGGGTCTTGATTGCTATAGTTTATCCCGGAGAAAGGAAACATCTGTCTTGTTTCCAACCACCCGGACATGATTGTCATTTTGATAATGATCAGTAGCTGAGAAAATTCCTGGGATAGATTCACAAAGAAATGCGGAGAAGAGAGAGAGAGAGAGAGAGAGAGAGAGAGAGAGAGAGAGACAGAGAGAGAGAGAGAGAGATAGAGAGAGAGAGGTAGAGACAGAGAATGATAAAGGGGCAATCGGTTCTCACCGAACCCATCAAATCTAAAGACTCCCTAGTCAGCTTCTGTAACAAATTTCCCACGGAACCGGTAGAGAGTAATTTTAACGATAGAGAGAGCAAGAGAGGGAGAGAGATAGAAAGAAAGAGATCAGAGATAGAAAGAAGGAGAGGGGGTCACGGGAACAGATAGTCTGTCTGAGAATTGGGTCAAGATTGCATCTGTTCATTTTAAGTTGTTTAAGCTCTTCATTTGATAGTACAAATACAACAGTTGCTCTGCGATTGGCCCTTGCTTGGTAACGAGGTTTCATACATAACAATTTCATAGAAAACAATTTATGCAGTGCGGCAGCACTGCTGCGGTAGCCCGTCCTAATTTAAGTAGATCCGATAAAATTAGTAAAACCTCACTCTGTTTAGATTATGTCTTGTTGAGTAATCCCATACTCAACAAGTTATGTCATGGTTCAGTGTCTCACAGCTCCCTTACCGGCCTCTGCCCGCCGTGACCTCCACGTCTCACCATACTGTAAGTCCTACATGTTTGTGAGATTTTGCAAATCCTAATAGGATTTAATCCTATGATAATTAATGTGGATGTAAACATTTGGGTGTTAGGTTGAGTTGTTCTTGTTTAAGGTTCAATGTCGTAGCAGAAGTGAAGTCCCCGTACCTAGTCGCTTTTACTGTTTGTCAGGGAGGATTTAGAGATCTACAAATTATGTATACATGTTAGCGATAGAACTATAGAATATCATGGCCTAATAAATATTATGCATCACACGGGAATTAGGCGTTACCATAACTCCCTCAAATTCACTTTTTTGTACCTTTGGGTCGCTCTTAAATCTTCTTCCGTGCTCTAAAATGGTATTATGCAATGTATCAATGCTAAAAGTTATCACTTGATACGAGATCTGCCAAATCTGCATTCTGACAGCCCCTTTCTCTTATGTGTCTGATCCCAGTATTAGTTACACCCATATTTGGTGTACATCGCAGTTTTCCGCTTGACAACTTAATTGAGAGACAGGGCAACGTGTTCAGCCATCATGAGAGGCACGTGTCTCCCCCTTTAAATTCTTTCTCAATCTTGCAAATTGCAAATCTTCGTTAAAGCTCTGGTTGAGCCATCAAAATTCAAAGCAAATTTAAAAAAACTAAAAGAAGTTATAGGCACTGTATGGAAGTGTTGGGAAGCTCAGAATCACACGATCATGTTTTGTTGCAATATTACAAACAAACAAACCTTCTTCCAACGTACCATATCCGGCCTCCAGCGAAACAGTTCATAGGTTCGTATGTATGCAGCATGGTTCATAGTCTTGAATTAAGTTGTTGTGAGAACTATGGAAAAACCAAAAAAAAATCGCTACTGAACACTGAACAGTGATTAGTGAACACTCACAGAGCTACACAATTATTGTAACCTTGGTAACCTTGGTAACCCTGGTAACCCTCGAATTCGTTTCAGGTGCTCTCCCGAAGTTGTACAATAGACCCTCACGAGTCGCCTACTACAAAGTCTCGTCATGGCCAGTGGTAACTCAGGTACGTTTATAATTTGCACCATACCACTTTTTACTTGAACGACTTTGACTGGACATTGACAATAAAAACCGTTATCATGGGCCTCAAGATTACATCTGAAACAAGAATACATAGCTAGGTACTTATGAGCTATGAGAGCTTATGCAATATAGTACTTGCGCAACTCTAAAATAGACACATGTCAAGAAGCGCTTATGGTTGCATCATCACTATCTTTATTGAAGTTCTTATGATGAGAGGATATATATAATCACAGTGGTACAGTACTAGTACAGAAGTAGTACAGAAGTAGTAGTACAGTGACCATGGAGAGCAGGAGTGACCATGTATTGGGCTGTTTTCTCGTGGCTGCAGTCAACTCTTGCCTTGTTCGACTCTCCATCCCCGCACAAAAAGTCAACTCCACCTTCTCTAAGGTACTGGGGTAAAAGTTGTTGAGTAAAGGTACAAGAGCTCATTATCATTCGGTCTCCTTTGCTGCGTCTAATCTTAAAAACCGTTCTCTACTTTACGACTCTGACTTCTTTTTCTCTCATACATCCCCCCTCTCTCTCTTTCTCTCTCTTTCTCTCTCTTTCTCTCGCTTTCTCTCTCTCTCTCTCTCTCTCTCTCTCTCTCTCTCTCTCTCTCTCTCTCCCCCTCCCCCCTCTCTCTCTCCCTCTCTCGCTGTATCACGTGGTCTTATGCTTGTGATCCAGCTAAGATTCTGCACCTTGTTACATGTCTGTGCGAGTGTGTAAGCGCTTGTTCAGTATCTTAACGCTCTGTTTGATATATCCATGATCATGTCACTAAGATAGAATAATTCTTGATCCCGTTCTGTTGCCGTTTTATAGTGTATCAAAGAGGGTTGTAATTGCTCGTGTATGGATTTCTCTGCTAAACTTCAAAGATTTTGTTGATATTACTCTGCTTGTTACCATGGTTTGATCGTTGCGTGCATGCAGAAATAAAGTAAACGCTCAATTTGAACGTCATTTTCTCCATCCTCTCCGAGATTCGAGTCATTTTTGAAATTGCTAATCTTACTGTGAAACCACACTGATAATTTAGTGTAGCAAGTGTAGTTGTAGCGTTCACGATGACGGAGCCAAGTATTTACGGGTACGAGCCCCCCGTTTACCGGTCCATCCCAGATCTCCTTAATACACCCAGGGAGGAGCTGAGTTACCGGGAACTACATCGCCTCAAGTATGAACCATGGAACACTGGGCTGGCGAAATACCAACCGCCCAATCTAACTATCACTGCGCTGGCAAGCGCAAAGGTGACCATCCCCTCCCCCCCCCAGCCGCGCGTGCCAGAGTGCAGTAATAACTTTTTTCAGTTTTTAGCCAAAAATGGCATTTTGCGACGCCCATAGCGAGGCCCCCACTGCACAGATCGGTCTGAAATTTGGTATACAGTGTCACATAGTCTAGATCTACTGTAGTTTAAAAGGGCAAGTCTCTATCTCTTTTAGTTTTAGAGATATGGCATCGTGAAAAAAGTAATAAATGTCCCGGGTCTATCTATCTATCTATGTATCTATCTATCTACATGTATGGATAGACGCTGTTTTTACCAAATTTATAATCATTTTTGAGAGAAAACGACATAAGATAGACACTTCTCGTTTGTTGCATTCGAAAGATGATCGTTCAAATTGTGTAGACGAATAGTCTTCATGTTCTAGGTCCAACCAGAACGTCTTAACAAACTGTCATAAAGATACGAGTTTTTTCAAATCAACCAAATTTCTTTGAGCTCAATTTACACCCTGAAGACGGCTTCTGATTGAAAAACGGAGATCGCACTTACGAAAGATAATCGTCTATACTTTCAGAAACTATATCGCGAATTTGTGAAACTCTATTTCTAAGGGTCTTAAATCGCGTCTGAAGTGTTAAGACTGTATGAAAATAGATATGACGATAGTACGTTTTTCGCCATAAAAACCTCAAATCTTATCCAATCGATCTCAAACTTGGTCAGCATCTTTATCTAGATGAGTCTGATAATAATACATCCTTATCATGACGCTATAACGTCGTGACGTCACGCTATGACGTCATAATGACGTCAAAATTGAAATTTTCGTATTTTAGCGATTCCTGACGGTCTTTACACGTCGAGACATGTCTTATATCGTATTTCACATCAGAAAATACCAAAAATATACCCCAATTATGCCAAAAACTAACAGAAATTAGTCGGCTGGAAAGGTGACCATTTTGTTGTCAAACTGACACCTTTGCCCGGCCCGGGTTACGGATATCATCGATGGGGTAAATCAGGGGGAAAATCAGGGAGTTTGAGAAGAGGGAAAGAGAGATAGGGAGAAAGAGAGATAGGGAGAAAGAGAGATAGGGAGAAAGAGAGAGAGAGAGAGAGAGAGAGAGAGAGAGAGAGAGAGAGAGAGAGAGAGAGAGAGAGAGAGAGAGAGAGAGAGAGAAAGAGAGACATAGAGAGACATAGAGAGAGAGAAAGAGAGACATAGAGAGAGATAGAAATCAAAGAGGGAAAGATAATGATGAAACCCGGATAGGGCAAAGGTGTCAGTTTGACAACAAAATGGTCACCTTTCCAGCCAACTAATTTCTGTCAGTTTTTGGCATAATAGAATTATAGAAAGCATAATACTCCTTCCTCATCCTTGATCCTTGTTATAGTTCTTATTAGTTATTTTCTCTTTTCGTTAGAATCTTCGACGAGTTTGAGCCCATCACGGAAGCAGATTTGAATCCCCTGGAGGCACTATCGTTTATGGACAGGGGTGTTCAAACCACCCCCTTGCCGGAGATACCACAAGCTAGAAAGGAGGAGCCTGAAAAGACGGAACCGGAGCGGGAATTGACGTGGTCGTGGCCGCGAGTCAGGCCCAATGATACCTACAGGGTCATAAAGAGGGTTAGGGATGCTCAGGCGGAGAATACTTACGGTTTCGCGTACTACAATGAGCTGGCCAATGACGAATTAGTAAGTCGTTAAGACGCCACAAGGGTGAATCGAGTAAATCCTAGACGGATTACAGGTGCATTCGCATTTCAAATTCGATAAATATATTGAATTTCTTCAGTGGCACTGGCACTTCCAAATCAGACACATAATCACTTAACTGAAACATTTTATGAGACCCGATTTACAACTTTTAAACTTTAAACTCGACAGTTTAAACTCGACAGTTACCTTGTCAGAGCCGCTGAGACTCACACCTCTCTAACGCCCCTAACTACTCCCTTTTACAGACGAGAACCGTATCGATGGTCAAGCCGAAAAAATCGAGGAAGCCACCTGCAACAGCTCGGCTTGTACCCCGTAAGTTTTTTAGCACACACGTGAACTGTCTTTGTTGTAATATTACAATAGTGAACTAATGTGTACCATCCAGTGAAGCATATCCCCAGAATTCCCACTGAATTTATAACTTTCCGTGTGGCTGGTGGTGCTGGTGGGACAGCCAGGCCTGATTTATATCGACCTCTGCCTCGTGACCAATTCTATTCAGTGGAAAAGGGTAGTTGTGGCGTTGCTATGGAGGTTGCCAAGGCGAACAGCAAGACAAACTGGGAGGAATTAATGGGCAAAATCAATGAGTCAATCAGGTAAAACATTGCCTCGGTAATTTATGAATGGTGGATATGCGTGAGCTAGAATTGGGATGCTGACGAATTGTTTTCAGGGACACCCAGCAACAAAGAATGTTAGGACAGTACATGATTCAGAAATTGAAAAAGGAGCAACAGCTGACTGATCTGTCTCCCGAGCAGCAAATAATCAATCGGGTAGGTTTTAAAATGTAAAATAGGACAGTAATTGTTGGCAAGTTGATTATTATGACTCCATTTCATGGTACAAATTCCACTCCTTGATAAACACTTATTATTCCACATGTCTAGAGGTGTCTCCAAAACCTAATTGAGCGATACGGAACAGGAATGGAATCCGTCATTTCCAAAGAAAAGGAGTTTGAACGAATGATTGACGCATATCAAGTGTTTATGAGGGCCGAGAAGGGAGGTGCCCGAGTCCAGAGAAGTAAGGTAAAAGGAGAGAGAAGGGCAAGACTGGATGAGCCTCTCCCTGCAATCGGCGACCAAAAAGCAGGGAGAAGTCAAGTGGGGTGCAAGATCAGGCATGAACTACGGAGGGAGTACGGGGAGAAAATCCGTCTGGAAACAAAGAGTGGAGGAGCGCCAGCCCTGCGATCTCGGTCACTTGTCTCACACCCAGGTAAATCTATAATTGATGAAGACGAAAAACTAAAGACCATTTTTTCGTCTTTTTTCCTGTTTTCTTCGGGTCGGAGGTGACTGCCGGCACATTATATATGCCCTATGGGACCCAGTATGGGACTAAATTGTTGACTATAATAATAACACACCCCTTCTTTCAGACCTTGCACTTTCCACAGGTCAGGCGGCCCGACCGATCCAGGTGCGTGTCCGGAAGACAGTATCAGCGGGACAGAGAGAGGATAAAGCGTCTGATGAGGTCGATCTCCCTCCCACTCCTGTCACTCCTCGATCCCAACACGTACGTGAAATTCTCCATTCATCTTATAAGAAATCGCAATAACCCCGTGGCTCTGGCTTCGTCTTATCGTATTATTAACCTTTATTGCGAGCAAGGTCTTTATTCGAGTATTCCTGGCCACTTGACAGCTTGTCCGATCATTTCTCTGATAAATGATTCCAGTGTAGGGACAATTCATTCTTTCCCTACATACGTTTGATGCTTTTTACTTTTATACCTAACTCTATAATTAATTTGTATCGACTGTAGGGTCTCGAGGAAACCGAATCCCAGCTATCAATGACCTATGTGCCCAGTGAAAATCAGTCTCTTGCCCAACTTATCCCGGATGGCGAGGGAATCATCGTGGACATCCGGACAGAGGTATATTTAGCTACCACGTGCCATGTGATGTAGCACGTGCCGCTTGACATAATATCTTGACGTGTCTTATTCTTAATTTATGTAGGGATAAAGCATTAACCATCAATTTACCTCGCTTGGGGCCTGGTAAATTGTTTAGCGATGCTCATTTATAATACGCTGAGAGATCATAACTGCTTTCAATGGTTAAATGGTATCATCACACTGAATTATTTTCTCCAGGAGAAGCTTGAAGAAGAAGAAGAAGAAGGAGCTGCAACCATGATTGAGCAACAAGAGATAAATACTGAAGCAGGTGGCGAGAAAGAAGAAGTTAAAACGGAAGGAGACGAGACACTTGCAGCAGTGGAATCTGAGGAGTGTCTGGTTCTAGGGGGTGACTCTGACCCCAATGTTTTGGTGGTTAACTCTGAAACGGAGGTGGTCCCATCACATCCTGCTCAGTCTCCTAAATTCGAGATCATTACCGAGGATACCAAGCCAGAGGAGCCAGAGGAATCAGTGATTGTTGCTGAGCCAGTTGTAGAGAAGACTGAAGAAGAAAAACCGGCTGAGGAAGAGAAACCGGCTGAGGAAGTTAAACCGACTGAAGAAGAGAAACCTGTTGCTGTTGAGTTCACAGTAGAGGAGCCAGCAGTGCCTGCCACTGAACCAGTACAAAAGGAGGAAGCACCTCCTGCAGTAGAGGAACATGATTCTTTAGAGGACAAGGTTGGTAAATATTATTATTTTATCTTTATCAACTCAATTCAATGTTGTGTTATAATACCGGCATTTTGTACAGGATGAGTACGAGCTTGCTGCGATGAATCTGGTAAATGATGTCCTCCGGAGAATTGACACAGAATCGGAGGAGTAAGTTCCATTAAGTGCCCTATATTAGAAGATCTGTGTGGTGCAGGCGATATGTATAATATATACCTGTGCAATGTACGGAGCTGTGTGTCATAATGGCACTATTCTTTGATCGCCAACGCCCCATATAACTTTGTACTGCACAAAGTTGTGGGGCATGTTCAATGTTCATAGACAGGGATTTTAGGAAGATATATGTTATCCGATAAATTCAATATTAGTGACACCTAAACATATCTCTTCCTCAATCTTTATCTACATGACACGTGTCACCATTTGTATCATCGCGTCAGCAAGCTCATGCTGTTCCATCATATTCATAGCGTATTTAAATACAGTACATTATACGACTAATAATCAACTATATATTATGCATGCACCGAGACTTTAATAATTTCTGGGTAACTACACTCACTTATAACTCTGCCTCTTACAGCGCCGCTTGTAACTAGCGGAGAAATTTAATATTTAATAGCTATAGAGATTACTGATAATTGTCTACTGTCTAGTTAACTTTCTGAGCTGCCTCATCTTAGCATAATACTAATTGCCCCATGTAAGAGCTGCTAGCAACCATTAATTAGCTATCCTCCTTCACTATTCCGTCTCATTATACACAGGGAATGGGGTGAAGTGATTTAGTTTAACCAATTAAAGATTATCCCTAATAGATATTAAAAATTTTTAGCACGCCTTTCTCTCTATCAGCTCGATTGACTGTCTACTAAATACATGTTCCATATTCCATAAGTATGTATTAGTTTTGATAATGATAGGATACTGATTGTAGCAGATACACCATAATGATCATGAACGAGAATCGCCTTCTTTTTTATGCAGTATGTTAAAGGTGTTTAATCACTCGTCATCTCTGTCTCTGTTTCTCTACCTTTCTTACTCTATTTACTATCTCTGTCTCCTTCTCCATCTCTTCCAGCTAACAAATTGCTTTTGAAGACCAGATATTACGCATGCACATAACAAAACGTTGCTCTTTCTATTCTACTCTTCACGAATGAGATTGAATTTTTTACACTTAACACTATTGATAACAAGGTCACCACACGTGAGTATTCAATGATGAATTTCATACTCAGAATAGATGAGGCATGAAGAATCATTATCTCTATTCATAACGAATCAGTCTATGAGCATGAGCCGTTATAAACTATTTCTTTTCAATTTCAATTTTGATTGTGAGCATCCTTTGTCTGACTTTCTCACGACGTTAGTGATCTATTATGAGTATAACATGGCAGGAATTGAATGAATTTCAAATAAGGAGGAAGTGATAGAACGGTCGAAATAGAAGTATCAGAAGTGTGTGAGAAAGTTGAGAGAGAGTGAGAGAGACAGGGAGAGACAGGGAGAGAGAGAGAGAGAGAGAGAGAGAGAGAGAGAGAGAGAGAGAGAGAGAGAGAGAGAGAGAGAGAGAGAGGAGAGAGAGAGAGAGAGAGAGAGAGAGAGAGAGAGAGAGAGAGAGAGAGAGAGAGAGAGAGAGAGAGAGAGAGAGAGAGAGAGAGAGAGGAAGCTGAAGGGAGAGACAGAAAGAAAGACTGGAGAGAAAGCGCTACTTCCTGAATCTTTAGAAGTGTGTGTTAGGAGGTGCTTGTGATGGTGGGAGCCATTATATACTATAGCTTTCACTTGTTGTAGCCTATTGTTGTTTTTCAATTAACAATACTGTGTACTTCGTGGTTGTAAATGACAGCATAATTATTTTGTCTTGGTTTAGTAAACCGTTTACCACATATGAAGCGTCTATGCCATTTAGTTGTGACGTTAGTTACATTACACAGCTATACAGAACGTTATTCTTAGATATAGCAATATGACTCATTTTATTGATAATGATGCATCTCCATTTCTCACTTCTAATTTTGTTCCCAGCAGTTGTGTAAGTATAGCCTGATTAGTTATAGTGAGTCATTAATTAAACTCTAGCTTGAGTAAGAGAAGCTTCCATAGGAACATCCCGGGAAGCTTGTCTTAGTAAGACTCTTACTCAAGCCTAGTAGGAAGGCCAGAGATCCTTCCGGGGATGTGAAAGAGATTATAGAGATACTGCTGCAAGAGAGAGGTAAATAGAAAGAGAATGGAATAAGAGCACACAGCTAGAGGAATGAAAGCTCATGCAGGGCTCAGGATGTGTCACAAAAATTCGGTGGAAAGATTGGCTTTATTGCAATCACAGTTTCTTGACGTCACACGAATCTGCTCATTCTTACTCAGCTCTTAGTTTGGCATGATTAAGGCCTAAGGGATGGCTCTCTCTTGTAAACTAATGTCGTTGTCGTCGAAATGATACATTAACATGGTAATTTGGATGTGCATTGTGCAGAGTTAGAAGACTGTACTGTCTGGCGGTGCCGACCACGGTGTCGCGAAAATCGAAACTGCCAACCAAAACGGGGTGTGGCGCCTCCATACAGGAGGGCTAGACTATGGGATACCAGCCCTTTGGCCATGCGTATAGCAAACAACTCAAATTTCCTGTTATTTATCTCAGCTCGTTCGACTGTTGTTGATAAAAGCAGCACTGCAGCACTGCACTGCTACAATATGTCCATTTGTTGGTTTGCTAAGACTTCCAAACGTGTATTATAAGCTTGATAGTTCTCTCTCACTCCCTCGCTTTCTCTCTCACTCCCTCCCCTCTCTCTCCATCTCTTTTTCTCTCTATCTATCTCTCCCTTTATCTCTGTCTCTCTTAAAGTGTACAAGATCTACAAATGCTATTGACAGATACGTCAATTAGGTGTACTCTGTTATTGTCAAACTCAATCCCGTCCTGCAAGTGCAAGGAATGCCTATGGCTTGGTAGAAGCTTCAAAAACCCTCCCAAATAGTTCACGAGAGAGATACCTGGGGTATTCCAACTTTTAAATTAACTTCTGTGTGTGTGAGAGAGAGAGAGAGAGAGAGAGAGAGAGAGAGAGCAAGTAACATAAAATAAGGAAGTTATGCTTGGAGCCGTATGATAACTCTGACGTTGAGCAGCGTCACAGTCAGCGTGTGATCTGCTCTGGTCCTGTTCTGCCTCAACGGTATAGCAAAATCCCGTTTTATCAGTGTTGAAAACTGTCAGGTCAATGCAGTTCTCGCGCTCTGACGGATTGAAAATTATTTAGATCTTTCTCTATCCACCTAGTTGAGTACTCAACAATGTCCACACTGACGCAATACAATTTGCACCATGCACACTTAGTGTGTATTGCACTTCAATTTGAGCTAGTCTAATATTTTTAATTGACCCCTTCTAGACTACTATCTCTAACTAGATAATTTCTATCTCTCTATTATTTATATCTGTTCGCTGGCCTTTGTCTGTAGCCATTTCACACGTACATTCTACCTACGATGACACACTGCATTGAATTAGTTTCATTGACCGCACTTCAATAGTATTGTTTCACACTGTGGACAGTTATATTATCACAAGTATCTCTTACCCTTTGTTTCTTCTCGCCTCACGATTATTAAAATCGATCATAATCTGTCATATCTCTGTTTAGTTGAGAATAACAGCATCAGTCATCTTTATTCAACTTGCATAATTTTACATTTCCGGGTTTAGAGATATTTTATGTGCACACAAGGTTTATATATTTTCTGTGTTTCGTATGCTTTTAGTAGAATATATTCCACGATAGTTCACAATAGTTCACAAGAGAACAGGCGTGGATTATTGCAAAGATTCACAGACGCACGTGATACTAAAACGATTCTTGTATTCTTGAACTGTCCCCTATATTCAACAAATAACGTTGTCTGTGCTGCAGGTCAATGGAAGAAAAGAGAGTCAGATTGATCCACTTTGATAGTTCTCCGGAGATAGTATACTATGAGAAGGAAGCTGGAGAGGAAGAACTGGCATGTCACCCTGACGAGAAGCTGATCCTGACAGAGGATCTGAGCACTGCAGAGACAGAACTAGAGGAGGAGGCCAAGGCGCTCTATCACAAAGTACTGTCAAGTGAGTATAGTACGTGGTATAAAACACATTACACACATGGGTGATTCTCTTGGCAATGACGTGCAATGGCACAATGCCCCCCCCCCCCTGCATGATACACATACACCGTCAGAAAGATGACATATTGTAGCAATTAACCGCCTATAATCCCACAGCTGCACACACGGAGCCAAAACCGAATGCAACTCCACAAAAGGAAGAAGAGGAAGATGAAAACCTGCGAAGTCTCGCTAGGGAACTAACAGATGAGGCAATTAAAAATGCGACAGAAAAAGAGGTGAGTCGTTTGATGCATTATCAGTTAACCATTGCAGCTAATTCAATTTTTGAATGAGCTTCACTCAGAATGGTCTGCTTCTGGAAAGACTTAATGCGTTCTCCACGGCTCGAGACCGTCGTAAAGGCCGAGTAGTACGAAAGAAAGTAGGAAAGTGTCCTCGAAATGCCAATAAATAGATGTCAAAAAGAGAAAATGATAAGAATGTCTGATTCTTAATTATATGTCTATGTTACGTCTCAAGATGATCAAGCTTGATCTGATTAAAGTTGTCGCTTGTATAACGAAAGATTTGTTTCAGGCTAACCTCCCTGCAACAGAAGAAGTGAGCCCCGTCACAGAAGAAGTGAGCCCCGTCACAGAAGAAGTGAGCCCCGTCACAGAAGAGGAACGACCAGTAAGCCCTGTCACGGAAGCAGCTCGAAGTCTCACGCAAACTGCTCTCTCCAACGCTCAGAGCATTTCAGAATGAAGAAATATAGATTGACTGTACTGGAAGAAGTTGATTGAGACAGAGATAGAGAGAGAGAGAGAGAGAGAGAGAGAGAGAGAGAGAGAGAGAGAGAGAGAGAGAGAGAGAGAGAGAGAGAGAGAGAGAGAGAGAGAGAGAGAGAAATAGAGAGAAATAGAGAGAGAGAGAGAGAGAGAGGAATCAAAAAGTAAAGTGAGAGACAGAATAGTAAGACATAGCAGTTTATTCATCAGTGAATATTGAATAGATGTATCCAGAAAGGAATCAGTCAAATGTACTTTCGACCACGTGTATCTCTTACTACATGTGGAGCCCGATTCTACGATTCTACGATTCACTAAATGTACCCTGTCCTTTGCATTACATATTTAAAACCGATGTAAAAAGATGTTTTAGAAAGTACTGCATTTTTTGTTGAAAGTATGTAAAGTCATGTTCGATATAATGTTCCAATTTGGCATTCAGTGTTTTAACATAACTACCGATGTTTTATTTCAAAAAAGAGGTGCGGGAAAGGGATAATTGCAGATTTGATTTCTAGACAACCACCATCAACCACGTGTTTGCGACACCTTGCTGGTTAACAAGTTTATACTGTACATGATCTATCAACAACCTGCTAACTACTGCCTTCCAAATTTGCAATCAAAATCTTGATGGAAAAAGTAACAAGAAAAAGGCTCTAGGACTGTAACTCACCTGGACTGTAACTCGAAAGTGAGTTATTGTCCGAAAATTGGCGTCGACTTTTTATTTTTTGGTGACTTTCTGTCCGCTTTATTTTCGACTTTTTGCTAGGACAAAAAGTCGATAGCTAGGACAAAATGTCGAAATTGAAACTCACCTGGTTTTTACCGTAAAACCCAACCCAACCCTAATACAGCCCTAACCTCGAACCCAAACAATAACCCTAACGCTACTAAGGGAATATAAACCAGTGAACTCTCGTTTCCGGCCTATCGGCCGCAATCTCGAGTTCCCATAAGAGGTGAGTTAATGTCCTTTTGGACTCTAACTCACCCTAAATAGTGGGGCGGACAAAAAGTCACCAGATCCGGACTATAACTCACCTAGATTCGAGATTTTCAAAATGTGAGTTATAGGTCGAAATTTTCGAGTTCGAGTTCGAGTTATCGTCCATTCGAGTTTTTGTCCGGTACCCCAAGAAAAATAAGAGATTTGTAATTTAGTATTCCTTGTCTTGATCAGACTCTTGCATTGTACATTGTACAGCCACTGTATGAACAATACAAAGCATTCCCAGCAAAAATAAACATAATGTGAACTTGATACAGTCGGACCCCGATTTACCGGGCCCCGATTTACCGGAACCCCGATTTACCGGGAGGATTTCTTTCCCCCGATTTTTTTGGAAAATTTTCGAAGTTTTGCCGGTTGGTAAACTTGCATTTGCAATTCGCTAGGTCTAATGGGGATCACGTATCGGTTCGTTTCAAACCTTCTAATTAGCGGCAGGGCACGTGATAAGATGTACCGATTCGAAACACGATTCGAACGTGTCTGGTATACCTTAGAAAAATTTCATAACTTTTTTGCAAAATTTTACAGAATGATTGTCAATGCTTTGATCGATGCTCCCCGTAAATTTTCAGAGAAAAAGTTATTTTGAAACTTTGATACTTCCTCAGCCCGCTTAGGGTGCCCAGATTCGGCATGGTATCACGTATCGGTTCGTTTCGAACCGTCTAATTAGCGGCAGGACATGCGATAAGATGCACCGATTCGAAACACGATTCGGACTCGGTCGGGGTGGTTTACCTTGGAAAAAGTTTTTACAATTTTTTTTGAATTTTTTAAGTTTTCTATTTCTAATGACAGAAGCAATGATCATATTGTCATCAATAAATGTATACTATACAGTTAGAGGTGTCTTGGCATAGAATTTTGGACACAAGTAGGATTTATGGGTAGGGTTTATGGGTCAAATATGCTCTACCCCGATATACCGGGCACCCCGATTTACCGGGAAAAATGGCTTCCCCCGAGGATCCCGGTAAATCGGGGTCCGACTGTAATTGATATGAAACATAAAAATCGAACAAAACAAAACGCAGAAGGCATCTGGATAAAAACTGTTGTATAACAATTGGAAGTGACGCGATCTGTCTGGCGCCGTGACCCGATCTGAGTGTACTGTCGCGAGAATCAAATCGGGGTCTGGCGCCGCCAGACAGTATGCGATTGGTTATTGTGTCTCCCCTTTCAGAGGAGAAACTGTTTTCAACTACGATAGTATAGTCGAATTTTTTAATCAAGGGACAGGGGCCGCGCATTTACAAAAGTCGATTTGCGCGTGCTAAACGTTTTCGCTCATATCTCCTGTTCCTTATAAGATAAAGACTTGGTCTTGGTTGCGTTGAAAAGGTCTTAAAATTATCTTTCCAACGCTTCCAGGTTCAAGTCTTAAGATTGCCAGGAACTTGATCTCGATTATCACGCGCAAATACAAAGCTGCGCGACTCCTCTGAATGCGCGGCCCCCTGTCCCTTGATTAAAAAATTCGACTTTATGACATACTGCCTACGGAACGTTTGAGGACACATTGAGGGCACATTAAGGACACATTGTGGACACATTAAGGACACATTAAGGACATATCGTGGACAGTCTGGGGACACATTGTGGACAAATTTGGGATATTTGATGTGAAAGCTTCTATTTTTGTTGTGGACACATTGAGGACACATTGAGGAGTGAGGACACACTGAGGACGATGTGTCATCAGACTGTCCACGATGTGTCCACGATGTGTCGGGTGTCCCCAATGTGTCCTTAATGTGTCCTCAAACGTTCCGTAGGCAGTATGTCATACTACCGAAGATCCAGCTATTGCGTAGCAGGCGATTGCTTAGGTGAAAGTGCCTGTGTTCAGCATGACCATAGCCCTCAGTCTGATTAGTGATTGGTCAATGACTTGCACGTTGTCTTAAAGAATTTGTGGGGGAAAGTTTTTGCTTACCGTTTTCTCCCTACAACCAGCCCTGTGTGTCTCTTCTCCTGAGCTGTCCTGAGCTGATGCTCTTGCGAGGGCATCCTTACCAGGGCATCTTTGAGGGATTACATGTAACCACTGTATACACTTAATTGCAACTCAATGTGGATTTATAAAACTCAATACCGACATCAGTTTCCTATTTTGTAACTGGTCCCTTAGGGACTGATGTCGGTTTCCAGGTCCCGCGGTTGCCACTAGCAATACTGACACTACGTGCAGCGCCTACTTTCAATGCAATTCACATCGAAATTCGGTCACGTGATCGTAGATGTCGTGCACATCTGGTTCACCAGGAGTGTCCCAGCTGCAAACTGGTGTCAGTTTCCAACCTGATATCAGCTTCCAATGTGTAACTGGAGCGTAACAGAAGGGGAGAGAGATTGTGCAGTAGCGTCAACACGTTCTCTCTTGATGCCCTAAGGTAGTTACCATTGTTCTGGTCTTCTTTTCAGACTTGTTGTTCCCACACACCGCAATTCAGAATTTATCATCTTTTATTTAAGCTCATCCATGATCACTGCTTTCCGATTTTCTTCTGCAGACAGTAGACACTCTTCTCTTTAAGATTACAGCCAGCCTTGAAGATGCACCAGCACATGACAATGGCTTGAAACTATCGCTCAGAAAAGACTTTTAAATATCGCTTCTCACTGTCTCAGATACAGCTTCATCTTGAAGCTGGATAATCTTCTTTTGAAGTTGGATGTTACCCCTTTCTGACACGTTCGTGGCTCCTTTTCCAGTCTTCATACTTGCTGATCATTCATCTCTTCTTCACTTCTATATACCGTAAGCCTGAATAACTGTACAGAAAACCTTCCCCTGGGGGAGCACAGTAAATCACCAGGTTTAACTGTGGTGTAGTATTCAATATTTCAATGGGTATTCTATAGCATTCTGGTATTCTCTCTGTGTTTTTGCAGTTGATGTCTGTTGAATAACTTCTTACTCAACAAGTCTGGGAGAGATATGTAGACTGTAGTACATATCTCGAGATAATATCTCTGATCCCAGAGTTAATCCCAGATTTAATTTGTTGAGTACATATTATGTACGTGTCAATAATATTATTATTGCTACATAGTACCACCATAACTACATATATTGCAATTATTATTAGTGCTATTATTAGAGTTCTTTAGAACTCGGAGGGGGTAACGGCTCTGATAGGTGTATCATGATCAGGCCACCCGCATAACTATTCAGAACCCGAGGTATGCTCTGTCAGAGCATTGGCCTGACCCATTCTCGCGCGAGAACTGTGGTCAGAGCATTGGCCTGACAGGGTATGCTCCAGTTGCAGTTTTGGACCCTGCAATCTGTAACTGGTCCTTTATGCTCCTTTGAAAGCTACAACAGCTGCAAACATCCCATATAGCTATCACGGGGAAACAGTAAAATCTGTGATATTGCTATCTAAAATTTCCCATGTTTGAAATCATGTGCTTTACAACCTAACTACTGCCTTGCCCGACAGAACAACCTAACTCCTAACCTTTCCTGGTTTTAACTATTCCTAGAATCTGTTAATACTTCTAGAATATTCCGGAGGGAAAGCTTACCAGTGATCATACAGTGACAATGGGGGAAGGGAGTAGGAAACGGTTAGACACAGGTGGAATAGAATTTTAGAAGAAATTGCGATTAAATGAATGATATCATGATAGTCTGATCAGATCGAGAAAAAAGAAGTAAGATTGAGAAATTTATAGCGATAGAGCGGGCACTGCACCTCTCTATTACAGATTGCCTTTTCCCATGTTCAGTTCCTGAAAGGTGGGGCGCAACCAATGAGATTGGAGCATTCAGCATGACAGCTAAATCTACAACCACGGTGTAACACGTGCCCAAGTTAAAGAACCTTTTATGTCTAGCTGTCAATGTGCGGAGAGAATGGAAGCTGGTGAGAGATTTAAGCGAAGTAAGAGAGAGAGAGAGAGAGAGAGAGAGAGTGAGAGAGAGATAGAGAGAGATAGATAGAGAGAGAGAGAGAGAGGGGAGAGAGAGAGAGAGAGAGAGAGAGAGAGAGAGAGAGAGAGAGAGAGAGAGAGAGAGAGAGAGAGAGAGAGAGAGAGAGAGAGAGAGAGAGAGAGAGAGAGTGATTGTTCGAGAAATAGATATGAGAACGAGAAGAGAGGGTGAGAGAGATCGATGGTTAAGGTGAAGACACGAGCACAAGAGAACTACTCTCATGCTTTATCTCTCTCTCTCTCTCTCTCTCTCCCCCCTCTCTCTCTCTTTCTCTCTCTCTCTCTCACTCTCTCTCTCTCCCCCTCTCTCTTTCACCTTTCAAGATTATTTCTCTCCACAATTAGATGTGACGTGTTAAACGTTGTGCTCATGCTCCCTGGTTACTCGGTTACAGGTTGTCTCACGTGACAAGCTCTCTCCCTGTCACGGGGTATGCCACGTGCCTCGCCTGTCACCTCTCACTCGCCACCCGGGATCATATAAAAGCACCCCAAATTGAGGTTATTTCTCAGTGCTTTTTATTTCAACACAACAACAACCACCTCCACCAGCTCTATACAGCTCCCGTCGCCACCGACCAAGGAATCACCATGCTTCACCTTCTCGCCACCCTTCTTTTTGTGTAAGTATTCACAGAATCCATTTTGATTACTTAATTTTTGAGTAAGTAACCCCTTACTCAACAATTTTGTTCCACCACGTTACTCTGTTCCACGTTTCAGTTCGTTAGGATTCATTGATTCATTGAGTATATGATTTCTAACACCCCCTCTTTCCTTCAGAGGCTGCATGTTCAACAATGTAGTGGAGGGCGAGGCCAGGGCAACCATCAACGATCTATCATCCGCATCATCAGCTGGTAAGAGAGAGACAGATACACTTCCCCATGATATCATTAACAATCCTTTCGAACTAAGCCAGATTTATAGAAGAACCCCCCCCCCCCCCCCGGCCCCCTCCTCCCCCCCCCCCCCCCCCCCCCCCCCCGCCCCCCGCTTAACCTCTCAATATTGGAGACCACCTATTAACAGTTTTAACAAGGATATATCTTCCTATTCAGAGTTCGTTGAAGATCTGGGAGCGGTAGACAGCGCTGAGAAGTCATCCATTGTCTCAATGCACGAAGCAGAAGAGGGTAAATTAACAAACATCCCATTTTACTTTACTCCTTAATTAATTGTTAATTATTTCGCATTATTAATCATCAGTTTGCATTTTCAAAGCCCCCTAGTTCATGCCCCTATAACAACTCTTACCTGCTAATAATATTGACATCTTCTCCCAAACACCACCATCAAGGCCATCAAGCTAGCTACTACTTTTACCTATACCTATGAACCACTCCCTGTTTCATACATTCGATCACTATTCAAGTTGCACAAGATCATAGTTAAATTGTTCATACACAGTCTCAGCTGCGACTCAACATCTGAGAGGCAATCAAATTATCTTCTAACTCCATTGATCTCCCATTGATCTATCACTCACGAGACCAACATGATATCAGAACAACACGTACCGTCATATTGGCTGACTCTAACCCCCATATTCCCCCTGCTCAGGTGCCGTATACGGTCGCTAGATACCATCATTGGCGTGATTTGCTTTTAACCCGTGTGGAGAGGAGGGCGATATATTTTCAATACACACACACCCATATCACCCCGGCTCAAAAGGAAGGGTACCCCACGAACGCACACACTCACACATACTAAATTGTATCGACGGGAGATCAATTATTTTAAGTTCGGCACGTTTTATTCTGCACACACACACATACGAACACACACGAATTCAACGAACACGTGGCAATGGATGGCAGTGAGTGGACAACAACAATAACAACATCATCTCGCCAGCCCCGAGAGAGTGTGTGTGGGGGGAACAACGTTTTATCGTGTTCAGCAACTCTCATTATACGGACAGTGTGTGTGTGTTTGAAACGTCTCACATTCTGAGCTGTTGCTGTATCTTTTATCTATATTTTTTGCAATGCACCAAAACTCGTTTATTTTTAAATGCCTTATCAAACTAAAACGGAAAGCGAGTAAATTGGAATTTGAATGTTAGTAATGTACTGTCTATGGTTGTTGTGTAACACTCACATGTTATGTTGATGGTGTTCAATGTTCTTAGTTGGCCGTCGGCCGATAATAAAATGATTGTTCTTGTCTGGGGAACGAGAAAATCTCGGCAATCTGTTAGGACTTGGGAGCTACTGTTACAGCTGTTATAGTATGGAGAAAGTGCGATCCACTTCCAATAGGAATTGTAATTGTTTGGTTTCTGTATAGTTTGCAGATACATGTATAAAGTCGGACCCGATTTACTCGACAGATTAAATTCCCCTAATATCGTAGTCCGTAGACTTACAATATTTCGCACCGAGATACCGGAATAATCCTTTCCCCCGAGCATCCCGGTAAATCCTGGTAGTTTAGCGTCTACTATAATAATAGTAGTTATAATAACAGACGATGTATTACTTCAATCCGGCTTGAAACGGGAAGTATGCAGTTTTTTAATCTCCTTGGTGATTATGAGCTCCTACAGGCGGTCGTGGTTATAACAGGCTACCTGTTCGTCTAGCTCTCTAAGTACTCTGTAAGGTGGACGGTGCACTTATGGAGAACTCGGCACGAGTAAACACAACTAGTATGATAGTGCATCCCAGTTGGTGACACAGTCACCCTTACATTAGGAGCTCACGGCCAGCTCCTCGTTCGAGGGTGTCCGTTGACACTGAACACTCCTTAAATGTAAGGATTTACATCATCCACTGAAATTGTTGCAGTCTTGGTCGAGCTAAGGCCGTGACAGAGATTTGGAGCTCGGCCCCAAAGCAGTCCCTTTAGATGAAGAGACTTATCTTCCCACGAGCGGGCTGATGTTGTTGTTTTTAGGATAGAAAGATACACCCTCAATTGGAGCCGAGAAGAGTTCTTCTCTTGGACGTTAAAAGATCGAAAGTCGTCCTGGTTTTCCCAAAGATCCTCAGGTCTTGGTTATGCCCCATGGGCTATAAGGTATGGATTGAATAACTTGGTCCGTATCCTTTCTTGTACGTTGCAGCTAAGTTGTTTCGTGTTTGACGGGTTCTTCCTTTATCTTCACGGCTGCAAAGACTCCCACCTCCCACCTCCCCACATTCGTTCGGGGGTAGGGCGCTTTACTTAGCCGAAATGAGCTCCAAACCCTAACTTTTTCGCCTAAAATTATATGGGCTATTCGAATTCGAGCGGAGCGAAAGCGTAGCCGGCTACGCTTTCGCTCCGCTCGAATTCGAATTTTGCTCCCAAAAAGGTCATCCAAGAACTTTGCCACCCCCTGGCCCCTGGGCTGAGCCATCCGTCAAGCAAGTCAGTGGGTGTCCCGTGGTGAGGGGTGGCAGCTGCCAGCTCCGCCCTCCGATCAGCCTTCAGGGCGTGTGGTGTTGAAAGTTAAAAGTTTTAAAAGGGGGCGGAGAACCCCCAAGTAGGAGGTGACCCCGCAGGTTAGGTCCAGCCTTCGGGGGAGGGGGCACGGTTTAAAAACGATTTAAAAAATCAGGGTGTCCTCCACGAACCGTACTAAACTTTTAGATCTCGACTAATTAGGCCTTTTGAGTGTGAAAATTGGAGAGCTCTATCGATTTCGTCCACGAACTACAGAATTAGTGTTTGTTTTTTGTGCTTTGAGTAGGGTTTTAGAGAGGGATTAGTTCCATACTAAAACCCCCTCCACGTGGTACAAGTCACGTGATTTCACGCCCCATTTCACACTGAACCCATATAAGCCCCACTAACATAACACTAAAATTTAGACTAAACAGGCTGAGAATTTAGCCAACCCAAAGGCTGTCTAAATTGAAACTAAATTTTACTATTGTGGAAATGCGTTCCCAAAACGACCCCAAAATGACCCAAAATGGCCACGACTGTCTTTGACATACATGCTTACATGATGAACTTGAGATATTGAAATTGAAAAAATCATTTTAAACTTGAGATATTGAAATTGAAAAAATCATTTTAAAGGAACGAGATAAGAGGGAGATGTGCATATCCCAGAAATATGAGAGGATATATGAAAGAGTATAATTAGACAGTACTTCTCAAGATATGTACTAGGGGGCCAAAATGAAATATTATACCGGATAGAATTGCCTGTATTATGTTTAACTAGCAAAATCATAGCAAAAGTATCAAAAGTAAGTACATACACGGTGTTCATTTTGGATCTTTACAAGCGTTGGGCTTCACCCAGAAAAAATTTGACAAGATTAGGTCATGAAACTTCATACTTGGACTATTCTATACCCTCATTCAAGGTTCCCGGTATTTTCGGAGCTCTAGCACCCCGGAAATTGTGTTTTTGGCATCAAAACTACCAGAAGGAATTTTTTGCTGGTGCTGAGACTGTAAAATGTTTTTTGGGTATTTTCTATGTCAATCCCAAAGTTTTATGATGATTGAATGTGTTTTTCGATGTCAAAATTTCGAAAAAAGTGGCTGGAAAGACTCAATTTTTGCCGTTTTTGAGCCGTTTTCGAGCCTTTCCAGCCACTTTTTTCGAAATTTTGAGTCCGAAAAACAAATTCAATCATCATGAAACTTTGGAATTGACATATAAAATATCCAAAAAACATTTTAGCAAAGTCTCAGCACCAGCAAAAAATTCCTTCTGGTAGTTTTGATGCCAAAAACACACTTCCCGGGGTGCTAGAGCTCCGAAAACACCGGGAACCTTGAATGAGGGTATAGAATAGTCCAAGTATGAAGTTTCATGACCTTATCTTGTCAATTTTTTTCTGGGTGCAGCCCAACGCTTGTAAAGATCCAAAATGAACACCCTGTATATCTCTTTTATAGTCTCTCTCTCCTTCTCTCATTCCCCTCTCATTCCTCTCTCTCCCAATCTCAGTCCCCCTCTCATTCTCCCCTCTCATTCCCTCTTCTCTCCCAAACTCATTCCCATCTCTCATTCCCATCTCTCATTCCCCCTCTCATTCCCACTATATCCCAATCTTTCACTCCCCCGCTCATTATCCCCCTCTCATTCCCCCTCTAATTCCCCCCTCTCATTCTCCCCTCTTTCCCAAACTCATTCTCATATCTCATTCTCCATCTCTTTCCCTCCTATCTCCCAATCTCTCATTCCTGGTCGCCCCTTTTATTATGCCCATTGCCCCTCTCGTTATCCCCCTCTCAGGTGTGGCACTGGCTATTAATTATCGCACATTGAGAATCAAGTGTCCTGATTGGCCAGTGGATCTCTATCTCAATTCACACATTACGTTCCACGTTATTGTATGTCACGCTGATATCTTCACGTGATGGAAAAGAGAGAGTGCCCATTGGGCGTCGCATCCTATCACATGTATAACACCTCAGTATCACATGGGTCGGACCAAGCCTCGAAACATGTTGTTCGTGGACGGTTATCTAAAGTTTAGCGAGATATTAGTCGCTCACTAACTTGACTTCTAAATTTCAACACTAAACTGAATTTAGTTTCGTGGAGGACACCCAGGCCTTTTCCTAAAGTGCGTTTCAAACGACTTGACCTGAGATTCCTGGAAATTCAAGATTTCCCCTTTGTAAATACACGCGCGATGCGCCGAATTCCAAGAATTCCGGGTCAAGTCGCTTGAAACCAGGGACGTCGCTGGGCCTTCGGCCCAGCGCGTACCTGTGCGTCCAGGGGCCTTGGGCGGTAGCCCGGGTCAGGGGGAGTGGGGGGGTTTCAAGTTGAAACGGACTTTAAAAAACCGGGAAAACGGGGAAAAAAGATTTTGATTGATGGCCGTGGATCGAAAGAAAAAACTGCACTGTGGCGCGCCGATAAACCCTTTATGCTCTGCCGTGCGTTTAAGACGCGCGCGTTGCACCGGCGCAAGTTTCAAAATTCAAAATTTTCTTGACTTCAAATTTGCATCGTTTTCGTTTTTTTTGTGTTTTTGTTCTTATTTCTCTCCTTCATTTCGGGCTTCCGCCTAGGTGTCTGCCGTCCGTGGACAAGGGACACCCACCAGCATCGTCCCTGGTACGCACTAGCACTCTCCGGTATTGGAGGTATGAACACGCGAGCAGTAGACTACAAAGCGGAATATTAAATATTTGTATGATGATGAGTACCACCTGGTTGGTGGTTGATCAGCAATGTCCCTGACGGCTGACATTCCCGGCCTGCTTGACCTGTTTTTGTGATCCGTAGTGACTGGTGTTCCATAGTTTTGCCCCAAGATACGAAAAGAAGTTTTCAAACATAGTGGACACCGACTTTCAGTTATCAGCATCAAGATTTAAAGTTATGGAAGCACTCGTCCTATCCTCCACCATCTGTCCCAGTCTCCACCTTTCGTCCTATCCTTCACCATCCGTCCTATCCTCCACCATCCGTCCTATCCTCCACCATCCGTCCTATCATCCACCATGATCTGGAATATCCTCCACCACCATCTGTCGCATCCTTTCACCATTCGTCCTATCCTCGACCATCCGTCCTATCCTCCATCTTTCGTCAAACTTTCCACCACCCGTCCTATCCTCCACCATCTCTCCCATCCTCCACCATCCGTCCAATCCCCCACCATCCGTCCAATCCCCCACCATCCTTCCTATCCCCCACCATCCTTCCTATCCTCCACCATCCATCCTTCACCATCCATCCTATCCTCCATCATCCTGTTCCTATCCTCTATCAGCTGTCCTAGACAGTACCATCACTCCTATCCTCCACCATCCGTCCTACTTCACCACCATCCCGAGTTAGGAGAGACGTCCTCCACATATTGTTCAGAGCTAGGGTTTTTTGAGTGCGTATTCTTGTTCGTTTGTGTGTGGTGGGTGTATGGGTTAGTAGGATCTTGGCAACTGAGATGTGGAGTAGAGTCTGAGGGTAGTCGAGAATTGGCCGAGTATGGGCCAGGAGAAAACAGTTACAAGAAACGTGTACCGTTACGAAAACGGCTGAAAGTGCAGTTATTCCTGCAGACTGTAAATGAACACTTCGAAAGTGATGATAAGTATGTGTTTATCAATGACAATCTTACTATTTTTATGTAAACGATGTGTGCTGAACATGATTTACTGTTTCCAAGTAGTCTAGGTATGCTGTGTCCGTTTGTGTGTGCACCTCTGTGTTCTCTTGTGAGATGACCATTTTTTAATTAACTTATTTAACTTAACTTATTTGTGTTTTGTGTATGTCTTTATATTTTGGGTGTTGGGGTATAAGTGTGAGTGTGAGTGTGAGTTTGAGTGTGAGTTCTGTGTGTGTGTCGGTGTGTGTGTGTGTGTGTGTGTGTGTGTGTGTGTGTGTGTGTGTGTGTCGGTGTGTGTGTGTGTGTGTGTGTGTGAGTGTGTGTGTATGTGTGGTGGTGTTTTGTAACTACCGTATTTTTAACTAACTTATTCGCCTTTTTCTTTTCGATTTTAGTAATTTATTAAACCCGGTTAAATCTATCTGTCCGTTTAGCTCTCAGCTCATTCAATGTCATTGTTACCCGTCTCATTGGTTCGTCTGTGTGTGTTTGTCCCGCTTTAGGTAACTGCTGTTGTGCTATTAGCCTCGGCCTAGAAGCGTATATTAATGTACTTAATTTTTAACTATATTTTATACGTATAGTGTAAGAGCGGGAGAGTCATATATTTTCTTATATTGACTTGATATAAATTGTGAAGTTCATATTCATATTCATATTCTCTCCCTTTAAAAATTAGGGATCATGATCGATCACTGCCCGTGGGGTGTTGTCAGTTGTTACCAGGTTTTCTAGATTGTATGATACCAGATTTAATAAAATAAGAAGAGTTTCGGCAGGTGATTTTGATAAAACAACTTACCAAGAGTCGCCTTCCGATTTTAGTTTAGGCATCAATGGTCCCTTTTGATGTCGGTTGAACTGTGAGGAACTTAGAAGAGGAGTCGCAATGTCTACTCCTTTAATAAAAAAGAAAGGTACCTATTCTAAATTAAATGTTTCATTTTATAGCACTAGCACGTCTCTCTCTTTGCCAGATTTACAAAAAGTTGCCCAAGCGATCCAAGAGTTCCAGGCTCGAATTCTGCACGATGTTGACGCTGCCAAGCTTCGGGACTCCCTCAACTTAGCACTTCTTCAAATGCAGACGTATTGGAAGGTTGGTTTCCTTGTAACTGCTACAATAAGTACAGGGTGTTCTTATGGGATCTTTACAAGCGTTGGGCTTCACCCAGAAAAAAGTTGATAAAATTAGCTTATGAAACTTCATACTTGTACTGTTCTATACCCTCATTCAAGGTTCCTGGTGTTTCCGGAGCTCTACTACCCCTGGAAGTGTGTTTTTGGCATCAACACCACCAGAAGGATTTTTTTGCTGGTACTGAGACTTTGCTAGAATGTTTTTTGTAAAGATCCCGTATGAACACCCTGTATACTACTATTGTAAACAGTACATTGATAATCCGAGCTGAGTCGAATTGCTAACTGAGGCATTTCTTTACTTTGTCGGGTTTTCATGCCGGTTACTCCCGGCAATTCCTTTTAGATAGTAAAAAAGAAACAAGATTGCAAGGCGGATAAATACAGCTGGCCATGGTTTGATCTTCGCAACCCGGAGTCAAATACCCCTCACTACCTTGCCAGCAGTCTATACGGAGCAGGAGTCCAGAAACACGATCTCCACCCACTCTTCTCTCTTCTTGCTGTGGGAGACCTTGATGGAATAGAGACATACGTACAGACAAACGGTACTATAGAGAGGGAGAAAAGAGAGAGGTACTGGAGATTAAAGAAAGATTCTAGAGAAAGAGAAATGAAGAGAATGAGAGAGAGAGACTAGTAGGTTCAACACATTTGCATGTGAAATGCACACACAACTCCTCCTCTACGAGTAGCACTTGGCCAGCAGCCCATGATGTGTCCTCCATGCGCAGGTTACTCTGGGGAAACAGACGCTCTAGGACGGGGACCCCTTCACTACTGTGCGGGAGTTAACAGGCTGAGGAAACATGTGCCCTACTTTATTGAACAGGGATGCTCAGTGGATCACCAATCACTAGGTTCGTGTTGAGGTGCATGTCTGTTTGTAATAATGCTACGTCTTATCATGCATACCTCTCTCTCCCTCTCTCTCGGTCTTCCTCTCTCTCCCTCTACAAGAATTGATCGGCTACCTGCTCTATCTAAGATACACACAGCAGTCATCAGCAGTACAGCTGAGTGGTGCTTCCCACAAACACAGCTGCAAACATTTCACATTGTCTTTCTATCTGGTTCTCTCAATCTCCCTGTTATAGACATGCATCTATTTGTGGTGGTTATAACCTGTGTAGTGTGTGGTATCTACCATGGTATCTACAGACCTTTGGAGAGAGAAAGTCCAAGGTGTTTTGACAGGGTACGATTTATGGTAATCAACGTTATTTTCAGATGGGAGCACGGCATTACACAGGGCTGTATTCAACAACAATGTCTCAACTGTAACCGACCTTATCAATCACAACGTATGAACTTGTCTTCGTGATATTCAGGGTAGAGTTTGAGAGAGAGACTCTAATTCAGCATATCAACATGCTAAATATAAATAGGGGGAGCGAGGGAAATATATTGTATTTCACACGACAGGGTGTATGCCCCTTTTTGTGTGTGAGAATGAACTTGTAACCATGGTTACCACAATATAGGCCAGCACTGACGTGAGGGACTGTGAGGGAAGATCTCCAGTTCACTGGGCGGTATACTCAGATGAAGGAGAGGGGGAGTGTCTGAAAATACTTATCGAGAGTGGTGCCAATCTGGCCGTGCCTGACAATGAAAGTAAGTCATTGAACGTTATCTAATAATGAATCACTCCCAGGGCATTCTGTGGAATAACGCCTCAATGCATCTCTCAGTTTTTTAAATTTTTCGACTTTTTTCCATTTGATGGACCGTGATTCAAATGAAATTTAAAACACTTGTGCTTGTCAGATGAAACACCTATTGAATGGTGTACAAGGAATGGGAAGGTATTGGCACTACGACTCTTGTTGGCCTCTAAAGACGGACCTCGGCTAGCTAGAACGGTCAACAGCAAAGCACAGACCTTACTTTTGTTAGGTGTAAATCACATAGATGTCGTAGAGGTTAGTCTGTCTGTCTGTCTGTCTGTCTGTCTGTCTGTCTGTCTGTCTGTCTGTCTGTCTGTCTGTCTGTCTGTCTGTCTGTCTGTCTGTCTGTCTGTCTGTCTGTCTGTCTGTCTGTCTGTCTGTCTGTCTGTCTGTCTGTCTGTCTGTCTGTCTGTCTGTCTCTCTGTCTCTCTGTCTCTCTGTCTCTCTGTCTCTCTGTCTCTCCCTCTCTGTTTGTCTCTCTGTCTGTCTGTCTGTCTGCCTGTCTGCCTGTCTGTCTATATGCCTGTCTCTCTGTCTGTCTCTCTGTCTGTCTCTCTGTATCTGTCTCTTTCTTCCCAGCTGCTCCTCAACACCGAAACAATAACGGACCGAGACAAATACGAGAGGAACCTCCTTCACCACGCAGCCGTCAATGGAGCTCTTGATGTTTGCAAGTTGCTCCACGGGAGGTTCACCCTCAGTTCCCTACTAACTCGTGATTGTGATGGGAGGACCCCTGTACACCATGCCGTCAGCAACGCTCACAGTGGCGTTACTAACTTCCTACTAGAGGTAAATATACCCTTTTTCGTCGCCGTGTTGGGTCCTCGGGGAGGAATTTTTTCCCCCGAAGTCTAGAACAAATAAAAACAAGAAAAACAAAAAACTTCTGAATACATAATAGGCAGATTGTCAGTTTCTAGATCTACGACCACAATCGCACCTTATGTTAACTCGAAAATGGTACGATAGTAAACTTGACAGGTGGGGCTATCCATCCGCCCAAAAAATATGCTGTCAAGGGAAAATTACTGCCATTTCATATGCAGGGGCTGTCTCTGAGACCGCAAAATTCATTGTGTGGTCCGCACAAAAGACTAGCAAATTTGGGTGGGTTGTACAAATAAGCACACTGAGTGTGCAAATGATGGAGTTTCGCCAATTTTTTTGTACTGTGGGATTCACAAGGCTTTCACCTACTGCTTAGTGAAAACCCGGTGAAAAACGGTTGATCACAGCCTTTGCAGTGATCTAAACCGCTGGGAACTTCATTTCATAGTGTATTTCATATTTGGTGGGGTACGGCTCTTTATCCGCCTATCACTAAAAATTGAGATAGAAACTCGAAAAAAATCGTCTCATGAGTCATCCAAAATCGTCCATTCTACCGATTCCTGGGTCGTTTGGGGTTCCAGGCCCAACCGTCTGGGAGCCTATTGCCACATAAGTAAAAAAAGCCGGTTGATTTTTCGACCGGGTCATTTTGCGGTCTCACCAAGTATCACGTGATCTGATCACATGATCTGAGGTGTTGAAAATTGGGTCTTATGTGATTATTTGAGCCTGCAAAACGACCTTTACAAGTAAACATATGAATCTCTCTCCCTCCCACTATTTTACATTACAATCTCACTTGTGTGTGCACAGTTACACACAAAAGGGGGGGGGACCTTCCACCCTTCTGCTTCACAGGACTGTGTACCAAGGGCAGTGCAGCTGATCAAACTGTAAACATTTGCAACTAATTGATATCAAAGCAAAAATCACTCTAACCGACTAATTTCAATAGGCTGAATCACATGAGCAACTTTTTAAAGCTCTCAGAGGTCGATAAAGTGCTCTAATTGGTTATAATAGGGTCTAATTGATCTAAATCACAACTTCTCCCATGAAAACGCTATGAATTCGTATGAGGGCACTATACCCACTGACTTGGATACCCTGATTCACATGAGCATCTTTTCTAAGCTCTCAGAGATCGTGAAAGTGCTCTAATTGGGTCCAATTGACCAAAATAATTACCACTTTTCCCTGTAATCTCTAAAGTTCATTTGGAGACACTTACCCACTGATTTTGATACCCTGATTCGCATGAACAGGGCATGAATATCTTTTATAAGCTCTTATTTGTCATGTGGAAAGAGTGCTCTAATTGAGCACAATTGGATCTAATTGATCGAAATTACGATTCCTCTCAAGAAACGCTATAAATAGGCGTGAGGGCACTTTACCCACTATTTTGCATACCCTGATTCGAATGAACAACTATTCCAAGTTCTCAATGGTGGATAAAGTGCTCTAATTGAGCGTAATTGGGTCCAATTGACCAAAATAATTACCACTTTTCATAAGTTCATAAGTTCATTTTAGTCAGGGAATATGATGCCAAAAAATGCTGAAAAAGGACATAATTGTTATCAAGCTAATTCCACTTCTAGTAGGCTCTAATAGGTCCCTAGAAACACCAAAAAATTGGCCGCGGTTTTATCAATGAAGAAGTTGGGTTTTTGGGCCACGCCCTTTTCCCTATGTTTTTAGCCTTCTAGCGAAAACCAAAACCAAATTTTTTTAATGTGTAGCATCTTCGCATTAGTGGGGGTAGGTGCGGAAATTAAGTCTATCTCATCTGGTTAATTAGATAATTGGATAATTAGATGAGCAGGAGATGCGCATAACCGTTTTTTGGCTATACGGCTATAGCCACTCTGGAGTGGTTTAGAGACTTTTCACTGGTGCCATTTTGTTCAGAAGAAAAAGTTAATCTAAGAGTTGTGAAGAAATTTATCGTCTATCTCTAACCGTTCTGTGGATATTTGCGGTCAAAGTATGCCAACTTACTCATTTTTTGGTATTTTAGGCTAATTTTCGAGTACATTGGCATACTTTGACCGCAAATATCCACAGAACGGTTAGAGATAGACGATAAATTTCTTCACAACTCTTAGATTAACTTTTTCTTCTGAACAAAATGGCACCAGTGAAAAGTCTCTAAACCACTCCAGAGTCGCTATAGCCGTATAGCCAAAAAACGGTTATGCGCATCTCCTGCTCATCTAATTATCCAATTATCTAATTAACCAGATGAGATAGAGACTTAATTTCCGCACCTACCCCCACTAATGCGAAGATGCTACACATTTTAGTGTCCTTAGATTTGTCTCTACTCCTTTCCTAAGCCCCGTTTTGGTTTTAGCTAGAAGGCTAAAAACATAGGGAAAAGGGCGTGGCCCAAAAACCCAACTTCTTCATTGATAAAACCGCGGCCAATTTTTTTGGTGTTTCTAGGGACCTATTAGAGCCTACTAGAAGTGGAATCAGCTTGATAATAATTATGCCCTCATTTTGTCATCATATGCCCTGACTATTTGGAGACACTTAGCACACTGGTTTGAGAGAGAGGGCACCCTACAGGAGTCAAATGTTAATTATTCTGGTCAATTAGACCCAATTACGCTCAATTAGAGCAGTTTTTCCACAAATAGGAGCTTTTATAAGATACTCATGCCCTGTTCATGTGAATCAGGGTATCAAAATCAGTGGGTAAGTGTCTCCAAATGAACTTTAGAGATTACAGGGAAAAGTGGTAATTATTTTGGTCAATTGGACCCAATTAGAGCACTTTCACGATCTCTGAGAGCTTAGAAAAGATGCTCATGTGAATCAGGGTATCCAAGTCAGTGGGTATAGTGCCCTCATACGAATTCATAGCGTTTTCATGGGAGAAGTTGTGATTTAGATCAATTAGACCCTATTATAACCAATTAGAGCACTTTATCGACCTCTGAGAGCTTTAAAAAGTTGCTCATGTGATTCAGCCTATTGAAATTAGTCGGTTAGAGTGATTTTTGCTTTGATATCAATTAGTTGCAAATGTTTACAGTTTGATCAGCACTGCTCTTGGTACACAGTCCTGTGAAGCAGAAGGGTGGAAGGTCCCCCCCCCTTTTGTGTGTAACTGTGCACACACAAGTGAGATTGTAATGTAAAATAGTGGGAGGGAGAGAGATTCATATGTTTACTTGTAAAGGTCGTTTTGCAGGCTCAAATAATCACATAAGATCCAATTTTCAACACCTCAGATCATGTGATCAGATCACGTGATACTTGGTGAGACCGCAAAATGACCCGGTCGAAAAATCAACCGGCTTTTTTTACTTATGTGGCAATAGGCTCCCAGACGGTTGGGCCTGGAACCCCAAACGACCCGGGAATCGGTAGAATGGACGATTTTGGATGACTCATGAGACGATTTTTTTCGAGTTTCTATCTCAATTTTTAGTGATAGGCGGATAAAGAGCCGTACCCCACCAAATATGAAATACACTATGAAATGAAGTTCCCAGCGGTTTAGATCACTGCAAAGGCTGTGATCAACCGTTTTCCACCGGGTTTTCACTAAGCAGTAGGTGAAAGCCTTGTGAATCCCACAGTACAAAAAAATTGGCGAAACTCCATCATTTGCACACTCAGTGTGCTTATTTGTACAACCCACCCAAATTTGCTAGTCTTTTGTGCGGACCACACAATGAATTTTGCGGTCTCAGAGACAGCCCCTGATATGCTGGCAGGTCGGAAGAATCTCGACACCGAAATATATATGTATGTACCTGCCTCATATGCTAGATATCTGAGTCAAGAAAACTGTGTACGGCATATTTGAACAGCAAGAAGGGCAGATCACTAGGTCGATGCGACATGCACGTCAAATGATCATTAGTTTGTGGGGGCAAACTAAAATTTAGCTGTTAATTTTAGTGAAATAATTTTACTTTCGGCCACTTTTTGGGGCTCGAAGCCGGTGATTTATATGTGTAGAACCATGCCGTAGTAGTAATAGGTTCAAACAGAAATGAACACACACAGACAGTAGTATGACAACCATGATATATGAAATTACCCTAAAGCTTATAGTAATTCACTTACGGATTCTATCGCAAATCAGGGTCTCCCACTCATCAGGGTACCATATTCCCGCTCCTGTACACAGAAGAATGCCCGATCCGCCTGTCAGTAGAAATCCAGACTGGCACTTCACAGTAACTGTAGACATTACCGTTCTGTAGTTATCCGGTGGTGAAATAGAGTTATCAATATCTAGCTCAGGACAATGGGAACCTGCCGGAATTAGAGAATTACGGATGGGGGTAGGGTCAACAACAAGATGTTGTTGAATTTAGAAACAAAAATTGTGGGGCCAATCAATATAACGTAATGTTGCTTACTTGATTTTCGATACCCAGCCGTAGCAGTATCATATTCGCTGCTAAATTCTAAGGATTCAATGGATTCATCTAACCAGTCCTCTGCACAATCACGATTTTCAGTAAACTCAGCCTTGAATAGAAGAACCTCTTCGCAGTGGACTAGCAGGAAAGTGTCAGTTTTTGTAATCGTCCATACTTTCTTGGCCTTCTGTGAAATCAGTGATGAGCTGAATGTCTCTTCCCAACAATCATCCAAGGAAAACTCGATCAGGGGGCTTGAATGAGTGATCCATAGTGATTTCCAGTCGCCCCAACCGAAATTCAACTGGATCTGGATCGCTAAAGGGTTGCCATCAGTATCGACATCGTTCACACTATTCAGAGTTAACAACCGGAGGGGGTGAGATGTAAAATCCCAGTCTATCGGTTCATCTCCTGTCTTAACAGACCAGCCCCCATGCCCCTCAATAGCATTACTGGCCGTGTCACCAGCTCCGATCTCTAAATACCCAATGGTGTCTGACCACATCTCAATACAACTGTCATCTTCGGAATTTTTCACGTCCCAGTTAAAGTTAGTCGTGCCATCAACTGATATCGCGAGGGATGTGTTGTTTTTTGAGATAGTCCAGACAATTTCTTGTCCGTTTTGGGACGGATATATTGGAAAAGGATTATACTCGGACATGCATGGCTCAATTTTATAGTTGAAGTTTAGTCCGATGTTTATTTTTAGGGTAATATCATCCGAGTTCATCATGTGAAAAATAAATTCTAGTTTCAGATCATCAGATTCGTAGGCATTTGTCCGGACTTTTAGGGAGACAATATCAAGTGGCCATTCGAATGTGTAACCACTCTCAACAACCATCCAGCCTGCAACAATTTCAGTTTCAGAACAAATAAAACAGTGGTGGGGTGTCCCTTTCTATGTTTAGAATGTGCAGGAATTCTAATTTATTTGTTTGGTTTGGGGGTGTGCCCCCAGCTTATCGTTTTACCTGCTAGAGACGGGTGGGCATTTATCAAAATCAGAATCCAAACCACAAACATTACCAAAGGGAGTGAGAGAGATGACTAGCTCCAGACAACAAAATGAGAGTGATTAAAACTGCTGTTGGGGGTTGTTGAGTAAGGGGACTGGTTGGAGAATGCAGATGATTAGCATAGTAGCAGGTGGCTAAAGACACGACTGAGAGGGAGAGAGAGAGAGAGAACATTTTGGACAACCATTTTTTTCTCTCTCCTCTCTCACAATCTCCCTCTCCTTGTCTTTTTTCGTGTCTCACGTGACTATAGTGTCTGCAATGTGACACGCTTCTCCGAATCATTATATGTGTCACACTGCCGATGTTCCGTGATGAATGATGATGCAGTAGAAATGAAACGATGTAAATATAGCTTTATTTTGGTATTACCCAGTGATGATAAACCAACCTTTATAGTTTTACAGCTGTGTTCGAGGCTAATGGCTTATAGTAATGATGTCCAGCTACTAGATCAAACAATGCTAGAAAAAGATCTAACCAAGGACACTGACCAAGAGGGGTGGTGAATTAGATGACTACTCATCCCTGATCTGTGTAATTCTCCTTTCAGAATGGTGGTAAGACGAATAGTAAGGATATTCAGGGGTTAACACCTCACAGTATCGCGGAACTGAAACAGCTTCATTATACTACCATCGTTATCTCAGCATACCATCAGGTACCACGTAACATAACAATGGTGTCCCTCTGCGGCAGGGGGGCCTGCATAAATTTACCTGCCCTAAGCCTAAAGCTCCTAAATGTTAAAGTTTTGATCCATGGTTGGTTGACGGTCGTCCGAATATATTTTCTATTGGCAGTGGTAACCTTTCTGTAGATAGCCATTTTCATACCAGCTGACAACTATTCAGCGTTATGTATGTGTATTGTGTTTGTGTATGTTTGGATGAGTGCTGTAACTATCCCCACTATTCCCCATCTCATATTTCAGACAGAAGAAGAACCTCCAGCGCCCCGTCATGATCCTGTCCTAAAACACTCCCTGGGAGTTCCAGCCGACTCAAGACGTGCTCCAGCAGTGATAAGAAACGGACCTAGCCTCAGTAAAAGCTTGCCGAGTGGACCTAAAATTCAACCCCCTCCGAATCTATCCAGTATTACTCCTGGTCTGTTGCGACACTCAGCACACCAGGTGAGGCCTGTCAGAGCATTGGTGAGGCAGAGATGTTTTCTCTTTTCATTTTCTTCTAGAGCTTTATGTTGCCAAGTTGGGATATAATTGTTTGACCATTGACCATAAAATTACATCGCAGCTGGTCACCCTTAAGCTAGAAGAAAGGGTTCAATCACCTAGTTTAATAGTTTAGCTACTTACTGTTCCAAAACTACTCAGCGAAATATTGCTCTACTAAATTTAATTCCAACTGTAAAATTATGACAGCTTGCACCACAGCGGGGGGGTTCCAACCTATTTTTTTGTATTTTTTTGTATTTTTTCGTACGGACCATACATAAAAGTATCCAAAATTCCTGTTTTTTTCCATACAAACAATACAAAAAAGTACAAAAAAATACAAAAAAATAATGAAGGATGTGGGTGCGTGAAAAAAGTATAAATAATACATAGATACATGAACATAAACCCAGCTATACATAAACGGTAAGAAATTGCGATTCGGGGAAATTTCTCGCTTAGAAAATACGATTCGAGAAAATTTTCTCGGTAAGAAATTGCGATTTGGAGAAATTTCTCGCTTAGAAAATACGATTCGAGAAAATTTTCTCGGTAAGAAATTGCGATTTGGAGAAATTTCTCGCTTAGAAAATACGATTCGAGAAAATTTTCTCGGTAAGAAATTGCGATTCGAGGAAATTTCTCGCTTAGAAAATACGATTCGAGAAAATTTTCTCGGTAAGAAATTGCGATTCGGGGAAATTTCTCGCTTAGAAAATACGATTCGGGAAAATTTTCTCGGTAAGAAATTGCGATTCGGGGAAATTTCTCGCTTAGAAAATACGATTCGAGAAAATTTTCTCGGTAAGAAATTGCGATTCGGGGAAATTTCTCGCTTAGAAAATACGATTCGAGAAAATTTTCTCGGTAAGAAATTGCGATTCGAGGAAACTTCTCGCTTAGAAAATACGATTCGAGAAAATTTTCTCGGTAAGAAATTGCGATTCGGGGAAATTTCTCGCTTAGTTAATACGATTCGGGAAAATTTTCTCGGTAAGAAATTGCGATTCGGGGAAATTTCTCGCTTAGAAAATACGATTAGAGAAAATTTTCTCGGTAAGAAATTGCGATTCGGGGAAATTTCTCGCTTAGAAAATACGATTCGAGAAAATTTTCTCGGTAAGAAATTGCGATTCGGGGAAATTTCTCGCTTAGAAAATACGATTCGAGAAAATTTTCTCGGTAAGAAATTGCGATTCGGGGAAATTTCTCTCGCGATTTTGGTATGCTACATATGTAAAATATGTATATATTTTGTGCTAAATTGCGTGAAATAGCGTGGAAGAATGTTTAAAAACAGTAAAAGTTCGAACAATAATGGTAAATTACCATATAAAACTGTTTTTATTTTTTTGTATTTTTTTGTACTTTTTTGTATTTTTTTGTATTTTTTTGTATTTTTTTGTTTGAGGAAACCCGTGTTTTTTTCCGTACAAACGTACACGAAATAGGTTGGAACCCCCCCACCACAGCTCAAACACCAAAAATCACCAAAATCATCCAAATCAATATCTTCCCCCTCCCACCTTCAGTTGCCACAATCGCCACAGCGTCCTTCACGATTACGCGAGCTGGGAGACATCAGAGAAAGGATAACAGGATGCCCAGATCGTCCCCCTTCCTCGCGAGGGAAGCGAAGTAAGCGGCCATCATCCTCCTGTACCCGGGGAGTTGACTGACCAGAACCTGCCCTGGAAGTTGAAGAACATTCCCCAGCCGCCTTCTCCTAGACACGAACAGGCGGTAATTGTGAACGGGAACGGGACCGAGGCGGCCGAGGTTCCAACTCGACCAAAAACTGCCCGAGGTGAGTTACTGAGTAGAGCCATGGTGAACAAGAGTAGCTAAGTCAAGTGATAAGAGTTCATATCCAATCAAGAGATACCTGTTTTAATTTTGGTTATACTGTCCACAATGCAATGACACAACTGCCAGGGGACCTTGTAACTTGTTTTTGTAGACTGCAATAGTGCAATTGTCCTAGTTTTGTAATTGCTGAATAAACACCCTTTGTCAGGTCAGAATGTGGACCCATTAGAGCTCAACAACGACAGTCCAATCGATGGGAATCAAGTGGATAACCACCACCCACAATCCCCACGGAATAACCGCTTCTCTCGCCCCTCCGACCACAGACCCCCCACAACACGGTCCATTATACCGGATGTGACGTCACCTCGTGACGTCATTACCGCGTCACGTGACCTCATGCCCACATCACGTGACAGCAGTGTAATCACCTCGCCACGATCTGATGGGACCATCGATCAGACGCTGGAGATTGTCCAGGCGCTGCCTGACAAGGGATCAAAAGGTAAACAAGGTTTGAGATGAGTAATAGGTTCCGATAGCGTCTGAAGCCGGGGCAGCTACTCACTACTGTCCCAATCACGTAGTAGTCACGTAGTAGTTGTTAGTCAAGGTGCAGAAGTCCTTGACCTTCCTTTGCCCGTGTATATTTCTACAAATTCTTCCTGCGTCTAACTAATTTTTATTTCAGCGATGGTACGATCTCAGACACTCCTGGGTCCCATGCCCATGCTGCGAACTAACCCCGACCCGGGACCATGGCAACGGAAAAAACTAAACCCTGTACCACCAAACAAAATGGTGAGTTTTAGTTGCTTCCCAAACTGTGTCCAGTATGGGCGCCAAAAAGGTCTCGTCCCGTAATGATAGATCAAAGTGAGTAAGTTGTAATCTTATTTTCAGGATATTTTGAAGCCAGAAAATCCCCCATCAAACTAAGATACTGCTGGTGTTATTATAGCAAAGACCTTGCAAGCTACTACCTGCGAAGTTATATTTGTGACAGAGACACTAATTCAGCTGGATTTACCAGCAATTCAATGGCGGAAGAACTTGCGTGAAAAAAGAAACATGGATTTTATGTGTGTGCATATGTTTTTTTACCAAAATGACTTATTGTTTCCCCCTACCCTGACAGAGATTGCTCAATTTTTATTTGTAAGTACCTACTACTAAGACGGAGGGAAAGAAATAAAGAGAGAGAGGGAGGTTATGATTTGCTTCCTCTGGTGTCTTAGTAAGCAAGTGAATTAAAACTGCTGGAATTAAGCCACACAGTGTGTGTGATGAAGTTTGACATGCTATGTGCCATTAGCCGGTCTGGTAATGGAGCGCGCGAGAATCAATCTTGAATGAAGAGTACAGTTTCAGCATTGAGTGTGAGTGCGCGGGATGATAGCCACACGCTTCATGCGCTGACAAGAGCTCCGAACCTTTCCGTATGTCTGGTACCGTCCAGACCGTGTCGGCGCCGCCAGACAGTCCACCATTGGATATAACGAAATCAAAGGCTTTGGATAAATCAATAACAAATGGGGCCTTTGTACAAGTGGTTCTTTATATAAAAAACAGGAGTAAAATCAGATACGCTTGGTTAATAAGGGCAGTTTAAAAGACAGTTTATTTCCGATATTTGTTCAACAAATTCTCCTTATTGTTTTTGAGTGACACGTTCTTACTGGCAGTCCCCTTTTTACTACTATTAGGATTATTCACGTTGACCTGTGATCCATGGTAAGCACCTGATCCTTCACCGATGTTATTGTTATCCGAGGATGAAGTACTGAGACGACGCACTGTTGTTCTCGTCCTCACTGACTTGTCGAGGTTGTTCAGGGGACGGTTGGGGGCTGATCCTATGACAGAGAGGGAGGGAGGGGATCTGACATTAAGGGAACTAGGAGTCACAGCATTTCGTGATATCCCCGTTTGTCGAGGTGGTGGCCCCTTTTTGATGGCTGATTCGTGGTTCAGGGCGTCTGGTGGGTGTACAAGTTGCCTAGGGGAGAGAAGGGTGGTTACATTCTAGAATTACTATTTACCGCTTGATTCTGAAAAACTAGACCTGTCTGCAACGGCGCCGACCCGATCTGATACAAGTCAAGACAGTGTTTACCTAGGTACTAGACTGTGTGGTTATATACCTGGTGACTTCTAATAAGGTTTGGAGGGAAATGTCGGCTGCAAAATTCACATGGTATCCGATGGTTGGGAATGCTCATCTGAAGAAAATATGGTGTTCATGTTGGTTAGCTGTGTATATTTCAAACCAGTTCCTCTTGCTTGAATTGATAATGTTGTTTTCACTCTTCATATTCTGATACTCAATACAATGACCGGTTAAGGGTACGCTAACCAAAATTTTTTTTCGAGTGCAGGGAAATCTCTCACCGTAGGGTTGTAGGCCATGCCAAGGAGACCTCAAATATGCAATTTGAGCTCTCAAGTCGAATTCATATTTTTGCTACAGCTGCTTGAAAAATGAACTGAAAATAAGTTTTTGGCATCTTAAAAATACATTTGTAAAGATAGGATCATAAAAATTTGTGGATTTGAAGAGGACAAAGAGGTGAGTAGCCACAAAAAATTTTTTTGAAATCCGAGCTGATTTCCGGTCCTGAGATGGATTTCTTTTTTTTGACTTTAACGCCCTATTTGGCAAAGTTCCGAAAACATGTGAAAGCTGTAAATTGGTGAAAAGTTGCGTCTAACGATTATCTAAGTGGCTATAAATTTTGGGCGTGTCCTTATTTGAGATAAGCTGTACAGAGTTTTTTTTGTGAAAGCCGTCATTTCAGAAATAAATAAATTCCCTGTATCTCAAAAACGGCTGATCGTAGAGACCTGAGACTATGCTTAAACGATTCAGAAGGTCCGATTTTGGGGGGGTCTTCTGAGAGACATTTTGCTCCTACTTCAACCGTTTTTGCTGTAATTGCGAAAAACAAAAACCCATCTTCGCCATCGTGGATTTTTTGTGATTTTGTTTTTGGTGATTATAGGGACCCATATGGACCAAATAGTGAAGGAAGTAGCTTGTTACACATTTTTCCATAGTTTCGGTCCTTTCTTAGCCAAAATTCCCTAATTACAGGATATTGGTGTTTAGCTTTTGCCCTTTTCATAGAATTTGTTTTTCGCAATTACAGCAAAAACGGTTGAAGTAGGAGCAAAATGTCTCTCAGAAGACCCCCCCAAAATCGGACCTTCTGAATCGTTTAAGCATAGTCTCAGGTCTCTACGATCAGCCGTTTTTGAGATACAGGGAATTTATTTATTTCTGAAATGACGGCTTTCACAAAAAAAACTCTGTACAGCTTATCTCAAATAAGGACACGCCCAAAATTTATAGCCACTTAGATAATCGTTAGACGCAACTTTTCACCAATTTACAGCTTTCACATGTTTTCGGAACTTTGCCAAATAGGGCGTTAAAGTCAAAAAAAAGAAATCCATCTCAGGACCGGAAATCAGCTCGGATTTCAAAAAAATTTTTTGTGGCTACTCACCTCTTTGTCCTCTTCAAATCCACAAATTTTTATGATCCTATCTTTACAAATGTATTTTTAAGATGCCAAAAACTTATTTTCAGTTCATTTTTCAAGCAGCTGTAGCAAAAATATGAATTCGACTTGAGAGCTCAAATTGCATATTTGAGGTCTCCTTGGCATGGCCTACAACCCTACGGTGAGAGATTTCCCTGCACTCGAAAAAAAATTTTGGTTAGCGTACCCTTAATATAACTTACCTTACTCACGGGTGCCTGCTGACAGCCAGATTGGTGCAATATCAACCCTTCGAACGGGAAGAGTTGTCCACAGAACTCACAAGGCAACAGTCCCTCCTCTCCCAGGCCTTCATCACCACCTGCGCGTGTATGATGGGAAATTGGTAATGTTTCAATGGTAGCACGACACCGCGCGTTACATACCTGACAAACCAAAACTTTGGGATGGTTGCTGTTGCGATGTGGCGGCTGCGACTTGGTAATCTGAAAAAAGTAGATTTAAGAACCATTTGACTGTCAGGTAATCATGTTTATTAATTATTATGGTAATAAGAATGAGAGAGAGAAGGAGAGATAGAGGGAGACTAAAATACACTACGGATGGGAGTCACGGGAGGAAAATCAAAGAAACTCGAGTGAGATCATCGATGTGTCATATTAGGTGTCCTAACTTTACACGTAGCCGGGGTAAGGGGTACCTACTGACCTGAGTTGTGCTGTTGCAGATTTGCATCGAACTGGAGCTGGGCAGCTAGCGCCTCGTCAAAGTTTATCTCTGATCCTGGAATAACGAGAGAAGTTTGTGAGATTTCCAGAGACTCTAGTCCCAAGACACTGGTTATGATGTTTTTTGTGTGTTTATGTATGTGATTTAGGTGTCTATTTGTATAGTTATGACAAAGTTACCTGTGACTGAGTCTAGAAAACTACTGTCTGTATATCTGAAATCCTCAACTATAGTACCACCGCCATGTTGATCGAACCGCGGGGGAGTCATTGGGGCAGCAGCTGTAGATCGGGGTGGAAGGAAGGGTTTGATGGCATACGGTCCCGGTGAAGTTGATAGCTCCTCGCTGAAAATAGGACAGAGAGAGAGATAGAGAGATAGAGAGGGAGAGAAAGAGAGGGAGAGAGATAGATAGATAGATAGATAGAGAGAGAGAGAGATAGAGAGAGAGAGAGATAGAGATAGAGAGAAAGAGAGAGAGAGAGAGATAGAGAGAAAGAGAGAGAGAGAGAGAGAGAGAGAGAGAGAGAGAGAGAGAGAGAGAGAGAGGAGAGAGAGAGAGAGAGAGAGAGAGAGAGAGAGAGAGAGAGAGAGATGCCAGTCAACTGACATGTCGTACATGCTTGTTACATTCAACTGTATGCAGCTTCTCAACTCTCTTTCTCTTCCTCTAGCTCTCTATCTCTCTCCCTCTCTCTCTATCTCTCCCTCTCTCTCTCTCTCTCTCTCTCTCTCGAATCATGTGGTGAGCTGCTGCAGTAGACTCAGATCATCATCACTATGCACAAACAGAAACATCATGTTACCTGCCGAGAGAGAGAAAGAGAGAACATCATGTTGTACCTGCACGTGTGTAGAGGAAGATCCACAACCATTACTCTCATTCCACACTTCTCACACGGCTCTGTCCGCGATCCACAATAGTCAATATGCTCTGGGATCTTATCAGATGGGACAGTAATACCACAAAGTGGGCAGTCCATCCCAGGGGGCTCCTGAAAGAGTGGAGAGAAGTGGAGTGGAGTGGAGTGGAGTGGAGTAGTAGTGGAGAGAAGTGGAGTGGAGTAGTGGTGGAGATGAGAGGAGTGATGGTATAATTAATTAGTCTGGGGGTCGGGGGAGACTGTATTATACTTGTTTTTCAGTCGCCTGACACTGTATATCCGGGTTACTAGACAGTTCAAACTAGTTGACCCACTGTATACAACTTAGGGCCGGGACCAGTTACAGATTTGAAACCGGGCGTCAGTTTCCTGATGCGCGAATTTTTGCACACTGCTGACAGTGAATCCTGCTCAACTCCCCATTCATTCTAGCTCGAAATTTAGTCGCACATTGTAAATGATGACCCGCAGCATGGTTCATGGGGAATCTCCCATCAGGAAACTGACACCCGGTTCCAAATCTGTAACTGGAGCGTAATACTATATCTTTTGGGAAAGGTAAACGAACCTGGCTGATATTTGAGGATGGTAAGTTTTGAGGCCTCACTACACCATTATTTCTTGATGGGTAAGATGGTACATCATTTAATATTGAGGTGTAAGATGGTGCAGTGCAGTGGGTATGTGGTAAATTCCTCAAGAAATCCCTCTTTTTGCAAATTTCACATTCATCTGTCCGACTGCCGCATATCTCCCTGTGCTCTCCAATCTCGCTCTTTGGGAACTCCAACTCGCATATCCAACACTGCACTTTGGCTTTGATACATGTACTCTAGGAAATAAGGAGTGTTTGATTTAGGTCTAAAACATGTGATATAATTGCTAACACCTACCCCTTCTACCCACTTATAAAAGAGCGTGTTCGCTCTCCTAGTAAAAGTACCAATCTCGCCCAGTCTACTCTCTCTCCTAGTTAAAGTAACAATCTCGCCCAGTCTACTCTCTCTCCTAGTTAAAGTAACAATCTCGCCCAGTTTGCTCTCTCTCCTAGTTAAAGTAACAATCTCTCCTACCTGGTGATCCGTATTCTCAGAATCGTAGTATGAATCCCCGCACAGCTGACAGGTGATAAGAGGATGTTCAGATGTCTTGTGCTCTTCCAGAGCCCGAGGCATCACCATCTCGTCACAGAGCGTACACCGGACCATCCGGCTACACTGGACTGTGTGTAACTCTACATTTGTAGCAGGGATATCCCTTAAACTGAGAGAGGAAATATGAATTCAAATATAGTTTTGGTGAGATGTAATTTGAAAAACATTTTACCCTCACCAGTTTTGACACTCAACCATTTCATCAAACTCCGAGTCCATACCATACATTTTCTAAAGCGAGAAAATTAGGGTGAAATAACTTAATCTTTAAACATATTCTTGCCTCAACCTTCTAAAAAGTTTCCCCCGCGTTTTGACAGTGACTCAACCGATCATAGCTCAATGGGCATCTTTTTACTTGTTGCCTATCTGGTGCCGCCTACCCCTGTCACACACACAGTGTAGACCCGTCTTAGAATACTTACTGTCAAACTGAGTTCAAATTGGGGTCTGGCGCCACCAGGAAAACAGAACGTCACCTCGTTATAAGTATTCTAAGACGGGTCTACAGTATATGCTTCGGATTTATTAAAACTATTCGCCCACCCTCGAATTGGCACAATTTATATCTGAGATATCGCCAATTCCTAGTAAGGTAGATACCCCAAATTTTGAGGTTGGGAAGAATTTGAAATTTTCTTACTAACCTACAAATTTAAAGTCTCTATCTTTATCAGAGGGTGGAGCTATGGCCTGTAGAACAAAAAGAGAGCGGACAGTTTCATAGTAGAGTCGATAACTACATCGACCTCTCCCAATTGTTCCAGTTTTTGTCACATCTGTTTGGAGCCTCGACACGACCTCTAGACAGGTGTTACTTTTTCACAAACTGTTTTCATCTTGGTGTAATCAGCAGTTGAAATGTTGCTGATCATAACAAAAACCGGACTAAATTTTTTCAACTTGGGGTAAAACCATGGGTGTCAAAAGTTAGCTCTAGGTCCCCTGAGTAACCATCCGGAGACTCTAAGAGATATTTCAAGCCGTTCTCCCGTAATCATTAATCCCGGTGGAGAAAAAAATACAATGCGGACGTACGTGAGCGCTGGCAGGCTGTTTACATGTTATTGTATGTCTCTCACTCTCTCTGGAAAAACCGCACGTGCGGTTGCGCCGCGCGAGATAACTCCTTCTGAAGGGGGAGAAAAGAGAGAGACGCACATTAACGTTATACATTAAAGTTGAGGTTGTAGGCAATTGCACGTACGTCCATACTCAAATATGTGCTCTACCGGGATTAATGATTACAGGAGAACGGCTTGAAATATCTCTTGGAGTCTCCGGATGGTTACTCAGGGGACCTAGAGCTAACTTTTGACACCCATGGTTTTACCCCAAGTTGAAAAAATTTAGTCAGGTTTTTGTTATGATCAACAAAATTTCAACTGCTGATTACACCAAGATGAAAACAGTTTGTGAAAAAGTAACACCTGTTTAGAGGTCGTGTCGAGGCGGGGGGGTTCCAACCTATTTTTTTGTATTTTTTTGTATTTTTTTGTACGGACCATACATAAAAGTATCCAAAATTCCTGTTTTTTTCCATACAAACAATACAAAAAAATACAAAAAAATACAAAAAAATAATGAAGGATGTGGGTGCGTGAAAAAAGTATAAATAATACATGTACATGAACATAAACGGAACCCAGCTATACATAAACGGTAAGAAATTGCGATTCGGGGAAATTTCTCGCTTAGAAAATACGATTCGGGAAAATTTTCTTGGTAAGAAATTGCGATTCGGGGAAATTTCTCGCTTAGAAAATACGATTCGAGAAAATTTTCTCGGTAAGAAATTGCGATTCGAGGAAATTTCTCGCTTAGAAAATACTATTCGAGAAAATTTTCTCGGTAAGAATTTGCGATTCGAGGAAATTTCTCGCTTAGAAAATACGATTCGAGAAAATTTTCTCGGTAAGAAATTGCGATTCGGGGAAATTTCTCGCTTAGAAAATACGATTCGAGAAAATTTTCTCGGTAAGAAATTGCGATTCGGGGAAATTTCTCGCTTAGAAAATACGATTCGGGAAAATTTTCTCGGTAGGAAATTGCGATTCGGGGAAATTTCTCGCTTAGAAAATACGATTCGAGAAAATTTTCTCGGTAAGAAATTGCGATTCGAGGAAATTTCTCGCTTAGAAAATACGATTCGAGAAAATTTTCTCGGTAAGAAATTGCGATTCGGGGAAATTTCTCGCTTAGAAAATACGATTCGGGAAAATTTTCTTGGTAAGAAATTGCGATTCGGGGAAATTCCTCGCTTAGAAAATACGATTCGGGAAAATTTTCTCGGTAAGAAATTGCGATTCGGGGAAATTTCTCGCTTAGAAAATACGATTCGAAAAAATTTTCTCGGTAAGAAATTGCGATTCGGGGAAATTTCTCGCTTAGAAAATACGATTCGAGAAAATTTTCTCGGTAAGAAATTGCGATTCGGGGAAATTTCTCTCGCGATTTTGGCATGCTACATATGTAAAATATGTATATTAAGCCAAAAACTAATTGAAATTAGTTGGCGGGAAAGGTGACCCACTTACACCTTTTGCTCCTGCCGGGTATCACCACGAACTCTCATTCTATCCCTCGGTATCTCAATCTCATATTTTTCGAGGGTAACTTATTCCTGTTCGTTCTATCCCTCTCTCTCCTCCCTGTCTCCCTGTCTCGCTCTCTCTCTCTCGCTCTCTCTCTCATTCTCTCTCTCTCTCTCTCTCTCTCTCTCTCTCTCTCTCTCTCTCTCTCTCTCTCTCTCTCTATCTCTCACTCTCTCTCACTCTATCACAGTCTTTCACTGTCTTATTCCATCCTGATCCCGGCAGCAGGCAAAGGTGTAAGTGGGTCACCTTTCCCGCCAACTAATTTCAATTAGTTTTTGGCTTAATTTAGGTCCCTTTTTGGTTTCTAATCGCAGCATGACATTATTTCATGATGTAATATTGTCGAAATGATGCGTTATATGAGAAACGAGACGAATTTCTGTGAAAATCGTATTTTAGACGTCATAATGACGTCATTTGACGTAATCAGTGACGTCGTAACGACGTAATTGCATCACGATATATTTTGAATCAATACCCCAAAGGAGCTTGTAAAGTTTCATTGACCACAGTGGTCAGGAAAGGGAGTTTTTGCTCGAAAAACGTTCAATTTGCTTAATTTTTCGTCAAATTTTTGACTTCCGACGCGATTTAAGGGCTCAAAATGATAAGCTACGAAAATTCGCTATATAGTATCTGAAAGTTCAGACGATTTGCCGGTAACGATTTTTCGTCAAATCAGAAATCGGAACACGTCTTCAGGGTGCTAGAGGCGTTTGAAAAAATTTAGTCGGTCTCGCGCAATGACGTCACTCGTGACGTCATTGCGCGCGTCATAGGTAAGATGAAGAGTCGCCACCCAGATGGGTACATGCACGAGACAATTATCTGTCGAATGCCGCTTGGTTTAAGGTCGTACGATGTCTGGTTCGTCTCAAACTGGGACCAAACGGATGGTAACAAAGCGTCTATACATGTATATATGTATCAACCTAGTTATCCCCACACTGAATTTTCTGTTTTGGGGGTGGTGTTATAACTTTTGAACAAAAAGAGCTAGCCACTTGAAATTTTAACCATCGATAGAGGTCTACAAGAAGCTTCTAAGTACAAAATTTCAGCTTCCTAGCTCTTCCGGTTCGGTAGTTATCTCATGTCAAAAAGTGCCAAAATGGGCTAAAAGTATGAAATAACTATATATACGCTGTGAGCAAGCGGGCCGTTTTTGGGGGAAATTTTTTTCGGGGGATGGATGGGGTCACCTTTGCGCTTGCCAGCGCAGTGATATTTTGTGCTAAATTGCGTGAAATAGCGTGGAAGAATGTTTAAAAACAGTAAAAGTTCGAACAATAATGGTAAATTACCATATAAAACTGTTTTTATTTTTTTGTATTTTTTTGTACTTTTTTGTATTTTTTTGTATTTTTTTGTATTTTTTGTTTGAGGAAACCCGTGTTTTTTTCCGTACAAACGTACACGAAATAGGTTGGAACCCCCCCGTCGAGGCTCCAAACTGATGTGACAAAAACTGGAACAATTGGGAGAGGTCGATGTAGTTATCGACTCTACTATCAAAAAAATCCCACTTTAAAAAGTTGCACAGATCAATGAAATAATAAAATTCAATTCACTCGTCTGCGCGGCGTCAAATCCAGAACGGCGCGGCTCCCTTTTTGCAGCGTTTTAAAGTCCATTTTTATTCAACTGTTCACCCCTCAACTCGTGCGCGTGCGATATTTTAATTTAAAGTCCATTTTTATTCAACTGTTCACCCTCCAACTCGTGCGCGTGCAATATTTTAATTTACGCTGCGCGCGCTACACGTTAACATGTGATAGACGCGCAAAACAATTCCGCGCACGACTTTGGGGGGTGAACAGTTGAAAAAAAATGGAGTATACGCTGCGCGCGCTACACGTTAACATGTGATAAACGCGCAAAACAATTCCGCGCACGACTTTGGGGGGTGAACAGTTGAAAAAAAATGGACATTAGTTGTTTAGCGGCGCCATACCCCATTTGATTCTCAGTGCGCTCAGATGGGTCGCGGCGCCAGACAGTTTAGCCGCGGCCGCTCAATTGAGTCAGATGTGTGAGCTACCCGCCACCCGGACTGTCATGGTTCCAAATATCGATGCCCTGACTCTGATCATATTCTTGGGCACGTCGCGCCCTCTTTTTTCGCGCGCGATTTTTCGCGAACCCCTCACACAGAGGGCACAGTCACGACTAGAGCACTCGGAAAGTGCTTAGCTTCGCTAAACGGCGCTAGTTAGCGCTTTAATTTTTAGTTTTTCTGATTGGCACTATCTCAAACTGGTGCAACGTATTTGTCTCGATCTATAACTCTCAAAAACAGTGGCGTAATCGCCGATTTCTGTATACAGTTTTTTGGCGATTACGAGAGATTGAGGGATCTGACAAACACAAAATTCTGGATTTATAAACTTCAGACAATTTGCCACCTTCCTACCAAAGGATTTTGTCTGGGGACTTCTGGCCTTTGATTGACAGCCAATTAAAAATATTTGTCCTGAATTTAGTGGGGCTAGTGTGCTAAACCATGGCCTCTATTGCAGTAATCTCTTGTGTGTGATTGGCTGATGATGGAGTGAGGTCACGGGGACCCTTTTAATTGTACAACGTGGAACCCACGTTTGCTTGCTGTGGTGAGTCGTTACTACACGTGATCAATTAAAGGACCAATATCTGTAGCTTATCGGCCGATATAGCCGATCCGATATCGGTCATGTGGGACGCCTGGCACGTGATTCGAGACCAAGTGAGGCACCCCGTTCTGGCCTCGATTGGTTATTGATGCAGTCATATGGTGATCACGTGTCCCATGTTATGACCAATATGGTAATAGGTGGTTCACGTGATACGTTTGTTCTACCGAGATTGGTTTGGACCAAGTGAGGTACCTGTTCTGGCCTTGGTTGGCTGTTGACTGCAGGCAGTGAAATCATGGACCCATGTTATAACCAATATGGTCAATTTACAGACGCATGTTATGACCATATGGTCAATACGTGGTTCACGTGATGCGTTTGTTCTGCTGTGGTTGGTTCGGACCAAGTGAGGCACCCGTTCCGACCTCTGATTGGCTGTTGACTGCAGTCACGTGGTGATCAGGTGACTGATTTTATGACCATATATGAGAGGGAGAGAGAGAAGAGAGAGAGAGAGAGGAGAGAGAGAGAGAGAGAGAGAGAGAGAGAGAGAGAGAGAGAGAGAGAGAGAGAGAGAGAGAGACAGAGAGACAGAGAGAGACTGCTCACGACAGTCAACCGGAGAATGCGCGTCTCATGGGAGAGAAAGTTAAAATAAAACAAATTTATTTACCATGAAATATTAAAATGAATCATTCTACATCATTCTATATACATCGAATCGAATACAAGCGAGACATTCAACTTGCCAGGCTGTTGACGGACGGGAGTTTCTCGCAATTTCTATTAGATCATCTCGCTCAATATCACTTTTGATTTTCCTTGTGTCCGCTGGCGTGATTATAAGTCGAGCCGTATCAAAAACCATCGTGTTGTTTGAAGGATGATAAAACTTCATATTATCGGTGGGAAGATGTCGCATGATGTATCCAAAGGCTACATTGAGCTTCACATGTTGTTTGTAGTTAGATAGAACTTCGTCCAGCTTACCAGATATTTTATCTGTCAAGGACAACGGGAAATGATACACATCTTTCAACTTTCCTCTCTTAACACTTTTTTGAATTGGTGACCAATGTTGACGATAGATCCCCTGAAATTCTTCAGGGATAGATTCAATAAACGATTCCATTCTAAAATTGAGTTGAAAAACGTTAGTTACTGAAACTTTAATATTAGTACACAGTAAGACACATCTGATTCAATAATAAGGTTACAAATCATACTAGTTTAGTTTTCTCTTCTTTGCAGGTGATTTATTGTAGATTAATTTATCAACTTCCTCGTTTACATATCTTCCATAGTAAATAGCCTCTGGGGTCACAGTTAAGATGAAACTTCGCCCGCACGAAATGTAACACTGACGATCCTCCTCTGGTTTGTCTGACTGGGGAAGTTTCGGTTTAAGAGTCTCGTACTCTTTTGAAAGTGTTCTGAGAAGTTCCCCTTGAGCAGTGAAGAAATGTTTCCCCAATTTATCCAGCAGAGAGTCCTGTTGACACATGTGTAGAATTGGTGACTTCAAACCAGCTTTGTGAGCTGGGCATGTTTTCTCCGATATCCTACAGACTTTCCGAACCATGCTATCACATAGTGCTGCAGTCCAAACATTCTCAAAATACAACATATTACAACTGTGATATAACAGGTGAATTTCAACTCGATCTTCCTATATATATATATATATATATACTATATATAAGAGGTACTAGGCAAGTTCTACCCCTCTTATCGACGTGTTTATTTGTTTCATCCGCACAAGTATGCCACGGAAAAAGGTCCGCAAAAAGTCGCAACCGAAAGACGACATCCAGAAATTGTACACAAATCCTAAATCTTCAGGAGCGTTTGCAGGCAAAGAAACATTTTATCGATCAGCAAGAGAGCAAAATAAAAGGTTGAAGAGAACGAATGTGAACAAGGCTCTTCTGAAAAGTGACCCATATACTCTCCATAAGCCGGTTCGAAAGCCGCGTCGTTATAGACGTATCTACACCAAGGGTATAAACTATCATTTTCAAGCTGATCTTGTGGATATGAGTGCATACTCCAAGGAAAATGACGGGTACAGGTGGATACTTAATGTGATCGATACATTTAGTAAGAAACTGTGGGCATTTAGACTGAAGAACAAAACTGGTAAAAGTGTTTATGACGCTCTTGAACCGCTTCTTACTAAACTAAGACCTCAAAAATTTGAGACGGACGGAGGGGGAGAATTTAAAAACAAAAGACTACTGGATCTATTGAGCAAGCTTCTCATTGACCACTATACTGTCTACTCTGATCAAAAGTGTGCCGTGGTAGAGCGTTTGAACAGAACTATGAAAACTCGAATTTTTCGAGCCTTCACAGCCCAGGGCACACATCGATGGATCGACATACTAGACAAGTTGGTTCAAGGGTACAATAATAGCCATCATCATTCTATAAAAATGAAGCCGAGTCAAGTTAACAAGAAGAATGAAAATGTTGTACGCAGAACGCTGTTCCCCACCCGAACCACCTCCCCGTCCGCCAAAGCTCAAAGTTGGTGATACTGTCCGCGTCTCGGGGATTAAAGACGTCTTTCAGAAAGGTTACGAACAAACATGGAGTTTTGAAGTGTTCACTATCGACGAAGTCAGAAATACTAATCCCGTTACCTATCGATTGAAAGATTTCGCTGGTGAGCAACTCCAAGGGAGTTTTTACGAATCACAAGTTCAGGAGGTCGATAAGACAAATGAAATTTTTGCTGTTGACAAAGTGTTGAAAACAAGGAAACTGAGAGGTCGAGTTCAATATTTTGTTAGCTTTAGAGGTTACCCTGAATCAGAGAACAGGTGGGTGAATAAATCTGACATGTATGATGTATAAAAGTATGTTTTACACTTCTCATTTGATTCAAAATGTTGCTTTTTGCAAACTCTAATATCCTTGTTATTGGTGCTAGTGGGAGTGGGAAAACAACCACAATCATGAAAATTGTGAGGGAAGAACTTATTTCCCCGATGCCAAAGAAAATATTCTACTTGTATGCCGCCCATCAACCATTCATGGATACGTGGAACCAAGAAAACAAACAAAAGGTTGAGTTTGTGTATGGGTTAAAGCTTGATGTGATAGACAAATACGAGGAACCCAAACTCTTGATTCTAGACGATCTAATGCTTGAACTCAACAAGGATATGGCTCAACATTTCATAGCAGGCTCGCACCACAAACAAACGACAACTATTTTTGTGACACACAGTGTGTTTCTAAACAACGAGAACTATCGTCTGATAAGTCAGAACGCACAATACATGATCCTGTTTAAAAATAAAAGGAATCTCTCTCAAGTTAATACGCTAGCACGTCAAATTCTTGGGTCAGATAGTAGTAGACTCATGGAAGCCTATAAATACATTGGACCGTTCCAGTCTGTATTACTTTCCTTCCACCCACGTGTTCCAGAAGATTTACTGGTTACAACAGATTTCTTTACACCATGTCCAAGCGTGTTCCTGTAACACTGAAAGCACACCACGGTGCATTAAAGCTTCTTTCGAAAAAGAACACTGCCCAAATACGAATTATTTTGGATAACACACCGTCACTTCGTAAAGCACTCAAAATACTATTCAAAAGTATTTTGAGGGGGCATCTAAGTATGGAGAAGCGAGATTTGACCAAACTAAAGAGACACCGTTCCTTTATCAGAAAACACGCTCACGCACCTATAAAAGTCAACCAGAAAGGTGGTTCGATAATTCGCACCATTCTGCAGACTATACTTCCTCTGTTACCCGCAGTCCTATGAGGTACCATTTGGTAGAAGCTAACGGGAGTGTAAAAAAGGCTCTCACGATTCCTGCTGAAATTATTCCTTTAAAAGGACTGAGTAGAAAGTACAAGGAACCTAAACCAAAGCGGAACAAGAAGAGACGTGTTACAAAACGTTTACACTCTGCTAAAGCACTTGTTAATGGACATCATCGTTACAAGCAAAAACCAAAGACCAAATAACTTTTCTTCCAACTTCATTGACTCGATAAGCTTAGCCGACAATTTTGAAATCGCTGTAAAGGGTATATTTCATGGTCCAACGTTCAACATTACCGAACTAAACAACACGTTTCGGATTTTTGATGGAACTGACTGTATAGCACGGTTGGAAATATCACCTGGATTTTATGCAAACACATGTGATCTGATCAAGGCAATCAACAACGTATGTTTGGTGAACGAAATCAATACGAGTTATAAGATAAACTCAGGAAAAGTAACCCTAAAATTGCCAAAGAGTCATGCAATTGGAACTGGAGGTAAACAGGACACACTGTTGAGTGTTTTGGGATTCTGTGAACATGGAGTTGATTCCACCCCTACCTATATTGGTCAGTTGGCGGTTGACAGTTATAGCCTGACAAATCAAAGTGAAATCGCCTTACTGTATTCATCGATTGTTAATAACATGCAAATTAACCAACAACACTCTCGTTTATTAGCATGTTTCCCTATTAAATCTGTTGAGGGTTATAATTATCATGAAGTAACAAACCCCATGTATCGACCACTAGCTGTGCATGCCTTTATCGACCTACATTTTCTTTTGACTGATATTGAGGGAAAATTGCTTGAATTTGCTGATTTACCTACTGTTATCATTTTAAATATTCGAAAAGTTTAGCCATGTGTCGTTGTCGTTTACTATAAATATAAATACACCCACCCCTTCAAACCATTCAACCATGCGACAATCGTATTACCCATCTGCACAGGTCAGAGCCGCTTTCGATCGTGCTCTTGACAGTGACCTTGGTGTCTATCACAATCAAACTGGTGGGGGTATTGGTGGTTTCTTTAAAAAGTTGCTTCGAACTGTAGTTCCTATTGGAAAATCAGTTCTCCAGAAAGGTTTTGAAATTGCGAAACCTGGACTCCAGAGCGCTGGGAATGAATTAGTCAATGCTGCTAGCAAATATGCAACTAAACAAATCGAAACTGGTGCTTCAAAACTTTCTAACAAGATCGTTAAGCGAAAAAGGGACGCTCTCTCGTAGGGTATAAAAGGCGAAGTTTAAGGGTTCATTTACAACACCATGGCCAAGTACGTCCAGTCATCTGAGGGCTTACCCACACAACTTCACTTGTGGAGTCCCCTACCAACACAAACCGGGATCCTTGCGACAAAACTGATCGATGTTTACCCCAACAACTCAATCGACAGCTCTGACACAATTTCATTTACTATCCCTGCTCTGGAGCAACTTATGTTGGACTCCGTGGAGGTCTTTACTGAACTGAGGGTACTTACAAATGAAGGAGGAAACCCGGCTGCTAAGGCAAACGTGTCGACTGCCCCTCATCTTGGTGCTATATTGTGGAGGAACGTTGAAGTCTCGTCTGGTGGTGTTTCTCTAACTCAATCCTACGACAATTCCTACGCGATGTTTAAGTTCTGGGATGATGCAATTCACCATGGTAGGGATGAAGAAGCCTTTCTTATGCGTAAGGAAGGTATGCTCCTTGATAGTGTCGGTGATAAGTCTGAGAGTGAGAGTGTTGTATTTTTCCCCGAAACTGGTACCCCGAAAAATACAAACGGACAATTGCGAGCCAAGAGGATTTCCAAGGGCGAAAAAGTGTTTCTTTGCTCTAAATTGAACGTATCAATCTTTAATCAAGCGACTTTACTTCCCACAAATTTGGAGTTTCAAGTCCAGCTCACAAAGAACTACAGCGAAGCAATCCTTCTGTCAGCCGCAAATGATACTTCGCAGGTTAAGTTTGATAGGGTATTTTTGAGGTGTAAATTTCAACAGCCAAGGGACGAAATTCTGAATATGCTCGAAGTTAAACTCGCCAAACGGAATGCTATATACCATGCTGACAAAATGCTGATGAACATCCACCCCATTAGCACCAAATCGGTCACAATTGACAATTTATTCAACGGACCACTTCCCTACTTTTTCTACGTTGGAATACAGGATCGTAGTGCGTTTGGAAAAGCACGAAACAAAAATCCTTTTTCCATTCACTTGATAGAAAGTGCCCAACTTTATGTAAACGGGGTGGAGTATTATCCACAGAAGCTTAAAATGACTGACCATGATGAAACTAACATGGCAGTAGCTCTTGCAGAAGCGACAGGGTCTCGTAAAGACAACTTCATACTGCATCATTTCCGTGTGTACCCTGCTCTCGGTTTTGATTTGACACAAGATAAGTCCCAGAATCAACATGGTATGAACTTGAACAGGACTGGTAATGTGCGAATTGTACTGGAGCAATTAAATGATGTTCGATTGGAAAAGGTTCTTTTCACCCTTGCCTACTACGACCGGATTATAGAAATCGATAAAGATCGACGGCTTTTCGCTATATAAGCTTCTAAATCAATGGTTTTCCTCCGGAAATGAAGCAACTAAAAACAAAGTCGTTCAATGAAATTGAGACAGACCGATTTAAAGGAGCGTTTGCATATGATGAAATACCAGAAGATCTGTCTGATAGTCAATGGAGTTTTGTTGTCAATACAGCTCCGTCTACCGATGTTGGTGAACATTGGATTGCTGTTATTTTCAAGGAAGGGGTGACATATTTCATGGACAGTTATGGTCGGCAGCTGAGTCGTAGAGAAGTCACGTTTACGCCAGCATTTGTGGATAAATTGAAAAGTGTTGTACGGGGACGTATAGTTAGCAACAAGAAAATTTTGCAGCAGCTAACTAGCAATGCATGTGGTTATTACGCTGTGTATTTTGTAGAGAGATTGTCTGTAGAAAGTTTGAGACAAACACTACAACCGTTTACAGGAAATTTAAAGCAGTCAGAATGAATGTTTTGTTTTACAATATTGCTTTTCATAAATTGAGTTGTTTATCTTTACTAACTATGTCCACATTAGCCACCCAAATCACATTCAATGTCCGCTGGATCAAAACTTTTCACGCTAATCGGAGAGGGTGGACCATAAACTGGTTGAACGCGTCTCACTGGTAGATCGAATATGGGATACCCATCTTCAAACTTAACTTTACGCTTTCTCTTCTTCTCTTCCAACTCCATTGTATACATCTTTTGGTTTGCCTCCTCAACACGTTGTTTGGCTTCTTGTTTTTCTATGTAGGCATCTGCATGGGGTATTCGAGGAGGAGAGAGATTTTCCCATGATTCTTCATCAAATTCTATGTTATGCGAAGACCAGCACAGACCCATGACAAACTAAAACACACGGTTTTGAGAAATGAAACAAAATAGTAGACAATGATTTATATAGCACACAATTCACAGTCACACATATCATAATCATCATCCGCTAACTCATTCGCATTTGTTTTAAAGACTATAACACGGATAGAAGCTAACGAAATAATGTTCATCGAAGGCTGCTCCGGTTGAATAAGTTGTAGAACGGAACTACCGGTTGCTTCTGCAACTGTAAGAAACCTTTGATGTGTGCGTTTAAACCACGTCGCAAGGTTTCTTGATCCTCCCAGAAATAACTGAGTTCAATTCTGATTGGTTGATCATCAATATAACGCCTGTCAACCCCAGAAACAATGGGAGGGATCTGTTCTGGTAGTGTTACTGGAAAGCGAAAGCTGTCTACAGTTAGACCAATCTGTACATCATAGCTTAGATTGTTTCCGTAGCTCTCAATTAATGAACCAATCATATCCAAAGTATCCTCGTAAAATACAGTATCCTCGATGGCAACCATTTTAGAAATGCCAAAATAAAAGATCGCGAACTCTTTTATAGGGGGTGTCTACGTCCTTGCTGATTACTGCAGTGGGTTATTTGATTTGGAGACTTTTGGTGAGGTAGTGTAATCAAAGTGTGCTTCAAACACCTGGTTAATATGGTACAGTTTTGACAAAAAATTCGCGACTGGGGCGGAGATGTTCGAGCAAAATAGGCTAGTAAATTACGAGTCTCCATGTCGATTGGAAGAGAAATGTTTCATCAGACTTTATATAGCTGTCTCCCGCTGCTCTTCATTATGATGATCGTTAAGAACAAGTCGATACTTGGTCTTTATGAACTCGAAAACAGTTGGGGCTTTAACTCCAGTGAACAGGCATAAGATGATTACGAATGGGATACAATAAAGAGCGTACATTACATTACATACATAAACTTGTTGGCGTGCCGTAACGTTTACAGCGATACACTTTTTCTTCCGTGCCCTCGTCCACAAAACCCCCCTTGAAAGATTTTATCTGACAAGTAACTATTAGTGTGTTGAACTTTAGCTGTTGCACTGACCCTTTGCTATCTATCAGGTTCATACCAACCCCGTTAACTGTTTTTGAAGGCCATTGAAATGTAGAAATTGGGCTAGTTGAAGCAGTAAAGACTTGTACATTTTGAGATGTGTTGTACACCACAAGTTTTATCAGCTCCCCCTCTTTTGTAAGAAACGCACGTTTGTTATGACCTCCGGATAAAGAGAGAAAATTCGTACAATTCGTGTCACTAAACTCGACCAAGAATGAGTTGGTGATGAAAACTGAGGTGAAAAAAGCCGTCAAATTCATTTTCTCGATTTCTTTTAGTTTGCTTTATTTTCTCTTTATAGCAAAAGTGGGGTGGACGGCCGGGAATGATGCGGTGGGATTCGAACCCACGACTGCCACACTACTAAGTAGTTTCGGCACCTTAGGGGCCCGGCTATCCTCCCCGGTGTTAAAATGGAATTTTGTCTTTTAGAAACAGGTTGAGCTCTCTACATAGCGAACGTCGAGAGGAGATGAGGCGACGAGAGGGAGATGAGACCCACGACTGCACACTACAAGTAGTAGGGGCTAGTTACTCGACAACTTAGGTCCTCTCTATTTCAGCTCTCTCGGTATCGAATTCTGCTCCGTTATCTACCCGGGAGAAATTAGAGAGTAAACCTAAGATATGATATATATAAGAAGAGACCGGAGAGGAGGAGAGAAGATGAGGCACTAAGCGATATATAGCTATATAAGGTACTCTATATACTCTCTCTCATTTCCCTATACCGTCGTCTCATGTGCAGCCACAATGACCATCCTGGTTTGACCAGTGTAAATTAATCAAGCCAACGAGAATCCGAGAGTAGTAACGAAGGTAGTTCGACCGAAAAAAGTAGTTTTCAAAAACAATTGGTATATTCGCGGGCCCGAGGAACAACCACATATCACGAAGCCACGCTGGGATTTAACCCACCCAGTATCGTTCTCCTCCTGTCTTTTCCTCTTTGCAGACGCGTAAATTTATAATTAGTGTTGTTATATAATAACTTTCAAAATGATCACAAACTTCAGATCCAGCTCGAAGGATCACATATTATTAGCTCGAGTAAGGAACAATTTAGACTAAAAGTGTTCCTGTGTAACCGCATGACACACCAATTTTCCAAAAGTCACACACACCACACACACACCCTATAAATAGAGCTGTGTGACAGTAATACCTGATGTAATTCAGATCATGTACGTTGTTGCTAGTAGTTACGGACAAAATCCAGGCAATTCATTTTACGCGCAAAGGAGAATTCACGATGTAATGTGAATACGAATATAACTACAAGGGTGTTGTGGTGTCAAAAGTGTGAGCCATGCTCCCTCGTCGTTTGCTAATGTTACAGAAGCTAACAGCTACTTCACAATTTTCAAAAACCCGCATGGTGATCGTCAAACCAGGATGTATTCAGTTCCACCAGGATTTTATCGAACTAGTGCAGAATTATTACTGGCAATGCGAAAAGCTATCTCTGACAAAGAGCGGGAAAACCTGAGAGATGTGGATATTGATAATTGGGAGACTCCAGACTATATCGCTGATGAAAATACACATACCTGTGCTTTGGTATATACTGCTAAATCTAAGTATGGTTTTCCGGCCAAAGACAGTGGAGTGATAAGATTTTTTAGGAAGTTCATGGAGCGAACATCTATTATAGATTTTCCCAGAAAACTTGCTGGTAAAATGGAACCTTTCGACATGCGTTGTCAACTTGGTTATATCTATTCAAATATTGTCCCTGAAATACATACAATTAGTAATAACTCTTGACAAGGGTTGTAAGGGTTCTGCCCCCCTGTTCTTTTAACCAGCACAAGTGCGGTTACAATATTATGATTTTGTAACCCATGTATTTCAAGTGAGTTTCCGTTTTTGGCTGAAATGCTACTTCAGTATCTCAGATAATATGGGACAACTTTTTGAATTTCATGAAGACGATGAAACGAACTTTCCAACTATCATTGTATTACATTTTCGAAAAATATCTAACTGAGATTCAAAAATAATTTAAAATAACCTGTGTTGTGATATTTTGTTAATTATTCGAATGCACCACTCCTCCTTTCAAAAATCCTACTTATTGTCGTAGTTGTATGTCTTGTAGTTGTCTGTGTCTGTCTGTCTGTCTGTCTGTTCTGTCTGTGTTCTGTCTGTCTGCTGTCTGTCTGTCGGTCTGTCTGTCTGTCTGTCTGTCTGTCTGTCTGTCTGTCTGTCTGTCTGTCTGTATGTCTGTTCTCTGTCTGTCCGGACAATGTTGAGTAGAGAGACCAGCCCCGTCCTGGATTTAAAGACTCCATCGTGGAGCAAAGTAACCACACCAACACACAGTCCTAAAACATCTGTCTCCAACCCCAAACGACCAGTAGCAGTAAGGAACAATCTGTTCAACTTTCCAGAACCTACAGAAGCTCAGGTCACGATGGTTGATTAGCATCCGGACTAGGGGTAACTTCAACTCCTTCGGTGACACAGACGATGAAGAGGAGGAGGAGAGACGTCCATCCCAGCTCCCCCTCCAGTCGCTGACAAACCACCTCCATCTCCTGATCTCCTAAGGAGGACACCATCGACTCATCTCCGTCAATTAGGCGGGGTACCCACTCGCGGAATGCTTCAGGAATATCTACACAAGCAGGAATCCTTCCACTGGTTAGATAAACAAACGCCAACCCCCCCTGGGTTGAGTTGGAACAAGAACATCTTCCTAGAGCACAGAGTCCAGTGATCAGGTTGCCTCGCTTATCGGGTAATTTAGGTCCCTACTACTCGATATATACTACTAACGAGGGCAGGGTACAGACCCTGAGAAACAGATAAATAACGTGGATCCGGTATTAAAAACACAATACAAAGCACTATACTAGCTAGAGAAAAACACAATTAGACTAACTTAATACACAATGGGAGGGAGATAGACAAGGGCTAGTTAAAATGCGAGTAAACAAAAACGGGTTGAGAAAAGCTAGCCCTAGTCTAGGGGAGAACCAGGGAGGACTATAGGAATGACGAGCAGTGGTATGAACTTATAGTTAGTCCTTCACCAATTCAGTACCCCCGGCCTGAAACTGAGTTATAAAGTCCTCTAGACAGAAGATCTTACGGTACATAACCTCACCACTGATCACGCGATCCTTTTGTAGTTGGATCACAAGACCAGCGGATGAGGAGCGATAATGGATGTACCTAATGTTCGCAGACCCAATGTGATCATTGATTGCCTTTTTGAGGCTCCGGAAGTGGTAGTTTAGTGATTGAGAAATGGTCACCTCACGACGCCGCTTATTCGCCCTATCATAGTTTTGATAGTCACTAGAAATCTTATCCTTCAGATTAAAATCATAGAAACGCACAGTAACTGTGGGTGGTTTGGAGAGAGAGAGAGAGAGAGAGAGAGAGAGAGAGAGAGAGAGAGAGAGAGAGAGAGAGAGAGAGAGAGAGAGAGAGAGAGAGAGAGAGAGAGAGAGAGAGAGAGAGAGAGAGAGAGAGTGGGGGAGATTGAGAGGAGAGAGATTGAGAGCGATCAAAAGACACTTGAAGCATGCCACTGAGAAGTAGTATAATACCACCCCCCCCCCCCCGTCATCTATATAATATAAAGGAACCCCCGATATACCGTGCAAAATGACTCCCCCCCCCCCCCCCATGGATCCTGGTATATCGGGGTCGGAATGTGATGAAGTATGTATCTCCACAAAACCTCCAGCATTCAAATTTGTCCTTAACCGTTTTATTTTCATCCAGACGTTTCTACGAGATCATTTGGATCGGCCTTCCAGTCTCTTCGATAATATGTCTCCATTCCGTGAGATTGAAAATACAAGGTATAAAATGCTTTATATGGCAGTAGGAATTAATTAAAAAATAAATACATGCATATTAAGAACAAATTAGCTCAGTTTAGTTCATTGTCACAGTTAGTTATTCATACTTTAGTGATAGTTCATTCTTAAAATGTCCATAACTTATTTATTATTACCACCCCTTTCTATTTAGGTACTGGAGTTATCCTTGTATGGGTCACTTTCTTGAGCCTCTACAGTGTAGAGTCTACACCTCCCCCTCCCCCATCCCTTCCCACTCTGTTCATGTTCACAGTCCGAGATATGAGGCTGCTCCACCCTCGGGATAGCCGCCAGTCCGCCAGGTATTTTCTACCCCCTCTCTTTAGTACTTCAATTTCCGTGACGAGGCTTTTGCAGTATTTTACTAGCCTTCTATCAGGTTTTCAGGGCCCCTTAGCTGCAGCAGACGCTGTGTGGGTCCCTAGTGTGTACGGATTTTATGTGTGTATTGAATTCCTTACCTTTGTATCATGTATGTACACCTAAACAGGGTCTGTCACCAGTGTCGCATCGTTTTGAAATTCTCCGCACAAACGACTAGCACAAAATGACAACATGCAAAGAATTGCTTGCTGCTCAGTTTGTTTTTATGTTAGCGACTTGAAACAAAGTACATCGTTTAGAGAATTAAATTGTCTATGTCTAGGTGAAAACTAGACGAAAAATGAGCAAGTACAGGAGTAACTAGAGAAATCTAAAAAGTGACCTCAAAAAACCGTCTTTTCGACCAAATATTTTGAAATCGCCATAGCTCTGGAAGTAGGGCTGATCTCAAAAATCGGTGAAGAGTAGGTCGAACAGTTTTGTCTGAATTTTCACGTAGTACCGGTTTTAACCTGATAGGACCAACCACCAATGAGCCTACCTCAAAAAACTTTGAAACAACCTGATTTTTTCAAAATTTCGCTCTTCCCGAGAATTTTGGAAAAGTGTCGCATCATTTTCGCGATTTTGATACGACACTTTCCCCCTGCATATAAATGCCTATATCTCTCTTCCTCTCTAGTTTCTACGCCACGATCTCACTTTTCTAGTGTATCTAGGAGGTTACACTCACTGGGGAGGGGGGCTGCAGTTTTTGGTTGTGCTGCTGTAGAATATCTGGCCAGGAATTGGCTAAATATGCAACTAATTGATATCAAATCAAAAATCACTCTACCCGACTAATTTCGATACGCTGAATCACGTGAGCAACTTTTTAAAGCCCACAGAGGCCGATAAAGTGCTCTAATTGGGCATAATTGGGTCTAATTGACCGAAATTACAACTTTTCTCCTGGAAACGCTATCATGACAAATTTAGGCACTTACCCCACTGATTTTGATACCCTGATTCACATGAGCATCTTTTATCAATGATGGATAAAATGCACGAATTGGACATAATTGGGTCTAATTGGCTAGCATAATTATAAATTTTCCTTGTAAACACATTTACTTCCTTTGAAGACACTTCCCCATTGATTTTGATACCCTGATTCATTATATCAGCAGGGCATCTACATCTTAGTGGTGGGTGCTCTAATTGGGTCTAATTGATTGAAATTACAATTCTTTCCAAAAAAAATTACAAATAAATCCGTATGAGGGCACCTTCCCCAATAATTTGGATACGCTGATTCGAATGAATAACTATTAACTATTATAAGCTCTAAGCAGCGGAGCCAATTCCCTAATTGAGTATAACTGGGTCTAATTGATCAAAATAATTACAATTATTTCCTGTTATGTATACATAGGGTGCACTTTACATAATGCTTCTCTCTCAAATCAGTGTAGTTAGTATCTCCAAAATCCAGGTGAACTTTTACAGGGAAAAGTTGTAATTATATTGCTCAATTAGACACAATCATGCTCATTTAGAGCATTTTTTCCACAATTTCGAGCTTAGAAAAGATACTCATGTGATTCAGGGTATCGAAATTAGTGGGTTAAGTGCCTAAATTTGTCATGATAGCGTTTCCAGGCGAAAAGTTGTAATTTCGGTCAATTAGACCCAATTATGCCCAATTAGAGCACTTTATCGGCCTCTGAGGGCTTTAAAAAGTTGCTCACGTGATTCAGCGTATCGAAATTAGTCGGGTAGAGTGATTTTTGATTTGATATCAATTAGTTGCATATTTAGCCAATTCCTGGCCAGATATTTTACAGCAGCACAACCTTGGGCACGTCGCGCCCCCCATGTTCGCGCGCCCGTAGGGCGATCCCCTCACATAGGGGGCACAGTCACGACTAGGGCACTCGTAGAATGCTTCGTTCTGCTAAACGGCGCTAGTTAGCGTTTTAATTTTTGGATTTTCTGATCGGTCATGTTCTAAATGAATGCAACGAACAGGTCTCGATTTGAAACTCTCAAAAACCGTGGCGTAATCGCCGATTTGCTCAAATCGGTTTTTTGGCAATTACGGGAGAACGGAATATCCATAAAATCCCAAACTCTGGGATATGTTAGAGGAGACAATTTGACACCTTCGTGTCGAAGGATTTTTCTCTTATTCTTCTGGTCTTCAACTGACGGCCATTTGAATTAATTTGACCTCTCTTCCCCCGACCCTTAGTCCCACTAAACGACAGCTTTATAAGTAACCATCTTTTTTTCCCAGGTAGAGAATCCCTTGAACTGGTGCAACGTATAGGTGGATAAGCCAGAAACGATTTCTGGACAGAGGAATCGACTCTCAAAGTTGGATGATTTCAAACAGTGATTGGACTTTTTGGGACACTTTGACTTTAAAAAGAGTGATACATTTATCATTTTCCGACATAATTTTACCTAATTTGACCAACTAAAGTGTTTAATTAATCGTTAATTGCTTAATTAAGAAAATCGGACGCGCAAATATACAAACGCGCTTGTTTTGGACAGAAATTGCGCGCGCTGAAGAATCTTCAAAGTGAATCGTGACGGCGCGAACTGAAAAAGTTGCGCGGTTTTTTTTTTCGAAACTCGAAAAGTCAAGAATAATTTGCGCACTATGCCACGGATCAGGACCCATCCTCTTAACCCATTCTAAGGGCCTGCAGCAAAGAGAAAACTTTTCCGGGACTATTGAAAATCTAAGCGATGAATTATTCTGAGGCTCGAGCGACCTATACACAGCGTATGGCGACATTTAAAGGATTCTTACCTGAAACGTCTACAGAAAGTTCAGAACGTCAGACGTCTACAGAAAGTTCAGAACAGTGCGACACGATACATATATGGGAAAAGAGGAAAACGGGGTGTAACAAAACTTCGCATGAAATCACACTTCTTGCCTGTGAAACAGCGAATAGAGTACAAAATTTGCTTGATGGTATACAAGATTCTTCATCTTCATGATCAATCACCTCCATACATGTCTGAGATGTTAGTGAAGTGGCCCCAGAAAGTGAAATCACTCCGAGTGGATAATGACGTCACCGCTCTGAAAGAGGTGCGGAGGAGTGAGTACCACTACGAAAACACTAGAGGCGCTTTCAGTATTGCTGCACCTAAATTATGGAATCAGCTACCACGATCAATCCGGGACTCAGAATCCCTTACTACTTTTAAAACATCCCTGAAGACGCACTTGTTCTTTAGAGCATACAACCAATGACCGGCAAAATAATCCTCACTTCCCTACATCCACATGGATTCCTGAGTAACTACTGTCTCTAACTCCTATTCCTGATTCCTGGGCTCCCTTTTTCTCGTGTATTCCTTCACATCGATACCTGCATCCTTTCTCTCCTACATTATTCCATGTTGATCCCTGGGTCCTTTACTCCTACCTTGCTCCACATCGCTCCCTGGGTCCTTTCCCAACCTTACTTCATATCGATCCCTGGGTCCTTTACTCCTACTTCCACTCCACATCGATCCCTGGGTCCTCTACTCCTACCTCCTCCACATCGATCCCTGGGTCCTTTACTCCTACCTCCTCCACATCGATCCCTGGGTCCTCTACTCCTACCTCCTCCACATTGATCCCTGGGTCCTTTACTCCTACCTTACTTCACATCGATCCCTGGGTTCTTTACTCCTACTTCCACTCCACATCTATCCCTGGGTCCTTTACTCCTACCTCCTCCACATTGATCCCTGGGTCCTTTACTCCTACCTCCTCCACATTGATCCCTGGGTCCTTTACTCCAACCTCCTCCACATCGATTCCTGGGTCCTTTCCCTACCTTGCTCCACATCGATCCCTGGGTCCTTTCCAACCTCCTTCACATCGATCCCTGGGTCCTTTACTCCTACCTCCTCCACATCAATTCCTGGGTCCTTTCCCTACCTTGCTCCACATCGATCCCTGGGTCCTTTCCCAACCTCCTTCACATCAATCCCTGGGTCCTCTACTCCTACCTCCTCCACATCGATCCCTGGGTCCTTTACTCCTACCTCCTCCACACCGATCCCTGGGTCCTTTTCCTTGCGCTGCTCCATATCGAGCACATCCTCATTCCTCATTCTAAAAACTATTTACAACATCCCTTCTACACGCTACTCATCACCTCTTATCACGACAGTTGATTGATTCGGTTTTTTGTACATACATATACACACTGTGAAGAGTGTTTGAATTAGACGAGATAACCCAGCTAGAGGTAGCTACGGGCGGAAACGTCCGCATGTTGGACATATATATTTTTTAATTTGTGAACCAATATGTTTAGTGTATTAGCGGGGTGTCAATAATTACATTTATTTAATTTATTGACATTATAAATATAATTTTAATCTTGTAATCTTGTAATCTTGTAATCCATTTCAACTGAGATAAAAATTTGGGGCTCAGGAAGATCATGTTTAGTTCTTATTCCTAAATGAGCTTTTTATTTTTAAACATTGTAAACCTCTCTAGTGTGTTTCATGGCGAAACGAGGAAATCTGACGAGTGACGAAATGGATAAATCTGAATGAACGGTACAAAAACCCAGGATTTGATGCCCTCCAAACATCAATTTTATCACTTTTCTAATTGGATACTGCGTTCTGGATACTGTGTTTAGTATCCCATGCTTGGCACTCTCTCAGATACTCAGCAGGTAAGATATGCTATCACCACGAGAAGTGGGGGACACAAAGTCATAACCCAATTTGATCCAAGCGACAGTGCGCTCAGATGGGGTCGGCGGCGCAAGGCAGCACCCTTGACCCGTGATAACAATCTCCCCTATTTCAGAGAACCACAGCAGTGAGTAGCTGCAAGATACTTCCCAGTTATTATTCAACGTATCTTCCACAATGTCCACAGACCAGAACTTACAAGAAAGGAGAAGAAATTGAACAGCTACCATTACCCCCTGATCTCATCACCATCCCCTCACTCTGGTAGGTGATAGTTTTGTTTCTTAGTTAAAGTCCACCTGGAATTTGTACATAAACTAAAGATATATTAAACACTGCCATTACAACTATTTTAGAACCCCTTCTACTCATCCCCTTGCCCTATCACCAGGTAAACAAACATGAGTTTAGAAATCTGGTGTTGAGGTGACATGACAGCTGTGAGATGACAAGAGGGAATGGTGGGTGTGCCAGTCTCATCTCTGTAAAACGGTAGGCACCACTGAAGTTATACCAAATTATATGTAATGCACAGTATTTTTACACAGTACAGTTATACACAGTATAACAGTACACACATACGTCATACATGTATTACCAACACTGCGGGTTCGTCACCAAGGGAATCTCAAAACACAGTGGTTCACCAAGTTTACAACTGTTTCGGGAGATAGTTTTGGTGTGTATTTTGGGTGGGGTGATGTTCAAGAGGTCAGCCGAAATTTACACTGTAGTAGAGTCGATTAGCACACATGACTAGACTCTCGCAATTTTTACTGCCTCATCGTTATTGCCTGGCTCTATCCTCTTTCCGTGCGCCCCGCCCTCTTTTACAAATGTAAAGGAGAGTTATAACATCGTTATGGATCTTACGCAGCATGTTGAGAATTTATATATATATTTGCCATTTGCCAACCTACTCTTGACGTTATATCTGTAACCCACACACTCAATTCCAGGTGTTCAACGGTTGTCCTTCTCAAAAATAGTCCATCAGAGGATAACTACTATCTCAGACCCTGCTAGTTATTGATGGGAAAAGTGGTTATGTTGCATGTCACGCTCCTCTGCTCGCCGTCAAGTGGTTATGACATCGACATTATTTAAGGTGAGAGCAACCAGTAGTTTATACTTTGTAGTTCTCTATACTAGTAGTTGACAATTCAAAATATTTTAATTCTATATGTTTTCTCTCGCCCTACCTGCTACCATTCTATGAATCCTCTCTCTTTCACCCTCAGTAGCTGTCAGTCTCTCCCTCACTATCTCTCTAGCTCTATCTACCTCTCTCTCCGCCTCTCTCAATCCCCCCTCTCTTTCTTGCCCGCGTAGCGAACATGAGGGGCGCGACGTGCCCAACTCTCTTTCGTTGTAGTACTGGATTTAAGATATCTCACATGTGATCCCATCCTTCTAGTTGTGGGTGGTTGTCTTGCGGGTGGTTGTGTTGCGGGACCCGATCACTAGAATTTGCTGTTAGGTTTATCAATTGTTTAGCAGACATAGCCCCTGGCAACCGTGTATCTTCCCTGGGTGGTATTAATTCCACAACCTTCTTTTTCCATTTTTGGTGACCCCCTGAAATTTATAAAACTTTCCTAGTAACTCCGTAGGGCTATTCCCAAGATAGCAGAAATGAAATCTAACCTATTCTCTCTACAGGTAACTTTACGATAAGAGAGTCGAAGGATATTTTAAACTGCACTAGGGAATCAATAATGAGTTGTCGAACCTAATGGTGAGTTTACAACCCTCTAACACTGTCCCCCTTTACCAACCCTCTAACACTGTTCCCTCTTTACCAACCCTCTAACACTGTTCCCACTTTACCAACCCTCTAACACCCCTTCCCTCTCAGGAAGGAGATCTTGAAGAGGAACAGTCAGGCCCAGCTGCAGTCAAGAGATCCCCACTGGAAGCTATGACCCAGACTGATAAGGAGCTAGATCACATCTCGACCTGAAACTGATGATTTGGAGGATTACTGTGATAAGGTTTGTGTTCAGCTCTAACCCCATTTAGGTTGCTTTTCTCAATCCCCTAACTGCTAATTTACACTCCCGTGTATGGTAAGCTGGGGTAAAAGTGGCCCATTTTTAATTTATACAGCAGGAAAAAAATGTATAGGCTACCCAATGAAACGTTTTCCTTTCAGCCGGGCTAAATTAAAAAAAAGCTCTATTTAATAGGTTAATTAATCAATTCAAATAATTTGGTGAGGCTTTTTTTTTGGAAAATTTGCACTTGGGCAAAGTGGCCCAAGCAATAGCATTGCTCAATTTTATCACGTGACTGATGTTGTTAAAACACCGATAGTTGGGGCAAAGTGGCCCATGTTGTCTCCAGCAGCTTGCCCCAGTGCATTCCAATGTCACGTGGTATTTCATACTCCATTTTATTGGTTCTAGAGGTGGACCACTTTGCCCATGGGTTGACCGCTTTGCCCCAGTGAGTGGACCATATTTGCCCCAATTTGACTAATTTGACAATTTAATCAACTTAATATGTAGTGAGTTTTTTGAAAGAAATTTTATGTCTAGTTTTAGAAGAATAAAAAACCTAGCTGGCAGTTTTTGTTCATGTTGTGGAAAAGGCGGACGGGGTGATACATTGGAGTGTGGGGGACACGTCCGGGGCGTGGGAGGTCATACGAAGTCAGAACACGGTGGTTGGTGGTAGTGTTGAAAAGTTTCAGACTTTTCAACACTACTTTAAACAAATTAGTTTGAGCTGAAGAAGGGGCACAACCCCGAAACGTTCCAACCAACCACCGTGTTTTGACTTCCCACGCCCCGGACGTGTCCCCCACACTCCAATGGCAGTTTTTGCAAATTTAAAATCGGCCAACTCAAACAAAAATCACAGCAGTTTTAAATAAAAAATCCGGAACAGAACGAGCAGGCCAATTTGCCCCATACATGGGCCACTTTACCCGATGGGCCAACTTGCCCCAGCTTACCTTACTCGTATAATAGCCCATGTTATATCTAATCACTCAACTCCTGCTACCCAAACCGCAGTTTCCATATTTTATCGGTTATCCCACCCCAACACCCCTAACTCACCCCCTAATCAACCAGGCCCTAACACCCCATCTCCTCCTCTCCAGGACCACTCAGAGCCGGAATCCGAGTTGAATGTAACAAACTGCACCACATGTTATTATGACGGCAACTGTGGCCTGTGGATGCTGTTGTGATGTGTGCTGTGATGTCAGGACATTGAAGAAAAAAATTCCTTACTCCCCTAACACTGCATACATCATCTACTGACTGCAGTATTGATCCAGCTCCATTTTAGCTGTTTACATGGAATGGGAATAGAATTATAAATACAGTGAATGGACTCATTATAAACAATACCAAATATTGGAAGGATCCCGTGGTAGAAATATGACAGTGGACACTGGACACTCTTTGTTGGACGTGCACATTTTTTGGATCGAATAATTTTTGAGCGTCCCATGAGGTGTTTTAGGATGTTCTCAATTCTTACTCGGTGATATTAAAAACACAAATCTTAGGTATCCATTGCTATATATTACAGAGTGGATGGAAATTGGAAAATTAGTTTTGAATACATAGAATTCATAAATATATTCCCCCCCCCCCCAAAAAAGTGTCATTTTTGCTAATATACAGTCGGTTCCCGATTTACCGCGATGCTCGGGGGAAAGATATTGCCTGATAATTCGGGGTGCCCGGGTCAAATAATGTTAATTTCTTATCCCGGCTCGGGTATATATCAACGACCGGTAAATTGGGGTCCGACTGTAACTTAATAAATAGTTCTTTGTCCATCACAATCTTTTAACACTTATTTCCAGGTACTGATCATTGAGTTTCGAACAATGCCGTGTAAACTGTCCTCTATCAAGAATTATGAAGCTCCCATCATCCGGTGTAGGACTTTTTCATGACAGAGGTATGGTATAATGTTAATTAACAATCAGGTCATTATCAGGTCATCACAACACTTTAGGTTGTGGCAAACATATATTTGCCACAACCTAAAGTGTTTCAATTTGTATCCAGCTCCCTCTACACCCGGTCGAGCACTTTCGTGGCCGTCGCCGCCCCGTATTGTATATTTTCCAGTATAAATCCTAAATCGCATTCTCTCTTCACTCTAATTTAAAATTATATCTCTCTCACCTAGTTTGAATCGGTCCTGACCAAGATGTTAACGTTGGTACATATTTGTCCTTTTCCTTCTCAAGTTTCGAATAATGCCATGTGAACTGTCCTTTCATCCCGTTCCCGAAAATGAGGTAACAAGATTTAAGTATTTATTTTATGAGTTTTGAATAATGTTTAAGGGGTCATCAATTCAGCCCTAAATTACAAATTGGCTTAATTCAGTTTTCAGATGGTGCTACAGTCGGACCCCGATTTAGGGACACCCTCGGGGGAAAGGCTCTTGTCCACTAAATCGGGGTGTCCACTAAATCGGGGTCAAATAAGGTTAATTTCCTATATCGGGGGAAATAAATCCTGTCCCTAAATCGGGGTGCCACTAAATCGGGGGCCCCTAAATCGGGGTCCGACTGTAAAATGAACATGGTGGCCACTTATGTCACACTTATACCCTAAGATTTAGTCGGGGCGCGCGCGGTTGTTTTTAAAATAAAAGTTGAAACGTGTCAGCAGTTCGTGGCGTGGTGTGTGTGTGCGCGTCTTAGCAACCCCTGAACTTACTGTGACAGCGGGCCTAGCCCCTACGGGGCTTGCCCGCTTCGCGGGCAAAGCACAACCAAAAACTGCAGCCCCCCCCCCCCTCTTCCCAGTGAGTGTAACCTCCTAGATACACTAGAAAAGTGAGATCGTGGCGTAGAAACTAGAGAGGAAGAGAGATACAGGCATTTATATGCAGCGGGAAAGTGTCGTATTAAAATCGCGAAAATGATGCGACACTTTTCCAAAATTCTCGGGAAGAGCGAAATTTTGAAAAAATCAGGTTGTTTCAAAGTTTTTTGAGGTAGGCTCATTGGTGGTTGGTCCTATCAGGTTAAAACCGGTACTACGTGAAAATTCAGACAAAATTGTTCGACCGACTTTTCACCGATTTTTGAGATCAGCCCTACTTCCAGAGCTATGGCGATTTCAAAATATTTGGTCGAAAAGACGGTTTTTTGAGGTCACTTTTTAGATTTCTCTAGTTTCACCTGTACTTGCTCATTTTTCGTCTAGTTTTCACTTGGGCACGTCGCGCCCTCTTTTTTCGCGAACCCCTCACACACCCTGCGGAGGGGCTGCTTCGCAGCCAAATCATATTCATACCTTGCAATTGCATGCAGGCTCTTTTGGGGCAAACTTAAAGTTTAAGTTAAACAAAACAATTTAATTTTAAAACCATATCATTATCAAAACCAAATCAAAACTATATCAAAAAACCATATCAAAACTGAAATACATAATTATGAAGTACAACAAGAATCATTGCATTATGTATTCATAATGCTGTGTTTCCCTGCCCTCCCGTTTCACGTGTCACTGTCAACAGGATCAAGGCTTGGTCATAATGTAATGTGAGATGCATACGATATAGCTGTCAGTATACTTCTCACATAGCTTAGTTTACTCACATGACACTTGCTAACCAGCTTTTGACATTCCAACTTAACTACTTATCTAACCTCTCACACTCGACTCGCAAGATGACAATGTGTATGTAACACGCGAAACACGCGGCAGCGCTATTCATGTTTTGTTGAGTGGCGCGCGCATACACGTCCATCAAACTGTGCCATTGTAAGTTTTGATAAAGGAGCAACTTGTTGTTGTGTGCGCGGCTCAGTTGCTACGCTGAGTACACCGGGTGGTACCGGGTTGCCCCTCGCAACGAAAGTGTGACCAAAATGGTCCCTCTACCGATTAGTTAGTATACCAAAATGTCGTTTTCGAATTCTAACCCTGCTATGCCTTTTTACAAAGTAAAAAGGCATCCGGGTGGATGCCTTCGGCATCCACCCGGGCAGGGAAAAAATGTATAATAATTAAATTTAAAACACCGAATCGGAATAAGAAATTTAAAACAAAATAGAGTCTCTGTAAGTTAACAACTAGATGTCCCATTTTAAAAACTCCCGCTTCCGATTCCTCGGCATGATGCAACAGTTGAATGATTAATAGTCCTACAATTGGTTTGCCTAGCTCGACCCTCTCTTACAAATGTAAAGGAAGGGTTAGACCCAGGTTAGAACATAACAACAATTGGTGTCACTCTCAGAAGGTTGAACTGTCACTGTCACTGTCACTGTCAATTACTTCTCATTGGGCGTCATACGGTGTCAGCGAAACACCACTCCTGTCATCACACAGCTACATAATGGAGTGGGAGATGTTTCCCCGGCCCTCTCTCCCCCGTCCCCGCGCTCCGGGGTTTGAACAAAACAAGTTCAACAGTTCAACAGAATTCTCTCTGACCTGGATAAAATTATGGATAGTTGTTACACTTGGGAGGTGTGTTTTAGCATGAAAGTTATGGTAACTGACTATTGTTGGACACAAAGTAAGAACTCATTCACATTTACCTGTTTATCTTGCTGTCTCTCTCTCCACCTAGGTTGTTGTACTCAACAGTTCAATACAGTAGGGACGCAATGGTCATCAGTCATGGTCATCAGTCAGACTTATCGAGAGGGAATAGCCTGAAGAATAAATCGTGTTATCAAATTGGAATTGGTGAAACAAGCTTGTGTAATTGTAAAGTGAGAATACAAAACTGTAAGGTGAAAACAAATGGAATGTACATTGTGTGACCGTGAGATAAAGATCATGCTAAGTACAACATAAACATATTGTTCAATGTTCATTTAATAAGTGGCATTAAATAATATAATAGTAGTAGTTAGGGGGAAATAAAGTTGCTATTATTGTTATTTGCAGATATATGCAGTCGAATAATAACTGGTGAATGGAACTAAAACTATACTGTTTGGTATAGGACTCATTATTACGTTTGTTGCAATCACTATATAATATTGTTGAATACTCAACAAATTTAATATGTTTCTGCTGTCCCTGTAGAATATGGGCAGGATATAAGTGTGAGTATTATTATTATTATTATTATTTATGTGACATAGGCACGAATACTATTATAGAATCTATAGAATCTATAAGTATACTTGGACGTCATGGCCAAGTTTAACAACTCATTTCAAGTAAAGTTCGAGATGCAGTTAAAGATATCATTAAAATATTGTGATGGTGAATTACAAAAACTAAATTCTAAATGGTTCAAATACAAAATATGTAGTTAGACTTGAAACAAAACTATAAATAAAGATTTAAATTGTGGTGGATTCATAATACCTGGTGAACAAGGCTCTGTTGATATAGGCTGAAGAGAGGAGTGTCACTACAATTAGTGAATAAGGACATCGTTTTTAGTTGAAAAGAGATGGAAATCTCTGTCGCTCTCTATCGATACACTGCTGCTTGATAAGATTCACACGATATTAACCTGCTAGACTGCTTTTAGAAAACCCCCTCCCCCAGTCATTCTGTCTTCCGTACTACTCAATACCCAACCCTGCACCCCACCCCTCCCCCTAGACAGAAGCAGCCTACGGAGTATTGAACAAAGTCGATAACTCGTACTCAGACCTGTTTCGAAGCGACTGGAGCGAAAGTTTAAAAGCGGCAAGCATAATAGACGTGACTCAGACTTTGGTAACTTTTACCGTTCATACTGCACATTCAGAAACATGTTGTTCCCTATTTCGGCGTTGATGACCGTCAGAACCTACCGGTTATTAACCGGTAACGTGGCGCCATAGGAGCCGGGTTTCAGGTGGTCGAGACTAACGGCCTCCCTTGCACCTCCGGAGATCTCCCGCGGACGTCCCCCATAGATCTCCCAGAAAATTAAAATTTCTTACTTTTTGTTTAAATTGGACAAATATCGGTTGTTACCGACTAATTTGGACCCGCTGAACACGATGCTGCCCACAGAAAAGCTCTCAAAAGTCAAGGGGAGACAAGCTAAACAAAAGAGGGCGCGCGCGTTTCGCGCTGCTCTCTCTAAGTTTGGGGCAGATATTTGCTAGTTGTTTTGGCGCTAACTGCATGGTGCAATATGAGTGGAACTGACGCTCCACCAACAGACATAGTAACTTCCGGCTAGCAACTCAAATACCAAATAGTGAATACTACAACTATAGACACGATATACTCGAACCAATCATGTAGAAATATTGCAAACATTTCGTAGTGACCGAATGAAATCTGTCACATCTCTACCAAAATTTAACAAAAAAGATCAATTTTGGGTCCGGGATTTCAATAAAACCTGGTCGTAACACTACTTCACACAAAACTTATCTCACGTCGTTAATATAAATATCAAATTAGGGCAGGTGAGAAAGAGCTCGGCCAGCGATCAGTGGGTCATTTATTACATATAACAGGGGTCATTATGGACTGCGCCACGAAAAGAAAGCCGCTTCTAGACTCTAGAATCTAGAGGAGGGACTAATATTGCAACACATTGGAATAACTGCATTCTGTATTGATTAATCGTTGATTAATCAATTATTAACTGAAAAGATGGGTGTTGGCATTCGATGTTCTTGATTAGTTTTACTAGCAAAACTGGGGCGATCGTACCGATCGCAAATCGAGGGGTCTGTTTTTCTCTCTGCCTGTTTGCTATATGCTATGTGATGTGATCCCTCTCTTTTTCTCTCTTTCTCTCCCTTTTATACATGTGATGTGACCCCTCAAGTCGCAAGCAGTTCTCAACACGTGTGATACGTGATACCTACGAATCACGTCGTCACACTGACGGATCATGTCGTCACGCTGACGAATCACGTCGTCACATTGACGGATCACGTCGTCACATTGACGATAGGGTGTCACATTTCCGTGCAAATTTGCATTAGATATAGTTAGATATTTAGTATTAGGCGTTATTACAGTAACTCACTCTTTCAGGCACCCTCTATATCTAGAAACAGGATGCAAGGTCTACAAGGCACAATCTACTGCATCCCTATTATGTGAGTGTCCGTTATTAAAATCCAGGAACCTCCCCTAGCCCTGGCCAGCTGACCCCGCCCCACCTCTCAAACCCTTCCCTCCTCCCCAACCCTCTTGTCTTATGTCTAGTCAGTCATCCATAAACCCTTTCCCCGCAAACACAAATTATAAAACACACATCTAAAATGTTTAAATATGAAAATATAGAGGGAGATTAACACATTGGGTTTAAATATATTATATTGTCTACCTGGGGTCTGGAGTCAAAACATCATTGGCACTGGGGGTACAGCTGACAAAGTAGCAACACACACATGATACACACCTTTTAAACATTGACTAGTGGACGTTCCCAGCAAACAGTTATACATAATATTATATAGCACTATAATAGTGGTATACCACAGTAGTCAAGTAACTGGGAAATGAAAATAAGCAAACAAAATATCATGTTCTGTGTGGGCCACACTGTGTCCCAAACTAAAAGATAAAATGGAGCGTTTTAGGAAATTCAGCAAAACATAAAGTATCTATAATTGGCAACCTGTAGGCTGTAGGCCGTAGGGCCTATAATTATAGGCGCCATTTTAAACAGGGTTTATTATAATGGTGTGTTAAAAATGTCCAGAGGAATATATAACGCCAGAGTTCCTCTCAGGGAAAAATCCCGCCATGGATAGGGGGAATAAAACATCATTTGCTAGGCAGACCTGCCAGAACTTACACACTCAATTGCCTCTCTCGGATAACTAGTTGAGTAATTACACACTCCCTCACCCTCTCCCACACACACTATCTATCTAGTATCTACGGCGCTTATCTCCGGGTCCCTCTCTCTCCATTCGTTGGGGTGTTCGCCTCATGTCCCCGCCGCCACCTGGGCCGCCCATTGGACGGGGGCTACCAAACTGAAATAACGGGTACACTGATTGGAACTGTTCTATAACTGGAAAGATCGGTTAGAAACATAAATAATAATTACAATTCTGCTCAATTCAAAATGTGTTCTAGTTTTACAACTGAAACTTACAAATACTCCATAGTTTAGGGTACTGAGTACATTGGCCATGGCCCTATCATGTATACTGTTTCTACTTAACTAAGGGGGTACAAGGTCGGAATTTGCAAAATTAAAATAAAACCTTCCAGCGAGTTCAAACTAAATTTTTGTTTGGCACATTAGAAAATCGCAAAGTAATGTAACAAGTATGGGAGTTAAAACATTGTACGTGGTCAGAGTATATTATTTTGCTATTCACATTCCTCTTGTCTCTCCCTCCTATCGCTTCTAATATTATTATAGATGCTATAAGCAATAACTATGATTATCCCTCCCTCCGATCCTGGCTCCTATCGCTGCATATAATATTATAGATGCTGATAATATTGCTATAACTATGATTGCCCCCGATTGTCCAAGAAAATGGGAGAGCTAAACAATGTGTTATATAGAGACAGGATTATATTTGCGGTAATACTGCTCTATAAACCAAGCGTTAGTTGTGATTCTCTTTTGCGATTCTTGAACATAGCGAATACCGGAATCCGAATACTGATTTTAGATTTAGATACACATCTCATTACAAAATGTTACTTTACTTGTTCCTGCTGATACACGCATCGGATACTTTGCAAGGTATGTTATAACACTACAAACATAGCATAATATTCGGTCATAAATGTTAAAACATAGTCAGGCTAAAAGAAGAGTCGATTAATTTAAGTCCACTAAAAGCACAATATATCAACCCCAACCAACTTGAGCCAACACAGTGTCGACTGTCGCCCCACAACTTTATAGCTTATATTGTAATCAGTAATCACCAACAACTTTATCATTATATCAGGACCTAAATTGAACTTGACTAGGAACCAGATAGTTCCTGAATCTGCTACTGTTTCAAATCTCTCAACTGGATCACTTGATAAACTATTAGACGAGGACCTCTCAACTTATGCTACATCGACCACTGAGAGTGAAACTGGCAAATCTTGGATTTCACTGGATTTAGGGGGGACATTGAACATTGAACGTATTGCTATCTACTTTATGTTCAGTGATGATTGGTTTACTGATGCATACAACGATTGGTGTAAAAACCATTGGAGTCAATGTGTCGAGAAGGTAGGAAACTATACTGTGGAAATACAACAAGATGGAAGTACTATAAAGTACTGTGGTGATGTTGAACCGAGTGTTGATAAAGATACCCAGGAAGATAATATATTTGTGTTCGACTGTTCAGGAGCTGGTGATAGCTTATTTCTCTCGAAGAGCACTGACAGAGTTGGATTCGCCGAGATTGTTGTTACTATTTCAGGTAATAATTAATATACAGGTATTATTTTATTCTGTCTTCCGTCCAATAACAATACATGTGTTTGTTACTGTAATGTTGTGTAATGTTGTATGCTAGTAAAAACGAATATTCAAGGAAATTGCTAAATTTATTCTGAGGTAAAGCCGAATAGTAATTAACTGAGATATTCGAATTTATTAAAGGCAAATAATACAGTATGTGAATCAACTTAGATATGACAACTATAAAATACAACTAAAACACATGTTGCTAGTATGTAGTTTGAACTCGCTGCTCACGGCGTGCCTGGTGAAATTTTAACACGACCTAGCATGCAACGGGAAACCACCACTTGTACGTGGTAGCTGAGGGTCTACAGAATGGCGCTACGGTGCGGGAAAAAAAAGTCCATGCCCTAAAATCGTTTTTTTTACTTTTATTTGATTTGGGTCAAAATTGGCTATATTAAACGTGGTCCCGAAAAATCCATAATGACTTAGCACACGAAATATGTCACCCCTACCTATTTTTGCACGTAGAATCGATTGCCGTTGAAGTCGAATCTCTAAAATGACTGTAAAATGGTCAAAAGTTGATTTTTTACCATTTTTTGGAGGTTTTTGGCCCCTAAACCATTGAAAACGTTGAGATAGGAATTTAAAACACGTGCCAATCGTTAAAATGGTCATTTTTCTACCAAGAACCAAGTTTTCGTGTATATCCGATTTATGGTTAGATTTGGGCAAATTGTTGTAATCTGCCAACTAGGAGAACCGTAACTTGATTTTCTTGTTTTTTGGATTTTGGCATTTTTGACAAACTTCTGATTGAAATGGTCAATCGGGACCATGCTTAAGTTGTTTATGGGACAATTTTCGACTAAAATCCAAGATTTCATACCAATCCAATAACAGATCGTTGATTTATAGAAAATTTAAGTAGGCAAAACGGTGAAAATAAGCAAGAAAAGTTGTCATTTTGACCGTTTTGCCTACTTAAATTTTCTATAAATCAACGATCTGTTATTGGATTGGTATGAAATCTTGGATTTTAGTCGAAAATTGTCCCATAAACAACTTAAGCATGGTCCCGATTGACCATTTCAATCAGAAGTTTGTCAAAAATGCCAAAATCCAAAAAACAAGAAAATCAAGTTACGGTTCTCCTAGTTGGCAGATTACAACAATTTGCCCAAATCTAACCATAAATCGGATATACACGAAAACTTGGTTCTTGGTAGAAAAATGACCATTTTAACGATTGGCACGTGTTTTAAATTCCTATCTCAACGTTTTCAATGGTTTAGGGGCCAAAAACCTCCAAAAAATGGTAAAAAATCAACTTTTGACCATTTTACAGTCATTTTAGAGATTCGACTTCAACGGCAATCGATTCTACGTGCAAAAATAGGTAGGGGTGACATATTTCGTGTGCTAAGTCATTATGGATTTTTCGGGACCACGTTTAATATAGCCAATTTTGACCCAAATCAAATAAAAGTAAAAAAAACGATTTTAGGGCATGGACTTTTTTTTCCCGCACCGTAGCGCCATTCTGTAGACCCTCAGCTACCACGTACAAGTGGTGGTTTCCCGTTGCATGCTAGGTCGTGTTAAAATTTCACCAGGCACGCCGTGTGCTTACTAAAATTATGATCCTTCCCATTTCCCATGTATTGTGGTTGAAAAAACTTAACTGTCTCTTTCCCAATTGAATAATGGACGACCTTGTACCCATCACAGCATTGTAATTTATATTGATAGAACATTGTACAACTCATAGTTAGAAAACATTGGTTAGGCCTATTCTACAGATTATTACTGTTAGCCTTATACTTTGTAATGCTATTTACTAAACAATAGCCATTAGCCATACCATTTACTATTCTAGGGTTCATTAATAGTACTGCTGCTATCATGTTATTCAAATCTAGCCCTATACTTTGTGATACTATTCACTAAACAATAGCATTTAATGAATTATTATTAACTACCCTTTTTACGGGTATAGCACACCACAAACTACTTTCAACCTACCTCTCCTCTCCTCTCATCAGGTCTGATCATGCCAGGGGGCATGCCATGGGGTCCTCCACCGCCCATATGGGGTGGAATCATATGGGGAGGAGGGCCACCAGGTCCACCATGGGGCATCGGCATCCCGTGGGGGTGCATCATGGGGGGTCCACCGTGGGGCATTGGCATGCCATGGGGGTGCATGGGGGAAGGACCCCCTGGGTGCATGGGAGGGGGTCCTCCTCCACCTGGTGGTCCACTGTGGTGTGGAGGCATCATTGGAGGGCCTCCAGGTCCATCAGGACCACCTGGACCAGGCGGGAACATGCCCGGCTAGAGAGAGAAGATGGAGTCAGTCAGAGAGAAGAGAGAGACAGATAGAGCAGAGAGAGAGAGAGAGAGAGAGAGAGAGAGAGAGGGAAGAGAGAGAGAGAGAGAGAGAGAGAGAGAGAGAGAGAGAGAGAGAGAGAGAGAGAGAGAGAGGTACAGTATTGGCTACTATTTACCTTATCAGGAGGGAACATGGGTGGCATGTGAGGTGATCCAGCAAAGTGGGGAGGGGGCGGTCCACCGGCTCCACCAGCCATATGAGGTGGTGGTTGAAGAGGTCCAGGACCTCCAGGTCCCTCACGGAGAGCTTTTTCCTGGAGAGGTAGTAGGGTGGTTATTACATTTTACAAGTAGGATACACATTGCAATTCCCTAAAAGTGTACTCACAAACGCACATAAACACTCTCTGTCCAATCTCCATACATACCCTTTGAGCAATCTCCCAATCAATTTGTCTTCGTTTGTACTCCTCTTGTTTTTTCATATCCTCCAACCTCCGGAACTCATCTTGTCGTCTCATGTCCTCCTGAAAACAAGGCCAGGGTTGTTAGCTTCAAACTAGAAAATTAAAGAAAATAACACAGGATAACTAGAACTATTTTAACAGCTCCAAGGGCAGAATAAGGGTAAGCCATTTACCTGTCTGCGTAGGTCCTGAAGTCTGTTTAACTCATCATTCTTCCTCCACTCTTCCTCTCGCCTCATGTGTTCCGTCTTTCTTAGCATCTCCTCTTGCTCTGTGTAATTATAGGAAATTATATTATACTCCGTTATGAAGATAAAAACATTCCCATTTGCATTGTTTATCTTTCCAATTTGATTTGCTATTGAAAAAACTGCATTATCATAATTATACAGCCTTCCTTTTCTATCGAGTCACAGTTCACACAAACAACCCTCATTTTCCCGACAGATATACCACATATCACATACCTTCCAGAGCTTTCATCATTTCGTCCATTAGTTTCCTCCTAGCAGCCCTCATCTCATTCTCCAACTCCTCCTTCTGTTTCTTCTCAATGTCATCCAGGGCCTTCCATCGCAGAGCCAACTCATGGTCAAAGGTCTGGGGGATCGCAAACCGAGGGGGAACCTCCCTGTGTGGGTCATAAGAAAAGTTAGATGGTCTCGGAATCAGCCATGTTATACCCCGTTTTATAAATAAAACACTCGATAATGAAGTCTGATTATAAAAAACACTAACCTGTCTCTAAAGTATTCCTTAGTTTTCTTGATGCTCTCTTCATAGACATTATCAAAATCATCCTCTGTGGGTACCTGCTGCACATTGACAGCCATGGGAAGGCGGGTCAGGAGGAAGGTCCCATTGCTACACGCGTTCACACACTCCTCAGCTGACTTCTTCTTGGCAAATAGGACAAAGCCGTAGCCTTTAGGGTTACCCTTTTCGTCGCACACCACCTATAACGAAATGTGATGTGAAATGTTGTAATAGATTAGTTTCACATATTCTTGTGAAATGACTTTGTTGTACACTCTTGTCTGGACTGTGGAGATGACTTACCTGGGACATTTCAATCTCTCCGAACTGGCTGAACGCCATCTCCAACAGCTCCACACTAACAAACGGGGGTAAATTGGACACCTTTACATATGATTGTACTGTTGAGAACTTGACTCTGATGTGCTTCCCTTTTTGTAAACTGTGGTCCAGCTCTGTCTTGGCTTTTAGTGCAGAGGCTCTTGTCTCCTGAAGATATAATATGGTTTAAAGAGGGGGGGGGGGGGCTAATACTGAATACAGTTTACAGTTACATCTTAAATAAGTCACACATCGAACCGTGTAAAACCACGAGAATTCCGATAAAATATCTAGATTTGATATGACTTACACATCGGACAAATCCGAATCCCTTCTCCCTGTGCAGGAAGACCTCGCTGACATCACTGTGTGGTTTAAATAGTTCCTTCAGCCAGTCTTCGTCTACCTCTCCTGGCAAGGAGCCAACAAACAAACGAGCCCGGATATTGAATCGCTTCTCCTTTCGGTGTCCCATGACTATAGGAATACGGGATAAGTAGAGGATTTGAGTGAACAAATTGGACAAAATAAAACGTCATAATTTTAAGAAAACTGCTTAAATGTCTGACCTAAAAACATGCAAACTAACTTATTTGATACAACCCATAAAAATACATGATACACAAGTTTAAAACAGACTGATTGATATCATCACTAAAACACACTACATAATTTGTTTCTTACAATGTGCAAACTAAGAACCAGGAACCGACCGAACGAAGTAAACTATCAATCAGAACTCGTTATATAGGTCACGTGACTGGTTATCAGCCAATCAGGGACCAGTATTTCCTGATTCGGTCGGTTCCTGCTAAGAACATAATTCATTATAAAGTTGGATTTGAGATTAAAGATTTGTTGTACAATGGTACTCTGTCATGGTCAATATGACTGAGCACCATTGTTATATACGACTAACGGCGAATGGTCCACTCAGCCATATATTACATCACGTGGGGATCACGTGATTAAAAAACAGTCATTTAATCTTCTTATGCCACTCCTGACCCCTAAACTGTGAAATAACTTTCACTGCATTAGCTGATCTCGCCTTTCTAATGGCATTAAAAACCCGTGTGGGTATGATCTTGATCAGCCAAACCAGTAGTAGGAACCTCCTGGGTACAGCCACCACCTCCTTCCCTTCCTGGGCAGCAACAATACCAGCACTAGCGACCTGCTCAGGAGAGATAGCACTCACGAAACTCTCGATACCTCGTATCATACCAGTGTTAACGAACCAAGGACACACTGCTGTGAAGTTAACATTTGTGTTTCCATGAGCAGCAGCTAACTGCCTGATTGTGTTGATTGAACCAGACTTAGCAGCGCAATAATCCGTGCTGTCCATGAGAGGTAACATACCAGCCATGGAGGCGATATTGATAATAAACCCCTGGTCCAATCTGAGCATGTCAGGGAGGAACTCTCGGATTAGCCACAGATTAGACACCAAGTTAACATTTAGGGCCGCCTGGATTTGGGTCATCGTCAGGCTTTCTAGCGGCTTTCCAAATGCAATACCAGCGTTATTTACTAGTACAGTAATAACAAATTCCTCTTTACTTGTGGCGTATATCTTCTCCTTTAGTTGTTCAACCTCCTCTACCTTAGTAAGATCACACGTGTAGGCCCTGGCATTACCGCCTGATTTCTTTAGCTCTCCCACAAACTCCTCTAACATCTCTGTGTTGACATCAACACAGTGAACTGTGTTACCCATGGCAACGAACTGTCGAGCAAATGCAGCTCCGATTCCCTGGGCAGCACCCGTGATAAGGACATGACGACCTGAGATTGTCTGACGAGGACGGCACCGGAACAAGAAGTATATTATCTCCAGTAACCAGTAGACAGGGACAAGGAGGAGCTGCTTCAGAACAGACATGTCTCTCCTTGAAAAAACAGAGCGGTAAATAGATTGGAGACAGGAGAAATAGCAGTAAGTAAAAAGAAGCGATAGATTGGGATAGATTTGAGATATATCTCGGAACAAGGTGAAGGTAAAGTGAGAGAAAGAGATAAGAATAAATAGGGAGTGTGTGTGTGTCGTGTACCTCCCGTACTTCCACCCACTTGCTGTCGTTGGGGAGCAGCGATCCCTAGATTTCACAGTTCTCTCCTCAGGTCACCAACACACATGGCTGCCCAGAGCGCCGTGCTCGATCTCCCGGTCAGGTCCCACCAAGGTAGCGCCGGGTTTCCCCGGTACCCCTTAGTGGTACCCTTCCATTGGAAGACACGAGTCGACAGACGAGAACTGTTTCGATAAAGAGCATGAAGGTCACCACCAACAGCAGGCGCACTAGTACTACTGTACCAGTCTTACGGTACTGGGTTTCCCCAGAATAGGTTAAATCGCCGAACGATAGTGCGCGTTCATCTTCACCATGATGAGGCACCATTTGTGCACTACCACCTGCCTGTTTCCAGGCGTGTACCTCTGATCGGGGTACAGTGGTAGGGTTCGGTCCATCGAGTCGTCATAGCAGCTATGATCGAGTCGACCCAGGTGGCGCTGTTCTTTTTGTTTAGCCGATCTAGTTGTGGGGGGCCAGTCCAAAGACTAGTGACTTGGTTTTTATTGCGCTTTTGCTAGTTGCGGATTTGCTTCTGCCGTGATGGTTTCAACAGACTCTACCTGATGAGATCAGGGCTTTGCCAGTGTGCACTTTTAAACTACCGTTGGTATAGAATCATTTTGGTGGTAGCGTTATGTTTTATTTGAATAGACCGGATTTGGTGACTACGTTGGTGAGTTTCCTTAGTTCCAGTGGCTCGTCTTCATTGTAAATGTTTTCTTTGATGTTTTGATACTCTTGAGTGAATCTGAGGTGGTCAAGGTCAGGACAGTTTAGTAGTTTGTGTTTGGAGTTTTCTCTTTCCCCACATAACTCACAGTTGGGATTTATGGAAGGGTCTCTGTGGGAGAGGGCGCTTCCTAGGTTGTTCTGGCCCGATAAATAGGGAGTAACAACCAAATCACAAATGGATTCCAAAAATGAAAACGTTTTATATACACATCACATACAATCTTTACAAGTTTCAGAATCAGACTACAAAGACAACTGATCTTATACCATAAAGCAGGGGTTACGGAAGCTTTATGGTGAACAGTGCACGAACAGGTTAAATTAAACTCATGCTAAAAAACACATGCCCCCATGTCTCCAGTGTTTACCTTGGAATAACAAAAGGAAGCCAAAGGAAGTGTCGCCTTGACAAAGCTTTACACACACAATGGATGAGAAGAAAGGGAGACTGTATTGGAAGAACTTTGCCTTGCTCGACCCTCTGTCCCTATTAACACTAAATAGTAAATAAAGGGGCACTAGTTCTCGTTATACCGATAGAAATTAACATGGTTACTGCCCCCACCACTCATAACAATACCATCCCTATAATCAACAGTACACGACCCGGGTACTCCATCAGTCCACAAAGCGGTGTCCAGGGTGGGTGCCCAAACTCGAACTTTAGTCGGTGTGGCGACAACCATCGCCCCATTAGTATGAGACATATCCAGGACCTTTTCACCATCACCATAATCATACTTGCTAGCGAGCTTCATATCAGAATTGAAGCACCTTACTATACCGTCAAATCCAGCGTACCAAAGGAAGGGAGCGTGGTATTGAATAGCAGCCGATTGGCGGTTAAACTTGATTCTTTTAAAGAGGCGTCCCGCCCTCCGATCATAGCAACTAAGGGCATGGTCTTCACCCGTACTCCAAATGTATTTATCAGAAGCAGTTACACTCAGAACACTCTTGCTATGATTCTTCAACCTGAACACTTCACTCCCTTGCCTAGTGTCGTACCCAATAACCAGCTTGCTGAACGTTCCATAAATTGCCAAATTCTCCTCAAAGCGAGAACAAAGCACAGCACTGTGGACGTTGATTGTGTTAATTTTTGTCATCTCCCCACCCCTACCCATGTCATAGGTAAATGCGAAGCCATCCCACCCTCCAGACATCACCCGTGTACTGGCTCCATCCTCCTGATCGAATGTCCACACCCATCCGTTGTGTTCGGAGCTGGTTCCGACACAAAAAGTGGAAGGTCCTTCGTCTAGATAATTGGTGTTGTACACTCCAACCTGCATGTCTCGAGCACCAGAGAGTGCTAGATGGTTCAGAGGGTAGGACAACATTTTAACCTTTGTGATAAGCCCATAGTGGCTTGCCCCACACTCAATTTTGATACAGTTATCCGAAAAGGAGAGTTTCCGGGCTGATTCGAGTTCGTAGACACACCGCTCAAGGCCAACACTTTTCATGGCCTCAAGTTCAATCTCGTTTACTTTCAGTCGTTTGCTTTTAGATAAACGTAGCGCCCCGGTAAGTCTAACCTCCCAATAATCCTCTGAAGTCAAAATATCGTGAAAGTACCTGGAGACGAACATAACTTCAGTTCGCAAATGTCTAATATTTAGATATCCAAAAATATTTTCAATTATTTCCGCGGGAAGGTCCTGAAGTCCAGTCTTTGTAGATGATCGGTTTTCAATGGACGTTTTACGACATAGTTTGGCATCTATTTCCGGATAAACTACGTTGTGCTCCTCCTCTAGCTCACTTTCATCGCCTGAAAATTCCATTGTTTCCTCCGGTTCATCGGCCATTGCAACTAAAGAGGAAAAAACTTGTAGATTTGACTTTTGAGCATCCATTTTGGGATCTGGAGCATCAATAGGAGCTGGCAATAAGTCTTCTGTCAGTCCAAACACGGGCGCCGTTACGATAACGGGATAAGGAACCATAATAAAGTTCAAGAGCGCACCCCATCCAAGAGCGCACCACCTCCAAAAGACACCACTCCGAGAGCGCACCACATCAAAGAGAGCTCCCCATCCAGAAGATACCGCGCGCAGGGGACACCACGCGCAGAAGAGACCGCACGCGCAAATACAACGCCGCGCTGGTCTCTTCTGCGCGTGGTGTCCCCTGCGCGTGGTATCTTCTGGATGGGGAGCTCTCTTTGATGTGGTGTGCTCTTGAAGTGGTGTCTTCTGGAGGTGGTGCGCTCTTGGATGTGGTCTCTTTTGGGTGTGGTGCGCTCTCAGGTGTGGTCTCTCTTCGATCAAGTGCGCTCTTGGGTGCTCTTGGAGGCTCTTGAACTTTATTATGGTTCCTTATAAGACAGCGCTTTTCAGGCCCCCAAACACGGGCGACGTTAAAATCTGGGTGTTTGGTTACGCGCAAATCCAGAATTTACGCCGCGCACGCGCGCGCGTGGTTTTTTCGCTCGGAGAAAATCACAGCTCGAATCAGTTCAAATTTTTGAACTGAAACTTTTTCAAAAAAGAGAAAAAGAGAAAAAGTCGAGAAAAATCCGAAAAACAGGCTTTGAGGGTTAAAATAAAGAACAATAACGATTGTTGTTGACGGGCTTAAAAAGGAATGTGTTTAGATAAGAATTAAGAACGAGGGTTTTGACCAGAAACGTCCAAATTGTGTGATAAAAGTGTGTGACAAACTTACAAAATTAAAAGACTTGATCGCTTACGCCTTACCGGTGCCAACCGCCTAGTAAGAAATAAGGACTGTTAAAGAGATAATTAAAGCCTTATTCTAACAATCATAGTATCGTTCATGGTCTGGATCATAGTCTGGATCACCGATCACGGTCTGGATCATGGTCTCCCGTCTCGATCATGGTCTCCATTATGACTATGACTATGACTATGACTATGACTATGACTATGACTATGACTATGACTATGACTATGACTATGACTATGACTATGACTATGACTATGACTATGACTATGACTATGACTATGACTATGACTATGACTATGACTATGACTATGACTATGACTATGACTATGACTATGACTATGACTATGACTATGACTATGACTATGACTATGACTATGACTATGACTATGACTATGACTATGACTATGACTATGACTATGACTATGACTATGACTATGACTATGACTATGACTATGACTATGACTATGACTATGACTATGACTATGACTATGACTATGACTATGACTATGACTATGACTATGACTATGACTATGACTATGACTATGACTATGACTATGACTATGACTATGACTATGACTATGACTATGACTATGACTATGACTATGACTATGACTATGACTATGTCATGGTCTGTCATGGTCTGTCATGGTCTGTCATGGTCTGTCATGGTCTGTCATGGTCTGTCATGGTCTGTCATGGTCTGTCATGGTCTGTCATGGTCTGTCATGGTCTGTCATGGTCTGTCATGGTCTGTCATGGTCTGTCATGGTCTGTCATGGTCTGTCATGGTCTGTCATGGTCTGTCATGGTCTGTCATGGTCTGTCATGGTCTGTCATGGTCTGTCATGGTCTGTCATGGTCTGTCATGGTCTGTCATGGTCTGTCATGGTCTGTCATGGTCTGTCATGGTCTGTCATGGTCTGTCATGGTCTGTCATGGTCTGTCATGGTCTGTCATGGTCTGTCATGGTCTGTCATGGTCTGTCATGGTCTGTCATGGTCTGTCATGGTCTGTCATGGTCTGTCATGGTCTGTCATGGTCTGTCATGGTCTGTCATGGTCTGTCATGGTCTGTCATGGTCTGTCATGGTCTGTCATGGTCTGTCATGGTCTGTCATGGTCTGTCATGGTCTGTCATGGTCTGTCATGGTCTGTCATGGTCTGTCATGGTCTGTCATGGTCTGTCATGGTCTGTCATGGTCTGTCATGGTCTGTCATGGTCTGTCATGGTCTGTCATGGTCTGTCATGGTCTGTCATGGTCTGTCATGGTCTGTCATGGTCTGTCATGGTCTGTCATGGTCTGTCATGGTCTGTCATGGTCTGTCATGGTCTGTCATGGTCTGTCATGGTCTGTCATGGTCTGTCATGGTCTGTCATGGTCTGTCATGGTCTGTCATGGTCTGTCATGGTCTGTCTCATGATGTCTCATGTGTCAAAAGACATTATGATACCTGATGAGACATCATGGAACATCGTGAGATATTTTGAGACATCATGAGACATCATGAGACATCATGAGACATCATGAGACATCACAAGACATCACAAGACATCACAAGACATATCTCATGGTGTCGCCATGTATTGTATTGTCTCATGAAGTCTCCTGGGAGATGATGAAGTAGGCGGAATGTGTGTGAGAGAAAGAGAAAGAGAGAGTGAGAGAGGGAGAGCGAGAGAGAGAGAGAGAGAGAGAGAGAGAGAGAGAGAGAGAGAGAGAGAGAGAGAGAGAGAGAGAGAGAGAGAGAGAGAGAAGGAGAATAGGAGAGATCGAGCTACGCGGGATCTCTGCTGAGGGCTAGAGGGATTGCTTTCGTATCTCGCAGCTGAGGACGTTTGGCTCTCCACTGATCTTGGTGTTTTGGCTCCCTCTTCCATTCTCTCGTTGCTGCGTAACGCTCGCTGCTCTTGGGCTGAGTCGCGGTTGTCGCGCCGAGTGCGCTCTGCGGCTTGCGTCTTCTCGCTCGCTATCTCCTTTCGCCGCCCCCCGTACCGCTGGCCAAAAATCAATATGTTTGGGGTTTGGACACTTTTTTTTTATTGAGAACGTCGCCTTGACGCGCAGCTTTGGTCTCGCGGACGCAGAACTATGACCGATTTGAACATTTTGCACGGGAACAATAAAAACAGGAGATTTTCATGAGTGAACTTTTTGACAATATGACGTAAATCGCGCGGATGTAGCAGATAGCTGGTCGCGCATGACTCGCACGCATATACTATTCTCGGAAAACAGATTTACTAAAGCACTGAGCCAAGATACATGGACCTATGTTTATTGGATTAACTTAAGTTAACATTTTGCAATCCTACTTCAGGAATACTAGCTGAACCTATCATGTATGTTTAAATGTTGATAAAAAAATTGTTTTTAATGTAACAATTTAAAGTATCAGATTAACTAATCATTTTGCTTTAATCAAACATTAAAGTAGGGCGATACAACTTGTTTTTTTGAAAATTTTAAATTGATTTTTTCTTTTAATTAAGTTTTTAGTCCTTTTTTGTTGTGTCCAAGGAGAAAAGAGCATGGAAGGAAGGGGAGTGGAGTGAGGACTGAGATTAGGGAGGGAGAGGGAGAGAGGGAGAGAGGGGTGTTGCGAGAGCATGTAGGTAGTCTGCTCGCGCTCTCGTTGACTCCTCTCTCGGCTCTTCTCGTCCTGCTCTCGGCTGCACTCTCTCTCTGCTCTCTTCTCTCGTCGTCTTCGCCTGTCGCTGTTCTCTCTGTCTCCGGTCGCTCGTTCTGCTCTCGACTCTCGGGCTGCTCGACTTGTCTTCCTTCCTCTCGAGATGAGGGTCTTTACCTGCGATTGTGCAAGCAGAAGAACCGAAGACAGTAAGGAAACGTGCTGATGAGAACAATAAAATATCCACTGATTTGGTGATTTGGTACACTAAGTTACATTCTGTTGACTTGACGTAACGCGCGGACTGCCTTGAGCTGAGATCAGGCAGGTTGGTCGCGCGCGAGCTCGCACGCGCCATATGACGTCATTTCGCGCGAACACCCAGATTTTAACGCCGCCCCCCAAACACACGCTGGCCAAAAACAAAAAATGTCAGAGCTGGGAAACTTTTTAAATTTGAGAACAAAATCTCACTGCGACGCGCAGTTTCTCGCGCGCAAAAACTATACGCGCATTGATATTCATATTTCAATCGGGGATTCAATTAAAAAAAGAGATTTTACGTTATTGAAACTATTTGAAGCAATATTACAGTTTATCCAAGCTGATTTAACTTCAATACCACACATATTTGCCACAATTACCTACTCTAATGTGACAATTATACCTATAGCTATAGCCTGATGACATGACCCCTATTTTATTTCGTTAGATCAACAGTTTTAAATTTGATTTCTCTATCTGTCTCATCTAATTTTTATCTCAGATTTAGCTTCTAGGTCAAACATATTGCTTGTTACAAAACAAAAACAGTAAAGAGGTATGTTATAAATTAATATGACTGTCGCCTTGTCATGTTCTCTCATTCCCTCACTCGTCAGTTCATCTATTGAATTGTCTATTAGGCCCTAGTCGCACAATAAGCTTCCTCAGATAGTCTCTCTTTTTGGTAATATCTTGTTGTGAAAACCAGTCCTTGCGCTCCACCGGGAAACGAAAATCTGTTATTGGGTTCTGAAACATGTTGAAAGTTAATTATTTGCTTCTGAGTCGCGTAGAAACTATATACTCTCTATTAGATTAGACAATTGGACTTTCCCGCAGCAAAGGTGATTGGGCTAAAGTTGACAGTTAGCTATAACGAACCTCGAAAAACTTTTCCACAAAGTGAAGTAAGAACACTCCGCAGTCACAATAGTTTTCTTGAAGAGGCCCCTCAACAAATATCCCCGGGAAATTCGCCTTGGTAAAATTCCTCGGTGGCTTGTTTCCTTTCGTCTTCCACTCCTCTAAATGGGAAATATTTGATAATTTAATAAAAATACATCTCATCCCCAATAAAATTTGTAGCATCTCATAAGTTACCACTGGTTACCAAATAACACTATTTATAACTCACCAGCTAAATATCCCCTAAGGTTATTGACAACTTTGCTGCGACCGTTAGCCACCAGACTATCAAACATCAAAATGCACGGTCTGCAGGTGATCACTGGAACTGAACTTCTTTCTTTGCTCTGGAAGGAAATAGTCAAAGTGGCAAAAGTTGTTATATTATTCTAAACCTTCTTTACGGGGTACGGATAGAGAGAGTCTATAGAGTCGAACAAGGCAACAAATTAGTTAACTAAAGATAGTGAATAGTACCTTACTAAGTACTCCGTCTATATCCTTCTCATCTATAACACTGTCCTCACGAGATTTCCCATCTGGTTTGATCCGGAATTCTCCCTCCTGAGACAAGAGGTGAATGTGTATATCTCGAGGAAAACTACTCCCCGCTCCTACATTATACAACTAACAACTAAGTAACAGCTTTGTGGGATACTACTCACCATATAGACAGGTCCCTCGAGCCAGGGATAGCAGATAATGGCAAGGTACCAATGTTGGTGTTCATTAATAGGAACAATAATGAAAGTCCTTACTAAACAGGTCTATAGACTTGCTCCAGTTTTTAACCTGAAACAATGGGGGTGAGCCAAACTGTTATAATTGTACTATATTGTCTTGTCCGTCTGTTTGTTTGTTTGTTTGTTTGCTTCTCACCTGAGAATGCATTCTTTGGGACAGAGGCAGCTTTTGTCTATTCACTTCTTTCTTCATAGGCTGAGTTAGGGCTTTGTAGAAGAATGAGTTGAATAAGTGAGTCTTATTTCTCATTTCTGCAGGCATCAGCTCGTTGTGAATATACTGAAACAATGTTAGGGGTTCATAACCTTGTTAATGTGAAATAATGTTAAGGTTCATCACCAATTAAATATTGGGAGTACAGAGTCTAGGATAATGTTTTAATTATGCACTGAACTGCTGTAGACATCACCCACTCACTTCATACACACACAAACACCCACACACATGACCAAGCCTGTACGACAGGTTATTGATCACCGGCTGTATTACAGCACGAGAGAGCCGTCACTAGTATCGTGCAGAGATCCGAAGATCATGATAACAATTAGGTTTCATGTGTGTGGGTGTTTGTGTGTGTATGAAGTGAGTGGGTGATGTCTACAGCAGTTCAGTGCATAATTAAAACATTATCCTTGAAACGTGAGCACTGCTGATAATAAGAGCCCTGTCTATACGCCTAATCTGTTCAGATAGCAATAAAACACAAGGATTGTTGCTATCCGAGATTCCTGATATAAAAAAGATACGCCAATTCGAATAGTACTGTGGGTATGTGCCTAGATTAATCGAACCCAGTGGATTCCCTTGTCAGACACTGACTGTACATCGCGCAACCTCGATGCACAGTCAGACCCCAAACACAGCTTTAGAACGCGCAAAGATCAACACGCGGCGCGGTTTACACATTTTCAACACTCGTTCTTGTAAAAAAAGCTTCGCGCGACTTTCCCACGGTGCGTGGGAAAAGTGAGAGACGCATTTAGGCTAACGAAAGAGAAGAGTTGGCACGCGATAGCACTTGGTTTGCGCGTCGCGACTCAGAAACAAGTAGACCCTTTGGGGTAAGACCGTCCTCGCTACGCGAGGCCGCTACGCGGCCTCACGTAGCCGCACCGGGCCTTCGGCCCGGTGCGGAGAGGACGGTCTTATATGAGACAAGGATTCCCTTGGTAACTCCCATGTTAAACAAGGAGATGAAACTGGGGGGTTGGAGTTACCTCATATATCAGTACGGCAAAAAAATAATATCTTTATATATCAGAATTCTCAGAATGAACAGTTGGGCTATAGCAGTTGATCACGTCATATTAATTAGTACAGAGTCTAATACCAAATAATCTACGGATTTGATAAAGTCGCAATGAACCCTACCTTCAGGTAAAAGTCGAGGATGCTATCATTGAGAAATTCCTCAGGTTTCAAGCACTCCAGATCTGCATAGGTTAGGGTGATGGAGGCCTGTGCAGGTGGGGACGGGTATACTAGTAGTGTTCTGGTATCATGCTCTATCACATCCATATCATGATGCCTGTTAATTGATGTGAAGATTGTTATTTAGGTGATATCCAATGAGAGATTGAGGGATTTTCTCCGACTCCAGGCCGGGTTGAACAAGGAGAACATAGTGAAAGTTAGAATACTTACGAGTCTATGTGGTCAATAGGAGGGAGGTAGGATCTGATATAGTTAGCAGTACACTCCTCTATCCTGTTCATTTTAACATTATGACTCTTATCCAGGTAGTAGTTCATCATCATGAGGTGATTTCTGGGGGGTTCCTTCAAGAACTCTAAACTTATAACCCTCCTGTACTTTGTAGCGCTACCAGGATCTAACTCAAGAGGGATCTGTCTTGTGAGGGCCTGCTTTAGTTGGCTGATCAACCCACTTGCCCAGGTACCCTGAAACAATAAGGATTTGATGGATATATCTCGGAATAATGTTGATATATTGTGGATTAATTGAGCAAGATACGAACCTCGACATGTATAACGATGGAGTGTAGCTCCTGGCTAAAGTGGGTATCTAGCTTGATAATCATGGACCAAGGAACACACACTTTAACCTCCGCTAACAGCACGTGACTCGTTATGTTAAACTCAAAATGATCCGTGTTTATCTGTGAGGGATATTTGGGGCAATTAAAGATCAAATCAATACAACAAGGAATCCGGAATCTAAATTGGCTGAATCCTGTCCCCCTCTTGGCCATGTGGTTGTTCACTGCGCGCATAGTGAAATGCTGAACAGTGTTCTTTCAACTGCGCCCCCACAAGAGATACTGCTAACATCACATGTAGACTCACCTCCAGAATGGTAACATCAAGTTTGGTTAGGGACCCAACATGGGCTGCTGAGATACACCATTGGTGAGTATCCTCCCCGACCTAGGGGAGAAAGAAATCTTTTAGACAACACCACAAAACCGCACAATAATAACATAGAGAAATATTGGCCGAACCCCCCCCCCCATAAAACAGAGAAATTCACATACTGGTTCGGGTTCCTCGTCTGAACTGTCAATACTCATTGGATTATCCGCTGTACTTCCAGCCGAGGGCTCACCCTGGGGAGATGTTAGTGTTGTGGAGAGTGGGCATATTGTGAAGAGAATAATAGAGTATAATACACTCTTTTACTGAGAATAGAGATCATTGGCGATTAGATGGGAATAGAAGATGGTATAGATTAGAAGACATTTATAGATAAAATTAGGGTGTGTACTTTGCTTTAGTACACACAAATATTAGATAGAAGAAGAGAGATATATAAAGATCATTGAGACAGAAGGAAGAATTGAGAAATAATATACATATTGTTCAGAGTGTATAGAGTAAAAAAAGAGAGTAATAAAGAGTCTACTAATGTATGCTAGTGTATGCTCTTTTTATGCAGATTCTCCATGCAAATTTAGCAGATCCCAAGATTGGGTATTTTTCATGCGGTACTATACCTTGGGTACCTTTGGGCGACGTGTAGGGGCACCGTCAACGGGCCTGTTTATTGTGTGTTTTTTAGCCACTGCTTCTCTACTAGGTACCTGCAGAGAATGAACAATGTACAACATGAATGTACAAACTGAATGTACAAAATTAATGTACATACTGAATGTACAAACTGAATGTATAATGTACTGATCCTACACACCTGTGGTTGTGCGCTCCCCGGGGTAGAAGGTCTGCTGCTTGAAGGAGTTGAGGGTCTACTAGAACCAGGAGTGGAGGGTCTACTGCTCTCCTTACCCTTACTCGATCTAGGAGTGGTGTCCCCACTTTTTAAAAAGGGCACCTCGGCCGGACACGGTCTTGACAGCGGTTCCCTGGATTTTGGACTTATCCTCTTTACTTCTGTTTTGGAATCTGAGGGGAGACAGTTATGTTACTACAAAGCGTGTACAGGGTGTTCATATGGGATCTTTACAAGCGTTGGGCTTCACCCAGAAAAAAGTTGACAAGATTAGGTCATGAAACTTCATACTTGGACTATTCTATACCCTCATTCAAGCTTCCTGGGGGTTTTGGAGCTCTAGCACCCCCGGAAGTGTGTTTTTAGCATCAAAACTACCAGAAGGAATTTTCTGCTGGTGCTGCGACTTTGCTAAAATGCTTTTTGGGTATTTTCTATGTCAATCCCAAAGTTTCATGGAGATTGGATGTGTTTTTCGGACTCAAAATTTCGATAAAAGTGGCTGGAAAGGCTCGAAAACGGCTCAAAAACGGCAAAAATTGAGTCTTTCCAGCAACTTTTTACGAAATTTTGAGTCCGAAAAACACATCCAATCTCCATGAAACTTTGGGATTGACATAGAAAATACCCAAAAAACATTTTAGCAAAGTCTCAGCACCAGCAGAAAATTCCTTCTGGTAGTTTTGATACCAAAAACACACTTCCGGGGGTGCTAGAGCTCCAAAACCCCCAGGAACCTTGAATGAGGGTATAGAATAGTCCAAGTATGAAGTTTCATGACCTAATCTTGTCAATTTTTTTCTGGGTGAAGCCCAACGCTTGTAAAGATCCCATATGAACACCCTGTATTGTTGTGAAGATGTATGAACTTGTATGAACTTGTATCTCAAAAGACTGCCCTCTCCGAATAGTCATGTAGTATGACTACTATTGTCCAATCAACACATGAACTACTACTATTGTGTATTGTTGGGGAGATGGGCCGTTACCTGATGTTGAGGAGGAGGAGTAGAAAGGAAACAGGTCGTCACTCTCTCCATAACTCTTGTTGATCTGTTGTAGTGCAGATGAAGATGAGGACACTTCAGCCACACCACCACTATACTTTATACGGTTACTGGAGGGGATATCATGGCAGTCAATATCTGTTAGAGAGATGGGAGGGAGAGAGAGAGAGAGAGAGAGAGAGAGAGAGAGAGAGAGAGAGAGAGAGAGAGAGAGAGAGAAAGGAGAGAGAGAGAGAGAGAGAGAGGAGAGAGAGAGAGAGAGGAGGGAGAGAGAGAGAGAGAGAGAGAGAGAGAGAAGAGAGAGAGAGAGAGGAGAGAGAGGAGAGAGAGAGAGAGAGAGAGAGAGAGAGAGAGAGAGCGAGAGAGAGAGAGAGAGAGAGAGAGAGAGAGAGAGAGAGAGAGAGAGAGAGAGAGAGATATCTTGCACTACCGGCAATGTACACTGCTTCCACACATGACGTGTAAACTCCGGTGACTGCCTACTACTATCAACTATCAACTGTACCTGCTGCTGTTGCTATTCTGGGAAGAGTAGGTAGAGAGAAGTCCTCCAGATGTACCCTCGATACGCTTCCTTTTCCTCTGAGCAGCATCACTCATTTCTTCACATTCTACCATTGGCTGTATAACATTGGGATGTTGATTATACTAAATATGGACAGCTCCCCCTCCCCCTGCTACTACACGATAGAAAACAGGAACCGACCGAATCAGGAAATACTAGTCCCTGATTGGCTGATAACCAGTCACGTGACCTAAATAACGAGTTCTGATTGGTTGTTTACTTGTTTCGGTCGGTCCCTGATAGAAAACAATTCACTTCAGAAACGTATATAAATAAAAATCTGGTCAATATATTTATTGTGTTATTACAGAATTTTAATTTTAACTGAACAGCCCTATCCAGTATGTCTTCCCTCTGTTATTATGAATTGCCTGGGGTGTCGGCTCAGTTAACGCCCACTCATACCATATCTTGGTGCTCTCGACAACCCTCCAGAAATCCACAACGATCCGCTCCCCAGGTTTAACCAGGGTAGGAGTGGCAAGAGGGAAGAACATGGGAAACCAACTAAACATATCGGGGGAGTGGGTGTCGGGGTGTATACTAATCATCACATCCTTGTAGAGCTTAGCATCGAAATATCCTGCGAACCCGTGTAGCAAGGCCTCCATGGGTACTGGGCCATCCAGGGGCGCTGAATCTACAGGACCAGAAAACTCAAGGGATATATGCCGGCTATTGTCAATTGGATTGTCGTGGTTAGGGTGTTTGAATGTGAAACACGCCTTTATTTTATCAAACACCCACACATTCTGTAGCCGCACTACATAACCCATATGGAAGGAATTCTCGCTGGGGCTGTCTGGGGACTGCTTGTTGGTGTTGTTGTACAGCCTCCTAGACATGATGGGTGCCAGATAGGAGGTGTATTCACAGGGTATAGACACTCCATCCTCCTTCAACAACCTCTGGGCTCCATCTAGACACTCTGGAGAGAGCTCGTTATCACTGAATGATCCGAGGAGCTCACTAACAAGGATATCAGCCTTTTCAGGGGGGTTCCAGTCCCTCATATCGCTATCTATCAACGTCACATCAGAGAAGTATGGGTCGGTTATCAAGTGACGGAGGGTGATCAGGGCACACTCGTTCTTTTCAACAGCATAGACCTGAAAAGAGATGGATGATTTACATATTGATTTATATTTAGATCACTCCCAGATGACACTAACATTACCCAGTCCCAACTCCCAGATCATGAGATTACTAGATTGAGGGTGTTATCATTACCTTGACAGGGATGTTGCACCGTTTTGAGGCGTTTAGAGATGCCCGGACTAGAGGACCCCTACCAGCCCCCACCACCATAACCACTTGCTTCACTGGACCCTCTCCTGGTAACGGGTTGTTTCTGTCTATTAGAGCCCGATATACTGCCTCTTCGTACTGTCGGTACTTTATTGGATCTTTCTCAAATATCTGTGGAGTGGGAATGTAAAATTAGTTTATTAATTAACCAGACTTTTCTCAAATATTAAAAAATAATATTTAATAATTGTAATGTTGACTGGGAACCTGTGATTACCTCATAAGTAGCGTTATCAAGGTTATCCTTTAGAGGTTGTAGTGGTATTTGTAGCAGTTCCTCGTAACCCTGTGAAAAGCTCTCATACTCACTCTCCTGACCCCTGTTCTTGTAGAGGTAGGAGAGATAGCTCTGATAGGACTCCATACCTTTCCCGTGGCAATCTGATCCAGTCACAATCACCTGAATACAAGGTGTTATTAGGGGCCGCAAACACTTCATTTTTACAGTGTATTTGCACTTAATCTGGGACCTGGGTATTTATTGGGTGAGTGGAAAATACAATGAGATGAACGAACCTGTATCTTATGTCGGTAAGCCCGTTTGATATAAGCCTGAAACTCTCTTCTCAGTACAGGATAATCCTCCTTATTAGGAACAAACAGACTGGTGTCAAGGGAGAGGGCCAACACGACATCCCCAATCCACCGATCTAACTCCCGTAGTGAGGGTAAACAAGAGGATAGCTCCAACACCGCTGCTATCTTGTTCTGGTTCTCTGGGAAGAGAGTAAAGAATGTATTCCAGTTCTGCCACGAGGTTTTATCTGATATTTTAATTCTAAACCAAATGGGTTTCCCGCCAGAATCCTGCAGCTGGTAAAGACACAGCCTGGCCAGGTTTTGATTCCTTTCCCCCGATAACTCCATCAGTACTGTGTTCACCCCCACATATTGGGAGAGTTTGAAACATCTCTTGAGTAGATTTTCAGATTTAGCCCTGACGAGAGGATCGCTACTGTCCACATTAACGTTAGGTGGTACTATTCCTATGACTTTAGATGACCAGTCAAAGTCGTGGTCAAAGAAGGGAAGCGGTTGGAAAGTGTAATCCGGAGAGAGTTCAGATAAGGGGACGCCAACAAATGAAAAGCCCTGGGTGTCAAATATCTCGGTTACATCCTTCTCTATGTCTCCATGCGTCTGATACTCAATTCCACAGATGGCTACTGACATCCCTATAAACGGGGTGCATTGGCGACGATGAGCGAGGTGATACTCTTATTGGGGGAGTTGGAGAGCGGAGAGCCCCCTTTTCTCACTCAAAAAACGATCGGGAGGAATTAGGAAATGTGAACGAAAAGTCCAAAAATGAGCCAGGAAACATACATGAGATGTCTCACGTATTTAAGGAAGAATAATAATAATTCATGCTCTGGTGAGTATTTAATAAATGAGTATAGGCCCCTCGTTGCGGGGGCGTGGGCGAGGGTGCGTATCTGAGAATTCTCTTCAACAGCGGTCAAACGCACACAGTAGGGGACTCAGCATACCACAAGATGTTTCAGCATATTTTAGAGGCGAAGAAAGGCTGTTTCTAGTGGATAGTGAGTAGTGACCCGTTTTTGGCGAGAGACGGGAAGAAAAATGGGGAAATTAGCCTAAAAAAGACAAAAGTGGAAAAAAAGAAAGAAAACATATAATAAATTAATTCATGGTCTTGATAATTCTTCTTATCCTCTTCTTATTCACTTCACGTAACAAGCTCTATGGCGGCGCATTGACGCAAAATCAAAAAAAATAAAAACATTCATAACATTCATAACATTCATAAATAAATTTAGTATTGTACACAAAGTTTTAGCTCAAAAGGAGCCAACACTCAGATGACATGGAAAGTCAGCAGGTTATATGTATCAGCCAAATGACGATGAAAAGCAAAACACACTTTTATGATTCACCCATCTCTTTAAACACACTGGGGTCATTTCTCCAATCAATCAAGGAGTTACTGTGCTCCACCCGGTAGCCGCGGACAGGTGGCTGGTCGGGAATGGTGGTTAAGTAAGACCCAAGGGACTGTTTCAACTCGAGCAGTGATGTTGCTTCTCTCACTGCACGGGGTAGGGAATTCCACAGCTGTGCTCCTCTAACGCCGAATGATGAGTCATAAGGGCCAGATATGGATTTTTGAGCGAGGTAATTGTAACGGGGGACCAATGCTCTGGTACCAAGACGGGTGTGCTCAGTAAACAGGAGACCGGTGCCGTTTGGAACTACCTCGTGTAGAACCTTCCAGACATGGATAATCATGTATCGTTCACGACGCCGCTGGAGGGACAAGATTTTGAGATGTTGGAGTCGATCCCAGTACCCAATACCAGAACAGCTCTCAATCCTACGTGTGAAGTGTCTCTGGGCCTCTTCAACCAAGGCAATATCGGACTTTTTCACCGGACTCCACAAAGGACAGCAGTACTCCACCTGAGGTCTTATGATGGACTTCAGTAAGGTTAGCATTGTGTCATCGGATCTATCTCGAAACACACTTAGTGCCCAGCCACTCATGCGACGAGCCTTAGCTGTTATGCTGCCGATGTGCTCTGACCATGTGCAGTCTGCAGAAACAAGAACCCCTAGATCTTTCACAGTGGAACTTGGCGATATAGTCTCACCTCCAGGTCCGCTATAGAGGTAGTTATCAGTGGAGAAAGGAAGCTCCCTCAGAAGTTGGGTGGAACGAAGTGTATAGTTCAGCACCTCGAACTTGTCCTGATGGAGTGACATATTGTTGTCTATAGCCCAACGACCAAATTCATTAAGACTCAGCTGCAGATCATCTCTGTCATTGAGTGACCTGATGGCTTTCCACAGCTTAGAGTCATCTGCAAATGTTAGGACTGTGCCAGCAAGGAGTGATTCAATGTCTATCATGTAAACCAAGAACAGAAGCGGACCAATAACAGTACCCTGAGGGACACCACTAATGACGAATTCCGGTCGAGACTGAACTCCGTCTACCACAACTGTCTGTACTCTAGCTGAAAGAAAGTCACTTATCCAGCGCAGCAATCTACCACGTATACCATACTTTTCAAGCTTTCCTAATAGCACCTTGATATCGACCTTGTCAAACGCCTTCTCCATATCCAAGTAGACGACATCCACTTCCAAACCATTATTCAGTTCACGCATGATGTTATCATAATGGTTCAAGAGTTGGGTCAGACAACTCCTATTTCTTCGAAAGCCGTGCTGACCATCATTGAAGATTCCATTTCCCTCCAGGTGATCCACAACTTTGTTCCTCACAACCCTCTCAAAAGTCTTGATCATATGGGATGTGAGTGCAACAGGGCGATAGTTTTTGGCCTCCATCTTTGAACCCTTCTTGAAGACTGGTGTGACCTGTTGACGTTTGAGACAGGCTGGTACAACACCCTCAGTGAATGAACGGTTCCAGAGCAACCAAAGCGGGTATGCTAGCTGTTTCCGGCACTTGGATAGTATAACCGCAGGTATGTCATCTGACGGTGCTCCAGCGTAGGGGTCCAATTCAGCCAGTGCAGCTTCAATACAACCAGGGGTGAAGTCAAGTTCATCTAGTGTGCAGGTCGTAGAAGGAATGTCCTTGATAGCCTCCTCAACCGAGCACATGGATGGGTCACTGAATACTCCTACATATTGTGACTGGAGAATATTAGATTTTTCCAAGGGGTCATCAGTCACTGTACCATCAGATCTCAGGAGTGGTGCCACACTGGATTTGATTTTTCGGTGCTTGTTAACAAAGGACCAGAAAAACCTGGAATTCGACTTGATGGTGTCAATGGCTTTCCTCTCCTTCACTTCCAGCAGCCCTAACAAGTGAGCCTTAATGTTATCGGCTGTCTTATTTACCTTGCGTTCGAGTTTATTGATAAGAGACTGGTGTGAGTTTCTCTGTATGGCCAGTTTCACCCGAGAGTTCAGCTTTTTCTGCCTCCTTTTCAGTCTTCTCAGGTATGGATCTCTCTTTCTTTGAGTACCAAACCTCTTTCTTTTGCTGTGTTTTTCAAATACCCTTAGTATAGTCTCTCTGATACACTGAACAAATGAGTGACCATCATCATCAGAGTTACAGGAGGAAAAAAATAAAAAAACGTGTTTCAAAAAACATGTTTTTAAAAAAACATGTTTTCGAAAATTTTGATTTTGCGTCAATGCGCCACGTAAGCCGGCTCAATGACGCAAAATCATGTTTTCGAAAATTTTTATTTTGCGTCAATGCGCCACGTGGCCGGCGCATTGACGCAAAATCAAAATTTTCGGAAAAAAACATGTTTTCGAAAATGTTGATTTTGCGTCATAGGGATCCCTAAAAAAGTTCAGAGTTTACACAGCGTTTAAATACACAGTCTTTACTCAGTCATTACACCCAGAGCGGCGCGTGCTGCGCGTTTTGGTGTTTTCACTGCAATCATGAGTGTTTTACGCGCTGCGGCTAAAAAATATGGTAACAACGCTGCTAAATTTTTAATATTCAGTGCGCTCTAAAAATAGGGGTTTTTTAATTTTTTTTAAAGTGGAAAAGCTACTAAAGATTTGAGATAAGCGTTCAATTCAAACTCTCAAGGCCTCAGGCCTAGGCCCTAGCTAGATAGATTACAATCTGGGTACATACACAGCTATAGGTATATATAGCCTACCTATGATAGTAAGATATAGCCCATCAAAGATGTACTTCGACTGTAATTTTCAAACGGCCCGGTTTTGAAGGAAAGCGAAACATATTAATATGATATTGGGCGACGGGCGTTCTCCGGTCGCTACAGTTGGACCCTGATTAGGGTGGTGTCAAGGTCAAGGGATTACTTCGGCCCCTCGGTTTTCTGAAAGTAGACACCTATAGCTGTCGATAGAGCCCAATATCAGCTCTCTAGCCCATCTACGATTAGCGCATTAACACCAAGCTTTTTTGGTCACGTGACAGACCGATTTCGACCACGAGGTAGCGATGTGCTCGCGATCACCGTGTGCCGCGCCCTAGTGCTGACAACTCAACTAAACAGAAGAGCGCACTAGTTCACACATTTCGATAATTGAATTTCTCAGTCTGGGAATGGGAGCCCTCAGAGCATGGAACAGAAGCCCTCCAACTGGCGCCAAATTAGCCCCATACTGATAAGACTGGGGAGCGGGGAATGTCAATGAGTTCTCCCTTTTCTCATACACACACTGTAATACACACCAACAAACAGACAAATTGTGCCACCCAACTTTCAGGCCTTCCTGTGAACCGTGAGTGTGGCTATAGATGGTCCGATCAAAATTGCTACAATCAGATTTATGGAAAGTTATAACCAATAGAAGAAACTTTTAAATATTATGTTGTCCAGCAATATCGGAAAAAAGTGTGGTTTATCATAACATACTACTACTAGGTACTAGAGTACCCGTTTGCTGGGAACCCGTGACCTGGTAAATGGTAATTTATCCTCATATAACCGGTGACATTTGTGTTTGATTTTTAAAAGATAAATTAATTTGTTTGTCCCTTAGAGCAATGAGTCTCATAGTAGGAGCGCGTTACAATTTTGGCGAGGCGGGTAAATCATTTACTGTAACGCGCGAATTTTCCCAAAAAAGCGCTGCTTTTTTACGCCGCGCGCGGAACCTAGAGTTACGCGCGCAGTGTAAAATTTTAAAATTCATTGTATTGAATTTCCTCGCCAAAAAAAAAGTCGACGAAAAATTCCAAATTCGTGAATTTAGAATTATAAGAACTCCGGTCAGTTCTCATCTTGCCAATCCGTTTTCCGGGAACCCCTGGCCAAAGGACATTAAAATTCACATAACGACCAAGTTTCATATCGATAGAGTACCCGTTTGCTGGGAACCCGTGACCTGGTAAATGGTAATTTGTGTTTGATTTTTAAAAGATAATTTGTTTGTTCCTTAGAGCAATGACAGTGGTCATCCGACATATTCCGACGTGAAATTCGACCTGAATCTCGACCTTGAATGAGGCGCGCATCAGAGAGATGTGCCGCAGTAAGCAAATGATGTCGCGCTTCAACTCTTCTCTCTCGTTAGTCTTTGTATCTCTCACTACGAATGCGCGCCTCATTCCAGGTCGAGATTCAGGTCGAATTTCACGTCGAGGTATGGCAATTATGTCGGATGACCACTGTGAGTCTCATAGTAGGAGCGGTTAGATCTGCACGTGCAGAAAGTCGCGCGCCACCCTAATCTCAGGTTACTCTCACGGCTTCATTTCGCATCCAATCCAAAAGTGACCTTCATCAAACATGTAGATCTCCTCAAGGAGAAGCGAAAATTTGCGGGACATTTCTTGATTGGATGCGACCTCGAGGAGCTATGACAATGCGCAAAAAGGGGTGGCACGCGACTTTAACCACGTGGTGATCTAACCGCTCCTACTATCATGATACACATTGGGTTTTTGAAAAAACGGCCATTACAATTTTGGCGAGGCGGGTAAATCATTTACTGTAACGCGCGAATTTTTCCAAAAAGCGCTGCTTTTTTACGCCGCGCGCGGAACCTAAAATTACGCGCGCAGTGTAAAATTTTAAAATTCATTGAAAATTTCCTCGCGTTTTATGTCGCCAAAAAAAAGTCGACGAAAAATCCCAAATTCGTGAATTATAAGAACTCCGGTCAGTTCTCATCTTGCCAATCCGTTTTCCGGGAACCCCTGGCCAAAGGACATTAAAGTTCACATAACGACCAAGTTTCATATCGATTGGATAAGATTTTGGGTGGCTACGGTGAAAAATATCGTATTTTTGGCATTTTTAACTTTCCCGACGCGATTTACGACCCTTAAACATTGAGTTACGGGAAATCGCTATCATGTAAAATGAAGTTCAAACGATTCTCTTTCCCCACTATTGCGTTAGTTTTTTGATTTAGAGCCGTTTTCAGGGTCTTAGAAGCGTTTGAAAAATGTAAGTATTTTTGGCGCAATGACGTCACCCCGTGACGTCACTGTTGTAAAGATCGGATCAAAAATCTGAGCCCGTACTTACACCCGCCTTGGTCCAAAGTACCAGTGTACAAATTTTCAGGGGTCTAGCTCAAAAACTGTAGGAGGAGTAGGGAGAAAACAATTATCGGACTAACATTTTGGAATTTATTATATGGATACTTGACATACAGCATATTGACTCATTTTATGTCGGAATTGGAAAACTCATTCTCTCACCTCTCGGGGCAGAGTGGGAGAGGATGAACTGACGAACTGTGACACACTATAAACTATCAAGTGGAAAGCATCCAATGTCAAAGCATGTCTAATACTGTCTATATGTATACTACAGCCCTGTCCTGCAAGGTGCCACATGCCCCCGTTCTCGCTTTTAACGGTCAACGGAGGTAGGTGCTGCCTGACCTGTATGGGGGCGCCAAACGCCATAGTGCCATACCCCATTTGATTCTCAAAGTGCGCTCAGATGGGTCGCGGCGCCAGACAGTGCCTGACAGATTACACCAGCACATTATGCTGTGGTGCCGTATCAGTGATAGAGCATGCTCCATTTTGATTCTACTGTGACAAATTCAGGTAATCAAGCGTTTAGGTTCTTGTAGACACTAGACCTGTCAGACCTTTGGCCTGACCCTATTCTGAATTCTCATTTTTCTTTAGAATAACAGATGTGAGTGCTTTGGCCTGACAGCTCTCACACCTATTCTGATTTCTGTTCTGCACACGAAACACATTAACAGTGGTAAGTTGTTGAATAAGGGAGAATAGTCTCCCACTCTTCCCCCTTACTCAACAAGTGGTAAGAGCTTTGGCCTGAAGACAGAATAGTTCTGCGAGATGGAGAACGGGGCAGGCAGTACCTGATAGTAGAACGGGGCAGGCAGGACCTGACAGTACACCATTGCCTACTGTAACTAACAGCTTAGCTACAAACATTCTCTGAATCTCTGATTCAAGCTATGAGAGAGGACCAGCTTCGGAGTCCCATTGTGTTATACTGGCCAGGAAATGTTTTGAGCAATTATTATTACAGTGGGGAAAGGAGACGCCGGCTAGGTATATGAAATTGTCGAAAAATTTTGTTTCTCGTCTAGGACTGTCAGGTGCTCCTTCCAATTTTGGGTTTTGGGCAAAAATTTTCCTTTCTGAGATGAATTAAGGGGAAACCTTGCTTTTATAGTGCTGTAGGGCCCATTTAAACGGGAAAATGGGAAACTAAAAGGTTTCCGTACGACCGTACGTTGAAACAAAATTTTTCGGGGGGGAAAAAGGTGAGAAGGGTTTTGTATCTATCCTGAATATGTCTGTAGTCATGTATTTCATTATGTTGCCCAAGTTTTTTACTGTTTAAAATTTTTATGGGTGCTCCCCCAAGGTTTTTTAAGGGCTCACCTTCCGGGTGACCATTCACTTTTAAACTCTGTAAACAACAATTTTTTCCCAGTGAAATTTAAAAATTAACGTTGCTGACTTGCTGCCCTCAGCCCCCGGATAATGGAGTTTTGGGCTGACATACCAAGAAAACCTTTTTGCATGCATGTACGGGAAAGGGCCAGGGGTTTTTTTCGAGAAATTTAAACTCCGACCTCGCTCGGGTCCCAACAGGGGCAAGGGTTTGGGGGGTCCTTATCTACCAACAATGCTCAAAATACTGTACGTTTTTTTTGTCTCCAATAATGATTTAATTTCATTCGATCTTTGGTTTGAACCTATTCTCGCGTGAGAACTGTGGTCAGAGCATTGGCCTGACAGATAATTCAATAATTCATGATATTGATATAAAAAAGATACAATATCTTACTATCATATGTCACAAACATTCCAATGGAGGTTTGGTATTCCCGGCCCGGGTTTTCCCTTGGGGGTCAAAGAGAGAGAGAGAAAAAGAGAGAGAGAAAAGAGAGAGGAGAGAGAGAGAGAGAGAGAGAGAGAGGAAGGAAAAAAAAAGGAGAGAGAGGAAGAGAGAGAGAAGAGAGAGGAAGAGAGAGAGGAGAAAAAGAAGAGCGAGAGGAGGGGCCCCCGAGAGAGGAAAAAGAGAAGAAAAGGGAAAAGGAGGGAGGGGGAAAAGGGGGAGGTAGGAGGGGGAGGGGGGGAGGGAGGAAGGGGGAGGGTTGGGAGGGGGGGGGGAGGGATTTGGGGATTGGAAAAGAGGGGGGAAGGGAAGGAAAAGAAGGGGGGGGGGGTGGAAGGGGGGGGGGGGGAAAAAAAAAGGGGGGGGGGCCCCCCCCCCGGGGTTTTCCCCCCCCCCCCGGGGGAAGAGGGGCTTTTTCCCCCTGAAAGGGTTTCAGGCTACAGAAACCCAACCTGAAAAAAGGGGAAAAAAGGGGGAAGGTAGAAGGCACGGACCGTCCTGTTTTTCCTCTCTAGATTTGCTATGGGGTTTTAATGGGCCCCATTTTTTATTTTTGGGGTTTAAAAAATAGAAAACAACATTTTTTTTTCAAGTGGAAAATCCATCATTCATGATATTTTAAAAAAATATGTCCCCCTTTAAAAACACCCCAAAATGGGATGAAATGGATGGGAAATATATATAATAAAAATTTAGGACACTTACATTTACCAAAATTCCCTCTCGGGGTACATTTTTTTTTGGGGTTACTATTTTCAAATTGATATTTTACCACAGTTATAGAACCCCGATTTACCCGGCTCCTCGGGGGGAGGGGGAGCTAGTAAAAAAGGGTAAAAATTTTCACCCCAAAACCCCTTGGTTTTTGGGGAAGAAATTTAAACCGCTCGGATAGTAAAAATATCATATAGGGGGCGACTTTGGGGGTTTTTAAACGTCGGCTAATTTGAAACCCTACTTTAAAAATTTTAAGGGCCCGTAGCTGTGCAAATTTGATTTTTTGACCCCCATGGGCTGGCCTGAATTCTAAAATAGCCCCCCGATGTTTAAAAAAAACCCCAAAACTGGGGGCACCGCTGGCCCCGTAAAATGGGGGGTTTCAAAATTTGCCGCCATTTTAAATAAACCATCCCCCACGGGGACGGGGATTAGGGGGTCCGGGGCTGGGGGAAATCGGAAATTCTAAAAATCCCAAAGTAAAATTTCTATTATATATAATAAAGTAAAACTTTTTTTTAAATTTCTTTTATTTTTTTTTTCAAAAACCCCTAAAAAAAAAACGGGCAAAAATAATTTTCTGTAGAACCCCCCCGGGTTTTTAATGGGGAGGACTATACGCCCGGGATAAACGGGGAAAATTTTTAAAACATGGAATTGAATTTTTAAAAGAAAATTTTTTTTCCCCCCAATTTTTTTGGGGATAAATTGGGGTACAAATAGAAAACTTTTAAATCTTTTTAAAGGAAAAACCAAATTCCATATTTTCCAAAGCTGTACAGTGGACCCCCCGGGGTCCCCGGAGATGCATAGTACCAATACCATCAGTTATTCGATGCGGGGGTCCGAAGACTGGGTCATTCAATTCAGTTGTCGTGAAAAACACGCCATGTGAATGAACAGTTGGGATATATGTAGTTTAGAAATCTATAAGTTGCAAACGTTTGTGGGGCATCTATCCGCCTGATATATCGCCATCGGAGGCCAGTAAATCGGGGTTCTACAGTAATTGAAATCCGTGCAAAAGTTTCATAATATGATACTAAAAAAACTCTTAAAGAGCTCTTCACCAACATGAACAAAACATGAACAAAAAAGCGTCTTTATTGTTCTATCTAAATTTTGAGGCATTAATTGACACTGAAACGTTTTCATCGTAGATGATTCAGTGCAGTCGTCTGCGGTTGCCACAACAAACTACCGTCCACCACGGCACCTGAAAATATTAAAATGTTACGAACAATCAATAAAAACCAATATTAGATTTATTAGGAAATTGCTGTATATAGTGTTGGACAACTATTAATCCACATTTAACCTAAAAGGCCAAGGGCGGGAAGGGACGCCAGGGCGGGATGCAACGCGGGGGAAGAAGGGAAGTAAGGGCGGGAGGGAACGCGAGGCGATAAACGGTACAAATTTGAACTCAGGACAGCCGTGAGACTTCAGTTATTCGTTTACACCATGCCTTTTGCGCAACACACTCGTCCTTCCAACAATGATGTTCTGCAACATCTTGTGTTTGTACAAGGAAATTTGGGGAAGACACGTGTGGTTGACCCAGTGCTTGATACTGCTGCCGAGGACATTGTTACCTTGTTTTCTACTCTTGGTCATGTTGTGCACAAGAAACACGTGAAAAGGTATAATCCATGTTATTTTCTATTCGAACTATACGCTCGACGTAGGTATCGTTATGCTATTTTTATAGTTTGATTCCGATGATTTTCGGACGACCGAAAACCGATGAAACAATACCACCGACGAATATATTACTGTATTTTAACTTAGATTTAACCCGAGTAACAAATTATTGGCATAAGTTGATTTTGTCTCCCATTTTCATCCAGCCCTTGACTTAACTTAACTTTATTCATATTGTTTAGATCACTTGTACTCTCGTCCGCGTCCCGGAATTCCAATCTTTATTTGTCCTTTATAGCAGAGCTATAGTTATAGTTAGATAGGATAGTAAATACTAGTAGACAGTTTTTTTTGATAGTTCATTAACCATGCCCTATAGACAGATGGGGTAAATGGACAGATGTAGAGATTGGGGAGGAAGGGGAAAGGAGCGTGAGGGAGTGTAAGAGTGAGAGAAAGAGAAAGAGAAAGAGAAAGAGAAATAGAAAGAGAGAGAGAGAGAGAAGAGAGAGAGAGAGAGAGAGAGAGAGAGAGAGAGAGAGAGAAAGAAAGCGAGAGAGAGAGATAGATAGAGAGAGAGAGAGAGAGAGAGAGGAGAGAGAGAGAGAGAGAGAGAGAGAGAGAGAGAGAGAGAGGTGAAAGAGAGAAAGAAATGACAGGGAGAAATTACAGAGAGCACAGGATAATGAGAATTGTGAGAGAATGGGGAAAATATCATGGGTCGCGACTGTCGGGCGTCGGCCTTATCTGATACGTTATCATTTGAAAGTTCCCAAGGAGAGAAGCCCTAGATTGTTATAAAATTAGTGTCTATGATGGTCTATGGCTTAGGGAAGATCAGACAAGCCATGACATCACGAGAGAGCCAAAATCGGTGTAACCAAGTAGCATGATCGTGGTGTCTCAAATCACCTGAGCTGCATTAAATGAGTCAAATAGTGCCATGTAATTTCAGAGATTAAAATATTTCTCTATTCAAGTGTTAGGGGACCCTCTCAATTATGTCAATTATGACGTTATCAGTAGCTATCAGAAATTGACGTCATAATTACCATAATGATGAATAATTAGAGAACGAGAAAAGATTGGGAGCTCTGCTTGGGCGCATTTTACTCAGGAGAGGGTCCCCTAACACTTGAATAGGGTCATTTCAAAATCTCTGACATCACCCAACACTATCGTTCCTACTATTAATTATTAATTACCTTTTCGCTAATATGTGATAGAAGATGTAGACAAGATGTAGAAATTGAACTGAGTTCGTTGACACATCCGCGATTTCTGAACCTGTAATAAATCATAGTTAATGAAAGTATTTTTCAGAGCTCTGAAGAAGTTACACCAGAATAAGAATGACGGGAAAAGAAGTCCAACATCAAAGACTAAAAACTCCCAGTTTCAGAACGCTCTCAATACCACGTTCATGAAAAATTGTTGGGATGTAAGTCAACGTATAATAACTACTCACAGTAGAACCCCGATTTATCGGCCCTTCGGGGCAAGATCTAGACGGTAAATCGGAGTTGTACAGTACAATCATGTAATATACATATTATAGTATAATAATATATGAGACAGGTTGAGCATGCCTAACTTTTGTCTTAACTTTAGATGTTTGATCAAGTTAGAGCAAAGCCTACAGCTCCCCCTGAAAAGCCTTCAACCCCGGTAACGCCGATCAGGACTAAAAAGAGATCCCGGTTTCGAGAGTATTCAGATGGCTTTCAGGAGCTAATGGACAAAGTAAGTCGAACTAAATAGACAACACCCCTATTCCTATGACAATGATTATTGACTATGACAATGATGAGTTACGGATCAAAGATGGGGCATAGGTTGGACTATGGATTCAATCAACCCGGCTGATGATAGTCCTTGATTGACTTGAAATGCATTGCGATTATATCATAGCACTGGCAAGTGCCCCGGGCCCAAAAGGGGGGTGTGGGGGCACAGCCCCCACCATAAACGGGGGTGTGGGGGCAGAGCCCCCACCTTAGAAATACCCTCTAACTCAAAAAACAAAAGAGAGAGCACACGCAACACTTCTACACACAAGCGCGTGAAAACCTGCCAGTGCTACTATATACCATTGCAGATTTCGAGGTTTTTGATGCTTTAAAAAAGCATGTTCTAGATGAAGTAGAGAGCTGAAATTTTGTACTCTAAGGGCCCTCATATAGGAGAAGAGGCATGCAAATTTTCAGAACGATCGGATGTAAGGTAAAAATTTGCCAGAGGGGTCCCAAAATGCAAAAATGTAAGGAGGGGGAGGGGGAGGGGGAGGGGAGGGGGAGGGGGAGGGGGAGGAGGACGCTTTTTTATCTTTGAGTGTTCTCCTAAACCACAAATAGTAGAGACTTGCCGTTTGGAACAGTGGTTCCTTACATCATTGCGCTCGGTAATAGCTGTGTGAGAACTTCGAAATCGCCATAGTTCATTAATTATTCATTAATTAGTCATTAAATATTCATTTTAACCATGGTTGCGATATGACACGACTGGAAGGTCATAAAGACTTGAAACCGGTCTTATTCGACGCGGAACGGTCGGTTTATGGGGGGTCTTACTCGGGACAAAAATCTCTATCTCGCACCGTTAAGCCGTCATTTGCATATTTATGCACCTATTCACGATTTTATGCATATTTTCAATATTTTCACTTCGGCTGGTCCTAGAACGTTTTCGTGGACATATTTCGACGCAAAATAGTCGATTTATGGGGGGTCGTCCCCCGGACGAAAAGTCGTATCTCGAAACCGTTTAGCCGTTATTTGCATAATTATGCACCGATTCATAATTTAATGCATATTCTGAATATTTCCAGTTCAGCTGGTCCTAGAACGTTTTCATGGACATATTTCGACGCAAAATAGTCGATTTATGGGGGGTCTTACTCGGGACAAAAATCCTCATCTCTCACCGTTAAGCCGTTATTTGCATATTTATGCACCGATTCATGATTTAATGCATATTCTTAATATTTCCACTTCGGATGGTCCTAGAACGTTTTCATGGACATATTCCGGCGCAGAATAGTCGATTTATGGGGGGTCGTCCCCCTGACAAAAAGTCGTATCTCTCACCGTTTAGTCGTTATTCGCATATTTATGAATTATTCAAATTCAAAAATATGCAGAAATCAGAAAGAAAAAAATCCGAAAAATAGCTTTTTCTATTTTACACCAAAAAGAACAGAAATTTAGTCCAAAAACCAATTAAATAAATTAGTTTGGATGCCCGGGCCCATGTGGTGTCACGGGGGTAACACCTTTAGGCTATAACTGTCATAAATGATGGATATCGAGAGAGATAAAGGCAAAGGAAATTAGGATAGAAAGGGTGAGATATAATCAAGAAAGACGGAGAGATAAATATGAGGAGAGAGAAAAAAGAGAGATATAGTGAAAGAAACAGTGAGAGAGAAAGAGAGAGAGAGAGAGAGAGAGAGAGAGAGAGAGAGAGAGAGAGAGAGAGAGAGAGAGAGAGAGAGAGAGAGAGATAGAGAGAGAGTGAGAGAGATAGACAAAGATAGACAGATTGAAGGATAACAATTAACAATTAACGAGATATGCCGTTAATTATGGCAGTTATAGCCTAAAGGTGTTACCCCCGTGACACCACATGGGCCCGGGCATCCAAACTAATTTATTTAATTGGTTTTTGGACTAAATATATATATATACTCGTTTAGACATGATATGTAGTATGTCTAAACAAGTTGTAAATCTACAATTTTAACGCCCACAATTACACACATATCCAACTCCGCCCATGTACTATTACTACAGCTATCACGTTCTATCTAGGTGGAGTCAGGCGAGATCGAGATCGTAGACGATTATGAATGCGACCCGACATACACCCCGGACGCCTCTCCATGTGACACCCCGCTAACCAGTTTTGCCAGGGCTGCCCATGATGCTGGAGTATCCGATAGAGTCTTGTGCCGGCTCCTAAAGAACTACCATTTCGTGAGTGAAGCGTCAAGCTAATCAAACTAACAAACCCCTTTTTGAGATCCAGAAACATCAATTATAAGACATTTTTCTTAGGACAAGACTGGAGAGATTATCTCCTGTTCGAATACGAAGGTAAGGAGAGAAATGGACAAAGCTGCAGAAATGGCGTTGAAGGCGCTTAGGGAAGCAGGATCTCCCATCGGAATATATTTCGATGGGAAGAAGGTCCTGAAAGCCATGAAAAAGGGGACGGTGTGGCAGGAACAGATAACAGTTCTAGGGTTTTCAGAATCTTCAGAGCGGCCTATCTACTACACCTATTGCCTCATGGACTCACCCATCAGTGAGTTGATCGTTTCCTGTTTTTGTTCCGCATATTACAAATTTCATATGTATTGATACAGTTTCCATTATAATGGTATGTTCATTTATTAGGAGGCGATGAGAAGCCCGCCGAGTTGATTGCCCGTGGGATCATTAGCCACCTCGAGCAATTGGGCATCGATAGGAAGCTGATAAGAGTAATTGGGTGTGATGGTACCAACACAAACGTGGGAAGGTGCGGAGGTAAGGCATCATGATTATAACGCATACAAAATGCAACGGAGCTCATTCAGATTTTTAGAAAAACATAACTAACAATGTTTCAGGAGTGGTGTTCCATCTACAGGAACTCTTAAAGAGAAAACTAACCATGTTAGTGTGCTGACTTCACAGGTTAGAACTAGGACTGAAGGCCGCCGCTAAATACTTCTCCGGAGGAACCATTTCCCCGAGCGGATTTAGGGGAAGGATGGGGCTCCTTCTCGGTTCGAACCTACATGAACGCCCACCAGTTAAGGTATAAAATCTAATCTTTTCATTCTGATAATTTTCTTTATCTAACAAGTACAAAGTTTCATGCTATAAATAAGCTGTAACTTACAGTGCAGTAAGTATAACCATGGATAATATGATTTCAGTATAGGTTTATTGGTGCCATGAGAGAGTTCCCAGACCATGTAGTGCAGAATCTCAGCAGTGACAGCAAACTCCTCTACTGGTACTGCCTCACCGCTTCATTTCGTAAGTTGACCTGTAAAGATATAGTTTCATAGGTATAAATTCATATAAAATTAGACAAAATTCAGGGAATGTTTCTGAAAGTATTAAATATATTCCCGACCGGCCCCTATTAGTTGGTCCACCCGAAAAAACAGCCAGGCACATTACTGGTCTGCCCAGTCGCTTCCTGGTGAAGGCTTTGTCCCTTAACCTTTAATGAGATCTCATTAGATCTTATTTGAGAAATAAAAATAAATCTTTTCAATAGTCGTAATTGGTTTAGCAGTGTGCTTTAAGTAACGAGTCCCTCTTCATATAATATTTTTCTATAGAAATTGAGAACCGCAGTGTGCTTATTATTTTATTATTACAACTTTACATGCTATCAAAATTTAATTTCCAAACTACAGCCCCTAGATTTGCTGAAGATGGTTCTTGGTTGCCCAATCACCCGAGCCTTCCTCCAAACCTTATGGAAATGAAACCTGGGCCACTTTTTCATGCACGGTGGTTAACGTTGGGGAGCAGGGTGATGAGAGCGTTCCTTTCTTTGCCCCATTCAGACGATCCGATGTACGGCAAAATCAAGTGTCTGGCAATGTATGTCAGCAAGATTTACTTCCCCATCCACATGGAGATGAAGGTACAAGTTCTATTTGTAACTTAGAGAGATCGAGAATAAGAGGGTTGAATGAGAGTGATAGAGAGAAAGAAGTAGCAACAGTTCATACCCATAGGAAAACGAGAAATTTAAAAAAATAGGAGACCAAAAGCAGAGATCAGGATAATATTACACATCTTTTTCAGTTGAAAAGTGGCATGGAGTTTGGGCCAGGGCACCTCCTAAAAGAAATCATTGAAGTAAACAAGGCGGTGTACTTCCTATCCCCCGAGGTGCGGGACATGGTGTTGAAAAAAATATCGAACAATGCCCACTTCGCCCACCCAGATCATGTCCTGTACGCCATGTTGCGTAAGTGAGCCAAATTTCTTCATTTGTATAATAGATAGTTAAGTTGAGAATTATTAGTTCAAGAGGGAGTGGGATAAAAATAGTGATTGATAATAAGGGACGGATAGACAAGTATCTTAAGATCAGTTTCGTTTCTTTTCCAATGAAGGTCCTCCCAGATTTAGATCTCGGTCGAAGAGAAGGCTTTTCCAGAGTGATGAATTATAGAGATACTTATTAGATAGAATAAATAGAGATATAATGAAAATATATTTTCGATTCCAGAATAAGTTTCTTAATGAACCCATTACCCATCAGATTCCCCTGATTCTACGAATGCAATGAGGGAGAAAGCCAAGCAGTTGTTGGACAAGGCCAGCCAGCTCCCTGCTCGTCGTGACAAATATGTTGATAAGCCATTCCTTAATACCAAGGCACAGAACATATCCGACTTATGCTTTTTCAGGACGCCGGTAAGTTATTTGAGTGTTTATTTCAGTCTTTAATATCGAGGTTTTCCATTTCTATTACATATATTATTTAGACTCACTGATGCATAACTGTTATGAAATACAATTATAAAGCGAACAAAATTTTTGTTTTTTAGAAGAAGGGAAAGTACTCTGGCCAGTTGTGCTGGGCGACACAGAAAATGACCAAGGATAAGAACGGGAAGGTAGAGATCCTCAAGATCTGGAAACCTGTGACGCTGCCTCCCTGCAATGATGTTACACCCGGAACCTGCCCCAATCATTCTCAAATGGTGGAGAGGCATGTGGCCACAAGCGCTTCAGTGGCAGATAGGTAAGGCCAGCAGACTGAGACATAGACTCTAGTTCAACTAGATTAGTTGATACTTGATAAACTAAACCTAGCTGATATAATAACGATGGTCATGTCGCCTAGAGCACATGCCTATTCTTGAAACACTTTTCTCATTTCCAGGTTTAGATCAGACCGTAAGTGCCAAGCAAGTGCATTAGTAAAGGAGCTGGAAAGAGCAAAGAGGAGAAAACTGTTTTAGACCCATTTTGGTGAACACACTACTGACACTGTATATATCGTTTTTCCAGTTATGCTGATTTCTTTTGAATTTCGATACTGTTTTAATATTTATTTTTTTACCACGTAAAAATATATTATGTATATGAGTATAGTATGAATTTAGTCCAAAAACCAATTAAATAAATTAGTTTGGATGCCCGGGCCCATGTGGTGTCACGGGGGTAACACCTTTAGGCTATAACTGCCATAATTACGGCATATCTCGTTAATTGTTAAATTGTTATCTTCAATTCTGTCTCTCTCTGTCTATTTCCTGTTATCTCACCTCTCTCTATTCTCTCTCTCTCTCTCTCTATCTCTCTCTATCTCTCTCTCTCTCTCTCTCTCTCTCTCGTTCTCTCTCACTGTTTTCTTTTTTTTTTTTAAAAAAAAAATTATTTTATTCCTTCTCTTTTTTTTTTTTTTTTTTCTCTCTCTGCGAAGTCTACGGCAACCGTTCGAAAGGCCTAGAAGGAAGGACATTGGAGGACGGGGCTTGGGAGGGGTAGGAAGAAAAGACAGGAAGGAAGGATGAGAGGAAGAAGGAAAGGAAGGAAGGAAGGAAGGAAGGAAGGAAGGAAGGAAGGAAGGAAGGAAGGAAGGAAGGAAGGAAGGAAGGAAGGAAGGAAGGAAGGAAGGAAGGAAGGAAGGAAGGAAGGAAGGAAGGAAGGAAGGAAGGAAGGAAGGAAGGAAGGAAGGAAGGAAGGAAGGAAGGAAGGAAGGAAGGAAGGAAGGAAGGAAGGAAGGAAGGAAGGAAGGAAGGAAGGAAGGAAGGAAGGAAGGAAGGAAATGAAAGAAATGAAAAGGTAGAAATCATAAAATTAACACGTTGTACCTCTAATTATAACACCTCTATCATCCAAAAAATGCAATAAATGCAAAATTCCATCTCCTTTAGATTTTTTCAACTGTTGGAAATGGGTGAGAACGAGTTGACACCGGAACCATATCCAATTGCATAATGCATATGATTAGGCCATGGCCCACGCCCTACATAGATCCAAAATATTGTGTGTACCAGCTAATTCACACCTCAATTTAAATCCCATGTTTGCTCGATTGCTATTGGTTATCGCCATTCGAATCTTAGTACCCCATTGGTTGTGTACTGTCACATGACACCATAATAATGGCTATCGAGGGAATGTTTCCTCAACAATGCTCAGCATGTAACCAGCATGTGCCACTCATCTTGGATGATGGGATCGAAGAAGGGGAGGGCACGCAGCTGGGCAGGTCGGAAGAATCTCGACACCGAAATATATATGTATTTCAAGTACATTTGTATTTCAAATACACATGTCTATTTCAACTGAAATATATATGTATGTATTTCAAATATATATGTATTTCAAATACATATATATTTCGGTGTCGAGATTCTTCCGACCTGCCGGTCAGGTACAGGTAAAGACAGAGTTCTCACCAAACTCCAGTCGAAGAGGAGACGAATCAATCGAAGAATAGCAAAAATAAGAAAGGATCAAGCCGTTCGAGAGTGGAAAAGCTAGAAGAACTCGTCGCGGTCACTATAACAGCCATCAAGGAGCATTTAATCAACCAGATAAATGCAGAAGAGGACAAGATTGTGACCCAGATCAAGACTAACCCGAAGGTCTTCTTTTCCTACGCGAACAGCAAGAGGAAAACACACTCAAACATCGGACCCCTATTAACGCCGAGTGGAGCCCTTACTGATGACCCCTGGAAAAGGCCTAGTTCCTCCAGACCCAGTAAGGTATTCAGCGATCCATCTCAGGTAAAGGTAGAGGACGCCCTTCTAGGTATCGAGGAGCAGACAGAGGAGCTGACCGACACCCAAAGATGGAATTCCAGCTCTCATATTAAGGGAATTTCGAAGCTATTTAGCCTACCCCCTGTGGAGACTGTGGACAGAATCCTTTGCTGAGGGAAACATTCCGGAGGAGTTGAAGAGACAGCAGATAGCCCCTATCTTCAAGAAAGGAAACAAAAGTATAGCTGAGAACTACCGACCGGTAGCACTGACCAGCCACGTGACCAAAACCTTCGAACGAGTGGTGTGCAAGGAGATAACTGAATTTGTTGAGTGGCAAGGTATTCTAAACAACGAACAACACGGATTCAGATCAGGACGTAGCTGCCTTACTCAACTACTTGAACACTATGATGTAATCCTGGAGGACCTCAACCAAGGGAGTGAAGTAGATGTGGCTTACATCGACTTTAGCAAAGCCTTTGATAAGGTTGATATCAGTATCCTTCTTCATAAACTGAAAAGATATGGTATCAGGGGAAGACTACTTCAGTGGATCAGAGCCTTCCTCACTGGTAGGTCACAGACTGTGGTGATAGACGGAGCATGCTCCAGGGCCGAGAGTGTCACCAGTAGTGTCCTCCAGGGATCTGTGCTTGTACCCCTTCTATTCATCATATATGTGTGTGACTTGGTATCCCGGACGACGGGAGGTACGCTTACCTTCGCGGACAATTACACCAAAAGCCGCCAAGCAATTACTGGATTGGAAGACAGGGATGCCTTGGTAACGAAGTTACCCCTCCCTTGCCGGCGCGGCGTGCGAAGCACGCCAAACGAAGGCCGCGAAGCGGCCTGAGTAGGGGTAACAAACCCGCTTTGATTCACTTCAAAAATTAATAGCTCCTCAACCACTCAATGAAAATGCACCAAATTTTGGTATTCCCCACCAAATTGTCTGAAAATTATAATTCTGTACTCATATTTAAAAAATTATCCCCGGAACCTTGGTTTTGAAATCAGTTTTAGGTGTTAATGATGAAAAAAAATTTTGAAAAAGTAGGTTAGGTATGCTTAACATCATATCAAAGATCGTGGCAAAGTTTGAAGTTTCTATCTTGAAAGGTCTGGCCATCAAAATTAAAAAGGTCTTGAAGTTGAACCATTTGTACAAAACATGTTGTAACTCAGCTTCTACTTTGCCAAATTAAACCTGGTTTGAAACACTGAACTGCTAATCTATCCCTCCGAATACGGACGAAGTTTGAAACCGCCAGCTCTATTGGCCGCTCTGCAATACTTGTTTGTGTCAAAGAAATCAGGAAAGTAACGAGATTTGGTCTCGGTGTGGCCCTGTGCGCGGCTCAAACCCCTTAGCTAGAACTATGTAGTGTAGACTACAACTTTTCAGTGCTCAGTATAACGTTTTGGGCGCGCTATAAAAATAGGGCAAGCCCTTCTGATACCTCTAAACAGAGTGTGAGGTGTCTTCGATACCAAAGGGATGCCCTACAAGAAAATCTGGAACAGATAGCGGAATGGTTGGGAAGAAACAATATGCTGCTGCATGAGCAGAAGTAATACTCTGTAATACTCCGAGTTGAAGGGCATCTCCCGGAGTTCTCTGGTCTTGTTAAGGGTGTAGTTTAGGACTTCAAGAGACCGCTCCGAGAAGATTATGTTAACTCTCCTCAAGTCACTGCTAAGACCCAAACTTGAATACTGTTCTCCCTTAGGCTATAAGCATACTGATCGTGATGATCATAATCAGTTAAAAAGATGAAGTGTGCTCATGGTTTTGATCATCATCATCTGCAAAAAACTGCAGTGTGCGGAACATTATGATCATCACGTAAGAGCTGGCCCTGGAGCCGTCTCTTAAGTTGGATGATGATCATCAACACCTAGTGTGCGCACGTTCTGATCTTATTCTTATGGAGGGCTGCACTGTAGTCATGTGATATGTACCACGTGGTACGACTTCGCGCGCGCGAGAGGCTGTTGTACAGGTCACGTGATATGCGACAACCTCTCAGAGCGCGCGACTCGCAAAGGGGGAGATAGCATCATCATGCTGAGCACACTGGTCATGATGATCATGATCAAAAGGCAAGTTCCAACAAGTTGAGTATGGTTTATGATGATCAAACCTGCGCACACTATGGTTTATGATGATCAAACGTGAACACACTATGGTTTGAGAACATCATGATGCATCAAGCCTCCATCATGATGATAACCATCAGTGTGTGCGCTCCTTTGATGGTGACCATCAAAACGTCCGCACACTGACCTGATTATGATCATCACGATCAGTATGCTTATAGCCCTATGGTCTCCAACCAAGATCGGAGATGTTATCAAGATCGAAACTATACATAGATTCTTTACCAGGAGAATTGCGGAATGTCAAGGCCTTAACTACTGGGAAAGGCTGACACAGCTGGGAATTTTATCTCTTCAACGGAGACGCGAGAGAAATAGGTTTGGTAGAGACGTTTTTGAAAATTTTGCATTGAGCTCCTTCAAATTGAAAACTTTACTACAGCGCAGGACATCAAAATCAGCGCTACAATGGCGAAGAAATTACACAGAAAGCTTCAAAACACGCCTTTTTTTAAACACAGCCTCAGAGATTTAGCCCTGACTTTATTGACCGTTTAATCATTCGAAAGTCATCGATACTCTCTTCCCAACGAGCCTAAGATTGTGCGATGTGGACAAGAAATGACAGAGTTATTGCCAAAAAAGTCAAAATTTGACCATAAAAGGGATTTTACTCCACCGTTATCCAACTTATTTTCGTCCGCAAGCATGCCGTAAGTCAAACAAAAAAGATTTTGAAACTTTTGGAGACAAAATTTTTTCAACTTTTTTTGGCAGTTTTACTCGAAATTCAAAACAGGGTGCGCGTCGCAATGCCAAAATGCGCGTCGCATGCGCGTCGCATTGTGCGCGTCTCAACACAGTGTCTCGCCTCCATAATAAATTAATTCATGGTCTTGATAATTCTTCTTATCCTCTTCTTATTCACTTCACGTAACAAGCTCTATGGCGGCGCATTGACGCAAAATCAAAAAAAATAAAAAAATGAAAAAAATAAAAAAACGTGTTTCAAAAAACATGTTTTTAAAAAAACATGTTTTCGAAAATTTTGATTTTGCGTCAATGCGCCACGTAAGCCGGCTCAATGACGCAAAATCATGTTTTCGAAAATTTTTATTTTGCGTCAATGCGCCACGTGGCCGGCGCATTGACGCAAAATCAAAATTTTCGGAAAAAAACATGTTTTCGAAAATGTTGATTTTGCGTCAATGCGCCGGCGACGTGGCGCATTAACACAAAATCAAAATGTTCGAAAAAATGATTTTGCGTCATTGAGCCGGCTTACGTGGCGCATTGACGCAAAATCAAAATTTTCGAAAACATAGTTTTTTAAAAACATGTTTTTTTTCACGTTTTTTATTTTTTTTTTCACGTTTTTTACTTTTTTGATTTTGCGGTAATGCGCCGCCATCTCTATCTCTATCTCGTCAGGAACCGGTTTTATAGTCATTTACGAAGTTTGAAAATACCCAGGGGGGTGACAGTTTCAAAAAATCCGACTTTAATTCCACTTAATTCCATTTGCGCGTGCTAAATTCTGTTCTTGACAATCTTAAAGGGATACTGACATATTCAAAATTTTTTGACTTTTTCAACGATCCTGGGTGTGGTAACTGGTTGGGAGATAAAAATAGGATGAGTCGAAGTGCGAACTCTCTACTCCCTCTCGTTCTCAAGATATAGGGCCCCACCTTTTAGCACTTCGTAATTGGTTATGGTATAGGGGGAGAGTTTTATTGCAAATTACATGTAAACACGAGTCTGTTTATCTGTCAATATCTCAACTTTCACATGCACGATTTTGACCGGATTTTTTTCTGGAAGTTAGAAATGTTTTAAATTTTTAGTATTTTCTTACGATCTGTATCAGAATAACCAAAAAAATCAGTAAATAAACAAGTAAACAGTGCAGTTTGAGGTAAACTGGAGTAAGGTCAATTAGACCCAATTATGGGCAATTAGGGCACTTTGCCGACCTCTTAGGACTTGGAAAAGTTGCTCACGTGATTCAGTGTATCAAAATTAGTGTGTAAAGTGCCCCACATGCGATCTTTCAGCATTTCCAGTTGAAAAATGCAATTATCGCCAATTAGACTAAATTATGCTCAATTAGGACACTTTCTTCACCTCTGACGGCTTGGAAAAGCCGCTTACGTGATTCAGCGTATCAAAATTAGTGGTGATAGTACTCTCACATGAATTGATAACGTTTTCATGCGATAGGTTACAGTTACGATCAATTAGACCCGATTATGTTCAATTAGGTCACTTTCTCCACCCCTGGGCGCTTGCCAAAGTTGCTCACGTGATTCAACGTATCAAAATTAGTCGGGTTGAATGGTTTTGCCTTTTATACCAATTATTTGGCTAAATTTTTCAGTTTATACTCTCCTAGGATACAATATTCATTTCAGGGCTGAATAGTTGATAACTATTGACTATTTAATTGACTATGGGCTAAATACTAACAATTTGTATGTAAAATTGAGGAAGTACAGCCAAGTCTGATTGACATTAGTTACTGTATACCGTGATAATATTGTTCTAAGAAGGCATACATTTCAAAAAAATCACCGTCTTGCTTAGTTATAGTTCTATCTATTCATGACAAGTCTAGAGACAAATGGAAACCAAAAATAGAAACTAGAAGTGGTCTTAAAGGTTTTAGAAAAAACCCGGTCAAAATCGCATGTGTATTAGCTGAGATAATGACATATAAACAGGCTCGTGTTTACCTGTAATCTGTAATGCTGGTCTCCTCCTCTTACCATAACCAATTAGTGGGTGTTAATATTTGGGACCCTATATCTTGAGAAGTAGAGGGAGTAGAGAGCTCGGACTTCGACACAATGTATTTATTCTCTCAGATGATGTGATTGGGCAATGTTTTACTAAAATTTGAGATGGTCGATTTGAATATGTCAGTATCCCTTTAAGACTTGATCCCAAAAGTATCGGAAAGATAATTTTAAGACCTTTTCAATGCAACCAAGATCAGGTCTTTATCTTATCAGGAGCCAGAGATATGATCGAAACAATCGGAAAAAAACTTTCCCACGGTGCGTGGGAAAGTTTTTTGCGCGCCCCCGGTTCGCATTATTAAAAATCGGACTTTACTTATTTTCAAGAGGGCGTGATTATAATCTGGGTGCCTTGCAGCCTGTTTACAGTTGCACGCTACCAAAAGAGTATACTTAGACCGACTTTTTTCAAACGGCTATAGCCATGGAACCACATGGCCGATTTGAGTAAACTAAACGGTATCAGTTAGAGAATCGATAGCCCTAACCGATAACCCCAAACCAAACACTAACCAGACCCTAACGGATAGCCCTAACCCGTCGCGCGCGCCAAAACTACGAATTGTTAGCAGTGAAAGGCACCCAGATTTTAACGTTTTCCTTTTCAAGATGGCCGTTTTCTTCAAAATTGCCGTTTGGTTCCTTTTTAATCTTTTCTCGTGTTTTTCTTTGCTCCACATTCATTGCCACACATTTTGTATTTTCTGTCACCAATTTGAGGATTAACAAAGCTCAGGATCGGTTTCTACAGCAAAAGCTGACCAGTAGGTCTGTCGGTTCTGTTGGGCATCAGTACCATGACTTGCCCCAACGGCCCATCTCTGGTCGGCTTTCTGTACATTAGTTTTGCTAGAAGTAGGCATTCAGTCTTTAGGGGTGATCAGAAGTCAGATAAAAGAAAATGGCATTGTTAGAAAAGCCTGTAAGTTCCTAATTTAAGTGCTCTGTGCTAATGAAACTTTTTAGCACATAACACATTATTATAACCTATTAGACATGTCTTTGGGAAGCCTGTTAGACATGCGTACAGAGTCGCAGAAGCTATTAAAGAAACAGGAACTTGACCTACGAAAACTGGAATTAAAGTTGAACAAGAAACAGGCCGGAGGAATTTCCCCTCCAGTTGGTCCTATCAAACGACGGGTAGCTGGCGGAAAAATTGTAAGTTATAACTCGAAAAATTTGACATTGACATAATCCTACGATCAAATAATTGTTTTTTGCAATGACTGAGTAATTGGAAGGCCGCCAGGGCAAGTTTGAAGCGTCTGGAGGATGTGAAGCTCAGGGGGAGCCTTGACATGGACAACAGAGACAGCGTTAGCAAGCGCTTCTGGGGCCAGGTCAAGGTTAACTCTAAGACCACTCGTATTCCACCTATTGTTAACAATGGAGAGGTTTTTAGATCTAGTGGGGTTGAGCAAGCTAACTTATTTAACGAGTGTTTTGCATCTAATTTTTCTACCGCTAGTGATTATAGTGTGTTACCGGATATTACTGATAATGGTTACGTTATGGAGTTCAGTGCTAGTGAGATTTACGATGTTTTGTCTAAGCTTAATGCTCGCAAAGCTGCAGGCCCTGACGACATTCATAGCGTTATCTACTGTGTGATTTTAAATGACTGAGACTGCTCTATCTGAAATTGTGTAAAAACTATGGCATCTTTCGACTTCAAATTTTGGGACACGATAAAACATAATTTCTCATTTATTCTCCCAGATTTTCAGAACGTTTCCGTGTTCCTGAATGAACTTATTGCCATAAAACCTCCTCCAACTTTACACAGTCATATCTCTGGAGTCTAATGAGATAGAGTGTTCAGATTTTTAGGAGAAACAGATAAGACGATTTTGAATGTTTTGTCTGCTTTACGAGTTGATAACTTTTACCGTCTGTTCACAGGAACTGTTTAAAGTGATGTAACACGCTCTAATTAGGCCAAATTTAGGTCATTTTACCCCTCAAAGATCACATGTCCAGCTGATTCTAGTGGGCTAATGAGGCCTCTTACACGAATTCGTCACGTGTTACTGCAAGGATACCGCTCTCCCTTTTCACCTTGACCAAGCAGACATGATCATGGTGTCTGGAAGTGGTAACAAGCTGTAGGATACCAGACAGATGCTGCTCTCTACTTAAATCACTCTCTCGTTATATGGTCACGTGACTGGAATTGGGATCTCGACATCAGACATGATCACAATGTCTACAAAGCGTTCTCTCTCTCTCTCTCTCTTCTTGCTTTGTAGACATTAGGGGTTGCTAAGTTGAAAATTTTTGAATACTCAATTTTAAAGTGTTGCACGTGTATTGGGATGTTCTAGGGACTAATTTCCGTGTTTTGAAATTTTAAAATTTCAAATTTTTTTTTCGATTTTTCCCCGATTTTTCACCGAAAACAAGGGTCACAAAAGTGGCTTGCGATCCTTAGTGGCTCAACCGTTTGTGCTGAAACTTCTAATATCAGTAGAAAATTACCCACTGAATACTGGACATATTGTTCCAAAGCGATATTTTGAGTATACAGCAAGGTATACAAAATATAGTGCTCCATTGACTTCATTAACCCTAAAATTCCCATTATTTACGCAAAAACGCGGGTTATGAAAGTCGCTTGCGATCCTTAGTGGCTCAACCGTTTGGGCTGAAACTTCGGAAATCAGTAGAAAATTACCCACTGAATACCAGACATATTGTTCCAAAGCGATATTTTTCAACTTAGCAACCCCTAGTAGACATTGTGATCATGTCTGATGTCGAGATCCCAATTCCAGTCACGTGACCTTATAACGAGAGAGTGATTGAAGTAGAGAGCAGCATCTGTCTGGTATCCTACAGCTTGTTACCACTTCCAGACACCATGATCATGTCTGCATGGTCAAGGTGACAAAGGAGAGCGGTATCATTGCAGTAACACGTGACGAATTCGTGTAAGAGGCCTCATTAGCCCACTAGAATTAGCTGGACATGTGATCTTTGAGGGGTAAAATGACCTAAATTTGGCCTAATTAGAGCGTGTTACATCACTTTAAACAGTTCCTGTGAACAGACGGTAAAAGTTATCAACTCGTAAAGCAGACAAAACATTCAAAATCGTCTTATCTGTCTCTCCTAAAAATCTGAACTCTCTATCTCATTAGACTCCAAAGATATGACTGTGTAAAGTTGGAGGAGGTTTTATGGCAATAAGTTCATTCAGGAACACGGAAACGTTCTGAAAATCTGGGAGAATAAATGAGAAATTATGTTTTATCGTGTCCCAAAATTTGAAGTCGAAAGATGCCATAGTTTTTACACAATTTCAGATAGAGCAGTCTCAGTCATTTAAAATCACACAGTATAAGGAATGTGCTGGTCCCTTGGCGCATCCCCTCTCGATACTTTATAACCAGGCATACAATAGTTCTGCTCTTCCTAACATCTGGAAAGCTGCTAATGTGGTGCCTGTACATAAGTCGGGGGACACCAAGGATGTGCGCAATTACAGACCTATATCGCTTACTTGTATCATTATGAAGATCCTAGAGAGATTGATTTATAACCGTTTACTTAGCGTTTGTATTAGTAAGCTTGACAGTAGACAGCATGGTTTCCTACCTGGTAGGTCGTGTCTGACTCAACTCGTCCTGTTCCTCGATGATTTGATTTCTAATGATAATGAGAGAGTTGCTACCGATATTATATATTTTGATTTCTCCAAGGCGTTTGACTCAGTTAATCACGACTTGATTCTGAGTAAAATCCGTAATAGATTTGGTATTGATGGCAAACTTCTGGGATTAATCAGGGTGTATCTTATGGGTAGAACTCAAAGAGTGGTTGTAGGAGGGTGTTTTTCTTCTTTTCTCTCTGTTCTTAGTGGTGTTCCCCAGGGTAGTTTGCTAGGGCCGCTTCTATTTGTGATGTTTATTGACGACATCACTGAGTGCCTCGTAGGTAACACCAAAATGCTGTTGTATGCAGATGACCTGAAAGTATGGAGTAAGGTTGCCTGCCTGCAGGAACACTTGGATTTGCAGTTCACAGTAGATTGTCTACAATCTTGGGCAGTTGCCAATAAGATGGTGTTTCACCCGGGTAAGTGTAAGGTAGTCTCTACCCGAACGAGCTATTGGGTTGCCACTTGGAGTCAGCTACCTTTCTATCTTTACTCCTACAAACTTGCCGGAGTTGTGCTCGATAATGTGGATATTCAGCGATCAGATCTCGGTATCTATGTATGCTGGGATCTCGACTGGAGGTACCATTGTCAGTACATTCTTGGTAAGTTTACTGACAGATTTAACTTATTACGTAGAACTACTGTAAAACCATTAATTTTCGTGAGATTTTAATTTTCGCTCTATATTTTTGGCTGGAAAATCCGCGAAAATTAATTCCGCGAAAATATTTTTGGACGATTTTTCACAAAAAACTCGTGCAAATCATTGAGCTTGTAGAGAAACTTGAGCATTGTAGATGGGAGTAGTGGTAATAATGGTGTTAACACTGCTCATATGACTGACTCTTGGCGTAATTAGACAATAAACGTGGACCGTGAAATGGGGGTGGCAGTGGGATTAGCGAAAATTAAAACCGCGAAAATAGTCAATTTTGATCGAATCGCGAAAATTAATGGTCGTGAAAATATCTGGTTTTACAGTATGTATATGATTGTAAACCCACACCAAAAACGTACCCTCTATGTTACCCTGGTGCGCTCATTTCTTGAGCACTGCTCTCCAATCTGGACCCCACACCACGTGGGTGTTCTCAATGATCTGGAGGCTGCTCAAAAAAGATGCATTAAGTGGGTGTATGGTGTTAGCCCCCTCGATAGTTGGAGTGAGCGTGATTATTACGATAAACTAGTGACTCTTCGTATTTTACCCATTCGTGAGCAATTTTATTTCAACGATATATGAAACTTTTATTCAAGATTATCCATGGCCTAGCTCCGTACGGCCTCCCGGGTTATATTTGTTATATTCTCCCTACGGATTACTCATACAGGTCTAGACTGAATAAAGATATTGTTGACGGGGTCGATACTACAACTATCAAGTGTACTGTTGACCCTTGCACCAGTACTTTCCGTAACAGTTTTTTCTACCGATCTGTTAAAGCATGGAATTCTATCCCATATGAGATTAGACAAGCTACTTCGTATGATAGCTTTTGTTTACGTTTCAAATGCCACATTTTCAACTCTCTTGGTGACTAGGTTTAATTTCTATTTACCCCCCCCCCCCTATGTTACTTCCTCCATATACATGCGCTCAGTGGTTTTTGACCTCTACCTGTATCCTGCTGGCATACCAGCTGCAGCACATCTTCGTCAACTCGTCAACTCACCTCGCCTGCCCAACTCTTCGGTGTACACGGTGGCAGTGTTTGGGAGACAGCACGGGCTGAGAGATTTTTCATGGACTTGTGTTTCTGTGTGTATTTTACAAAATTACCGTATAGTAATTTTAATAGACTCTGTTAAGGTGTGTCCTGAGGGTGCCGCCTGTAACCGCGGGTTTTTACCCTGTTGGTGGAGCCCTATGAGCTCGTTATGATTTATAAATTTTCCCGTTTTAACTTTTTCACAATAACTACCGCCACTACTTTTACCAGGTTATAAAATCAAAGCCTAGTAAGGGCCTGGTAATGCGTGTGAGGAATGATAGAATTAATGTGAGCAGTGACGATTCTGCAAGGGAGGACTCAGGCGACGACCGACGAAAGAAAAAGAAAATTACCATCACCACCAGAAATGAGAGAAAATCTGCACCAGCCTCTTTGGGAAGGGAACAGGAACATCTACTTCCCACATCCCGTGCAGTACCTCCTCCTAGTGCTCCTACTCCTACCTCTCTTCCTTACAATATACCACATGGATACCAACAACCACATGGCTACCAACAACCACTAATTCTTCCCGTACAGTACATCCATGAGTGAGTAAAATGTGGGAATAACTGTACTTGGACCTTGGTACAGTTATTATCAAGTATGATTTAAATACCGGACATGTTATTGTGTAACATGACCCAGGATAAGCACTTATTATGTAACCTGACCCTTTATCTGTGTAACATTACACCCAACGTTGTAAATTAACATTCTACTTTCTCCCAGGCCTCCCGTACCCCGACGACGTGAACCAAGTGATGATTGCAGTATATGCCACCATCACACATCCCACCACCCCTCCCACCATCACCACAGATCAAGATCACCTTATGAACGGCACCACCACCCTCCACCACCTCCAAGATATGCCTCACCCCCACCGGCCCCAAGATACGACCGGAGGTATAGCGAGGGAAGGAAGTATCATCAAGAGGCTGAGGAAGAGTTGAGGTACCCCGAGGAGAGGAGATCATACCGGCCAGCCCCGCAACAACAACAACAACCAAACATCGTTAGGAGGACTCACCATCAGGTCGATATTGGGGATGAGAGAGGAGAAACACTACCTAGAGTAAGTTTCTTTTAGTGGTAACTGGTAATCATCATCTCTAGTGACATTGTATTATTTAGGTCCTATTTAGCTTGAAGTTGTAATGTGCCACCCATACGATATTGTTCAGTTTTTTATTGTTCTGAGTGTACAGGAGTCTGAAGAAGACCCAACTAACTTCTAAAATGGTCTTGCGAATTCCAATAGTGGGGGGGGGGGGTGCAGCCCAAAAAAAACCACCATACCCTGGATTTTCAAAAGTGTTGATTTTTTTTGGTCGTTTTTTATTTTTTTTGATTTTTTTTAATCTTTTTTTATTTTTTCCCTGCCCGGGTGGATGCCCGAAGGGCATCCACCCGGATGATCGTTTTAGCACGTGTGCTAAAAAGATCATAAAGGGTTTAGAAATCTCGGATTTGAAATAGTAACTCGAGCGTGGTCAAAATCGCGTGTGTCACGGTAGCAGCATAGTAACTGCTCCTTCATAAAATCAAATAACTGTTTTGATGAAATATGATGTCAGGACGCTTATTTTTCAAAGCTGTGCGCGGCGCTCACAACACTGTTGCTGAAGGGGTGAGGGTAGAGTAAAACACCTGTGTAACTGCATATACAATATACATACAGGACGCATGCATCTCACATTGTGACCAAGCCTTGATATTGTGATACTGATAGTGTGATACTGATCCTGTCGACGGAGGGCAGGGAAACACCGCATTATGAATACATAATGCAATAATTCTTGTTGTTTTGTTCAAACGGGGAGGGAGGGTCGAACAAGGCAAAATTCTTGTTTTTTTTTTTTGATCTTTTTTATTTTTTTTGATCTTTTTTGATTTTTTTGATCTTTTTTGATTATTTTTGATCGTTTTTGATTTTTTTAAAATTTTTTTGATCGTTTATGATTTTATTTTTATTCATTCTCAATGTTAAGGAGCGTGACTCTCTCACTCAGAGGATATATAGAGGTGGGCGAGTAGAGAGCACAACGGACGATATACAGTCGGACCCCGATTTAACGGCACCCTCGGGGGAAAGGGTTTTGTCCGTTAAATCGGGGTGTCCGTTAAATCGGGGTAGAGCATATTTGGCCCATAAAACCCTATTTGTGTCCAAAATACTATACTAAAACACCTCTAAGTAAATGCTATGTCCATGTATTGATTACATGATCATTTCCGGTTAGAAAAATAAAATAATTTTAAAAATTTAAAAAAAAAAATTCTAAGGTACGTGTACTGGTATATCAACTACGTCCGAATCAGTGCATCTTATCGCATGTCTTGCTGCTAATTAGACGGTTCGGAACGAACCGATACGTGATACCATGCCGAATCGGGGCACTTTAAGCGGGGTGAGGAAGAATTCGAATTTCAAAATATCTTTTTCTCTGAAAATTCATGAGGAGCACCGATCAAAGCATTGACAATCATTCTGTAAAATTTTCCAAAAAAAAGTTATGAAAATTTTTCAAAGATATATCAACCACGTCTGAATCGTGTTTCGAATCAGTGCATCTTATCGCACGTCCTGTCGCTAATTAGACGGTTCGAAACGAACCGATACGTGATCCCCATGGGGCCAGTTTAACAAGTGTCAAAATTGCGACTCGATTGGCCTCATGGGGATCACATATCTGTTCGTTTCGAACCGTCTAATTACGGGTAAGACCTGCAATAAGATGCACCGATTCGAAACACGATTCGGACGTGGTTGAAACACCTTTGGAAAATTTTCAAAAAAATTTCAAAAAAATTTTCAAAAAATTGTTGGGGGAAATTTATCCTGCCGTTAAATCGGGGTGCCGCTAAATCGGGGGCCGTTAAATCGGGGTCCGACTGTATATGTTTTATAATTTTGTTTAGTAATTTATTTCTGACGTGTTAGCGCAAGAGCGCATTTATTTCAATAACAACTGAGAACTCTCAGCATTAAAGATTTGTTTACGGGAGCACTCTCCCCCCAAAAAAAAATTTTATTTGATCGTTTTTGATTTTTTTAAAATTTTTTTAATCGTTTTTGATTTTATTTGATCGTTTTTGATTTTTTTTGAACTTTTTTGTTCAACATTAAACAATTAAAAAATATCAAAAACAATCAAAAAAATTAAAAAACGATCAAAAAAATTCAAAAAAAAATCAAAAACGATAAAAAAAAATCAAAAAAGATAAAAAAAAAATCAAAAACGACCAAAAAAAATCAAAGAAATTTCAACCAAAAAAACCAACCATACCCTGGGTTTCGGAAAAAGTTTGAATTTTTTTGGGGCTGCACCCCCCCCCCCCCCCCAATAGTGAACCATAATACAGTTCAAGAGCCTCCAAGAACGCACCAGGACCAGGAGGGCACCCCAGAAGAGGTCACACACGCAAATACAACGCCGCGGACATCTTCTGCGTGTGGTATCCCCTGCACGTGGTATCTTCTGGCTGGGGAACTTTCTTGGATTTGGTGCGCTCTTGATTGTAGTCTCTCTTGGATTTGGTGCGCTCTTGATTGTGGTCTCTTCTGGGTGTGGTTCGCTCTTGGATATGGTCTCTTTTGGGTGTGGTTCGCTCTTAGAGGCTCTTGAACTATTATGGTTCACTATTTCCAGAACTTCACTAATTGTACATTGTTTTCCAGGAAAGGAAGCGAGGCCCGGTATCACCACGTGGTAATGGGGCTACAGCTGTTCCGGCGGCAAGAGTGGGAGGAGGTGGTGGTACAATTGAGGTTTATCGTGTTATGATTTCTAACCTCCATCCTTCCGTATCAATAACCGATATTGAGGTAATTCTTGTTGTTCTTCTTTGTCATTTCTCCTTCAGAAAGGGGTTCAATGACCCTTTCTTCTACTGCAGCCAAGCAGCTTGGATGTAGAAGAAGGGGTCAAACTACCTAACTTTATATGAATATTGAAATGTAGTTGTAGGCAGCTGATCTGTAGTAAAACAAGCACCAGTGCTCACAACGTCCAAGTGTACACACTATTATACAAGGTGTACATGTTGTCTTCACATTTGTTTAACATGTTACCTGATCCTCTCACTATCCTCTCTCACTCTCTCACTATTTCTGTCTCTCTCTCCTCCCTGCCTCTCTATCTATTCCCTCTCTGTATGTGTCTGTTACCCACTAGCACCCTATATCCATCCCTATCCCTAACACTACTTCACTGCAATATTCATACAGCTATAGATTCCAGATATATCTTTATTCGTTGTTATACGACTGCAGTGTCTGCTATCCCATGACAGACTGCAATATTTACTTCCGGATGGGAGAAGACAGTCTTTTGTTAGAAAAAGAAGAAATATATCTCTCTCCCTACCCCCACTGCTGCCATGCTGCACTGCAGTATTTCACATATATGGTACACCTTTTCAGGAGTTGTTTGTAGCCATTGACCGGATTGATGCCATCCAAATGTTGTACCCCGGTGTTGCTGAGGTGACATTTCTAAATGAGGAAAGTGCTGCTACCGCAATTGAAAAGTACCACAATAGACATCTTGATGGGCAGCCCATGCAGCTCAGTTACACAGTTGTTCAAAGGTGAGGGATAGGGAGTTAAAACAGAGATTGTATATCACCATCATCATGATTCATCGTAGTTGTCAAATGTCATTATTCATTTCCATTTCTTACGGGGTCTTCTAAATTTCTACACCTCCTAAATCCATTAGCGATGAGGTTGTGCTAATCCCGGATATTACACGTGCACGCAGCACGATATACAACACATGTGTGCTGTGACCCACTTGCCTCACTTTTCCTGCTGGTATAACAGCCACTGCTGCAGCTGGGACTGGTGCAGTAGGGAGAGTGAGGCGATTCAACTTCCTCCCAGATGTTTGTTTTCATATCGACACCACGTATATCATGTCACCTCAGCATTATGAACCATAGTATATTACATTCCACAGCTGGTACTAAAACTGGAAAAGAGTAACCAGAGTGTAACCAGTGACCACTTATATTGTTTTTATTAACCAGATGACCCTTTCAGATCCCATAAAGTAGCACGAGAGGCAAGACAGGAGGAGCGAGAAGAGAGGCCCGCTAGAGAGCCTGCTAGAGAGGACCGAGCCCCAGCTGTCAGACAAGAGAGACGACAAAAAACAAACTACCATCGGAGAAATGTTACAAAACAACAACCCTCCACCAAGTCACATTCTTTTACTGTGACAATGTAAGGGTGAACTTTCAAGAGATATTATTATTGGTTTAAAAAGGGCTTGTTTTGTTCAAGAGAGAGGGAGGGTCTAGATAGGCAAACCTGGACACAATGAACAATTCTTCTTCTTTGTCAATTCGACCGAAATTGTACGATATATATTGCTACATAACAACCATCTGGGTTTCCAATAATACATTTATATTGCAAACAATTTTAAACCCCTCGTTTGACTGTCAGCTGTTTATACCAATAAAATAGTGTTGGCCTTCTGCTTCACTCTTCGGTTCTTCCCTTGAACGGTCTCAATTTTGAGGTTCGCTCTAACGGGATCGTCACGCGCGAAGTGGTTATAATAATGAAAGCTCATCTCTTTTCGCGCGCGCCCTAGAACCATTTTCGGAAAGATGGAATTCCAGATCTCCGATTTTGATTGGTACTGACTGGCGCCGCCAGACGCCGTTTTGATTTTTAGATCGGGCTTAGGTCGCCAGACAGTATTCGTTTGTAGGAATCAATAAAACGAGTCAAATTACAGTAAGTTGGGTATAAATTGCAAGGGCTCAATTACATAGGGGAAGAAAATTAACAAAAATATCTTCTTTTTTCGACCAAGTAAAAGTAAACGAAACATGCAAAAACGGGGGGGGGGGCCGGCTGAAGTTTTTGAAGTTTGAAGTTTTCCACCCTACTTTTTGAGTTTTTGAAGTTTTTGAAGTTGACTTCAAAAACTTCAAAAACTTCAAAAACTCTAAACTACTTTTATATGCTATCAGTGACTATTATTACACTTGTTTAGGTTAGTTTCATGCTTAATACATATTGTGGCAAAGTTATCCGTCCTTGTCTGCTCTTTTTCTACCACAAATTAGGATATTTACAACGATTCCTAGCCATGAAATCCATGGCACAATTTGGTGTAAAAAAATTATTTTTTTTGTAAAAACAGATTTTATTTCCATTCTATAACTCAAAAAATTGCCTAGAAAATGCTAAGAAAGTGTTTAAAAATTATGAAGTAAATTTTCAAAATTTTTTGGGGCCACACCCTTTTTGCCAGTTTCACAAAATCCAAATTTTTTATGAAGGGAGTAGTGAAAAAAATATGGACACCAAAATCATCAGCGGCCTCGAGTTAGTGGGGGTACGTGCCAAAATGAAGTCTCCACCTCATCTAATTCGGAAGATAATGGGATATTTTCATAATTTTGTGTGTGCGCATGACTTTTTTTGGACTAGACCAGTTTTAATGGTTTATGAGTGACTATAGGATTTTTAAAGGGGTGCATCTTGTTCGGAATATGCAAGTTTATATAAGAGTTATGAAGCAACATAGGGCCTATCTCCAACGGTTTAGGAGATATGAGTTTTTGAAGTTTTTGAAGTTTTTGAAGTTTTCCACCCTAAGTTTCTCTTTGAAGTTTTTGAAGTTGACTTCAAAAACTTCAAAAACTTCAGCCGGCCCCCCCCCCCCCCCCCCCCCGCAAAAACAACTTAACCATCTCTCCATGTAAATAAATGTAGTTATTATTATCATCACACGATGAGAAAAGTCTGAAAGTAACGTGTATAAACGGTATTATTATGATATGACTAGATCTAAATTGAATGTTAAGATTGCCTAAATAAATGATAGGGACACTGAGAGTCTCTCTCAGAGAGAGAGAGAGGTTAATAAAAAAGAGATATCAGAAGATCTGTAAACAAAAACGTCTGTGCTCTGGATATCTCATATCTGACGAGTCCTCTCCATGTTACTTCACTTTGAATGTGTCTTTGTGTGTGATGTCTACCATTAGATCTGGGTAAATTCCCTACCCTGAAGTTGTTTAGTTTGTTCAAGTTCCGATCTAAGCCTACGGATAAGAGAGTTTTTCTCCTGTAGAGATCTCTCCAGTATTCTTATCTTTGCGTCCTGAACGAAAGAGTGTGGTCAGAATAAATACGAACTGTTCATTTCTAGACATGGTAAACTTGATAAATTGAATATGTGCCCTAAATGGGGCTTTTTTAATATACCTGTTTGAAAGCTGTGCTCTCGAGTTCTATTAATCTCTCCTTAAGAGAGTGGCCATCCAGCCTATCAAGGCTACAGTGTGAACTATACTCCGATGTCGAGCATGCGTCTTTGTATTGTAGAGGTATTGGCTCGTTGCTGCCACAGGAAATGTTTGACAGAGATACCCCGTTGGATATTTTATCAAACCTGAGAAGGGAGTGTTGGGCATTGAGGGGGCAAGAAATAAGGGCTATTGTTGTGGTTCTCGAATTTCATTTATACGTCAAGTCGTGTGCCAGACAAGTGTAAAGAAAGTTCGTTATGTGGTCATAATATCCAGTTTGGGGAGTCTATAAAAATACCTATGACTCATACCTCTCAATATCACGTTCACTCAGTCGATAACAAAATTCCTCCAAATTCCGTAGCCGCTTGTTTACCTCCGTCTGGGGAAGCTTAGTTTGGTTCTGTTCCAACATCGATCTCAACCTCTCGTTCTCCTGAAATCGAGTGAGAGTTTTTTACACGAGAAACAATTAACACGACATGCAAGCTACTGCAGGGGGGGGGGTGAGTATCAGGGCTGCCCCGGGGCGGCTCCATATCCACCCTTGGAGAGATGGATCGTTGGAATGTGTGGCGCGCACAAACTAGACAACAACACACAACCCTCTCACCACAACCCAGACCCCCGTCCTGCTAGTTGTTTGTGCGGGAGGCGCGAAAGAGCCACACACACTCACCTCTCGAAGGGCTATGTTTTGTTGTGCGTTGTACCCGCTCCCCTCCCTTAGTGATGTCATTTGTACGGACAGCTGGCTCAGCTTGTTGTGTAGGTTTTCATTGGCACGCTGACATCTATCGTACTCTGGGTGAAAATATAGGGGTTCGAGATCAGATCGGAGTGTCTATAAAGTGGAGACTTAGAGGCGGAAATAAGAGAAAAATAAACTACTAAACAGACACACTGAAAACACTCACGGTGTGTAAGGTTGTTGTACGCTTGTTGCAGGGACACTGAATCATTCTGACTATTGGTAGAGTTTGGTGGCTCTATGTAGGGGGGACACTTGTTACTAAACCTAGGATCAACATTCATCGTATCAAGGAGTCATTGAGATCTTGTGTTACTGGCGGTGTGTTGTGGTGGTTAATCCATTCTAGAGGGGGACAGGTTAGTAATGTCAATTGTGAGCCGTTAGAAACTTAACATTCAAAGAACATTGAAATAAAATGTCAATAAATTATTTAAAACCCTTTCTAATAAATTAATTGCCCTCCTCAATAAAAGAAATAGTTACAGGCCGAAGTATTTGAGATTTAGGGTTTCTAAGTTTCATCTCCACACTACTACCACGTGTCACTAGTCCTCTATTGACGACCCCAATGCCACCTCCCCGTCCACTTATCAAGTTGTAGCCTCCTGAGGTTACCCACCCAACCTCAACCTCACCTTCTAACAACACACCTCTAACCTCAACTGAACCTCGCCCTGAACACTGCACTGATACACGAGTTAGAGGACCTCCTCCCCTCTTCTCACCGGAAGGGGAATCTGGGTAGTCAGAGGGGAAGAAAGGAATGTTAGAGAGTGTAGAAATGGAATGTGAATCAGAAAGTCCTGTGATGCGGCCCCCGCTGTACACCAGGGGTAGGAGAAACCTAGTACCCCATCCGGGTGGTAGAACTAGGACGAAAGATGACGAAACTGGGTCACGGTATACACAGTATGGTGCTCTACAGTCTTCAGTGGTAGTGGTAGTGGTATCCATGGGTGTTTCTATTGTACTTCCTTCTTCTGCCGTCGAGTTAAAAAGAGGGCTACCGTTGACTAGATCCATACAGGGTGTTATCACATTATCTGGCTGCCTCACAGGTCCATCAAGGAGAGAGGTAAACACTCTGTACACCTTTTCTGGAACCTCAACTTCACCCCCAAACACTACCCCCTTGGCAATATAATAAAAGTACGGATCTTTCCTCAACTCACCCAACCTCCCTCCAAACTCCAGACTCTTCGCCAGCAACTCTAACGACCTCTGACCGGATATTGTAAATTCCTGGAATTTCTGACGTTTTGCGGTGGTGATGACATCAGGGAAAACAGGTGTAATTACAGGATGGAAGCGGAGGTATAATCGTGTGGGAGATGTCCAAAACACGGTTACAGGGCCCTGGTATACCTCCCCATTATACCATGAACACTCTTGCACTCGATCTAACAACACCCTACTGGGCTGTATGGGTAGGGTGGTCTCCAGATCCAGTCCCCTCACCTCCCACCAGTGATAGAAACTAGTATCCTGGACCGTGGCGCTGTCTCGTATCGCCCGAAACTGGGCTCTATCACCCTTCTGCGTGGTAGTCATGGGGATGCGGTGTCCCCATTTGTCTTCCATGTGGCACCTCTTGGCATGCCACAGATGGGTCTCTAACTTCTCAATCCCTCCCTCGTTTCTCCTCTCCCTATTTGGGTTCCTCTTCTTCTTCCACCTGCATTTTGTTTTCGTTCTCTCAGCCCCAACAGGTCGGAACCTCGCGGGTAGCCTGGCTGGGTTGTGACTGGCAGCCCTTCGTCGCATGTAAAACGGTATTGCTAGCTTGTAGCTGATTGCACACTGAGTTTTCATTGCTTCCAATGCTTCCGTGATTTCCAAACTCCGGGAATCCACAATATCCATAACGTTCACAGCAGTAGTTGTAGTAGTTGTGGCCATTGTGTGGAGTTCTGCAGGGGAGAGGGGAAGGGAGGGATAGTGAGAGAGGGAAGGAGACAGAGAGAGAGGGAAGGAGACAGTGAGAGAGATAGGGTACAAATATATCGGCTACTCAACCATGGGATTGTGATGGAAAGTGTAACACACTCTTGCACACGCTGCATTCAAAATTTCAAAGAAAATAAATTCACAGAATCAACACAGACATAACTGGCACAAAATATCCTCCCTTGCATAATATATTCCCAAACACACCATTATACCATATTCAGTATAAGTGATCTCAAAAGAATTCAACTAAACGAATGACGTCATTTCTGACGTCACCTCTCCTCTCCCTCATCATCCGAAGATCCCCCCATGGCAGAATAAAATGACATGGCAACCTTCTCTGCGTACTGCCTTCTCTCGTCTGTTGGCAGCCCATTTGCTACCTCCCTTAGCTTCAGTAGGTTCCCAAACAAGTCATTAAAATCCCCATTACCATTGAGGAGGTCCTCTAAATTACCCTCTCCTAACAAATCATCAACCCCATCCAATATCGCTGGACCCCCATCCTTCACCTCTTCTTCTTCCTGTCTTTCAGGAGCAGTAAGAAGTGATGCCAGAGTGCTATCGGACTCCTTCATTGTCCTACTAGGCCACATGTGGCATTCAAGTGCCTCCCTAACCCGACCCATACCATCAGAGTGACCCAGTAACCCTGCTACATCATCCTCTCCATCAGATAGATAGTGAACTAACTCAAACTCCCTCTCAATACTCCATTCCAGAAAACCAGGAGCTGAGGAGTTTGAGTTGACCAGTAGAATCCGGACTTCTGGGTCTGCCTTTTCTAGCCAGTCTGTCCATGTGGCTAGTTTATCTAGTTCAATTAGGACATTATCAACAACAAACACAACTGCTTCTACCGGATCCTCAGGAGGTGTCTCTGTAAAGAGGACTTGTGTCGTGACGGTGAAATATTTGTTGTCGAAGGTTAGTCTGCTACTGGCCGGGTCACATTGTAAGGCAGTTGATATGTCAGAGTTGGGGATAGATGAGACGTTGTTGATTGCAATCCGATCTATATCTAGCGTTACCATGCTGAGTGGGAGAGAAGTTAGTTAGAGCTGGGAAATTGAGGGACGGGGAAATGGGAATAGAGATAAGTTGAGAGCGTCTGTTGGTTAGAGCTGGGAAATTGAGGGACGGTGGTCGGGGAGTAGAGATAAATGGTGAGAAAGAAGACGGGACAACTGCAGTAAAACTTAGTAAGTTGGATGGAAATTGAAATAATATTTACACCTGCACTGCTGGTAATTTGTCGGCAACATTGTAGGTCACAACAGAATAATAAAAAGGTTAAATAACACACTGTCTACGTAAGACTAATCCTACACCATTGCTAACTTAGTAAATAACAACTGTTCAAAAAGAGTCTTCATTCCATTTTTTCCATGAACTGGTAGTGATCCATAAGGCCCTGAGCCCTCGATCTGGTAGGCATCCCTTTGACAAGACTGTCCAACGAGTCAATAATACGCTCCAAATTTGGTAAACTATCACAATCCGGCACATTGAGGAAGGTGTCATATAACATCTCGAAAAACTCTCTATCCACCCTACGATGAGGCTTCTTTGTTGGCACCCATTTCCCTCCTTTATCCTGCATGACGCTCATGTACTCATTGTGGATCATCATGTGAACACAAGACAGCAGTCCATAGTAGTCCACCTGGTAGGTCCAAGGTCGGCCACTCTGCATCTCTACACACTCGAACTGCTCCGTGTGACATGACACCGTGAAATGTGATCCATCCGGTAGTAGCTCCATGTCAATAGACCGCCCAAAGTCTATCAGCACCACACTTTTGCTCATCTTACTGAGGGTCATGGTGTGCTCCTTATCCCGTAGCAGCCAGTTATCAGGCTTCACATCTCCGTGGATTATACCAGTTGAGTGGATGGCGTGGATACACCGTAACATATCAAGGGCGTAGGTGCATATCACCACGTGAGGTATATCCCTCCTGTAGCTCCGATAATGGTTGATCATATCCAGTAGGCTACCCTCGGGGAAGAGGTTTGTGACAAGAACGGATGCATTGGTAAACACATGGATCGCCTTCAGAGGCAGGATCATCTCTATTATCTCTACTTCAACTCCATCCTGCACCATTCTCTCCTTGAGTTCCCGTAGAATGTAGAACTCCCATGAGGCAGGAGGATAGGAGATTTTAAAAGCGCTCGTAACTGGTTCATTTCCTTCCTGGGAGCATTCCCCTGAGTAGACCTTAGCGAAAGCACCTTCCCCTACCTGTCTAATGTTCCTGACCGTCTGGGGACCTAGCTGGATAACTTGAGCCTTCTTTAAATCCGTATCGTGTTGGTTGAAATTCTCCTTGTAACATAGAGGTGGGTCAAGAGATTGGATAAGTCTCTCGATCAAGTGCTGATCGTATGGGTCTGTAACGGGATCTGTTGGGGCGAGGGATTGCCGGGGTACACGGGGTAGAATGGACATGTCCAGTATAATGTCTCGACAGGTTCGGTCTGGTTGAAAGGCATCCTTCGTTTCTATTTTCAGCAACTGGAGGAGGAGATAATAATGTGTTAGAGATAAGGTTAATAATAGAGCAGGGCTGCAATACTCTATGTCCTTTCCTTTCCCCACCCTATCGAATAGGGCCCAACTGGGAAATTCCTAATCACTCCCAGTATATACTTCCTAACAAGAACATGCCCGATGCAATGACACCTACCTCAGGTACATGATCACCCAGCTCTGCAGTATCCTCAAAAGCAGACATACTGATTTTTTCAGTCATCTGTAATCGTTCTGTCAACTGGTAGTCCGCATCCGCTTTCACCGCGAATCCTGGCATAAACGCTGTTTCACTCTAGGGGATAGGGAAGGTTACTACTAGCAATGATTAATGAAATCAGAGATTTACAGAAAAATAAGAGAATATTATATCAGATAGAAATTGATTATTGAACTTACTTTTCTGGTCAGATTTCCGAGGAGCATGGCGCTAGATTCATCAGATGACACTGGTGTGGGTGCCTTTCCTTTCTTAGCGGTCTGCTGATTTGAATCGAAACTGGAAAACGACTCCCTACTTCCCTCCAAAATGGGGGATAACTGCTTCGTTGAGTCCTCCCCAGCTGGAACAGGTCGAGTTGTGTCCCCTCCCCCGGTACTACCCATTGTCGGATCTTCAACTGAGGGTGTACCGTTCAGGAAGTTGATGAACTGATTGTTGATAACCTGGGTCTCCGTTGCACCTCGCCTACCCATTCTCTCAGTGGTGGGTGGTACAAAGGATGAATTATCTGATTTACAGGGTGTTGTCAATGCCTTGATGTCATACGAATCCTCTGCTTTCTCAGGTGTATCTTTGAAGATATCGAACGCATCGGAAGGTCGGCCAAGATCGGCGTATTCAAGTTTCTCAGGAGTCTGCATTTTCTCTTCGAACAAATCAGTAGTAACTTCTTTTTGTTCCTTCAGGGCGAGTTTCTTCTTGGCAAATAGTCCCTTGATCATTGCTGGTTCTTTGAACTCTCCTTCACCTGCTGCAGCACCGCCCTTACACATTGTGTCCTCGTAAATTGCAAAGCCAGCCCCAAAACCAGCTGATGCTGCTGCAGGTTTCTTTTTTCTGTCCGGTGTTCTGATTGTTGTCTCCAACCTCTCCATAGTGTAGTTCTTCTCCTCTTCTGGGGGCGAGTGGGACTTTTTGGCTAGCTTTATACTGTCCTCTACGACCATCTTGGGCACGGAAACAGATGACTCTCCACCTCCTCTCATTGAAAGATGCAACGATAACCTATCCGCTTTCTCGGGCAGCACTTTCCGTGTGGATGACATTAATGAGTTGTCGAGGTGGAAATCATTACCGTAAGTTGAGTTGAAGGCCGTCTTCTTGGGCACCATAACTATCTCGTCGCTATCATTCTCATCAGGATCTGAGCTGGACCTTTTCTTTCCCCTGATTCCCTCATCCTCACTCTGACACTCTTCACTCTCCCGTTTAGCAAACCGAGCCATGGCCCGCAGCTCCTCAAACGTCCACTCTCCCCCACTCGGTGGGTATACCTTAGTCTTGGAATAAGCCACCGTAGTTGTGGCCGCACCGGTATTCAGGACCGGAGCATCACTGGACCCACCTCCCTTACTAATCCCTGCCCCTGTCGTGATCTTCTTCGTTTTCAGGGCTGTTGTGTTTCGTTCAAACTTTGGTTCACTGACATTTTGATCGGCCATTTCCTCGAAAATTGAGAACCGTTTTCCAGCAGGTGCTACCGAGTCAGTTTCCGGGGCAACGACATTCTTCCACCTTTGTTTGGCCAACACGTTCTCCTTGTTGTGCCGAGTTCTGTCCAGAGGGTTGGTTGACCTCTTTGGGGCTGTTGTCTCACCATCCCCACCACCTTCGCCGCGATCTTGGAAAATATTGAAACCCCGGTTTGCACTTTTCATGATCGATGGTCCTGCACGTTGGTCTTGTGAGGTATCACGGAACATCGTTTCCCCGGCTTTCCGGACCTCAACCGGTTTTTCCTTGGCGTCCAGTTCTATTCCACGTTTTTCCATGGCCCTGATAATCTGGGTCTTGATGTCCGTCCAATAAGATTTGTCAGGATTCTTACGAAGTGCTGCATTACACACAGCCATTGCTCTTCCAAAGTTTTCATTGTACATACAAGCATGGATCCACTTCTCCCAAAACTTCCGGTAGGTCGTCATTAGTTTGTGATAGTGACAAAAAGAGTAGACCTCGAGGCCATTTTCAGCATTCGTAGCCAGGGATAGAATGACACTTAGAAATCTCTTGTCTTGTTTGAATACTTCCTTCTGGTGAAATCGTTTAACCATCCTTAGCTGAATGTTCCCAATATTCCCCATAAAATCACCCTCTGGATACGCCTCCTGCATGTACCTCACATACTGGTACCACACCTCCATTTCATTCTCCAAACTATCCTCCTCCCCAAATGTCTTGATTTGCTGCTCAAAATGGGACTGTCGCTCCTGGATGGCGGCCAGCTCCGCTGTGGTTTTGGTAACTTTTAGACTGGACACACTCCGGCCCTCTAACTTTGGTTTGATGTTTTCCTTGCATTGCTCCCAGGCAGCCATCTTGAGTCTATAAAGTGGGAAAATGTTATGATTCTAGAAAGCACGGGAGATAGAGAATATGATATTTTCCTAAAGCTAAGTAGGTCGGGACTTGGGAAAGCAGGGAGATTGGTATGGGGAGATTGTTAGTTTTTACTAAGGACCAAGGAGTATCAAGGGTTGGATGTAGGTTGATTGTTTGATGACTGGGTTCTACAGGATTATTCTAGAAAGTATCAGATAACACATCCAAACACATTTATGGCATAAATATTCTGAAATTAAATAATATGAAACATAACAAAAACAGAGGACGTTTTGTAAAAATGTCAACCAAGAATTTCAGACCTAATTGGGCTAGTAGAGACTAGAGGTAGTTATACATAATGTTCATAAAGAACATGTAAGATATATATGGGACTATACTATTGGATAAAAACCTCTCCGAGGCCGTCTATGAAATAAAAATACGTTAGAACTTGGGTAAAAAAGGTAAAAAGGTTGTCACTCTTGATGTTTTCGCTTGCTCACAAATAAATATTATCACATTGATAAAAACTAAAAAGGGGTAGAGTTAAAAAGATGTGTGTACTACTACAGATTACTGTGGTATGTAGAGATATCACCCTACTTAGACAAGAATAGATCAACATATTTCTTACACCTTCACATCATATAATATAATTGTAAGGATCAGTATATTATATCGATTCAATATTCTTGCTATTCTAGGAATTACTCCCTACAAGGTCAGGATGATATTCTTCTTCTTCTTGTCATGGATGAACTTGTTAGCAATGAACAGATCACTTTCATAGAAGGGTTGAAGGTTGTGAATATTGATCTGTCTTGCTTTATCCTCCAGCTCCTCTGCAGATACCTCAACCGTAGAGGCACCAGCTCCCGCACCGTACCGAGACCTGGAGTATACCATTTGGTCCTTTGCCAACTGTTTAAGGATAAAGAGCAACAGTTCGTTGTTGTCCTTTTTGTACGCCAGATATTTGGAGAACGTAGCTGTCATGTTTTTCATAACGGAGTACTTTTGGGTGTCAATAAAGCTTTCCAGCATCGACCTGCACGGGGAGAGTGAGTGGGTTAGGGAAGAACATAAGGGCAGCGGGTTTAAACACCCAGTGTAAAAAACACGAATATATGCGAATCTAATTTCCAATGCGTTAATGAAAAATAATTCTAAAATAATACCACCATGTCCTGTTATTACCTGATAGCAATGTTGATGTCATCCTCTCTCACATACTCCCTGAGGTGTAGTTTAGCATGGGCCTCAGCCATCCTGATCATACTCTCGATATGCCTCACAGTAATGGGGATACTACCAGTTGCCATGCTCTCCCTCCTCAGCTCAGCATACAGTGCTGCAACCTTATCTTGGTCAACATAGTGCAGCTTTGGCTTGACCTTGGTCCGGGCATACATAATGTACTTCTTCAGGAGATCTTGGTTGATGTAATTCTTTGTATTATCGTCCTCTGCAATGTCAGCTTCACCACGGCTGTTGGCTGGATGGTGCTTCATGTGAGATCCAGTTACAAACCGTGCCATTCGCTCATCATTCACTGGGTCCACTGTGTCTCTCACCACACACAGCACATCAAACCGGGAGAGAATGGGCTCGGTTAGATCTACGTTCTCAGCAAATGTCAGGGAAGGATCATACCGCCCTCCGATGGGGTTCGCCGCGGCAATGATGGCACACCTAGCCTGGAGGGAAGCAACAATACCAGCTTTTGAGATGGAGATGGTCTGTTGTTCCATCGCCTCGTGGATGGATGTCCTGTCCGAGTCATTCATCTTGTCGAATTCATCGATCAAACAAACACCTGGGGGTGGTAGAATGGTAAATGAGGTGAACGGTTGACTAATTCTAATATTGAGGTAGAACAGTAATAATTGGCCCTAGTTCATACACGGCGTGCCTGGTGAAATTTTAACACGACCTAGCATGCGACGGGAAACCACCACTTGTACGTGGTAGCTGAGGGTCTACATAATGGCGCTACGGTGCGGGAAAAAACATTCCATTCCCTAAAATCTTTTTTTTTACTTTTATTTGATTTGGGTCAAAATTGGCTATATTAAACGTGGTCCCGAAAAATCCATAATGACTTAGCACACGAAATATGTCACCCCCACCTATTTTTGCACGTAGAATCGATTGCCGTTGAAGTCGAATCTCTAAAATGACTGTAAAATGGTCAAAAGTTGATTTTTTACCATTTTTTGGAGGTTTTTGGCCCCTAAACTATTAAAAACGTTGAGATAGGAATTTGAAACTAGTGCCAATCGTTAAAATGGTCATTTTTCTACCAAGAACCAAGTTTTCGTGTATATCCGATTTATGGTTAGATTTGGGCAAATTGTTGAAATCTGCCAACTAGGAGAACCGTAACTTGATTTTCTTGTTTTTTTGGATTTTGGCATTTTCGACAAACGTCTGATTGAAATGGTCAATCGGGACCATGCTTAAGTTGTTTATGGGACAATTTTCGACTAAAATCCAAGATTTCATACCAATCCAATAACAGATAGTTGGTTTATAGAAAATTTAAGTAGGCAAAACGGTCAAAATGACAACTTTTCTTGCTTATTTTCACCGTTTTGCCTACTTAAATTTTCTATAAATCAACGATCTGTTATTGGATTGGTATGAAATCTTGGATTTTAGTCGAAAATTGTCCCATAAACAACTTAAGCATGGTCCCGATTGACCATTTCAATCAGAAGTTTGTCGAAAATGCCAAAATCCAAAAAACAAGAAAATCAAGTTACGGTTCTCCTAGTTGGCAGATTTCAACAACTTGCCCAAATCTAACCATAAATCGGATATACACGAAAACTTGATTCTTGGTAGAAAAATGACCATTTTAACGATTGGCACTAGTTTCAAATTCCTATCTCAACGTTTTCAATAGTTTAGGGGCCAAAAACCTCCAAAAATGGTAAAAAATCAACTTTTGACCATTTTACAGTCATTTTAGAGATTCGACTTCAACGGCAATCGATTTTACGTGCAAAAATAGGTGGGGGTGACATATTTCGTGTGCTAAGTCATTATGGATTTTTCGGGACCACGTTTAATATAGCCAATTTTGACCCAAATCAAATAAAAGTAAAAAAAAAGATTTTAGGGAATGGAATGTTTTTTCCCGCACCGTAGCGCCATTCTGTAGACCCTCAGCTACCACGTACAAGTGGTGGTTTCCCGTCGCATGCTAGGTCGTGTTAAAATTTCACCAGGCACGCCGTGCATACTGAAGAGATTAGACATCGTACTAATGTCTAACGAGTGTGAGTAGCCGAAGAAATATAACTCAAAAAGATTTTTGAGAATCTAAAAGTAGAACAACTAACCGTTATCTGCAAGTACCAGTGCTCCAGCCTCCAGGGTCCACTCTCTCGTAACGGGATGTTTCTGGACATACGCAGTGAGACCGACCGCACTGGCCCCCTGACCTGTTGTAAAAACCGGCCTCGGAGCAACTTTAGTGACATATTTTAGGAACTGAGATTTAGCAGTTCCCGGATCCCCGCACAGGAGGACATTGATATCACCTCGTACTTTATGTTTTTTTCCAGGGTTCTTGGGTACACCCCCAAATAAGGAAAGTGCAATGGCCCGTTTGATATTGGCATGCCCATATATGGAAGGTCCGATGCTGTCCATGATCCGTTCTCCAACCATTTCATCCTTGCTCAGTGCCAGGATCTCTTTAACATCCTCATCTGTGAGGTTGTTCACTGCCTCTTTCTCTTCCTTTACCACGACATAATTCGCCTCAATGACGGTGCTAAACACTGGGAACCCATTTACAGTGTTGAGGGATCCATCAAATGAGTTGGTGTACACTCCAGTCAGTTCGACCTCATCTCCAGGCTTGCAGATGTCCACCAAATCACCGAGCAGAATGGCATCCTTCTGTCTTGGCAGCCTGCCAGCAGCAACTTTCTCGGGGCTCTCTTGGATGGTGATTCTCTGGTAGTTCTGGTACACTGTCTGCTCCATGTTAACCTCGAACGGTCCGTAGGATTGGCACTCAGGACAGGATGTCGGTTTGACTTCTTTTCCCTGTGTCTGGACCAATGGACCAATAGTATTGCCACATTTGGTACAGTCAAACTTCACCAGATTCAACTGGGGAAGAACACCAGTGTGACTGGTAACTACTCCAGAGGTCCTGATCAGCTGATTCAGATGGAGTTGCCGGAGAGATCTGATCTCCTCCAGAAGAGGCAGACCCGATATTCGGACATGGATTTGAGTCGCAATTCGATCGTAGTTGGGGAACAGTGACAAAACAACCTCCTTGGCTGCTTCATCAAAGACGGTCAACATTTCCTTGGGAGCTTCGGGAAGGAAGTATGCAATGACAGATTGCTCAGTCGCAAGTCCATGATAGTTAACCACAAGACTCTGCTTGTTTGCCTCACACATCTGCCTCATTTTCTCCCGATACACAGAGGCACCCTTCTCATCAACATAGGTCCTCAGGAACTGCTTGAACCGGTTTTTAATTTCCAGTCGAGGTCCAATCATGGAGACCCACTCCGCAATGGAATGACCTTTCAGATCCTCCAGGTTTTCAATCGCCTCAGGCATGTCCTCCATAGTGTCCTCTTGTTCCTGGATGATACGGCGACGACGGGTCGGTCGAGAATCCTCATCGCCTGCGTCATACAGAATTCCTCTCCTCATTCGACCATCACCCTGACCAGCCATTGCTCGATCACGTTCCCTCATCTGGTTTTCAGCAGCCGCCCTGATAGGAATTGAGTCATCGATAAAATGTCAATATAATTACGTTATCAATTCAATGTAGGAGACAGTTATTTACTCATAGAGCATGTTCACAAATTACGTACCTGGTGCTAGGACTCATGCTGTCATAATCTTCTCTATCTATGATATCTTCTTCATATGTATCCAGCTCAGGTATTGGTTGGTAATCTCTCTCCATGTTGTCCCCAAACAGATCTTCGCCCTGAGACATGAGTCAATAAAATAGTAGATTCAAAGACTCAATATTGAAATAGTAAATACGCTAGTTTACCGAAAAAGAGTCAAGATTACAATTAAACATTTTACATACCTCGGCCTCCTCATCCTCCAGTTCCTGATCTCTTGCGAGGTGCTCCGTCTCATCTTCAAATGCAGGCATGTTGTCATCGCCGGGCGGTCGGCTGACTTCGGACCTTTCTCGAGGTGGGGAGCTAGAAAACTCAATAACTCGGCGACGTCCCGGGGAGCTGGGAGGATTACTTGGATCATCCATGACACCTGTCTCCTAAACAAGTTTGTCTGTTAAGTATTAGGTGTACCTAAACCTAAACGGGAGGTCTTGGGAGCTGTCACGGCTGCTTGCAACTGGCCTGTGACAGATGTCCAGTGTCCCTAAGTCTCTACAGTCAACTGCTGACAATACAAAGGCTCAAACCAAGCCGTATACGACCTCAGGGATGGAATGAAGTACAGATTCAATTCGGAATTTCCGACTCGGAAAGTTTCCGAAGGAAACGGGAAAAGTCAGAACTTTTTTGAGAAAAAAAACACGAAAAACGCCAAAGCGTGTGAAAATAGGAACACGTGTGCGGGTGTACCATAGGTATATTGTGTTAGGACACGGAGAAAAGAGGTAGAGACACAATAAAGAATGGCTGCATAATTCACCACTCCTGGTACACCACGCACGTCCCTAGCGATTTATAAAAGTAAACACAGAATAAATTACGTCAGTCTGAAATCAACTTCGCTCGGCATAAATGGTATACATCGCCTCTTAGTGCCCCTCAATGCTACTAAGGTTGATCTTAACAGGCTAAATCTGAGCTTTTGTCTTATAAAAGACATCGTCTCACTGAGTCCTTCTTGGTGCTTGGAGCAGATTTTGTGTCCAACGCATTCCAGAACTCGTTTAACCTCTGGTGCGAAGCCTCCTGAAGTAGCAAACACAAGAGGTGTGAAGCTACCCTGCTCTACGTTTAGAACCCTCCTCAAATAGGCCATTTTCTTCTGGTTCTGGTGAGTTCTGTGCAGCTGAGCGATTGATGTTTTCTGGTAGGAGGGAGCATTAGGGTGAAACACCCGCACATCGAGGTAGGATGCCTCCATATCCCGCCATAGACCTCGGCATACTATGTCCATTCGGGCATCGTCCCTGGTGTTGGCACTGACAGGAAATGTATGTCCTTCACACGGTAGAAGCAGCTGTTCTGTATTCACCGGTTTCAATCCTGCATACCTGAACAACTCGGCCATGGTGTCCCTCAGATGATCGTGTCTCCAAATATCGAACCCACCAACCTTGCAGATTAGGGCATGGTCTGCATTATTGTCAGCCCCACATCCACATTTGGAAGGAAGATCCGAGAAATGAAAGCCGTATCTCAAACGAATGGCATCAACAAATTCCCTCTGGTTTAACTCATGATCAAGGTGTTTGAGTGGTCTGGCTGATAACCAGCTTGAAGATCCCTGTTCAGAGTTAAGCTCCAGTGCCCGTTTCAGGCGATCATCTGCCTCAGACACTATCGATTTCAGTTCAAGCTCAGCCCGTTCTTGAGCGGCTTCTTCACACTCCTTTTTGTTTTTAGCTGCACAGGACTCTACATTTGCTATGGTGCCGCCTTCAGACCCGTCTGAAAGGATCAATTCAACGAGTGGGGTGTTGATGAACCTCGAGCTGCTGTATTGGTGTTTTGCAGCTTCCGTCGGGTCTTCAATTGCCAAACCACCCATCCTTATCGGCAGAGCCAGGACTCTCCGTTCAAGATCAGACACATGTTTTCCAACGACTAGAGGGATGAACTTGTGCCGGATGATGTCTTCGATAGGCTGGAATAGAGGGCCGATGTCAGGAATGGTTCGTTGTAGATATCCCCACTTACACTTAAAACTTCTCACGAAGTTGCTGTAAAGTCCATTTTTATTCAACTGTTCACCCCTCAACTCATGCGCGTGCGATATTTTAATTTACGCTGCGCGCGCTACACGTTAACATGTGATAAACGCGCAAAACAATTCCGCGCACGACTTTGGGGGGTGAACAGTTGAAAAAAAATGGACTAAAGTCCATTTTTATTCAACTGTTCACCCAAAAACTGAAATTTAAAATTTTTGTGACGCGCGCTACACGTTAACATGTGATAAACGCGCAAAACAATTCCGCGCACGACTTTGGGGGGTGAACAGTTGAAAAAAAATGGAGTATATACAGGGTGTCCCATATATTCTCCGGGTCGGTTGGCGAGCTGTCACGCAAAAACGGTGATAGTTGTGTGAAAACAAACTGCGGGAGTGTGCTGGATTAATTCCTTCCTAACTGATGGCTTTGTTTTAAAATTAAATTTCAAAAGTTCATTTTTCATGAATGAACATTGTTGCCGTTCATTCATGAATTCTGAAATATTGTTTACCTTGAGTAAGTAACTTTTCTTTGGCTCGCAATTATCTTTCCATTGAGCACCATAAAACTCAAATTGAAGCACCAGGTCACATGACAGTTGAGAAAATGAACATGCATGATTTTGGCTCTTTTTGCGACTTTCAATCGGCTGTATCACCGCTACCTTACCTTCAATCTTTTTGAAACTTTGGGTGAACATTGGATAAGCAAAGATCTTTGCTCACAAGAAAAATCAAGGTCAAAACTCAAAGTTCATTTTTAAGTTTTGGTAGTTCATTCCCCTCATTCAGGAACCAACAACCCTAAAGTGATGGAAAAGTGTTGGATTTTGTTTGGCCAATGTCCTGCAATGACAGAGAGGTGTAGTAACGTGTTTCCGGGCTAGTTAGTGGGTGTCCATGTGATCTTGGTGATACCTGACACCTTCACTGAGCAATAATCAAGGGATTTTCACGAATTCAAGCATGTGATTTGGGTTTTCTGCGATTGGTATCGTGCAGCAATGTTAAGAGATCTCATAGCCCCTCGAAAATGATGGTTAGTTCAATGAAATGAGTTGATTTATGATCGAAAATGGTCGTTGAGTTCAATGTGGCATCGGTTTTAATCTTATTGATCATAAATCAACTCAATTTATTGAACTTATCATCATTTTTGAGGTGCTATGTGATCTCTCAAGATTGCTGCACGATACCAATCGCAGTAGACCCGAATCACATGCTTGAATTCGAGAAAATCCCTTGATTATTGCTCAGTGAAGGTGTCAGGTATCACCAAGATCACATGGACACCCACTAACTAGCCCGGAAACACGTTACTACACCTCTCTGTCATTGCAGGACATTAGCCAAACAAAATCCAACACTTTTCCATCACTTTAGGGTTGTTGGTTCCTGAATGAGTGGAATGAACTACCAAAACTTAAAAATGAACTTTGAGTTTTGACCTTGATTTTTCTTGTGAGCAAAGATCTTTGCTTATCCAATGTTCACCCAAAGTTTCAAAAAGATTGAAGGTAAGGTATCGGTGATACAGCCGATTGAAAGTCGCAAAAAGAGCCAAAATCATGCATGTTCATTTTCTCAACTGTCATGTGACCTGGTGCTTCAATTTGAGTTTTATGGTGCTCAATGGAAAGATAATTGCGAGCCAAAGAAAAGTTACTTACTCAAGGTAAACAATATTTCAGAATTCATGAATGAACGGCAGCAATGTTCATTCATGAAAAATGAACTTTTGAAATTTAATTTTAAGACAAAGCCATCAGTTAGGAAGGAATTAATCCAGCACACTCCCGCAGTTTGTTTTCACACAACTATCACCGTTTTTGCGTGACAGCTCGCCAACCGACCCGGAGAATATGAGCATACTCGGAAATGTTCAGGTCGAGCACATGAAGGTCGAGCACAAGGTCGAGCACAAGGTCCGGTCAATGTCAGCACTTTTTTTCGCGCTGCGGCTCAACGGCGGTTCAACGACGCGCAGTGGTCACGTGACTGGTCAGACCTTGTGCTCGACCTCGTGCTCGACCTTTCATACGACGTGCGCGCCGTGAAATCTCGCGCGAAATTCCCACAGAGTTGATCTCCGCGTCAGCCGTTTCTCCCATCAAGTCACAGACAAACAGACAAACATTCGCGCCCTGGCGTCAATTTACCAGGGCAGACGGCAGCTTGCTGATGAACAAAAACATGACATGACATTACCAAACAATGTTTGAAACTTTGAACCAGTAGCATCTTCCTTTTTTCGCCAGTGTAGGGAGTCAAATTATAAACATCTTTTAGTTTTATAAATAAGGTAACAAAATTAAAAATATGATAATGAATTATAGCATGGTAATCAGGCAATTGATAATTATAAATATAACACACAGATCCGCATTTTTCACATAAATTATGGGAACTATCAGTATCAGTTTCTCAGCTATTGAGAGAAAATTGTTGATTAGCCGCATAATTAACGAGGAAGCTGTGTTTTCTCCTTCCGGCCGGATCTGGACCACTGACCAGCTTTATGAAATGAGTACTAGAGTATTCGACGGGTTTTAATTTTGATATCATATTGTAGAACGTAGCGTTGTTCTACAATAAAACCCTATTCAGTTCGTATCCCGACCAAAAGGAGAAAACACAACTTTCACAGTTACTTTACACCCATGAAATCTACATGTCCTCTCACCTCGACAGCTCATCACAGCCACAATCACAGCCCGTATGTCGTATGACTCTTCTTATAAGCTTCGAGTATTTTAGAATATAGAGTCCATGGCCTTTTTATGGTCTTTGTAGAGTCAAATCTTTATTAATACCAGATCCAATGTCATCGTAAGTCAGAGCAGCCACGTCATTACGCCAATAATTGATAAGCCGGCTTCATTAGACACTAGCGATCCCCTTGCACTGTACTGCACTTGCACTTGTAGTCCTCTATTTATATATTTTGTAGTCCTCCACATATAGTTTTGCACTAGCAGCTCCTTCAGTTACTGAAATGGAAAAAACAATTTACAATTTAAGTTTACAATAACAGTAACACAGTTATAGTGGATAGTCCTAACACAAAACTATGGTACAACCACACCCGTACACTTGCTCCCTTTTCAAAGAAATATCCCCAATAACAAATGAAAATTTCATTTGTTATAGGGGATATTGATATTTTTATTTATAAACCCGAATAAGCTAGATAACTCGGACAGTAACAACATTACTATCTTTTCAGTGACAATTAATGTATTGACACAGTTATAAACACACACACACATACACACGTCACAGTTCTAGTTATGCATGTCACAGCTATGAATGAAGGAAGCCGGTCAGTGGGGAATACTGACGTACGCATTGAAGTGAGAGTGGACAGAAGCAGAATTGGAGAAGCTTGATTGAGGTAGTAAAGTCGGATATTTTGAAGTTGTCACCCCAAAATGACCGCACATGTGAAATTTATCAATTTTGACGTGCACACCACACGTTAACATGTGATGTGACGTGCAAAAACATTCCGCGCACGAAACGGGGGGTGACAACTTCAAAAAAGTCCGACTTTAGAGCATATAACTTTCCGAGTATTTTCCATTTTTCCCGCTCTCAAAAGATACAATGATACATTCCTCGCTGTGAAATTGCTCTCTATTATACACACGGCGGGGCAGGTTCACTGTTCGGGCATACACGCCCAGTGCCCACAGAACATAGCGAGATAGAGTTCCAGCCCCCTGGTAACAAATATAATAGAGCGAGGAATGTATCTTTTCAGAGCGGGAAAAGTGAAAATACTCGGAGAGTTCTGCTCTACTACATCAATCAAGCTTGTCCAATTCTTTTTCTGTCTACTCTGACTTTAACGAGACTTACCAATTTCTATCGCACAGGGTTAATTTAAATATCGTGTACTGGTCCTGGGCTTTTTGTCAGCTTTGTGCTTGTTATGAGGCGATCCCATATACTATCTGGTCATATTCCAAACAAATAGATATCACTGTCTCGACCCTGCATGAGGAGAGAATATATCAGTAGTCAGTACAAAGGATGGGAGCAGGTTTAGGGACATCCAACATCTATTTAGTTTTTTATCGGTTGTTGGGACGTGGAGAGGTAGGGCCTAATGAAGAGATTAGATATCAGTACGGAGGTTGGGAGCAGGTTTTAGGAAATCCTACATTTATCTACTGTCATCATCTTTTTAGATATACCTTACTCTCGATTTTTAAGAAACGCTTTAGTGAGAAACTTTTTTATAAGAAACTTTTCAAATGTAAATCACACAATTCAGAGACACCACAACAAAATAGAACACCCCCAACTTGTTTAGTTTCTTGATATAGAAGAAATTCTTTTTGTTTTTGGATTGCTTACACTTGAAGTTTCCTAGAAAAAAGTTTCTTATTGAAAAGTTTCTTGAAATATGAGAGCTTAATTAACGAGAGTAAGGTTTTCTCCGCTGATGTGGGGTACTGGGTAGGGCCTAAATTAGATCGCCTAATTTTTTACTGGGAAGAACTATTTTAGGTATACTTACAAAGGCAAAGAAATCAATACACACATCAGAACCGTACACACTAAGGACCCCACACAGCGTCTGCTGCAGCTAAGGGGCCCTGAAATCTAGATAGAAGGCTAGTAAAATACTGCAAAAGCCTCGTCACGGTAATTGAAGTACTAAAGAGAGGGGGTAGAAAATACCTGGTGGACTGGGCGGCTATCCCGAGGGTGGAGCAGCCTCATATCTCGGACTGTGAACATGAACAGAGTGGGGAGGGGTAGGGCCGTAGGGGGAGGGGTAGGGGGAGGTGTATTGTGTACTAGAGAACGTTACTGGGTACAATGGACTCAATCAGGTGTTTCTTAGTGAGACGGACAAACTCAGTCAGTGAATCACTCTGTCTGATAGAGTAGGGCAGCTTATTCCACAAATCAGTGACTCGGTGAAAAAAGCTAGCCCTAAGAGCCCTATGAGTGTTCGTGTGGTAGGCAGACATGAACACTAGAGTCGTTTTGTCACGACCCTCACGAATGTCACTATTCTGACGGGTGGCTCTGAGTGTGCTGGGGTTGATCGGTTGAATGTACTGAGGGACAGTGATGCTAATCATACCATACACAATCTTGTAAAACAATCTAAGATCGTAAAACTCGAACAGCTGCTTAAACGGGAGAAGGTTCAAACTCAGCAGATGATCCACATACTCGTCATTTGTATACGAGGCAAGTGGTTCATTTCTGATCCATTTCACAACCCGTTTTTGCAGCAGTTCAAGTGACCTCAGACTACCAGCATTCACACACGACCAGACCTGGTTACAGTGCTCAACTAACGACCTCACCATGGACAGATACAGTGTTCTCTTACAAGAACTCCTACTAAGGAAATAACAAGTCCTGCGGAGCAGGTTGAACTTAAACGACATGGATGTGATAATAGAGTCACAGTGGGAGTTGAAATCTAAAGTGCTGTTGATGACAATACCCAGGTCACGTTAGAGATTACAAATCAGTTCATGGTGACCCACACATGCTCACCCTTCACACAGACACCCCACACAAACATCCACTACTACCACACCCCTCCCCCCTCCGCATCCCCCTCCCTTCCCAAACCCAGAATCTCCATCTCTCCATCTCTCCATCTCTCCATCTCTCCATCTCTCCATCTCTCCATCTCTCCATCTCTCCATCTCTCCATCTCTCCATCTCTCCATCTCTCCATCTCTCCATCTCTCCATCTCTCCATCTCTCCATCTCTCCATCTCTCCATCTCTCCATCTCTCCATCTCTCCATCTCTCCATCTCTCCATCTCTCCATCTCTCCATCTCTCCATCTCTCCATCTCTCCATCTCTCCATCTCTCCATCTCTCCATCTCTCCATCTCTCCATCTCTCCATCTCTCCATCTCTCCATCTCTCCATCTCTCCATCTCTCCATCTCTCCATCTCTCCATCTCTCCATCTCTCCATCTCTCCATCTCTCCATCTCTCCATCTCTCCATCTCTCCATCTCTCCATCTCTCCATCTCTCCATCTCTCCATCTCTCCATCTCTCCATCTCTCCATCTCTCCATCTCTCCATCTCTCCATCTCTCCATCTCTCCATCTCTCCATCTCTCCATCTCTCCATCTCTCCATCTCTCCATCTCTCCATCTCTCCATCTCTCCATCTCTCCATCTCTCCATCTCTCCATCTCTCCATCTCTCCATCTCTCCATCTCTCCATCTCTCCATCTCTCCATCTCTCCATCTCTCCATCTCTCCATCTCTCCATCTCTCCATCTCTCCATCTCTCCATCTCTCCATCTCTCCATCTCTCCATCTCTCCATCTCTCCATCTCTCCATCTCTCCATCTCTCCATCTCTCCATCTCTCCATCTCCATGCAAAACGCACATTCATGACTAGAGAATAGAGATAGATAAACGTAATTGAAGCGAAGAAAAGAAATGGTAGTTGGGTGGCGCCCTTGTTGGGACAGCTCTGCTTCCCAGCTGTTCGACACAGGGAGGACTCAGGAAGAAAAGAAAGCCAATTAGACATAAATGGGTGATTCAAAGATGACGTCCACTGTCCAGGAGTAGGGGAGGGGCCAGGGGGAGGTAGCCGGCGGACCTTACCTGGAGTTATGAGTAAAGTCAAAGCTATAATTTTAGTGAATATCCTCAAGCTCCTCCATCATGATAGTAAACACCTCCAACTGCTTCTGGGATTGTAGTTTTACTAATTTATCCTGTTTTTTTCATTTTTACAAACATCCTAAATGGAAAGGGTGGCTTTCACATCGGTAAGCGGTAAATGTTAGGCCCTAACTTGGTATAGGGCGTTCTGGTACATTTAATATGGTAAACCTCAACCCAACCCAATCGACAACCGGCCTAACAGAGGTCAGGGACATACAAAAGATAGAGAGGGAGGGAGAGAGAGAGAGAGAGAGGGAGAGGGAGAGAGAGAGAGAGCGAGAGAGAGAGAGAGAGTGACAGAGAGAGACAGAGAGAGGTCATTGGTCAAGCACGAGATCAAGCACGAGGTCGAGCACGAGGTCGAGCACAAGGTCAGCACAAGGTCTGGACACGGTCGTGGAGAAGGTCTGCGATGAAATGAACAGATTCCAGAGATTTTAATCTATTTTTCAAACTCGCGCGGCTCATCAATGTGACTTACCTGATTTTGATTTGCGCGTGACTGTGCAGTGTGCACTACCTGTGTTCTCGACCTGTGCACTACCTGAACATTTCCGAGTATGCTCATATGGGACACCCTGTATGCCAAAGCTGCACTGGACAAAAATTTTAAATCAAAACTGGACGCCGCGCATTCAAATGCGTCACTTGTTTTCAAGATATGGCGCGCTACAAATTAAATGTACTGCGCGCGTTAAAACTTTTTATTGCGCTGCCGAAATTTCGTCGAGAAAATTCACTTTTTTTGAACCAGAAAAGTGGTTTTTTTTCACACAAAAACCGTTTTTGAACATAAAAACGCTCTGCTTTTCTTAAATACCGCATATGAAACACTCTGAGCCAACAGTGTACGTCAGAATATGTGTCTGAGGGAAAACGTTAAAATCTGGGTGCCTTTCATTGCTAACAATTCGTAGTTTTAGCGCGCGCGACGGGTTAGGGCTATCCGTTAGGGTCTGGTTAGGGTTTGGTTTGGGGTTATCGGTTAGGGCTATCGATTCTTTAACAGATACCGTTTAGTTTACTCAAATTGGCCATGTGGTTGCATGGCTATAGCCGTTTGAAAAAAGTCGGTCTAAGTGTACTCTGTTGGTAGCGCGCACCTGTAAACAGGCTCCAAGGCACCCAGATTATAATCGCGCCTGTGTCTGAGCTCATCGAACAAAATTAATCATACGATAATCTTTAAATCAGCTTCATTTTAGCATGGTTGGTGGCTCCGAAGGCCAGTCCTCTAGCTTCTCCAGTAATGGGGAGGATATGGAGGACAATTTTCTAGTTTGTTGTGCACCCATTGAATGTTCCTCGCCCTTCACACCAGTCAATTTACATAAGGTTTGTTCAATAACTCCATTCTACAAGGTTGGCCTAATTCCTAAACCTGATGGCTGATCATATGCATGTTATCGTAAAATTGTTACGCGTTGACGACTGACGTCAGCTGACATATGTAAGAGAAGGGTCATCTTTTAAATATGATGTGTATTGTGTACATATATTGCTGTCTGGACCACCAAACCAATCTGAACGGTGCCGCCAGACAGGTATTATAATTTGTGGTATGTTATGTAAGTTTATTTCAGAGTGTGAAACTAACTTCATCCAGTGACCAGTGCTCCTGTTCTCTTTACATGCACCAGGCGTGTTTCGAGCAGTTTGAAGATTCCATTCTGCAATTTCTGAGAGTCTCTGGAAGAGCTCGGAGTTGGTCTGAGAAACAACGACGACAGAACATATGGAGCAAGAAAGGATATGATCTAGCAGTTAAGGCTTGTCAGTGTAAATGTAAGAAAGGATACCTGAAAAAGGATTTAGACCAACAGTTCGGTGACTTGGATGAGACCCCACCTGGTGAGGGAGGGGGAGGAGGAGGAGGCAAAGTCGAAGAAAAAGAAACGGAAATCAAATGAAAAACCTCTCCTTATTCTAACTACATCTCCGCCGAACAGAAACAGGACTGTCTCAGGTAACCTAATTATGGTCCTTTCTCGGAACATGCTCCTCTAACAATCTGCGCGTCTTTCACGTTTAGGTCGACCCAAACCCGGGTGTGAATGCTAACAACAGTGAAATTACATGCGCGTGATGTAGTATATCGCATGTAATTTCACTGTTGTAAGCATTCACACCCGGGTTTGGGTCGACCTAAACGTGAAAGACGTGCAGATTGTTAGAGGAGCATGTTCCGAGAATGCAGCATTATGACTTCCCATCTTTCTTTAGTCATTAAAAAAGTGTACACACATCGTGATATGAATATTGATTGAATGAGAGTCGTTGAGCAATGAGCAATCTACCATATTATCCTAATCCTAACAGGTTGTTCAACTGGAAGTGATGGATGTGGAATACCACGTCACCACAAAGAGCCCCCATTCTCATTCTCCCGACGGTCAGATTACCATGCCTTTCTGATGTCCCTCCCACGACAACTCCTAAATCCCTATCATATTAAAATGGAGGACGAGACTTATGGAGGGAATTATGATGAAAATAGGAATTTTGTTCTGTCCAACCTCACCACGCACAAGGTATGTTACACTGGGTTTCAAGACTGTGTTTTACTCGGTCTTTGGATGGTCGACCCGGTCTATGGAAGGTCGACTCAGTCTTTGGCCTATGGAGGATGGGGTTGACTCTGTCTTTTAAACTAGTTATTTATTCAGGTGAACACTGTCCATTGCTTTCTATGCCTACGAGTCCTGCCAGTCTACGATAGATATCCTCTTATTGATGGTGAGTGAAATTATTCAAAATCAACTTTCACTGCCATTCTTATTGGTTCAATTAGCAGAAGACACACATAAAACAACCCCCTGCAGGACTGTTTTTTCTTTCCGTCCACAAGTCTCACAAGTCAGCGGTAGAGATTGAATATGGTGGACAGAAGCGATTTCTATGTTCAATCTGTGTAGGGTGCCTTCACAACTACTCAGCAAGGGTGAGTGACTGTTTTGTTCAAATAGGGTCGAGACTAGAGCCTCTTTTACAAATGTAAAGGATGAAGAACATAACAAAGAAGGTGAGTGACACAGATTGGATTCCTGGTGTTTTCCTAGTGTTTTAATCCTTCTTATATTAGCTTGGGCTCCCTTTAATTCCCTGCCTCTTTCATTGAGCTCCCTTTAATTCCCTGCCTCTCACATCGGGCTCCCGTTAATTCCCTGCCTCTCTCAGATTGGGCTCCCTCTAACTCCCTGCTATTCTCAGATTGGGCTCCCTTTAATTCCAGCTACCATTCTCAGATTGAGTGTCGTCACTGTGGGGAGGAGTGGACAAATGGAAAACTCTACCAGCTTGGCACCCTCTATAGTTTCGACATCTTTGCAGCATACCCCTGCTGCAAGAAACGCTCTCAATGCACCAACTGCAAAGATAATGTATGTCCATTTGTAAGAGAGAGTTGGCCGTGGTCCAAGATCACTCCCACGTTCTCTCGCTCAATCCTCTCTTTCTCCCATTCTCTCTCCCTCTACCTCTCTCTCTCTCTCTCTATCTCTCTCCTCTATCTCTATCTGTCTTTCTCTCAATCAAAGGACCCCCTCACTATTCATTTTGCCTCTAGGCATCATCATAAAATGTCTGACCCCCTCTTCGGCTTAATTAGCCTTACACACATACCCGCTCGTTCCTTCTGGCTCTCTCTCTCTCTCTCTCTCTCTCTCTCCCTCCTTTCACTGCCTCACCGAAACATCCACCTCATCAGGTTCTAGAGGGGTGTGACCAACCCACCTCCTACTCCTGGTTCGCCCAGCCCGTTTCTTGTGGATCCTGTGGAGATGTGGATTTCCACTTCTCCAAACCACACCTGTCCACCTTCAAGATCACCGACCAACATCAGTAGAAACTTTGTTTTAGTTGCTCATGGACAACTTTCATAAAAATGTTTTTTCTTTCTTTTCCAGGGATTTGTTATGTGGCAAAAAGCAGCAAAGACGAGTTATTAGTTTATTTTAGAGTAAATGGATTTGTTGGGTCTAGGTTCACGGGATTTTTTAGTAGGAAATGTATTACTGCTTTTTGTCAAACAATCCCTGAGCAAAAACTCTTTTACTCTCACCGAAAAACTATATCTTCTCTCCGGCAATGAAAAGGAGAACATATTTTTGCACCATGATAAACATTTACTTGGTTTTACAAGAGAACGGAATGTAATTGTTAGTATTTTTTTGTTTTTTCTGTTCAACTTTAATTTGTTAAACTTAATCCCCCACAGTTCCACAAAATGATCTTCAGCCCCAAAAGTCTGCCTTGTTTTTCTGTTTAACATTGGTAATGGAAAGGCATGCGATGATCTCATATGAAAGCAGAATTGTGAGACTTTCGGGTGCTCCAGTGCTTCCCCGGCAATTCTCATTCAGAGGATTCATACTTGCTGTAACGCGCGAGAGACCTGAGTGAATACTAAAAACAGGGGCGCGTTTGTGCGAGGTAAACAAATCGGCGGAGCGCGGGACATCTCGTGACTGCAATTTGGCGGCCCGCCAACCAAGAGAGTTCCTCCGAAGAATCTTCTCTCTAAACTATTATAAACTGCTGCTTCTTTGTATTGAGAGAAGCTACCGGCTTTCCATATTAGGACAAAGACCGAAACACGCTGGTTTTTAGGATAAAATTAAAAACAGATGATAAGTTATTGCAAAGCAAGGAAAGCAGCCTTCTTCTGGGCGACTCGTCCCTTCTTCTGTGCCAGGGACATCCTCTGTTTCTTGTAGCTCTTGGGCTTGTAGTCAGCGGGCTTCTCCTTCTTGGGAGCGGGCGAAGGATCGGCTCGGATGGCGGCGTGGGCGGATGTGTAGACTCCCTCCAGCATATCTGGCATGATTCCCTCCTTGAGGTAGGCGGCGAACTGGCGTTTGTAGGCGTCGTTATCCTCCTCTAGGAGCTGCTGCATGTAGTTGGACACGTGAGATCCTAGGATCCTGGCTCGGTGGGCAGCGGCATCGTAGTCGCCTGGAAGGTGGGGTTAGTGGAGGGAAGGATTGGAGAATAGTTGAAGAATGTGCACACATATGTGGATGCGGAAAAACTATGTTAGTAGAATTAACACGACGGGAGGGGAGGGTGACTTACTGGTCTCAGGGTTGTATCCGGGGAATCGCTTGTTGGAGTGGGGGATATCGAGACCTCCGTCAACAGCTCCCTTCAGCACACCGAATACTCGGGCACCAGCAGAGGTCCTGGACAGACCGACATCAAGGACACAGTAGAACGCACCCCTCTCACCCTCTTTCTCGACGTAGTAGTCCTCACCATCAACCTTCTCGACTCCTGAAATGGGGAGGAATGAGGATTAAAACTTTTTTTCGTCAACCAGAAAAAAAGTGGTGAAAATGTACGAAAATATGGGCCATGGGGGGATTAAAAAGATAATAACCATCTCTTGAGCCAGAACTGGTACTTCCACACTTACCCTTGTAGGTATCGTCGAGCTTGTATTTCTGGTTCAGCCTCCTGGCGAGGAGAAGTCCGACAGCGTATGAAGCGGCGTAGTTGGTCAGACCAGCCTTGATTCCATACCTGGGCAGCTCTGAGCTCCGGGCATCAGCAACAACCTGGGGGAGAGGAGGTTTGAAAAGGGAGAAAATAGTAAATTGGGGAGACAAAATTAGCCGTGAATAACTGAATATCATTCAATAATTACCATTTCACCCAGTATATCTCACCTTATCTCCCTCGATGGTAGCATATGCAACCTGGGCAATGATGGTCTTGTTGGTGAACCTAACGATCAGCCTGTACTTGGGGGTGTTGTATTTATTCTTGTTCTGGACGATCAGCCTCTTACGGGCAAAGTAGTCAGTCTTTCCCTCTCGCCTCCTCCTGTATTTGACCTGGAACCTCTTGAAGTAGGCCTTGTTCTTAACGACCTTAACAAAACCCATCGCTAGATATGCGGAGAGAGGAGGTTAGAAAAGGGGAGATGATTACAAGGGAGTGGGGTTTAGAAAGGAGGGTTGTGAAAAGACAAATAAGGGGAGCTGTTTGGGTAAAAAAAGAATGCTGGGTTTCTCATAAATAAAAAGAATGATAAAACACAGTTTAGATGATTCCAATTTTGTTGGCAACGTCCAAAGCGTCGTAGTCTGCAGTTAACCTCACGTAGGCTTTCTTCTGTCCATCAGGCCTGGGAGGAGAGAGATAATGAGATAGGGAGAACGAGTGTAAAACAAAATACGCCCTATTCTAGGGGCTACATATTTCATGAACAAACAAAATATAATATCTAATCTAGAAGCTAAATATTTCATGGTGTTATCAGGGTGTGAACTGCATGTCGTGTTTGCTAGTCGCGAGCGCGCTTGCGAGACAAGCACACACGTCAAGGTTCATTAACAAGCATGCTGCTTGCAGTCATTTTAGATTTAATACACAATGTAAGGATACCATGTAATAGGTGAGACTCTTGCCGTCACCCTCGTTCAAGTCCCGTGAAAAACGGAGCAGTACACGCAAACTGATGCCCATTTTCCTCGCGTGACCCCGATTCAGCAGTTTGAGACACCAACTCTTTAGGGGGCCATATCTCAGGAACCAGACAAGATAGGAAAAATCGCCGTCTAACGAGGCGTACAGTTTTTAATCTAGTTTACCACTGTACCGGCCGTTTCACTCTCCGACCTAAAACAAAAATCGCAACCCCACAAAACTTCAAAATAATGAAATTCGCATCTCGCATGTCGTGTTGCATGTCGTGTTGCATGTCGTGTCATGTTATTGACGCGCTCGCGTTCAACTCTCACACAGCAGCTGCAGAACATGGCGGGAAACATCGAGGAGTAGAGAGAGGGTCGGTGCCGAATCAAATATTTCTTGATCTTGATCTACTCCATCTCTCAGCTATCCTACCCCTCATCAACTCGATCTCTCAGCTACCCTACCCCTCATCTACTCCATCTTTCAGCTACCCTACCCCTCATCTACTCCATCTTTCAGCTACCCTACCCCTCATCTACTCCATCTTTCAGCTACCCTACCCCTTATCTAGTCCATCTCTCAGCTACCCTACTCCTCATCTACTCCATCTCTCAGCTTCCCTATTAGGGAAGCATAGAGATGGAAACGATTAGGGTTAGGGAATCCTTATCCATAATCGTTTCCATCTCTATGCTTCCCTAGCCCTCATCAACTCCATCTTTCAGCTACCCTACCCCTAATCTAGTCCATCTCTCCGCTACCCTACTCCTCATCTACTCCATCTCTCAGCTACCCTACCTCCCATTTACTCCATCTCTCAGCTACCCTACCTCCCATTTACTACATCTCTCAGCTTCCCTACCTCCCATTTACTCCATCTCTCAGCTTCCCTACCTGCCATTTACTCCATCTCTCAGATACCCTACCTCCCATTTACTCCATCTCTCAGCTACCCTACCTCCCATTTACTTCTTCTCTCAGCTTCCCTACCTCCCATTTACTCTATCTCTCAGCTTCCCAACCTCCCATTTACTCCATCGCTTACCTTCCCTACCTCCCATTTACTCCATCTCTCAGCTACCCTACCTCCCATTTACTCCATCTCTCAGCTTCCCTACCTCCCATTTACTACATCTCTCAGCTTCCCTACCTCCCATTTACTCCATCTCTCAGCTTCCCTACCTGCCATTTACTCCATCTCTCAGATACCCTACCTCCCATTTACTCCATCTCTCAGCTACCTTACCTCCCATTTACTCCATTTCTCAGCTTCCCTACCTCTCATTTACTCCATCTCTCAGCTACCCTACCTCCCATTTACTCCATCTCTCAGCTTCCCTACCTCCCATTTACTCCATCTCTCAGCTACCCTACCTCCCATTTACTCCATCTCTCAGCTTCCCTACCTCCCATTTACTCCATCTCTCAGCTTCCCTACCTCCCATTTACTCCATCTCTCAGCTACCCTACCTCCCATTTACTCCATTTCTCAGCTTCCCTACCTCTCATTTACTCCATCTCTCAGCTACCCTACCTCCCATTTACTCCATCTCTCAGCTTCCCTACCTCCCATTTACTCCATCTCTCAGCTACCCTACCTCCCATTTACTCCATCTCTCAGCTTCCCTACCTCCCATTTACTCCATCTCTCAGCTACCTTACCTTCCATTTACTCCATTTCTCAGCTTCCCTACCTCTCATTTACTCCATCTCTCAGCTACCCTACCTCCCATTTACTCCATCTCTCAGCTTCCCTACCTCCCATTTACTCCATCTCTCAGCTACCCTACCTCCCATTTACTCCATCTCTCAGCTTCCCTACCTCCCATTTACTCCATCTCTCAGCTACCTTACCTTCCATTTACTCCATCTCTCAGCTACCCTACCTCCCATTTACTCCATCTCTCAGCTTCCCTACCTCCCATTTACTCCATCTCTCAGCTACCTTACCTTCCATTTACTCCATCTCTCAGCTTCCCTACCTCCCATTTACTCCATCTCTCAGCTTCCCTACCTCCCATTTACTCCATCTCTCAGCTACCTTACCTTCCATTTACTCCATCTCTCAGCTTCCCTACCTCCCATTTACTCCCTACAATGGGAGGTAGGGAAGCTGAGAGATGGAGTAAATGGGAGGTAGGGAAGCTGAGAGATGGAGTAAATGGGAGGTAGGGAAGCTGAGAGATGGAGTAAATGGGAGGTAGGGAAGGTAAGCGATGGAGTAAATGGGAGGTTGGGAAGCTGAGAGATGGAGTAAATGGGAGGTAGGGAAGCTGAGAGAAGAAGTAAATGGGAGGTAGGGTAGCTGAGAGATGGAGTAAATGGGAGGTAGGGAAGCTGAGAGATGGAGTAAATGGGAGTTAGGGAAGCTGAGAGAAGAAGTAAATGGGAGGTAGGGTAGCTGAGAGATGGAGTAAATGGGAGGTAGGGAAGCTGAGAGATGGAGTAAATGGGAGGTAGGGAAGGTAAGCGATGGAGTAAATGGGAGGTAGGGAAGCTGAGAGATGGAGTAAATAGGAGGTAGGGAAGCTGAGAGATGAAGTAAATGGGAGGTAGGGTAGCTGAGAGATGGAGTAAATGGGAGGTAGGTAAGCTGAGAGATGGAGTAAATGGGAGGTAGGGTAGCTGAGAGATGGAGTAAATGGGAGGTAGGGAAGCTGAGAGATGGAGTAAATGGGAGGTAGGGAAGGTAAGCGATGGAGTAAATGGGAGGTAGGGTAGCTGAGAGATGGAGTAAATGGGAGGTAGGTAAGCTGAGAGATGGAGTAAATGGGAGGTAGGGAAGCTGAGGGATGGAGTAAATGGGAGGTAGGGAAGCTGAGAGATGGAGTAAATGGGAGGTAGGGAAGCTGAGAGATGGAGTAAATGGGAGGTAGGGTAGCTGAGAGATGGAGTAAATGGGAGGTAGGGTATCTGAGAGATGGAGTAAATGGCAGGTAGGGAAGCTGAGAGATGGAGTAAATGGGAGGCAGGGATGGAGTAAATGGGAGGTAGGGAAGCTGAGGGATGGAGTAAATGGGAGGTAGGGAAGCTGAGAGATGGAGTAAATGGGAGGTAGGGTAGCTGAGAGATGGAGTGAATGGGAGGTAGGGTAGCTGAGAGATGGAGTAAATGGGAGGTAGGGAAGCTGAGAGATGGAGTGAATGGGAGGTAGGGAAGCTGAGAGATGGAGTAAATGGGAGGTAGGTAAGCTGAGAGATGGAGTAAATGGGAGGTAGGGTATCTGAGAGATGGAGTAAATGGCAGGTAGGGAAGCTGAGATATGGAGTAAATGGGAGGTAGGTAAGCTGAGAGATGGAGTAAATGGGAGGTAGGGAAGCTGAGAGATGGAGTAAATGGGAGGTAGTGAAGGTAAGCGATGGAGTAAATGGGAGGTAGGGAAGCTGAGAGATGGAGTAAATGGGAGGTAGGGAAGCTGAGAGATGGAGTAAATGGGAGGTAGGGTAGCTGAGAGATGGAGTAAATGGGAGGTAGGGTAGCTGAGAGATGGAGTAGATGAGGAGTAGGGTAGCGGAGAGATGGACTAGATTAGGGGTAGGGTAGCTGAAAGATGGAGTTGATGAGGGCTAGGGAAGCATAGAGATGGAAACGATTATGGATAGGGATTCCCTACCCCTAATCGTTTCTATCTCTATGCTTCCCTAATAGGGAAGCTGAGAGATGGAGTAGATGAGGAGTAGGGTTGCTGAGAGATGGGCTAGATAAGGGGTAGGGTAGCTGAAAGATGGAGTAGATGAGGGGTAGGGTAGCTGAAAGATGGAGTAGATGAGGGGTAGGGTAGCTGAGAGATCGAGTTGATGAGGGGTAGGATAGCTGAGAGATGGAGTAGATCAAGATCAAGAAATATTTGATTCGGCACCGACCCTCTCTCTACTCCTCGATGTTTCCCGCCATGTTCTGCAGCTGCTGTGTGAGAGTTGAACGCGAGCGCGTCAATAACATGACACGACATGCAACACGACATGCAACACGACATGCGAATTTCATTATTTTGAAGTTTTGTGGGGTTGCGATTTTTGTTTTAGGTCGGAGAGTGAAACGGCCGGTACAGTGGTAAACTAGATTAAAAACTGTACGCCTCGTTAGACGGCGATTTTTCCTATCTTTTCTGGTTCCTGAGATATGGCCCCCTAAAGAGTTGGTGTCTCAAACTGCTGAATCGGGGTCACGCGAGGAAAATGGGCATCAGTTTGCGTGTACTGCTCCGTTTTTCACGGGACTTGAACGAGGGTGACGGCAAGAGTCTCACCTATTACATGGTATCCTTACATTGTGTATTAAATCTAAAATGACTGAGCAGCATGCTTGTTAATGAACCTTGACGTGTTTGCTTGTCTCGCAAGCGCGCTCGCGACTAGCAAACACGACATGCAGTTCACACCCTGGTTATACCTGATGAGGGTGTTGACCTTGGCGGCCTCGATGTCATACAGCTGCTTGACAGCCTGTTTGATCTGGGGCTTGTTGGCTCGGGTATTAACCAGGAAGACGAGCGTGTTGTTATCTTCAATCTTCTTCATGGCGCTCTCAGTGGTCAGAGGGTTCCTGATGATACTGTACTTGTCCAACTTGGCGGTGTTGATGGTGTTCACACTCTTCCTGGCGTACTGGAGAGGGAGATTGGGGTTATAACTTATAGGGGAATAGAACTAGGATACTGAATAAAGATTTGGGTTGAGGTGAGAGGGGTTGAAGAAGGGGGGAGGGTGACTATTTCAATGTTTTACCTTGGGCTTCCTGGCGGTGATCTTTGTCTTTGGCCTCCTGAATGTGGCACTCGTCATCACCTTCTTCTTCTTCATGATGAATTTACCTCCCTTCAGGACGGCTTTGGAGGCGGTCGTGGCCTTGGCTACCGCGGAGGACTTCTTAGCTACCATCCTATAATTAGTTATTATAATTAGTATAATTAGTTATTATAATTAGTATGGTAGTTAAAGGGTTATTCGCGGAAATATAATGGGTGTTAGTAAAATCAGAAAAGGGGACTTGGAGGGAATTGAAAGAACAAGGATTTAGTATTTCTGAAATAGCATCAACTGTTATCAACTGCACACATCGACATCATTAAATATATTTATACTGAAACCAAGACTGAAACATGCAAAAATAAAAAAGGTTAACAATATTCTCTCACTTTACACAAATACTGACCATCCATGCACTGACCCCTTTAGTTAATTTGGTCGCCTCATAGCAGCAATCTTGCCCTTCAAATACTTAGGCACCCCTTCCACCCCCTCTACACCTTCAACAGGTGTATTCAGCAGCCGAGATATATCAGTAATATCCCTAGATAGAGGTATCTCTAATGCCCCCATAACGTTACTAATATAACTAACATCAGAACACAGCTGTTTACAACCTGGACCAGTTAGAGAGGGGATTCTGAGGATAACTTCGACCAGAGAGAACATGGTACTTTGACAGATACAGGTTAGCCAGGCAAAGGCGTCACCTTCAACATCTGAGATATGGAAGGAGGGATTAGTGAGACTAGCTGGCGAACGGAGTAATTGTTGTAGGAGTGCTGGAATAATTTAATGGATTGGGGAAATAACTGAAAAGAAAAAACAACCGAAGTCAAGAAATTTATCATGAACTTACCATCTGTCATGCCAGGGAATTGAGAGAAATCCACCTGTTTCAGGGCTGTATCCAGCGGGGTGTTTTCCTCTGCAAAGAAAGGTTCCAGTTGTTGCGGTAAAAGGAGCAGGTAGTCCCCTAACTGGGTGATATAAGAAAGGGGGGATGGTGTAAACACCGCACCCTCCTCACTCTGCCACTCCTTGTTGAGATGTACACCGTGTACAGTGGTACGGACACTACACATCACAAAATCAACACAAAGCTTGTTGGCCAGGTTGATAGGTCTACTAAACATAGCCCTGCATTTCTTGAACAGCTCAGTTTCAGATGATAGGGATGAGAGGAGGGAGGCATTATCTGGGGAGAGTTCCGACCAGAATTGTAGAGATGACAGGACATCATTATCACCAGGGGTTGAGGTAAGGATGGTGTTCACTGTTTGTGTTTCTAGTTGCTGGATGTTTAGGTAACACTTCTCCTAACACCTGTAGTAGGTTGAAACAAGACTGGAAGCCCACCCAGTGGTCTTCTTGGAGTCGTTGTGTGGTGCCCGGGTCAACTCCAAATGCAGCGCGGAGATCTCTGAAGGAGAATGGGTGGTTAGGTGTTGGGCAATGGACAGGTTAAGTTGGGTCTAATATTGGACAATGGGCAGGTTAACTTGGGTCTGATTTGGGGCAAGGGACGGGTTAATTTTGCACCAATCCGGAGAATCGGCAGGTTAACTTTGCACGGTGGATCGACATCTGCGCGCCTCAAAAATGGTCATCGCTGTGCCTGCATTGCGTGGATGGGTTGGTGGGGTGTCACCGCGCGTTACATCAAAAGTCAACCAACAACACTCCTTACAGAGAAAAGGTACACTCGAACCTTGTACACTCAAATGTAGAGTACTGTACATTATTAAATACTCACTTGATCAGAGTGCAAATCTTCTCAACGAGCAGATCAAAGTAAAACTCAATAGCTGATACGGTATCGGACAGGGCATATCTGGTACATTCCAAACACAGGGGAATGTATTCTGATACATGATCCACAACCATCTTAGTGCTAGCGTGGAGCTCCGATACACACTCCGAGCTCGTCTTGCGGAGTCTCTGGGGGAGATAAGAATTACGATGATAGCTAACGGAAACTTTGACATATCAATTAATTTGTAACTTCTTTAAACCGAAAGTTTATGACGACTAAATTGTTACACTATGCGGAAGTTGGAGGGAAGTGTCAGGTGAGATCCCATCCCGCCTCACCTGTTTCTACCCCATCACCCTTACCATTGGCAAAGAATGGATATCCCGTAACAGTGAACTCTTAACCTTATCTCCAAATGACAACAAATGTTTTGATAAAGGAGCAAATGTAACCCGTAGCAACTGCTCCCGGCCTTCAGACCCTGGTAAATCCTTTGTTATTGATTTAGCAAACCTGAAATTAAGGATGCAATGATGGATTAAATATAAATCATACACTCGAAGTTCCCCAGTTTTTGGCCCTTTTTTAAACAAATTCCCTAACTTTTTTGTCCAATGTGCAATACCGACCTTGTTGTAACATTAAGTAGTGTCCTCAGTGTGTGAACGGGTTTACTGGCATCTGACATGTGACTATTGATATCTGCTAGGAGATCCAATCCCTCCAGACATTGGGAGATAAGAGAGATGACTACTGTCCCGTGGTCCTCAAATACTCCCCCTGACCAGGACATCTAGAGAGAAAGGAAAGTTTGAAACAAAAACGATTAACAAATACTGGCGAGACACCAGACCAAAAAATAAAAAACAAAACAAACATTATTTGTTGAACTGCATAATATTAAGAAAATAAAAGTAAGACTGTTCATATCCAATAGTCAAGGTAAACACGAGATATGTTGGTACTGGCAATTGGTTCATATCTGGTTACGTCCAGGCTAACCGGGGCTGTTCATACCTGATCATGTTTTAGTTCAGTAAGGCGCTGGTAAAGTTTGGGAAGCCACTCCTCCAGAGATCCACCACGAAGAGAAAGGAAGTACTTATGGAAGGCGGTCCGGTGGGTACGGTAGTAATAGTTGTACATCTCATTTCGTCTGTTCATACCGTTGAACACCCTGTAATATAGGATCGCTTCCTCTGTCGAATCACTGCAGGGGTGAAATACAAGATTTAGATCTTATTTAGTTGTCCATACTATCAACTCTGAACATTGCAATCGATTTCTTTCTCGATATACAGGGTGTCCCATATATTCTGTGGGTCGGTTGGCGAGCTGTCACGCAAAAACGGTGATAGTTGTGTGAAAACAAACTACGGGAGTGTGCTGGATTAATTCCTTCCTAACTGATGGCTTTGTTTTTAAATTAAATTTCAAAAGTTCATTTTTCATGAATGAACATTCCTGTCATTCATTCGTGAATTCTGAAATATTGTTTACCTTGAGTAAAAAACTTTTCTTTGGCTCGAAATTATCTTTCCAATGAGCACCATAAAAATCAAATTGAAGCACCGGATCGCATGGCAGGTGAGAAAATGCAAATGCATGATTTTGGCCATTCCTGCGACTTTCAATCAGCTGTATCACCGCTACTTTCAGTTCAATCCTTTTAAAAGTTTGGGTGAACATTGGTGAAGATAAGATCTTTGCTCACAAGAAAAATCAAGGTCAAAACTCAAAGTTCATTTTTCATTTTTGGTAGTTCATTCCACTCATTCAGGAACAAACATCCCTAAAGTGACGAAAAGGTTTGGGTTTTGTTTGGCCCATGTCCTGAAACGACAGAGAGGTGTAAAAACGTGTTTCCGGGCTAGTTAGTGGGTGTCCATGTGATCATTATGATATCTGACACCTTTGCTGAGCCATAATTAAGAGATTTTCTCAAATTCAAACATGGGATACGAGTATTCTGCGATTGGTATCGTGCACCAATAACAAGAGATCCCATAGCACCTCAAAAATTATGATTAGCTAAATGAAATGAGTTGATTTACGATTGAAAAGATTAAAACCAATGTAAAGTCGGACTAAACGAACATTTTCAAGCGTGAATCAACTCATTTCATTTAGCTAATCATAATTTTTGAGGTGCTATGGGATCTCTTGTTATTGGTGCACGATACCAATCGCAGAATACTCGTATCCCATGTTTGAATTTGAGAAAATCTCTTAATTATGGCTCAGCAAAGGTGTCAGATATCATAATGATCACATGGACACCCACTAACTAGCCCGGAAACACGTTTTTACACCTCTCTGTCGTTTCAGGACATGGGCCAAACAAAACCCAAACCTTTTCGTCACTTTAGGGATGTTTGTTCCTGAATGAGTGGAATGAACTACCAAAAATGAAAAATGAACTTTGAGTTTTGACCTTGATTTTTCTTGTGAGCAAAGATCTTATCTTCACCAATGTTCACCCAAACTTTTAAAAGGATTGAACTGAAAGTAGCGGTGATACAGCTGATTGAAAGTCGCAGGAATGGCCAAAATCATGCATTTGCATTTTCTCACCTGCCATGCGATCCGGTGCTTCAATTTGATTTTTATGGTGCTCATTGGAAAGATAATTTCGAGCCAAAGAAAAGTTTTTTACTCAAGGTAAACAATATTTCAGAATTCACGAATGAATGACAGGAATGTTCATTCATGAAAAATGAACTTTTGAAATTTAATTTAAAAACAAAGCCATCAGTTAGGAAGGAATTAATCCAGCACACTCCCGTAGTTTGTTTTCACACAACTATCACCGTTTTTGCGTGACAGCTCGCCAACCGACCCACAGAATATATGGGACACCCTGTAGTTTCTATCTGGTATCAGGGGCGCTTAGAGTTTCCATTTCAGCCAACCTCACAATATGACAAAATCACAGATCTAGGGAAATTAAAGCGACTGTTATACCTGTTAAATGCAGCAATAAGCCGGGGACTAAGCATTGCCTCTAGCCTGTTAGACAGGTTGCTTAGTCGGTCACACCGCGTCTCATAATCAGGGAGGTTAACTAGTGCAGATAGTGCATCTCTCATCTCATCTAGCTTGTTAGAGATCGCATCAACATCCTGGAGAGAGTGGGGAAGGTGAGAGTGGGGAGGTTTTATTGTAATAGAGGCCGTGGAGAGGTGGTATTATTAGGGGGTAGGCTGACTCTAGTGCTGCCGGACTCTAAACCCAAGGAGGACTCTAACCTTAACACTAACCCATAAACTCGAGCCCAAATAACGGCCCTATCACTTCTAAACGAGTATAGAGGCACAGCAAACTCTCGTTTCCGGCCTGACGGCCGAAATCTCGAGTTCGCTTTTCGTGATTTTAGCACTAGAGTCCGCTTACCTAATAGGGGAGGAGGGGGAGATAATCGGATCATAGGGGGGGTCAGGGGAGGTAGTATAGATGGAACGTGATGAACTAAAGTACATACGTTCAAAAGCAGCTAGGTATAATAGTAAATAGATTGGAAGTTGGGATAGTTGGGACAGCTTAGAAACTGATAGATATTAATTTGTTATAGTATAATTTACCTGTTCTTCAAATAGAGTATCAATCTGGTCATTTAGAATACACCACTTATCAGCTTGTTTCAGCCTTCTCTCTGTGCTTATCATACGAGATTTGACCCTGTCCAACTCCACCACACAAGACATTGACTCGGCTGTATCTTGTTGCACCTGCCAAGTAATGTACACATGTCAAGAGATTTGTAACAGCGGTTTAAATCTCAGGAAGGGGGGATGGAATTAAAATCAGACTGTCTTTATTAGGAGGTGATCAGGCCGTTTAATCACTAACCTTGTTGATGTCATTTCGAATTAGAGTCATTTGGTTTTTCAGTAGTACTGCCTCGTTATTCAGACCATGTAGTTCAGTTACCACTCTCGGTATGTCAGACAGTAGTGCCATGGAACTCTCCTCTAGGTTACTGTTCACCTCCTATTGGGGTGATGATTGGGCAGGTAAGTAGAAATATGTGAATTTTAGGATTTTTCAGACAAGACCTGATCACTTTCCGAACAATAATAGAGATATTAAGAATGACAGTTAAGTCTCTAGATGAACTGGAGGTAATTCAATAAGTGTACAACATCTACCTGCATCATCAGCTGTAACTTCATCACTAGAGTGTTGGGATTTTGTTCAACCTCCAGTGCATTGTTCAACCAACAGTTCAAATCAAAATCATCATCACAAAACTTAGAATAGTCCTGAGAAGAGGGGTGTTAAATCAATGTTAGAGGGATGTTGGCATCGTTAGGTCGGATATATGCTATGATAAAATCAATAATATTTACAACTCACCATGGCTGATCTTGAGCCTATCTCGATCGTTTTCACCTAACCTCACGGCGTGCCTGGTGAAATTTTAACACGACCTAGCATGCGACGGGAAACCACCACTTGTACGTGGTAGCTGAGGGTCTACAGAATGGCGCTACGGTGCGGGAAAAAAAAGTCCATGCCCTAAAATCGTTTTTTTTTACTTTTATTTGATTTGGGTCAAAATTGGCTATATTAAACGTGGTCCCGAAAAATCCATAATGACTTAGCACACGAAATATGTCACCCCCACCTATTTTTGCACGTAGAATCGATTGCCGTTGAAGTCGAATCTCTAAAATGACTGTAAAATGATCAAAAGTTGATTTTTTACCATTTTTTGGAGGTTTTTGGCCCCTAAACCATTGAAAACGTTGAGATAGGGATTTGAAACTAGTGCCAATCGTTAAAATGGTCATTTTTCTACCAAGAACTAAGTTTTCGTGTATATCCAATTTATGGTTAGATTTGGGCAAATTGTTGAAATCTGCCAACTAGGAGAACCGTAACTTGATTTTCTTGTTTTTTGGATTTTGGCATTTTTGACAAACTTCTGATTGAAATGGTCAATCGGGACCATGCTTAAGTTGTTCATGGGACAATTTTCGACTAAAATCCAAGATTTCATACCAATCCAATAACAGATCGTTGATTTATAGAAAATTTAAGTAGGCAAAACGGTCAAAATAAGCAAGAAAAGATGTTATTTTGACCGTTTTGCCTACTTAAATTTTCTATAAATCAACGATCTGTTATTGGATTGGTATGAAATCTTGGATTTTAGTCGAAAATTGTCCCATAAACAACTTAAGCATGGTCCCGACTGGCTATTTCAATCAGAAGTTTGTCAAAAATGCCAAAATCCAAAAAACAAGAAAATCAAGTTACGGTTCTCCTAGTTGGCAGATTTCAACAATTTGCCCAAATCTAACCATAAATCGGATATACACGAAAACTTAGTTCTTGGTAGAAAAATGACCATTTTAACGATTGGCACTAGTTTCAAATCCCTATCTCAACGTTTTCAATGGTTTAGGGGCCAAAAACCTCCAAAAAATGGTAAAAAATCAACTTTTGACCATTTTACAGTCATTTTAGAGATTCGACTTCAACGGCAATCGATTCTACGTGCAAAAATAGGTGGGGGTGACATATTTCGTGTGCTAAGTCATTATGGATTTTTCGGGACCACGTTTAATATAGCCAATTTTGACCCAAATCAAATAAAAGTAAAAAAAACGATTTTAGGGCATGGACTTTTTTTTCCCGCACCGTAGCGCCATTCTGTAGACCCTCAGCTACCACGTACAAGTGGTGGTTTCCCGTCGCATGCTAGGTCGTGTTAAAATTTCACCAGGCACGCCGTGACCTCCATTCTAATTACGATGCTAAAGAATACATTGAATTAAAATCAGTGCGAGTAGACGTGGTGAACCGGTATCCCGGCCTTCGCTAAAAAAGGTAGACGTTGTCAAGGCCGTATTTTCGTAGGATTATTCGGAGACTATTGTTCTACTGCCTGCCGGGAATCAATGTTTGGTGCATATAACGTGAGATGTCTTTCTAGATTTCATTTCAGTTTTTCTGCTGAGACCGAGGAAGACTGAAGAGGCGATAAAACTCGATAAATGGAGACCGACCCGGGACAATTTAAAAGAGTATCCCGTGGTCCACACAGATATTGGCAAATGGCAGCCGCCTAACCTAGCGAGAGCTATCAAGATCTTGATCTTGCAAGAGATGTTCCGGTTAGAGATTGAAGGAATCATCAATCAGGACTCACGGACACGCCAAACACCTTGGCCTATGCTACAGGCCCTAAAGCCTAGAAGCCGTGGAAAACGCGCGCACTTGGGGTCTGCAGCGCATGCCAACCAAACACCTTGCCAAAAGCTGAAACTGAACAAAAAACTGGTTTAAAATTTTTTTTTTAAATTTTTTTTTGGAAAAAAAAGTTTAAAATTTTGAGAACTCAGACTCCTTAAAAAGTTTAAAACTCTGCGCGCGCTTACACTTAACTGCTTACCGCGCCGCGTTAAATATTTGCGCGTCCGTGCGCGGTTACTAGCTGCTGAACGCTTCAACTTTGTCATCTTGTAGAGAATTGTCACTGGCGCGCTCCAATGCCCACCGTCTTATTTACCCAATAAGTTGCTAGGGAATTATTGTGTACACGCAATTAGAAATAAGCAAAGTTTGTTGAAAACTGAAACACTTAAACACAGTCAAAACTCAATTGTTCGATCATGATCTACCCAGTTAAAATAAGTCAAAACAAGTCCATCAGTTTTTGTACATAATCGCATGGGCCGTCAATCACTCAATGATTCATGCTAGCAGCTACTTAGTCAATAGTCACGATCCAGTATACTAGAAAAGAAGGCAAGGAAATTTGGTTGCAGTTCTCATCATCAAGCAACAGATTCAGCATAGTTCCATGGGCATCCGCTCAAGTCACTCTGAAAATAGGGAGATGTTCGCTGGGTTAATCCTTTAATATATAAATCTTCGTAAAACAATTATCAGTCCCCGAGGGGTACATCGGTTACTGTCTCTCGCAACTTACAATAGAGATGGTGTCTGTAGAATCCACTTTCTTTATTTGTTGTTGCACTGGTTGTGATCGAACAGCGTGGACCACCCTGTAACATTGATATCATTTATTAGAGTTATTAACTGATCAAGCTACTCAATATTGAAACTATTATCATGATTAAATCTACAAAACTGCAAATGGGGCTATTACCGCGTGGCCCAAATTAAAGGGAGGGTACGTTGGCCTTCTTTTGACCCAGAAGTTTAATTTCAATCACTCTGATATTTTGACACAATGTCTGCATGGGTACTCATTCGAGGAATCCGAAGTTTCAGCCCTCTGGATAAAAGTTCATTTTTTTCGACCGAATGAACATTGAATGAACACCAATATGGGTTGTTTTGTACAAACTCTTTTATTTTATTTTATAAGCGGGGCGCGCGAAAAACAGTCTAACCTGGCAACAATATGGGACCATATTTCGGTACCAAAGTTTCACAAATTTGTTTGGCTATCGATTTCCTTTCGAATGGGACCAGTTTGAGCTTAATTGGATCACCACAAGAATCACAGTGATCCGTTTTCTAAGCCTAGGGTAAGTCATGTGATCCCCATCAAATTATGACGTGTTAGCAAGAGAGCTTACATTTTAACGGATGCTGTATCGGTACACCATCCTCATTAGCAGACGTGATACGTGATACGCGACCGTTACACCTGCTTATTGGCACTTCGTAATGACACTAGCGTCCCAATGGGGGTCACATGACCAGACCTAGGGTTAGAAAACTGGCCACTGTGTCTCTTGTGGTGGTCCAATTGAGCTCAAATCGGTCGCGTTTGAAAGGAAATCGATACCCGAAGGTGACTGTGAAATTCCGGTTCCAAAAAGCATTCCTGTTTTCAAGTTCATTCAGGATTCATTCCAGTCGGAAAAATGAATTTTAAGATAGAGAGCTTAAATTCCGGCTAACATCAAAATTGATCAAGTGTAGTGGCCGTACAGATTTTTAGCGCCTGAATTTACCGATTTCTGGTCAAAACAGGTCAAAATCGATGTTTGGTAAAAAATATATATATATATATATATATATAACTTATTTCACCCACTAAACTTGATTCAATTTTAATAAAAATGCAGATTGCCATTTGTTGATACTTGCTCTAATGTATGGCGGTTTTTAAAATAATAAAATCGAATTTAATCAAGAGAAAACCTCAAAAAACCCGAAAAACGAAAAATTGAGTTCATTAATGAACTTTCAACTTTTATGATTCGAAACTTCGGATTCCTCGAATGAGTACCCATGCAGACATTGTGTCAAAATATCAGAGTGATTGAAATTAAACTTCTGGGTGAAAAGAAGGCCAACCCTTTAATTTGGGCCACGCGGTATATCCGCTCAACAATGGTATAAACTATTGCAGGTCCCTACTTGATTTGTTCAGGTTCAGCGAGTATTGGTATTTCTTCAACAGGTTCGTCAAAGAACACAGTACGGTAGGGTGTGATAGGTCGAGAGCGGGGTTGTCTAGAATGCATCGTTAACACTTCTTCTTTCAGTTCAGCATCTTCTGTCTGTTGGAAGGGGTACTGAGCAGGGGTTAGCTCCAGAGAAGGGGTACTGAGCAGGGGTTAGCTCCAGAGAAGGGGTACTGAGCAGGGGTTAGATCCAGAGAAGGGGTACTGAGCAGGGGTTAGCTCCAGAGAAGGGGTACTGAGCAGGGGTTAGCTCCAGAGAAGGGGTACTGAGCAGGGGTTAGCTCCAGAGAAGGGGTACTGAGCAGGGGTTAGCTCCAGAGAAGGGGTATTGAGCAGGGGTTAGCTCCAGAGAAGGGGTACTGAGCAGGGGTTAGCTCCAGAGAAGGGGTACTGAGCAGGGGTTAGCTCCAGAGAAGGGGTACTGAGCAGGGGTTAGCTCCAGAGAAGGGGTACTGAGCAGGGGTTAGCTCCAGAGAAGGGGTACTGAGCAGGGGTTAGCTCCAGAGAAGGGGTAGGGCGAGAGAGAATTTTGGCAGAGTGAATCTGTCGTTAGTGGAATTTCAACTTGAACAAGGAACATGGGATTTATAAATAGAGCATGGTGTTACCATGGTGTTACCATGTGTAATCTAGACTGTTACCATTATGTGTGTAGGTGGTGGAGCAGCGTTAACTTTGTTAACTTGACTGTTTGTTACTGCAATCCCTCCCGATAGGACACTCTCTTCCTCCTGAATAAGGATATAACATTTAGATTGAAGTTGTAGGATGTCAGGTAAGAAGGAAACAAAACACACCAGAGACCGAAAGACTGGGAACAATGAACATGTCAACAGTCAAAGCAAGGCAAGAAGTTGGGTACAGTGTCCCCTCTCTTCTTGGGAAGGGGATCCCTAACTAAACGTAGCGTGCACGATAACATGAGAGAGACAGCGCAGGAGGATATAAGAAGGGGGGGGGGATATCATACCCAAGGCAAGAAGATGTCTCTCAAGCTATAATATGTTATACGCGCCCGGTATGGATGAGGGTGAATAGAGACAGTGACAAGTAGGTTTTGGGTATCGGAACAAAGGTACGAATACTCAGATACAGGGCCGATTTGAGGGAACTCAGAACGGTGAACTTATTAGGGTTAAAGAAGAATATTATAAGTAACGATAAGAAAGAGATATAATAGATTGATCTAAATGTTGACTCAGTGATGCTGAGTAGTGTGGGCAATCGCAGGGGCGACTGAGGTCAAGGGATGACCTTATATATCCCATAAGGGAGAAGGAGGGTTGACACATAGGTAATTTAGAGTGTCACGAAGGGTCCAAATATTCAATGATAAGACCTCTGATAATCCTGCAGAACCCTGCAGAACGAAGGACTGTCAATCACGTAACAAATCCTTCTTCTAAATAAAAATTTTAAAAAAATGTCTTTGAATCACACTCTAAGAAATATATTCATGCAAAAAAAAAAAGAGTCTGTCGCTCTAATAGTTCATATAATAGAAAGTATAGTCTGTTCCATCCTCATGGTTCGGGACAGTAACAGGACCAGTATCAGGACCAGTATCAGGACCAGTATCAGGACTAGTATCAGGACCAGTATCAGAATTAGGCTGGCCAACAAGGAGTAGAATGAGCATTAGGTATATTGCCAGCTGCTTTTGTCCAAGATGGGGAGCTGGTGCTATACCAAGCTACAGAAACTAAAGGGGGAATCGACTCTTTTTGTTGAGGGCTGAAATGTTTCAGCTTCCTGAAACACTGTGTTAGATGTTTGGAAGTGAAAGAGATATCACAATGTTTTAGGGAATTTTGAAAGAAAGAGGTATCACGATGTTTTTAGGGATTTTGATTTTAGGGAATAGGGATGTTTTTTAGGGATGGTAATTATATTAGTAATTATAGGGAATATAGGGATATAGGGAATAGGTTTCACGATATAGGGATATAGGGAATATAGGGATATAGGGAATAGGTTTCACGATCTTTAGGGATTTCAAAATTTGGGATTTCAAAATGGAAGGGGTATTACAATGTTTTAGGGATTTTGCTAAAAGGGAATAGGTTTCAGGATTTTTTAGGGATTTCAAATTTGGGATTTCAAAATGGAAGGGGTATTACAATGTTTTAGGGATTTGGAAAGGAAGAGATATCACATTTTTAGAAAATGCTTCAGGGATAGAACCTGTTTCATGGAAAAGGTTTTAGGGTTGGAAAGTGCCCCAGGGTTGGAAAATGTTTCACAGGGAACATACTAACAAATAGGGACATGACAGGTATGCGATATTCTCGCGGTGATCTCCCAAAATCGGTAGGGAGAGAACATATCAAATATGCTGAGAAATATTACGAATCTCCTTGGATTTTCTCACTCCAAAATCCAAGAGATAGTCACTTAGTATAACTGTCAATGTCTCCGTGCCTAATTCTCTAATTAGGACTTGCGAAAAATAGGTCTGCAAACTTTATGCAGAAAATCACACATCAACTCAAACTCATGCACTGGTCCCCGACCACGACACATGAGTTAATCTATAACCTAACCCAGTTAGGCTAAACAACAGCAATATCCTTATACAGAGAGTATACTCAATCCAGCATGAGTATAAATGCACCTGGAAGGTCAAGTGATAAAATTCACGTGTACAAATGCTGCCCTATGTTAATCCAATGAGGGATCAGCACGAATAAACCTGTGAGTATAAGAGATATGCCTGAAATATAAATGTGTACTCATCAGTACGTGAAAGAAAAGGGTTCAACAACCTGAAATAAGGAATAATGCACAATAATCAAGGGAAGCCTCGATTCAACAAACAAACAAACAAACAAACAAATAAACAAACAAACAAACGAACAAACAAATAAATAAATAAATAAAAGTGTTGGGATGATTAATTAAGGACGAAGGGATTAGTTAAGGAATAATCAACTTTTTTTAAAAATCCTCAGAAGATGGGTTAGCTTGGGATCGAAATCGTTTATCTCGGGAATAATTTCGAGATTGAGGGATTCGGGATCTTGAACGGGAATGAGCACGGTATTCATCATTTTGGTAATCATGTGATGATCTAGGGATTTCATCATAATCGGTAAACTCACGTTGTCTCAACAAGGGATAAGGATCATGCCGGGTTGAACTTTCCGAGGGATTGCACATCAGGTAGGCTCTCTCCGTCAATTTTGCCGATTTTACAGCAGAAGCAAATGATGAAGGGGATATGGTATTAAGGTGAAGTTTAATTCTTCTATCTGACACACCTCTAATGAATGCCATCAGGGAAAATTCATCAGCTTCGGAGGGATTGTTGGGACAAGCAATAGATGCTTTCTGACATAACCTGTCGGCATACTCTTGTACACTTTCAGAGGGATTTTGGGAGCAATCAAGTAACTTGTTTTTAAGGAAGAAAGCGTCCTCATCATAAATAGCTTTTTTAAACTCATTTATAAAGGAATCACAATCAATTGATTGTTCAGGGGTTAGTTTAACGGATTTTAATTGATTGTAAACGGTATCATCGTTAATACATTGAAGGAAATAAGGGAGATGGTTCGCAATAGGTATATAGGTAAGCTTCGTATGTTCAGTGAATCGCTTGCAGAAGGTTACAAAGTCATCACCTTTCTCAAATTTTTTGAGCGGCTGGCCATGGGATAAGTTACTTAGAACAGAAGCGAGATCAGGTTGATTAAGGGATGGAGGAAGGTTTAGTTTACTCATCATTTCACTAACAAAATTAGGGTCAGATTTGGTAAAATTAGCAATGTGATTTAAAAGCTCTTGCTTGGAGAGTGTCATAGCGGGATATTACGACAAATAGTAGATAGAGCAACGAGGGTAAAAGGATTTGTATCAGGCTCCAATTGTTATACGCGCCCGGTATGGATGAGGGTGAATAGAGACAGTGACAAGTAGGTTTTGGGTATCGGAACAAAGGTACGAATACTCAGATACAGGGCCGATTTGAGGGAACTCAGAACGGTGAACTTATTAGGGTTAAAGAAGAATATTATAAGTAACGATAAGAAAGAGATATAATAGATTGATCTAAATGTTGACTCAGTGATGCTGAGTAGTGTGGGCAATCGCAGGGGCGACTGAGGTCAAGGGATGACCTTATATATCCCATAAGGGAGAAGGAGGGTTGACACATAGGTAATTTAGAGTGTCACGAAGGGTCCAAATATTCAATGATAAGACCTCTGATAATCCTGCAGAACCCTGCAGAACGAAGGACTGTCAATCACGTAACAAATAGTGATGAAAGTACCCAACTATAAAACAGTGTCTTACCAGGACATCCCCATACCAAGAAGGAACCTCAGTAAGATCACAGCTCCCAGTCATAACTACTGATGGTGACCTTCTTTTTAGTGGTTCTGGTGGTACTGGGTCAACCTCCTTCTCTTCTTCCTCTTCCTCCACTTCCTCTAATTCCTTCTCTCCATCCTTTGTCATGGTTTTATCTTCCTCGACTTCTTCAGCTTCATCTTCAACCTGTTCAATCGCTGTTTTACAATCCTCCTCCTTTTTGACACCCATTTCTTCGCCTGATTTTTCATTCTCACCCGATTTATTATCAACAGATTCCTTCGCTGAATCCTCCTTTCCTGACCCCTTTTTCTCTGCTTTCTCCTTCTTTTTCTTTCCCTTCTTATCCTTTTTATCTTTTGTATCTTTCTCTTCGTTTTTGTCGCTTTTCGCCGTACTTTCTGAGGACTCGGAGGACTTTCGTTTCTTCTTTTTCCTCCCTGAGCAGTGATGTTTTGCTAACTTGGTTGGCAATGGAAGATTGGAAGGTATTCCAGATTGTTTTGAAGGCAAATTACTCATAAAGTCAACAAGTTACTAATAAGTTCAACTTACCAAAATTGAAGATGCTTTCCACCGTTGCAACATAATCCTGTGTTACCACTACCTCATCACCCTCCTTCTCATCCTTTTCCTCATCACCCTCCTTGTGAGATGCAGTGGCCCCAGGTACTGGTACTGGTACTGGTAGTGCTTTTGTTACCTGGGCCCCAGGTACTGGTAGTGCTTTTGTTACAGGGGCTGTTTTTGGTCGAGCTATATCAGGAGCAGTTTTAGACCTGTTCATGGTCCTGTTCATGGAGTGGCGGGTATCTGGACCTGAAAGTAAAATATTGGTATGGATACTGATATCATTATACCTCACAGATAGAATATATAAGAAAACCTCGTCAAAATCATTAATAATTGTGTTTCGTTGACTTATGTGATTCAGACTATCTGGTGTATTATAAACCGTATTTACTATATTTCCTTACCTTTTCCAACTGGTTTGTTCGACTCACAGGAGCGAGGCAAGATACGTTCTAAACTCTGACGAACATTGATTGCTTGACCTGAACATTTCAGACTGCTCTTTGAGTGAGATGGCCCGTCCGATGTTATTGTAGGTTGAGATGGAACAAAAATACTCTGTCCTCTTTCCTGAAAATATTGCTCGAATAATGGTATTAGTTACTCACTCACTCGTTCAGCTGAAACAAATATTGACATTCTGTATAGGCCTGTATGGCGGCGCCCATACCCCAATTTGATTCTCAAAGTGCGCTCAGATGGGGTCGGCGGCGCCAGACAGTGTAAAGGCCTGTATGAACAAATAATGATATCTTTTCTAACCTGCAACAGGGTGACAATAAAAGACACGGGATCATCAGGTTTTTTCTCTACCACATTCCTCATTAACTCCTCAAACAACACCTCTATGTTCTTATTCTGGATATACTCCCGTGTTCTTGTCATGACTGATCTAGCAGCCAATGAAGTTTTGGTTTAGTAAAACTAGCAAAGTAGAAGCTTGTATCAATAATACGGTGTAGGATCAGACAACTCATATCAGCCTTAAGTAGGCGATATGAAATAGTTTACTGCAGCGAATCCGCTAATGAACCAACTGTTCAGTGTTCACCTCATTGATCATTTTTAGTTTTTTTTTTACGTTTGCCGTTTCTAATAATATCTCCAGTTTCTGATAAGATAAAGACTTGATCCCGGTTGCATTAGGAAGGTATTTTCATTGTCTTTCCAATTCAATTGGGATAAAGTCTCAGGTCTCTCTCTCTCTCTTAATCAGGAACTGAAGATATCGCAGAGAAATACAAAAAAGGTTAAAAAACAAACTTTGCGAAAAGTGAAAACCAGGGCGGAAAAATTCCAGCTTCTTGATCTTGAACATCGATGCGCGTGCGACGCCATAAGTCGATTTAAATGTGACGCGCCAACATAATTTGTTTTGCGTTGCATTTTGCGCGGCGTTAAACATCACCACTCGGATCCACTCCGCAAACAATCGACGAATTGACCAATCACAGCTCAGGAAGGTTGATTACAGAGAGAGCGGTGCTTACGGAGACTTTATGATGGAATAACATCTGTTGAATTCGTTTGAGAGAGTTTTCGCGTGTACCATCCCCAACAACATCCATCAGAGTAAAGCCGGGGCGAACATCAGCCTGACAAAATGACATCTGGCGACGAAACAACAACAATAACACCAAGCAAGGCAATGGGAGGAGAGGAAGATATGGGTGGTGATGAGGCGCCCAAAGAAATCCGTGAGTGATGTGATGATCTTTGCAGCAGCTTGTTTTTTTGTTCTTGAATTGTTTCTCTTGTGTTACCCAATTGTTGCCCCAATTGTTATATACCCTCATCTGTGTTAGTCCTAGTTGTGATAGTCTGCTATTGTTAACCCTCTTGTTTTATCCCTGTGTTAATATACTGCTATTATATTAGTTGACCCTCTTCTTATTCTTCAGTTGCGGAGAAGGTTACTGGAAAGGTGAAGTGGTTCAATGTGAAGAACGGCTATGGGTTCATCACACGGGACGACAATAACGAGGATATCTTCGTTCACCAGGTACACCCCCTCTCCAGTTAATTAACTGTTAATAACATTAGTTTTGCTATCATATCTCTAGCATCTACTAATCCATCCTCTTATGAACATTCCCTTTTCTATTTCCCTGCAGAACTTAGAGCAACTCAATTCTTTTACTGTCCTTCAAAATAAGCTTTGGTCAGGTGCCTCTATCTCTTGTTCTCAGCGACCATGTCTTGTTTTTCTAGTTTTGACTGGCTGATTGAAGAGGTTTAAATCCGTTGATTTTGATTTCACTGCCATCTATTATATTGACCAGAAGATTTATCTCTGGTTTACCCTCTATCCCACGGTCAGACAACCCGCTCTCTTAATTTCTCTTTATCTTCCCCTCTCTCTCTCTCTCTCTCTCCCTCTCTTTTATCCCCCGCTCTCTTGGTGGCCACTTGCGTCTGCTCAGCTAATCTCCCACTCTCAATCTTACACACTCCCGCGGGCTATTGCTTGTTCTGCGCGGTTCAGAGAGTGCAAAGCACACCACTGCTAGCGCTAATCTCCAAAATTCATCCGCGCGTTATTCCTGCAGTTCCAACCTTTCACTCTAGCTCATCATTGCAGGAACTTTTGCTTCCGGGTATTGTTCGTTCAAATGTTCCATCCTTCTTTTTTATCAAGATTCTTGTCCTTACCTAACCCACCCCATTCCAACATACTCCACCCAACTGCGTATCTCTAACCACTTCCCACCCCCTCAGACTGCTATCTCGAAGAACAACCCCCGCAAGTTGAAGAGGAGTGTGGGAGACGACGAGGAGGTCGTGTTTGACGTGGTCCGAGGCTCCAAGGGAAATGAGGCTCACAATGTCACTGGACCCGACGGTGATCCAGTCAAGGGAAGTATCTATGCCCGAGACAGGAAACCAAGACGGGGACGTGGCGGCCTCAGAGGTGCCGGGGGACGTGGAGGAGGTGGACGACCGGAGAGAGAAGAGAGGAGTGAACGTGCCCCAAGGAGACGTGGCCGAAGATCTGAGAATGAGGTAAATCTCAGGAGTAACAATTTGTTTCTAAAATCTTAACTCGCTATAATAAAATTTAAACTAGGTCTCATATTTCCCCAGGACCTGATACACTATAAACTAACCCCCTTCCCAGGACCTGATACTCCTTTATTCTAATTGAACTCTCCTCCCAGGACCGTAACGGTGAGGAGCAGCAGGAGGGAGGAAGGAAGACCCCAGAGGACCGAGAAGATCGTGGTGGGGAACGTCCAGAACGGAGAGAGAGACGTCGCTCCGACCGGCGTAGCGAGAGCCGGGGTGGAGGAGGTGGAGGAATCCGTGATGTGGATTATCGAGACTCCCGACCTGGTGGGCGGAACTACTATCGGCTGAGGTAAACTAAATGATCGCAATTATTTTAAAAAGCTTCGGCTCAATTCGATCTTCTAGATATTAGTTTCACCCTCTCTCTCCCTGCCCTGGTTTGAACAACTCTGACCTTCTAGATGTTAATTTTACTCTCCCACAGGTCCGACTCTGAGGGAGCTACAGCTAACGGCGGACCCGAACGGTTCCGAACTACATCCCGTGGCGGCAGCCGGGACTCCCGATCCCGTGGAGGCCGAGGTGGCAGCAGCCGTGGTTCTGGTGGTAGTAGCCGAGGTCGAGGTGGCAGCAGCCGAGGTGCTGGAGGTCGAGGCCGCGGAGGTAGCACCTACTTCAGGAATAGTGACTACTCCGAGTATCACGATTACAATGGTCCCAGACAGAGGGGCAGGAGGAGCGAGAATGAGGGTGGAGATCGTGGTGATGATCGTCGAGATGACCGTCGAGACCGTGGAGATGACCGTCGGGACCGTGGTGATGACCGTCGAGATGATCGAGATGGTGGGAAGTCTAGCAGGGGCCAAGGAAGAAGGGGACCCTCTTACCGACCCCGCCGAACCGACGGAGAGAACACCCAGGCTGCTGCCTAGATATATATATTCGTGTAACTTAACAACATCTTAAAAACACTTATAACATCTTTATAAACACTGTCGGACATGTCCCGACCTCTTTATTGGTTAGGCATTGTCCGACTAAAAGATCAACATGTTTAAAGAGCTGTGTGCCATCCTATTTATTATTCTTATCTTATGAAGAAAATCATCCCCAGCCGTGTGACGATTCTAGTGCACTCCTTTCTATATATCTTGTCAGTATTGTCTGTCCAGTATTCCATCTCCATAGCAACCCTTGGTTTACTGAACAGAGATAGAGACAGATTAGTTTGTGTGTGTTAGTTTTGTAGCCGGCTACCATCTGGGATGAATTATGTGTTAAAAACATCTGAAAACGTGCTCCACCTCGGATACTCTGTTCCTACTCATTTTGAGTGAGACAGCTTTTGACGGATTCCTTTTTCTCGCTGAGAGAGCCTGTCAGAGGAAGTTGTGTCGCCCAAATTGAGGAAGTGTGTAAGAGAGCTCTCTTTTATTTAATCCCTTTTTCGGGATAAAAAGAGACTGGGTTGGAGCAAAAGAGAGAGTGAATTTTGTCAAATATCTTGCCAGGCGTTCCCCCTCGGCTCTCCAGCTCTGGGTGCCGTCCGGCAAGATGTAGTGAATGTTTTACCACCATGTTTTTTCATGTTAAGTGTGAACTTGTTACAATTGACATCATTTCATCTGAAAGTTAGAAAAAAAGAAGATAAGTTGTCGTTGATTTGTTGAAATAAAAAGGAGGTGCAGCAACGAGAAATACCCCGAGCTATGCAAGTACGGCATATCTCAAAACATGGAGGCCTCTGCGTTCTTGCATATCCTAGTCCTTGTTCCCCAAGGCCATATGACTGGTCAGACAGTTACTGTCTACAGTAGACAGGTGATGTTCTGTCTGGCGGCGTGCCGATCTAAAGCTGCCTGGCGCCGCCGACTCACGACAATGCGCTCGTATCAGATTGGGTCGGCGCCGCCAGACAGATCAAAAGCTGTCTGGCGCCGCGATTGGTAACATAGACACCTGGCGCGACCCCCGCACACCAGGTGTCTATGTTACCAAGCGCCGCGACCCCATCTGAGCACACTGTCGCACGTTCAGATTTGAGAATCAAATGGGTTATGACTATGTGTGACTTCAAATACTAGCTGTCTGGTCAATGCTCTGACCACAGTTCTCGCGCGAAATGAGAATAGGGTCAGGCCAATGCTCTGACAGGTCTGGCGGCGCCAGATCCAATTTGATACTCAAATCGCTCAGATGGGGTCAACAGATAGGTACCGGATTGGCGCCATTGCCGCCTGTCTGCTTCACGAGCTCGATCTCGCACGCACTAGGTGTCAATGTCAGTGTCACCAAGGTACCGGAGAGGGCACTGGGCAGTCTAACTCTATAGTGAAACAAGCTTGTTGATCTGCTTCTTTTAGTTCGAACTTTTAGTACGAAAAGATATTTTCTACCTACTTCTAGACACGAGATCTTGAACGACCCGATACAAAAACTCATTCAACCTGATTGATGGTTGAATTGTGCCAAAGGGGGGGTAATCATGGTGACAAATGGTGACAAATGGTGACATATGGTGATGGTGACATGACCAAAATTTTGAGATGAGTCACCATTTGTCACCATTCTCTCTGGAGCTTCCTACAGGCATAATATGATGTCATGGGACATAATATGATGTTATGGGACACTGGGGGACAATTCTACAAAGTTTCAAGTCGATTGGATGTAATTAAGGGGTCACAGGTGGTTAATTGCGCTTTTATGTGTTGTGCGAGGGAGGTACACCCTCAACGTGACTTTCGGGAAGTTTTAGCGGTCCAAAACACTACTAGCCGATCCGGAATGGCCATGTTAACAACTTATGAACAAATATATCGGTCTAAAGAAATTAAAAATTTTTATCAAATTTCTTTAAAAATTTTAAAGAAATTCTGCCGAAATCCGCATATTTCGTCAAAAAATGGAGACAAATGGAGACAAATGGTGACAAATGGAGATAAATGGTGACAAATGGTGATGGTGACATACCCTAAATGGTCAGATGAGTCACCATTTGTCACCATTTGTCACCATTTGTCACCATGATAACCCCCCCGTGCCAAATACCCCTTTTTTCATGTCATGAAACAGTTACAAAGTGAAAAACGCAAATTATGTATTCAGAACGGTTAAAAATGTGTGGTAAATAAATAAACAATCACAAACGATCCTCACGTGATTTATCCTCACCTGCAATTCAACATAAAATACCCCTTCTCTGATCGCAGGCCGATCGACTCTTCAGATATGTGGTGTGGGTCTAGTTTTAAGTAGAACCCTTCCAAAATTATAAACCCAGAGATAACCCGTATCTGACAATATCGAGGGATGAGGCATAAGTTCAAATCATACGAAAGTCTTTTATCTCGATTCTCGATCTCTCAGCAGTCAGCCTACACAGGCTTGTTGAACTCAACAAACACAGGCAGTAGTCAGTGCGTGAATGATTATACTCCATAAAACACTACTCTATCTCTCTCTCACATATCGTATGCAGTACTGTATTTGTATTGTTCAGTCTTCAAGGCTACTTTCTCGGCTTGTTTCATAAATAACAACTTCTCGTATCCATTCGATCGGTCCACACCGTCCCATTTGGGCCCAGGGAGGATCCCATATCTGTTAGGTGGCGCTGGGCCCTTGTACTCTTCTTGTTCTGGGAGAGAGAGAGAGAGAGATGAGGGATTAAAAACGAGATATTGTCAGGGGTGTAAACAAATCAGAATCTAGCTCCAACTATGATGTGCCCTAAAAACGCAATATTAGGACATTGTATATCTTACCACTTTCACTGCTACTACTGCTGCTTTCACTTTCACTTCCGGAGTATTTCTTCTTTTTCTTGCTCTTTTTCTTCTTCTTTTTAGACTTCTTTGACTTCTCTGAGAGCGGGAGAAAAAAGATTAAAATAATTGTTCTGTACTCATATGCTCAATGACCCTCAACATATCATTATCAACATCTCATGCAATCTAAAACAGATCTAAACTTCCCAGCTTACTTTTCTTTTTCTTTTCTGAAAATTTGGCCATCGGGTCATCCTCGCCACGGGATTTAGATTTCAGCAGACTATTGTAATCCTCATCATCGGCATATCGTGCCACAGGTTTTGTCATTTCATAAGAGTTATCAGCTCGTTTGGCCATAGCCTCTTTATGCTGCACTAGACCCTTGCTGTAAAGTACAAACTTTTCCAACTTCTTCCTTTCTTCTTCATTCTCAGCACTCTCCTTGGCTTGCTCCAACATTTGATCAATCTTGTTTCCCTGGGCATCTCGCCTTACTGGGGCTTCCGGTACCTGAGGAGTTATTGAGAAGGTTAGAATTTTATCACACATCAGACGATTTGTACAGCTGAAAAGAAGGACCTAACTACTGGTCAATATTGGCACCTTGAAGTCGCCCTCCTTTTCTCGGCGTTTTTTCTCCGCGAACTCCTTCATCTTTGCCAGCTTCTCCAGCAGTTCATTTGCAGTTTGGAGGCCTCCCTTTCGCTCTGGAGAAGGATCACTATCCGACCCAGAGGAATCCTTCCTTCTTCGTTTCTTCTTCTTTTTCGCTTTTTTGGAAGACGATGCTGATGCCTCTCGGGGCTCCTCTGTAAATGTTCTTTTTCTTGGAGGAGAGGCATCTAAAATGGAGTGAATGTTACAAACAGTAAATGTTTGAATAGCAATTTCAATAGATGAATTATATGGGGAAATCCAAAATTTATAAAAGACTTCCTCCGCGGTACCTGAGTCTGGATTATCCGAGTATAGTTTCTCCTGCCGAACAGGCGATGCATCTGAATCAGAGTCGTGTCGACCTTTGTTCGAGGCGGATGCTCTGAAAGATTGATCCCTGTGAGACAAACAAAAGTCAAAATAATATTCACATCCTTATTAGCTCGAGAGGATGTGAAACTCAGTAATCCAGTTCTGTCAGAGCATTGGTAGAGCACGAGAGAACAGCGGTCAGAGCATTGACCTGACAGAAGTGTTTCTTACCCATTTCCATCCTGTACCTCCTGAAATCCACCGCCTGTAGTCTCCATCGTCCTCCATTTGCTGTTCTCTGCTTTGGGCGCCACCATCTGATTGGGAGAAGAGGTATGGGAATATTGTCCAGGAAATAATGATGGCATCTACGATGTTCTCTCTTTTCTCTAACAACTATTAATAGGTAGTTCTGTCTAGTTCTCTAGCTGTAGCGGACGATCTTAACAACAGAATTACATGGATCAGAAATACAATGTGTTAAATCTCCGCACACTTCCTGCTGCAATTATCGAAATGTTCAATTTTTATCAGACACGCTCTATAAATCCTACATATTGTTTTGTTCATGTCAGACTTTCCAACCCCCCCCCCCGCACTCCAAATGCCTAGCAATTACCTGAGGAGCCTCCTCGCCCCATTCTGCATCCTCTGTAGGTCCAGTTGGGATACTATCCATAGACACCTCATTATCTACAATCTGAAAGTTCCCCCGTCTGGCATTCCGAGCTTTCTTCCTTGCTTGGGTTGTACTGGACATATACTTCCTGAAAATCTCCTCCTGGGACATCGCCACTGAAAGCAGGAGGGGAGTGTTAGGAGATTGTGGTAGAACAGGGGATTGTTAGGGAAAGCCAGTAGCCACTGGAAGCAGGGGGAGTGTTAGGAGATCGCTGGTAGAATAGGGGAAATATCATGTAGATGATGTGATGGGTGTTGTGTCAGCACTCAGCAGTCAGAACAGGGCGGGGAAGGGAGGGGGATCGGGGGGAGCAAGAAAGGGAATGGGATGAAATAAATGAGTGAGGGTATGCTAAGAAGTCGAGGGGAAATGTTTTGAAAGTGACTTGAACATACCGGACAAAAGAGCCACAACCTCTCATACTATAACTCATTTCATACCATCAACCATATTGATCATACCATATATGGTCATAAACCATAACCATATTTGGACATTCTACATTTTGTTAGTGGATCGTCATATCTCCGAAACATTGTACCATATCTCATATTGTGCAGCCATTGTGTCATGTTACTTACTCTCGGCCGGATTCCTTGTCGGCCTTTGCTAGGGACTGCTGTTCTTGGATTAAATGTCTTGCTAAAATGGTAGACGGTTGGGTAGTTAGTTTAGGGTCAGGGTAGGAAAATAAAAGTTGGTTAATTGGTTTGATTACTTGCAGGGCGGGTTAAGAATCAAATCTGTCAAATTAAAACCAGAATAGTGCTGTGCAGCAAATGCTGACAGGATCTACTTTCTAAAAAGTAAACACTGCGCGCGATGCGCAAAATGCAATTTAGGGGTAAAACATCAACTTCACAAAACAAGCACAAAGCGGAGGAAAATTTTATTATTTGTACACAACCCGAAAAAAAACATAACAAATCAACAAAAAAAGTATGCAACGAAAACTTTAAAGGTTAACAACGAAACACGTAAAACTCTACAATTTAGCGGGAAGGGGGTTTAGTATAAGGGCGACTTCTCCAATAAGATCAGAAATACCTGCCGGATCTAAACAATACATGTTTGTCTTGTCCTTTGATATGTACAGTAATCCCATTCTGGATAGGCCAATAAGGGAGTTCTCGATTACCGACAAGTTAACTCCCTCTGTCGCTGACTGGAGAACAGAGAGATATGTCTGGACACGCCTACAAAACTCCCCAACCCCCTGACCATGTCCTTCCGTCCTCGGTAGATAGGAGAGTACAAACTGCCAGCTGGTCAGGTATGTCTGGAGGAAGGGACGGATAAGGGAGCACAGCAGCGCTCTCTCGGGTCCGGGAGGGAATTTGAAGGTTCCACAGGATGTGATCAGATAGGGAGAGAGAGTGGAAAGAGAGTGGTCCACATCGGCCTCTTCTTGACCAGGCATAAAGATAAACTCTGCAGAGAGAACTTGACGGAGTTTCAAGAACTGGCCCCGTAGACAGGTGGGCACTTTAGGGTGCTGGAGAAGGATGGCTATCATGGTTAGGGTTATAACAGAGTGCATCAGTTCGTTACGTCGCCTTGCCAAACTAAGGAAAAGGGAGAGTATCAAATAGAGTTGTGTTGATTCGAGATTCTGAGCAATCTGAGTTGTAAGTATAATATTGACCGCTTTTAGCATCAACGTGAAAACTGAATATACACAGTAGGGCACACACCAGGAACCGACCGAATCAGGAAAGACTGGTCCCTGATTGGCTGATAACCAGTCACGTGACCTAAATAACGAGTTCTGATTGGTTGTTTACTTGTTCGGTTCCTGGCACACACCACTACATACCTGATAAAGCTGTAACACAACTTGAAGCTTCGTGTCAAATGTTCACACCCCGTTGGACTCTTATCCACTACGATATCTTCACCAACTCTGGAAACAACAGGAGCTAGCATGGCGATGGAGTGGTCTAGCCAGGTAGTTTCAGATTGCATGGTTGGGGCACCCAAAGAGGAGAGGAATCCACCCGCCCACTCTACCTCTGTACGGATCTGTGAAGGGGGGGGGGGGTGTAATTTTCTACTGTTCATACTGTAATGGTATTGGGGTGAACAATGTTAGAGAATAGAGAGAGAGAGAGAGAGAGAGAGAGAGAGAGAGAGAGAGAGAGAGAGAGAGAGAGAGAGAGAGAGAGAGAGCAGCTTACGCGAGATAGAGCGATAGCATATGACGAGATGCGCAGCACATATCTCTATTCCGTCTCTCTCTATCTCTCTTCTCTCTCTGCTCCGTCTCTCTAGTCTCTCTCTCTGTCCTCATCCGTCTCTCTCTTCTTCTCCGTCTCTCTCGCTCTCGTCTCTCTCTCTCGTCTCTACTTCGCTCTCTCTAGTCGCTGCTCTTCTCTCTCTCTCCTCTCTCTCTCTCGCTCTCTCTCTCTCTCTCTCTTCTCTCTCCACTCCTCGTCTCGTACTCTCTCTCTTCTCTCGTCTCTCTCTCCCTCTCTCTCTCTCTCTCCCTCTCTCTCCTCGCGTCTCTCTTCTCTCCTCTCGCTCTCAAAACTGCTCCTTGGCTGATAGACCAGTTCATTGTGTCCTAAACACTCTGTTTCTGTTGTTCTCTCTTCCTCTTTTCCCTCCCCACCTTCATCGCCACATTTCCCCCAGAAACCCGCGGATTATCAGGACAACCTCCCGCCAAATTTTCCCCCCAGTGGCTGAAAGGCCCAAACCCCTAAAAACAAGTTGGTGTTTAAATGTACCAGGATCCTGGTCTTCCTGAATTGGATCCACATGACCCAAAACAGTAAGGGTTTTTTAAATTTGGAAAAAGATGGCAGGAAAAGGAAGCGAAAAGAGCTGGAGAAAAAACTGGCCTTTCCCCGGCCTCCTACTCGACGCTTGAGGGGGGCCCTGTCGTATTACATTCTGACATTTCAAACCCTTCTATCTACCGCTCTTTCCTTTGTCTTTGGGGGTATTACAGTTCTAAATTACTCTCTTTTCTTCCGCAAAAAGCCCCAGGCCCCCCCCCTTTTCAGTCCCCCCTTTTGCTAACGCTCCTCGTCCAAATTTCCATCTTGGGTCTCTTCTTCTCTTCTCTCTCCCCTTCTCTCCCTCTCCCCCGTCTCTCTCTCTGCGGCTCTCCTTCTTTTTACCCTTTCTCTCTCTTTCTCTATCTCTCCTCCTCTCCCCCTCGTTCCTCTCCTACTTGTTTCCTCTCGTTTTTTCCCTTCTCTTCTCTTCCCTTCTCTTCCCCGAGTTCCCACGAGACCGGGTCCCTCGTCGTTCTTCCCACTTGCTTCCCTTCCCCAAATAACAATTGTGATACCTACCAACAGTAAATAGGTCCCTGATTGGCTGATAACCAGTCACGTGACCTAAATAACGAGGTATGATTGGTTGTTTACTTGTTTCGGTCGGTTCTTGATACCTGTTCAACTGCAATACTCCACACGCCCCGCTGCAGATAACTCAACAACACACTAGCTAACACAGAACAGGTAAAGGTAACGGCACCCTTTTGTTGCTCGGTTAACACACGATATGCTAACTCGTTAACAAAGCTCCTCTCGTGGGGCTGTACTGATGGGATAACAGCCCTGGGAAATAGCGCCCTGACCTAAGAGGGGAATGAAATATAATTACTTTTTCTTGATAAAATACCAAGTCTCGCTATACTAGTCCATATTATTACAACAGAACTAAACCATTACATTGCTTACCTTTCGGTCAACTTTCCGTTCTTGAGCCATCTTGTGTACACTCAAACAGCACCCAACCTTCACATAAATAGTCCCATAATTATTATTTAGAATTGTATGAGCCTTGATGAGTCCCCGTGTGCTCTCCTTAGGTTTTGGGATACCCATCAGTTCCCTGACATGCAGGGTCTCCTCCACGGTTCTCTCATAGCTCAGTGATACAGGACATATCGTGACGTCACTAACACGGGCATCAAAATACGGTTCAAGAGCTATGGTGAGCATACCAAACTTGGGTTGTAGGCTCTTTCCTGTGTTGTTGAAAAGATGTCATTTGTCAGTAAATTAGTTTGGTTTCTCGTATACTATCAATCAATTACACCCACCATGTCATGACCACTATCCGAAGACGGGCATCAATATTACTCTCTGCCGTCTAGTTTCTCTCTCTCTCTCACCTGTTCGGGAGCGAGTTCCTTCAATGAAAAACTCGACCGGAGCGTCCCCATTGATGACGTGTGTTTGTGTATACTCTGTAAATAGTGCCCAGTATAGTTTATCCTTGCCGAATGAACGTCGAATAAAGTAGGCTCCACATCTCCGTAAGACCTCCCCCACACCTTTCATAAACATGAAATCCTGAAATGAAGGGGATATTTACATGGGGTGGCCGTTGATTCAGTAAGTAAAATTCAACAGTTAGTTCTAAAAGCTAGGGGGTTGCAAAATAAGATCATTTATTTAGTTAATTATAGTCATTACAGTCTTTACGTGTCTCATGCATCTCAATGGGGGGGGGGGGTTCCAACCTATTTGTTGTACGTTTGTACGGAAAAAAACACGGGTTTCCTCAAACAAAAAAATACAAAAAAATACAAAAAAATACAAAAAAATACAAAAAAATACAAAAAAATAAAACGGGGTATAAACGATTAAACAAAGTTTTTCTGATCGTTGAAACTTTAGTTTATGATCATAATTGTGTCATAAATTCCTAAAGGAAAACCCAAGCAACAATAGCCCTCACTTGGGTTTTGTGAAATTTCCCACGATCATTGCTCCACCCCCTGATGAGATAGAGACTTGAAATTTTGTAGTGAGGTAGAACTCGACATGATCTATCCAACTACAAAATTTCAAGTCTCTATCTCATCAGGGGGTGGAGCAATGACCGTGGGAAATTTCACAAAACCCAAGTGAGGGCTATTGTTGCTTGGGTTTTCCTTTATTAAACTGTGGTTTCATACAAAATTAGCAACTTTTTCTTATAATTGGAAGATAAAAACATGTTTTAATCATGTTTTAGTTGTTCTTTATCAAAACACAAGGAAATATTCTATTCAAAATTTTCGAAATCTGAATCAATGATGTTTACTTTTTCGAATTAAGAATTTCGAATGAAAGATAATAATTACACGACAAACGATCCTAGGTGGTACATTAGGACAAAAGGAACCCGTCCATGAACTTTTACTAGGCACCCACCTCCATAATTTGTTGTGCTTTTTTTTGTACTGTTTGTACGAAAAATTGGAATTTCTAAGAGAGAAAATCTTTCCAAATCGAACTTTCTATCCAAGAAAGTATTATCGAATCGCAATTTCTAAGCGAGAGAAATTTTCCCGAATCGCAATTTCTTACCGAGAAATTTTTTCGAATCGTATTTTCTAAGCGAGAAATTTCCCCAAATCGCAATTTCTTTACGAGAAAATTTTCTTGAATCGTATTTTCTAAGCGAGAAATTTCCCCGAATCGCAATTTCTCGAAACGTATTTTCTAAGCGAGAAATTTCCTCGAATCGAAATTTGTTACCGAGAAAATTTTTCTCGAATCGTATTTTCTAACGAGAAATTTCCCCGAATCGCAATTTCTTACCGAGAAAATTTTTCTCGAAACGTATTTTCTAAGCGAAAAATTTCCCCGAATCGCCATTTCTTACCGAGAAAATTTTCTTGAATCGTATTTTCTAAGCGAGAAATTTCTCCGAATCGCAATTTCTTACCGAGAAAATTTTCTCGAATCGTATTTTCTAAGCGAGAAATTTCCTCGCATCGCAATTTCTTACCGAGAAAATTTTTCTCGAATCGTATTTTCTAAGCGAGAAATTTCCCCGAATCGCAATTTCTTACCGAGAAAATTTTTCTCGAATCGTATTTTCTAAGCGGGAAATTTCCCCGAATCGCAATTTCTTACCGAGAAAATTTTTCTCGAATCGTATTTTCTAAGCGAGAAATTTCCCCGAATCGCAATTTCTTACCGAGAAAATTTTTCTCGAATCGTATTTTCTAAGCGAGAAATTTCCCCGAATCGCAATTTCTTACCGAGAAAATTTTCTTGAATCGAATTTTCTAAGCGAGAAATTTCCCCGAATCGCAATTTCTTACCGATAAAATTTTCTCGAATCGTATTTTCTAAGCGAGATATTTCCCCGAATCCCAATTTTTACCGAGAAAATTATCCCGAATCGAAATTAGTACCGAGAAAGTGATCTCCAACTGAGAAAATTTTCTCGTAATCGTAACGGTAATCTGAATCAATGATTTCGTTTTTTTAGAATTTCAAAAACGTGTACTTTTACACACTTTTTTAGTATGTATGTAATTTTAGCAGGAAAATGGACGACAATGGAACTAAAAACGTTCATATTATATAATATGTAGTCGGGACGAATCTCTCACAAAAAGAAGTGGTTGACTCACTATTTGGTGAAAAGCAAATTCCGGTTGTAACCCACCTATTTTGACCCGCTGAACACGATCCCGTCCATAGGTAAGCTCGCAAAAGTGAAGAAAATGCCCAAATCGGCCACGCCCTTTTACCTGTATTTTCAGCATGTAGCCAAAAACATAAATCCTCTTAGAATAGGAGTAGAGACAAATCTGAGGGCACTAAAGTGATCAGCGCCCTCGCATTAGTGGGGGTAGGTGCTGGAATTAAGTCTCTATCTCATCTGGTTAATTAGATAATTGGATAATTAGGTTTGTGCATAACCGTTTTTTGGCTATATGGCTATAGCCACTTAGGAATGGTTTAGAGACTTTTCACTGGCGCCATTTTGTAGGCAATAGCCAAGTTATGGGGGGTCGACGTCGGACTTTTAAGCTCTATCTCCAACCGTTTAGCCGTTATTGGGCTTAATCGATGCTCAAAATGAGCGAAAAACGGTAAAAAACTAAAAAGCCCGATTTTGAGCATCGTTTAAGCCAAATAACGGCTAAACAGTTGGAGATAGAGCTTAAAAGTCCGACGTCGACCCCCCATAACTTGGCTATTGCCTACAAAATGGCGCCAGTGAAAAGTCTCTAAACCATTCCTAAGTGGCTATAGCCATATAGCCAAAAAACGGTTATTCGCAAACCTAATTATCCAATTATCTAATTAACCAGATGAGATAAAGACTTAATTCCAGCACCTACCCCCACTAATGCGAGGGCGCTGATCACTTTAGTGCCCTCAGATTTGTCTCTACTCCTATTCTAAGAGGATTTATGTTTTTGGCTACAGGCTGAAAATACAGGTAAAAGGGCGTGGCCGATTTGGGCATGTTATTCACTTTTGCGAGCTTACCTATGGACGGGATCGTGTTCAGCGGGTCAAAATAGGTGGGTTACAACCGGAATTTGCTTTTCACCAAATAGTGAGTCAAAAAATTAAGATTCGCCCCGACTAATGATAGATGGTACATGAACATAAACGGAACCCAGCTATGTATTATTTATACTTTTATCAGGCACCCACATCCTTCATTATTTTTTTGTATTTTTTTGTATTGTTTGTATGGAAAAAAACAGGAATTTCGGATACTTTTATGTATGGTCCGTACAAAACCGTACAAAACCGTACAAAAAAATAGGTTGGAACCCCCCCCATCTCAATTGTTATAAATGGTAATGAGCACATGAGCAAACTTTCTCTCTGTATCTCTCTACCTTCTCAATAAATTCACGGAATATCTAAACTACCATTATCATATCTCTCTCCTTCTACCCTCTCAATAACTGCCTAGATTGTCCTCTCTCTATCTCTCTTAATAAATCCCCTCTCTACCCTCTCACTATAACACACATTACCTGTCCAGCGGCAATTACAGGTGTCTTTATATCGTAGCTGTAGAGGACCCAGGTCACGAGCATAAAGTCAAGATAAGACCGGTGATTGGGCATAATAAGCAGGGGAGATTGTTTAGATAATCGAGAGAGAGATGCCATCTGTTCTTTGTCAATCACAACTCGTGTTAATATCTGCTTAAACACCTGTGGGGTTCAACAACTGCTGGTCATTAGTAGTAGAATTCTAGAGAGAGCTAATAGAGCTGAGTTATGTATTGAGTACAGACATCACACTGCCTTAGTTCTAAATTATGCTCAATAATTGATGTTGGTATGCAAATTTCACAGTTACCTTTCTCATTAGCCCACCAATACACCGAAGGACCCCCTCACTGAATTCGTGTCCCATTTCTTCGAGTATTGCCATGGCTTCGCAGTTCAACTGATCCGTTGATTTCCCTGTTTCCTTGCATAACATGGAGATAACACGACACACCCTATTAGACTGCAGAACTTCCTCCTTTATTTGCATCGGGGCCCTGGGTGGTAACTGATGTTAGGCGGGGGAGGTGAGGAAATAAGGCGAGTGGTAGGAAGTGGGGACTGGGGAGGGGGCCCTGGGTGGTAACTGATGTTAGGCGGGGGAGGTGAGGAAATAAGGCGAGTGGTAGGAAGTGGGGACTGGGGAGGGGGCCCTGGGTGGTAACTGATGTTAGGCGGGGGAGGTGAGGAAATAAGGCGAGTGGTAGGAAGTGGGGACTGGGGAGGGGGCCCTGGGTGGTAACTGATGTTAGGCGGGGGAGGTGAGGATATAAGGCGAGTGGTAGTAAGTGGGGACTGGGGAGGGGGCCCTGGGAGGTAACTGATGGGCAGGTGCACAGTTGCTCGACAGTCTATTTCTGGCTGCTATTTCTGGCTGCTATTTCTGGCTGCTTGACCTATTTCTGGCTGCTAAATCTATTTCTGGCTGCAAGCAGCCAGAAATAGATCTTAGCAGCCAGAAACAGATCGTGATCAGAGTTCCCCGCCAATTGTCTTGCTATAAACAGTGTTTATGGTGGAGGAGACGGTGGAGGCGGAGTACAGGCTGGATGTTGAGGTAGGAAAGGAGCCGGAGACAGGGGAGGTGGCGGAGGTGGTAGGTATTCAGGGACTGGATGGAAAGGGACAGGCGGAACCGCTAAGACTTCATCCTCAGGTATAGGAGTGGTAGATGCTGGCTGGTGAGACCGCTGGTCCAGATCGAGTATGGTGTAGTCCTCAGTCGGGCGCTGCTGCTGGTCCTGCTGCTGGACGTGTTGGCGAGGAAGATGGTGGTCGCATAGGAACTGGTCCACTATGGTTCTCTCGATGTGCGTATTCGGGTCCAGTTTTACGGTCCTCGATACCTCCCGGCAGGCACACAGGTGGAAACGCCTCCGGAGCGGAGATGTGGGCCTGTTCAGAGGGCATGCCTGAAGCTGGTGTCTTCCCTCCATACAGGGGATACCGAATCACTTCACCGATTCGTCTCCGTATCCCATACCCAATTAGTTGCAGATACCGAATCACTTCACCGATTCGTCTCCCGTATCCCATACCCAATTAGTTACAGATACCGAATCACTTCACCGATTCGTCTCCCATATCCCATACCCAATTAGCTGCAGATACGGGAGACGAATCGGTGAAGTGATTCGGTATCCCCTGTATGGAGGGAAGACACCAGCTTCAGGCATGCCCTCTGAACAGGCCCACATCTCCGCTCCGGAGGCGTTTCCACCTGTGTGCCTGCCGGGAGGTATCGAGGACCGTAAAACTGGACCCGAATACGCACATCGAGAGAACCATAGTGGACCAGTTCCTATGCGACCACCATCTTCCTCGCCAACACGTCCAGCAGCAGGACCAGCAGCAGCGCCCGACTGAGGACTACACCATACTCGATCTGGACCAGCGCTCTCACCAGCCAGCATCTACCACTCCTATACCTGAGGATGAAGTCTTAGCGGTTCCGCCTGTCCCTTTCCATCCAGTCCCTGAATACCTACCACCTCCGCCACCTCCCCTGTCTCCGGCTCCTTTCCTACCTCAACATCCAGCCTGTACTCCGCCTCCACCGTCTCCTCCACCATAAACACTGTTTATAGCAAGACAATTGGCGGGGAACTCTGATCACGATCTGTTTCTGGCTGCTAAAATCTATTTCTGGCTGCTTGCAGCCAGAAATAGATTTAGCAGCCAGAAATAGGTCTAGCAGCCAGAAATAGCAGCCAGAAATAGCAGCCAGAAATAGCAGCCAGAAATAGACTGTCGAGCAACTGAGCACCTGCCAACTGATGTTAGGCGGGGGAGGTGAGGAAATAAGGCGAGTGGTAGTAAGTGGGGACTGGGGAGGGGGCCCTGGGTGGTAACTTATGTTACTGTTAGGCGGGGGAGGTGAGGAAATAAGGCGAGTGGTAGTAAGTGGAGACTGGGGAGGGGCCCTGGGTGGTAACTGATGTTAGGCGGGGGAGGTGAGGAAATAAGGCAACTGGCAAGTGGTAGGAAGTGGGGACTGGGCCCTGGGTGGTAACTGATGTTAGGTGGGGGAGGTGAGGAAATAAGGCGAGTGGTAGTAAGTGGGGACTGGGGAGGGAGCCCTGGGTGGTAACTGATGTTAGGCGGGGGAGGTGAGGAAATAAGGCGAGTGGTAGTAAGTGGGGACTGGGGAGGGGGCCCTGGGTGGTAACTGATGTTAGGCGGGGGAGGTGAGGAAATAAGGCGAGTGGTAGGAAGTGGGGACTGGGGAGGGGGCCCTGGGTGGTAACTGATGTTAGGCGGGGGAGGTGAGGAAATAAGGCGAGTGGTAGTAAGTGGGGACTGGGGAGGGGGCCCTGGGTGGTAACTGATGTTAGGCGGGGGAGGTGAGGAAATAAGGCGAGTGGTAGGAAGTGGGGACTGGGGAGGGGGCCTGGGAGGTAACTGATGCTAGGCGGGGGAGGTGAGGAAATAAGGCGAGTGGTAGTAAGTGGGGACTGGGGAGGGGGCCCTGGGAGGTAACTGATGTAAGGCGGAGAGGGCAGTAAGTAAAGGGGGCACTTAGTGCAGTGGTAACTGATAATAGGCACTAGGCAGGGGAGGGTCAGGGGTAGTAAGGGGGGACCCGGGACACTGAGTAATATGAGGGATGATGGAAAGGGAGAGATCAGAATCCTGTTTAAATGGTTCAGTCTACAGTAATATTGTAGAATAAAGGGTCCGTAGTAGGCAACTTTAATTTATAGACTCATTTCTTCAGACTAAACACGCTTTGCCTTTTTTCCTCCTAACCTATCCGTTTCCTAACCAACAGTTCTAACATTATCTGTTGACGCAAATTTTGGGCTCTGATTTACTTGTGAGTTGTGTGTTACTACCTGTATCGTAGATATCGGTATCGGGGTGGCCGATAGTCCTTTAGAGCCCACTTCAGATCACTCCTATACCCATGTGTCAACAGGTCCTCCTCATCATTTTCAGGGTTGTATGTATTTGTAGATCTCCCATGGTGAAATATCATGTGTCATAACGGGTAGTTATCATCCTAATATAAGTAGAGGATATATATTAAGTGCTTTAGACCAGTGCTGTGTGTGTTATAATAGTGAATTATATCACCACTCAAGTTGTGTAATAGCAAAGTCGATCTGGGATAGTTTGTTACCATGCCCACCGAGTATAACAGCCCTAAGTAGATACAGGTGTGCATGTGTGCACGTGAGACCACCTTTTACCAAGTCTCAATCACCGATTATCTCTGCCTCAATATATAACATCTCTCCTCCTTTCTTTTCGTTTCTAGTCTTTCCTTTAAAGCTTTCATGGCACCAATTATCACGCCGCATTTTCCCAACAATGCCGGTAATTTAGTCTGCGGGAAGGGAGTTGGACTAATGACACCAAGTCATCAACTTCCCCGATCCCCATTTTTAAATTTTTAGTTGAAGAATGTCTAGCTAAGAATATCCGTTTGCTTCTACCGTGTGGGGCAATAAGAATGCCCCCCCCCCCCCAAGTCTACCATAGTTCCAGATATCGTGGAGCGCTAAAATTTAGTACAGTAACTCTATGAGACAAATAAATAACTTGACCGATATTTCAGACCTCTACTTCTAGCTCAAAATTCATTTTTTTGATCGGAATGAACATTGTCATTCATTCCAGAAAAAAATATTTTCCGGACCAAAATTTAACCAATTATGTTTGGCTCAACGATTCAGCGAGGATCACATGACCTGACTAACTTTAAGAAACATGGCTGCAGTGTCTCTTGTGGTGGTCCAATGTAACTGATCTCGGTAACATTGGGAAGCTAATCGATAGCCAAACATAATTGGTTAAATTTTCGACCGGAAAATATTTTTTCTTGGAATAAATGATAATGTTCATTCCGATCAAAAAAATGAATTTTGAGCTAGAGGTCTGAAATTTTGGTCAAGTTATTTATTTGTCCCATAGAGTTACTGTACCAAACTTTAGCGCTCCACGATATCGGGAACTATGGCAGACTGGGGGGGGGGCCGGGGGGGGGGGCATTTTTATTGCCCCACAGTCCACACGGTAGTATACTTTTCCATCCAATAAAGTAGAAAATTTCCTTGAACAGGTATGGAAATACAACATTGTCCACCGAATGGCTCAACTTATGCACCAGTCAACTATCTCTCACCCGTAGAAGAGTGGAGAAAGATCATTTTTTACTTAAATATACCTTGCGGAGTCATCGGTATAGCTCTGAACGCTCTCTGTCTGGTCTACTTCCTGAAGCACCAACGGAAAGGGATTGGTGACCAAATGGTTATGGGACTTTGCTTCTCTGACGTAACGATTTGCTTGGATACATTGAGTTTACTGGCGTATCCATGGAAGCCAAATGATTTAAAACTAGGTTTTAAAATTTTATACTGCCTTTTTCCAGGATTCGTAATGGTCAACATTATCATTCTCTATGGTCTATGGTTTCTTCGCACATTTTCCATCCTACGGCCAATGGTGAGGCTGAAACCAGCACGGATCAGGATTATCATTTCCGGAATGGTTATCGTGGCATTCATTGGCTCTTTTTTATCAGCCTACTTCATGCAAATGGACTGGTACTATGGTCTATTTTACGGAAAACCAATGCCAGAATGGACCTTGAAGTTTACAATCAACTCTAAAAAAGTATCCATTCTAATATTATCAGTTACTGGTATCGTTGTTGTAGTCCTGAGTCTAAAATCCATAGCAACGCTAACAAAAAACATCTCACAGTTGGAATTAGCTAGGGACTCTGAGAACAAAAGGCATGCCGCAGTTACGGTGTTAATTATCTTATCAGTCCAATTAGTTACAATGTTGATACTTTATGGTGTCGACATTTACTTTTTAATAACAATGACAAAATTTGAACCATGTGACATTGAAGGCGATGAACGGTATGTTTATGTAAGCCTGGATGAAAGGCAGTACAAGCTTCTTAAAGTGGTTTTGTTTCATGTTAATTCAAAGTACTTTAACATCTGTTTCAAATCCAATCATCCATATTTCAAGAAACCGAAGATTGAATATGTGGGTGAGAGGGAAGTTCTGTTGTACCAATTCGGTCACGACTACTAGAAGCAATACCGCAGCGATTAACGAAACTACAATATAAAGTGAATTTAACAGTGGTGCTCTGTCACATCTAGTAGAGTCGATAACTACAGGAAAACGTTAAAATCTGGGTGCCTTTCATTGCTAACAATTCGTAGTTTTGGCGCGCACGACGGGTTAGGGCTATCCGTTAGGGTCTGGTTAGGGTTTGGTTTGGGGTTACCGGTTAGGGTTATCGATTCTCTAACTGATACCGTTTAGTTTACACAAATCGGCCATGTGGTTCCATGGCTTCGTGTTTGAAAAGTCGGTTAAGTATCTTTTTGGCACGCGCACCTGTAAGCTGCAAGGCAACAGATTATATGGCTATTCTTACGAACAACCACATCCCAAATAAACTGAAGTTTACAACACCTTAACCAATCTAGTAGAGTCGAATCAATCATCCTCCCAATGGAGATCGTGTTGTAGTCGATCTAAATCTGCACGTAACGAAAAACTCTCACATGAATACTAGGACCAGCCAAAAGGCGTCACGCAGTTAACAGTGCTCAAATAACTTATCAGTCAATTAGACACATGTTGCGAACTTTACGGCGGAAATTACTTATTATAACAAGCCGCGTACTTAACTGAAATGGAAATGAAGGATGACAGTTGTTTGTATGAAACCTATTCTAAGGGCTTCAGTAAAATTTCAAAGTGGTTTTTATGCGTTTGTAATGTACTTAAAATTCTTGCAATCATCATTCATATTTCTGGACCGAAAATGAAGTATTGCGGAAGAGTAATCTGTCATACTACATTCACGTGCGTGTACGTGAATAGAACCAATACCGTGATTAAAACGACGCACAAGCATAGTTTGACGCAGGTCCGTACACATGTACATATCTACAGTGATCCTGTCAATTTGAGTCTGCTAGTATTTCATCTACTAATTAGACCATTACAAGTTAGTTAAAACTCCACTATAAGACGACGTGTTCTTGGAGAAATTCTTCGACTAGCGGTCACGCTGAACGTGCATATCGCGATGCCTTAGTTATGCCTAGCAATCAAATTATATCAATCTACAGTTGTCCTTATGAACATTCTATGCAGCGTTACGTAATTATTAGAGGATATTAACTAGGTTTAGTATTGTTCGCAGGTCAGATGAAATAACCGTGTTACTATTTTGACAAAGTGAATCGGACAGGATATAATAATATACATCCGTCAATTCCCAAAAAATTTTCGTTGGTGCTGTTGTGCCAGTTCGTTAACTGATTGCAAAACTTATCACAGCATTCAGGGGCACGTGCAATGTCAAAGTGTTACATTCTATAAAGTCTACAATCTCTCAGCCGTTCTCGTGTGATCTGTCAGCTTTTCTCTCTCGCATTCTCACATCAACTTCATTCTTTTATCATGTCGTTTTCTCCTTCTTTATCGAATTCCCTTACTTGCTGGCACCTATCTCATATCGATCGCGATTCTTAGTCTTCCTTCTGTTTACCCACTCTTTTACACTTTCAATTAACGGTACCCCTTGCGTTTCATCACAGGCAAGCCATGATTCATCAGCGGTTTATGCCAACAAGGAACTTCAAATTATTGCAATTAGCCTTAAGTCGAAATCATTTGCTCTAGATTTTAAGTGCGTATTTTTCATTGTGGAATAAACCTGACATTTTTACGATAGCAACTATTTTCGAAATTTGACGAATATAAGGTGTTTCCAGAATGCATTTTGATGACTTTTTTGATGCAGAAAGTTTACTTTCAACTCTCTTTCAGATCGGCTGAATGTTCCCATACTTCATTAAGAGAAAATGGAAGAAAGGCTCAAACGATGTATCATGGCCAGAAAGATTGGAACTTCGCAAAGATGCGGTAGAGTAAAGAGTGTTGGGAGATATATGGAGGAGAGATCATTGTTTGAAATGAATGAATGAAAGTGATACAAAAAGGATGTCAGTTACTGAGAGCAATGACGAGGGAGAGAGGAGCAGAGAGGATCAGCGTTATATGCCGGTTGCAGGAAGCGAGGACTGTAATTAGGAGCCGCACTCCTCTGCGACGAGTACGAATAACAACCGACCGACTTTAAATGCTTCCCCACTCTCAATTCTTTCGTGCCACCCACTCGTGCACACCTTTTCCAGCTCCCCTTGTCCATATCACAAGCTCATATTGCTGTCTCCGTGTGTATTTAAAATAATTGCACGAATGTTTTGAAAAAGAGCTAGGAAATTCCCTGTATCTTAAAAATGGATGATCGTAGAGACCTGCGACCAAGCTTAATCGATTCAGAAGGTCCGATTTGGGGGGGGGGTCATCTGAGAGAAATTTTGCTCCTACTTCTACCGTTTTTGCTGTAATTGTGAAAAAGGTATCAGCAAGTAAGGGGAAATCAGCCCGAAGCCGGCTACTGGAATAGAGTTGTTCCCCCTTTTCATAGAATTGGTTTTTTGCAATTACAGCAAAAACGGTTGGAGTAGGAGCAAAATGTCTCTCCCCCCAAAATCGGACCTTCGATTAAGCTTGGTCGCAGGTCTCTACGATCATCCGTTTTTGAGATACAGGGAATTTCCCTCTTATTCAAAAAGACGGGTTTCACAAAACAAGCTCTGTACACCGCATCTTTGGCGAAAAAGTTCCAAAATTTTTGGGCCACATGGATAATCGTTTTGAGCAACTATTTCTAGATTTTCATCTCTAATGAAGCATGGGAACATTCTCAGCCAGCATGTCAAAGACGCAAAGAAGTAAACCGTTCTCATGGCCAGAAATAAGCTCCATTTCAAAAATCCTTCTTTGGGCTTATTCAACTTTATATTCTCTTCAAATTCCAAGAATTTAATGTTTCTATCTCAAAAAAAGTGGTCCTGAGGTTAAAAATTCCAACAAAAATTGAAAAAACGCCACTTTGAAAAATATGCTGTAGCAAAAATATGAATTCGACTTTAGGGCTAAAATTGCATATATTTGAGGTATATTTTGTATGGCCTAAACCCTGATGAAGTCATTTGGTTGGGCAAACTATGTTGAAAAACGCCAGGTGTACCCTTAATTTGCCTTACATTATCTCACCACTTTTTTAAGTACTCCTGTTTTTGTCTGGACTTTCCAGTTTCCTTCAATAGGATGTCTGAATTCTGCCCACCGAATGGCTCAACTTATGCACCGGTCAACTATCTCTCACCTGTAGAAGAGTGGAGAAAGATCATTTTCTACTTAAATATACCTTGCGGAGTCATCGGTATAGCTCTGAACGCTCTCTGTCTAGTCTACTTCCTGAAGCACCAACGGAAAGGGATTGGTGACCAAATGGTTATGGGACTTTGCTTCTCTGACGTAACGATTTGCTTGGAGACATTGAGTTTACTGGCGTATCCATGGAAGCCAAATGATTTAAAACAAGGTTTCAAAGCGTTCTTCTCCATTTTTCCAGGATTCGTAATGGTCAACATTATCATTCTCTATGGTCTATGGTTTCTCCGCACATTTTCCATCCTACGGCCAATGGTGAGGCTGAAACCAGCTCGGATCAGGATTATCATTTCCGGAATGGTTATCGTGGCATTCATTGGCTCTTTTTTATCAAGCTATTTCATACCAACTATGGACTGGTTCGATGGTCTAGTTTACGGAAAACCAATGCCAGAATGGGCCTTAAAGATTGTAATGAACTTTAAAAAAACAAATATTCCAATATTATCAGTTACTGGTATCGTTGTTGTAGTCCTGAGTCTAAAATCCATAGCAACGCTAACAAAAAACATCTCACAGTTGGAATTAGCTAGGGACTCTGAGAACAAAAGGCATGCCGCAGTTACGGTGTTAATTATCTTATCAGTCCAATTAGTTACAATGTTGATACTTTATGGTATCGAAATTTACTTTATGATAACAATAGAAAAACTTGAACCATGTGACATTGAAGGCGATGAACGGTATGTTTATTTAAGCCTATACGAAGGGCAATACAATATTCTTAAAGTGGTTTTGTTCATGTTAATTCAAAGTACTTTAACATCTGTTGCAAATCCAATCATCCATATTTCAAGGAACCGAAGATTGAATATGTGGGTGAGAGGGAAGTTCTGTTGTACCAATTCGGTCACGACCACTAGAACCAATACTTCAGCGATTAACGAAACCACAGCGTGAGAGAGGAGGAGGAAGAGGAGAAACTGCCAGTTATAATCATATGTTTATTTATTTATTTTTGACATTAATTTTGATTGCGTGACATTAAAAACTTCGAAGTTTTTGCTGTGAAATCAGTATTGCTGTTTTTTCTTTCTTCAAAGATTTCTTGCTATTGAATTAATTTATTACTCCAAATTAAGACTCCAATATTAATCCGTCAACAACAACGATACATTCACACACATACAATCACATACAATCGCTGTTTGTAATTTGTATATCACCAGCCTAATCTCATCATTAATCATTAATCATATATAATACGCAACCAGAAACCACCAGGAACCACAATCATTATTTGTTTGCTGACCAATGATCGGTGACGGGTTACCACAACACCAAGGCGTGAAGTCGACCACAATTTAACGGCACACCGTCACACCACAAACATCATGCTTATTAATTATCTGCAGCCTACCACTCTACTACGTAGACCTGCATATCATTTAATTCGTACAAATACCAGCTCATGAATTTATTGACGTGTACCATGAACCGACCGAATCAGGAAATACTGGTCTCTGATTGGCTGATAACCAGTCACGTGACCTAAATAACGAGTTCTGATTGGTTGTTTACTTGTTTCGGTCGGTTCCTGACGTGTACCTAACGGCAATATATAATAGCAACTTGATCGTGACCTCACACGTTGAGTGCTTGTGATATAAAGTAACAATACAGTTCCTTTTGTATCATCTAGCTGCTTCCCCACAGACATATACTAATTCAGCTAGACAGATCTGAGATAATTATTATGTGTGCCATTTCCTAGCGATGATTTTACTGTCCAATACATACTAAATATATTCAGCTTTATACATACTTTCTGTTTTAGATTAGGCTATCGTGACATCCTGAAATGATTTTACCATTCTTGCCACTACTGCACATGTTACCGTGTTTACGTTTGAGTGCATGTGATTGTACGCAACTCACACACCAAGTTAATGTTACAGTTTTCTTTGTTGTACGTGTGTATTCAGAGTTTTCTCAGCACGTTGCTTGTTTTGATTTTCGTGCCTTCATTTTAACGAATAATTCTCTCAGAAAATGGGGCTCTAAAGCTGAAGCCTGGGCGAGTAAAGTTATTGTAAAATATATGTATTCTTTATGTGCGAGGAAAATGGAAATCGTAGCATTTAGAGAAAATTGCTGTGCCAGCAACCACAAACAGGAGTTTAAGAAAAGGATATTATATGGAGGAACAGATGTGTGAGAATGGGGAAGGCAGAGAGAGCGATCAGAGAGAGAGATAAAGAGGCAAGTTGTACAAGTTATTATCGGAGGATAGAGAGCGCATGAAAATGTGTTCTTTTAACAGCACCTTCCACTCTGGCTAGGCGGGAAGTGCACGTTTAGCTATAATACCCCAAGACACGCCAAGCTGTACTAAGCTGTACTAATTACTGTGGGCTGTACTAATTACTGTGGGCCTCGGTCTAAGGCCAAAGGTAATTGGTAGCTAAGAGCAAAACTTCGAGAGATGATCGGTTAAGAGGAGAGAACTTAAACCATTGACTGCACCAATAGCTCTCTCTCTCTCCCTCCCTCCCTTTCTTTCTATATCCTTTTAGTTCTCTTTAGCTTTCCCAGCACAGCAGCTGCACTGTTGTTCTGTGTGGTTTGGTTTACCATCTTGTTGTGCCACTATTGTTTGACCTCGTTTACGTTGAGTGTACCCGTTGTATATATTACTGTCTATAACAGATGCCCCGCCCAGTGCCTCCAATAGTTTACTCTCTTGAAAACAAATATTGGGTCTAAAATTAAAACTTTGCTTTGCCTCTCAGATAAAATGGACGATTTCTTCATGTCATTTAACAAAGGACCCTCAGGGGACAGTGGTAAAGGAGGAGGAGGAGGAAGTGAAGGTAGTAATTCAAGTGGTATGGGTGATAACTTCAGTGATAACTTCAATGGAGATGGTGGTGGTATGGGTGGTAATTTCAGTGATAACTACAGTGGTAATTTCAGTGGTAAGAGTGGAGATAGTGATGGTAATGCAACGACATGGATACAGAATGTTGATGACATGAGACAAACTCTCTTAACAATCTGTGCACCTACATCTGCCCTAGGTATTACCCTTAACACCCTCTGCCTGATCTATTTCCTAAAACACCAGCGAAAGGGGCTCGGCGATCAAATGGTCCTTGGGCTATGTGTATGTGATATTATCATGTGTCTCGTTCTCTTTGTCTACTTGTGGCTGCCCTTGGAACTGAGCGACCTATACCTTGTGTATGGTTTGGCGGTGCTCGATGGTATAATATTCGTGGATTACCTCTTATCTCTCCTCTATACGGATACCCTTTGGTTCCTAAGGATGCATACCATTTTCCGGCCACTCAACCTGATAAACAGGAAGCTTGTTTACGGTTTCCTGACCATAGTTTGTATCATCTACATCGTGGTGACTGTGCTGTTTGGTTACTACATAAACGAGCCATGGCTGATGTACATGATATTTCAGGAACACTTGGCTTCTTGGTGTATGATCATTCGAAAGGGCGGACAGTTGGTATTTGTGTGTGTTATCCTCCTGGTAAATCTCGGTCAAATGGGAATAACGGTCGCAGCAGTTTGGCGACTTAACAAAACAGTTATTGGGTCTGCCAGTAATGGGACTAAAAAACGTGCAGCAGAGACAATCTTCCTGCTACTACTGATAAAGGCCCTTCAGATAATTGCCCAGTGCGTGGCGACTGTCCTGATTATCATAGAATCGAATTTTAGCAACTGGGATATTACCACCAATGAATCCATACCGTCTGGAATGAGGGAGTATGATGTATGGAAATACATCTTGATCTTCTATCTTGTTCTGGCTGCAAGCTCGCTGGGAAATCCAGTTGTTTATTTGTTCCGAAACCGCGGATTGGCGAATTGGATTAGAGCCAAGGTTGGACTTGGTACTGTGGTAAGGTCAGATAGTGTCTCTGTACAAGTTCATACTGAAACGCATCAACTGTAAAATGTGCAGACTATTTCACAGCTAACTAACTATTAAATAAATTATTTATCGCTGTTTTTGTGTAATACATACAATAATGACTAAATGATAGTTCAAAACAACTTCAAATGTTGTCTCTTTCTTCAGCCTTTCCCAAATTCACTCTCCATGGCTTGAACCAACATATCCAATCCACTGGTATCCCCACAAGGCTCCACTTTAGGTACCACCGTTTCTCCATGTGGGACCATCAGATCCGGCAGGGCATCATACGATCTCAGTTCATTCAGTGTCACTTGACCTTGTGGCGGGTCATGTGACACAAACGAAAGACAATCCAACGGTCGAGGAACATCTTCCGCGGGTCCGAGGAGGAAATCTCGAGGGTGGTAAGAGGTGGGTTTGGGATGAAGTGGTAGAAGCCAGAGGATCACTGCATACTGGTTACAAAGGGGGTCCGAGAGGAAGGCACGGACACACACGTAGTAGAGCCTGTCTGGACCGGTAATTGAGAACACATCACCTACACGATACTTCACACCTAGGGAGAGACAGAGTTTTCAAATAAAACCGAACTCAATTCAAAGAATACTGGTGTAACTTGAGAGTAAACTGCTGTACTTACCTTTGTAGTAAATCTGGTTTGTTGTACAGTATGTAGCAGGCTTCAACTGTAGTTTAGTTAGAGCCTTCCTTCCCCTCAAATCACTCCTAACTCTCTTTGCCTGAAGTAAACAAGATGACAAACAATGACAATCACGCGATAACTTTTGCTCTGCGGAACCTTGTTTTGTTCAAACCCATTTTATTTTATTCTATTTTTCGGGCGGGGCGTGCGAAAGGGGGTCTAGCTAGGCAAGCGGGACCCTCACAGAAATAAAATGCAGTGTGAGCTACACACGATATGATACACACACACACACCATAGAACGGATCACCCACCTTTTTACTATGAATATGATTGATTCTCCGACCATGAGTTGCTTTCGGTTTGGGTCTCGAATCCACACTGCACACTGCACACAGAATGATCCCGTTAGGTCCATGAAACCAAGTCTCACTCTGTTCATTGTCACACCTCATACACGATTGTTTGGTTTTGTTCTGCCGGGTCACCGGACCATCCTGGACTGGAGATGGGGTTGAAACTGGAGGAGGAGGAGGATCAGAAGGGTAGGATGATTCCTCCGGTTTTTCTAGCTCCTCTTCCATCATCTCTGCCTCCAAAACTTCTTCTTTAACCTCCTGTTCAGTGACTGGTGGGGGTGTGACTGGAGGGGGAGGAGGAGGCGGGGGTGGTTGCGGTGGTGGTTCAGTAGCTGGGAGGGGTGGTTGTGATTTCACCACGGGGGAAGGACTTATTCTTCCATTACTGTGGAACTTCCCGTGACTGGATGAGGAGGAGGGTGTTGATACCACTGTATTGACACTGTGTGATCCAGGTGTAACAGGTCCACTGTGTGATCCAGATGTAACAGGTCCACTGTGTGATCCAGGTGTAACAGGCCCACTGTGTGATCCAGGTGTAACAGGCCCACTGTGTGATCCAGGTGTAACAGGTCCACTGTGTGATCCAGATGTAACAGGTCCACTGTGTGATCCAGATGTAACAGGTCCACTGTGTGATCCAGATGTAACAGGTCCACTGTGTGATCCAGATGTAACAGGTCCACTGTGTGATCCAGATGTAACAGGTCCACTGTGTGATCCAGATGTAACAGGTCCACTGTGTGATCCAGATGTAACAGGTCCACTGTGTGATCCAGATGTAACAGGTCCACTGTGTGACCCAGATGTAACAGGTCCACTGTGTGATCCAGATGTAACAGGTCCAGACCCCATAATATTATGTGATGTAATAGGTCCAGCTGAGGGGGCCGTCCTTAGAAATGGAAACTGGGGTAGATCATCATTTAGAGAGGAGTTCAGTCCGAGGGCCTCACGTTGTCTGTTATAGATCTCCTCTGGTGTTATGGGTGTGTTGTTCCGGGAGGTGGGTTCCGGGCCAACAGGGCAGTCTCGGGGCCGGGCTGGTCTTCCTGCATCGTCTGTAGAGGATCGGGAGGGTTCAGAGGAGGAGGGAGGCGTGAAATTGTTATCCGTTCTCTGGGATGAGGAATGGTCGAGGAATGGTTTTAGTTCTGAACTTGCTTTCAGCAGATCTTCAACACTTGCAAAACTGTCTTTCATTTGTCCTAAAGTGGCGGGTTGGGATGATTTTGAGACATGGAAACAAGACACGATTAATATATTCTGTATCACATTGAAAGCGGAATAAATAAATTCAATAACACAACAATAAACAATTCAACTTTCAATAGAGATTCAGCTCAGTCCCCTTGTTCCCTCACAGCATCACTGAAGTAGTCATGAAACGCTTTCCCAGCCATTGAACTGATCGTATTGTCTCCACAACCCCCCACGAAAGAGAGAGAGAGTCTGAACAAGACGCTAGTACCCAGTAAACCTTATCTTGAGGTTATTCACCCAATACTCAACCCTCGGCCAGTGCCTTGTTTTCACTGTTAGGACGTTTATTTCGGCACGAGAAGGCAGAAAGTAAAGATTCACATTTTGCAATTCCCAAATTCTCCTCCTCGTAACCAACAAAATGTGACTGTATCTTGTGAAAGATGAGAATAATAATAGCGGCCAGGACCAGGCGACATAACCGCTCACTTCCTTCAGGATAACTGTAAATTTCCTTTAGCTCAAACTTTGAAACGAACTGATGGGTGAGAAGAGTTATTGTATGTGGGGGGGGGGTCAAAGAAGAAAAAAAATCTTGTCATTGACAAAACATCACTGCTATTAGATGGTACATGATTTGAAAATGATGGTACACTTACCGAGATAAACAGGGTGAACAGCTGCTTGATATACTCCCCCATGTTAGGGAAAGTGCCCAGGAAATGCTCTATCGCTGTGTTAGTAATTGTCTCCTGGATAGACGATAGAGATTTGAGGATCCAGAGAATTGGTCCGGGTTTAGAGGTTGAGATGTAGAGAACTGCTGCTGAGAGACGGTGCAACCAGTGGAGACCTGCAGGAGATGACGTGGAACATTAGGTATTGATCGAGAGGGGAGAGAAACAGATAGAAAGAGAGTGAGAGACAGAGCTACGGAGACAGGGAGAGACCTAGATACAGAGAGGTATAGATGGGTAGAAAGAAAGGGCGTTGTTACATACCTAACCATGGAGAATGGTTCCTCAGGAAGCCCTGTACCAGAACCTCTGCAACCACACCCCCCTCTTGTAGGATTGTCAGACCGTGGATGGGGGCCTGGTGATCCAGCTTAGCTTGTACCACCGTGCTATCAAAGTAGAACACCGAGTAGTTCTCCGCCATCAGAGAGAAGTTATAACTGAGCGATAGGTAATAGTCCTTTGTCTTGTTGAGCGGCAGACTGACAGGATTCTCTAACAAGGACTGGTAAAATGATCCAGCATTGTAGTCTGAGTCAAACAGCCAGTAACTAATCTTTATGAGCTGCATAAAGTGGAAATCGTTGAGCTTGTCAGCGGATGTGTTGCTAAGATACTCCACCAAGACGCAGTTTCGCCCACCGTGGTCCACAAAGAGCTCTGTTTCTCTGTTGCACTCCACCGGGTCCTGTTGGAGAGGAGTTTATCAAACTATTTAAATCACAAAATATTGGCGACAAAAACGATTTCTTACGTAAATGATATCAGCTCTTATTTTCTGTAGTCCCTGTCCCATAGGAAGCTGGCTTGGAGCCAGAAGAAGATCCTTCAGTGTGAAAGTATCGTTGTGTAAGAAGAGGAGGATCAGGGACGCAATGGAGGATAGGAGACATGTAGAGATTGCAAGGATAAGCAGAGTTATCACATAACTTTTCAACGTCTTAAACACAAAATACATGGCCTGTAAAATAAGTTTTTAAATTGCGTTGCAAATCATTGACATTTCTTTTGGCCTACGCTGCAGTCCCATGTTTTTTCCCGTGATATAATCACAATATGACGCCCTGGGGTACAATCGATGGTGGACTGCCCCAAAAACTCTTTGTTTAATGTTATCCCCCATACTTCTGCGATAACTGGAGTTCCTGCTTAGGTAGAGACTTTATCTCAAGTGCATTGGAAAGGTCTTAAAATTATCTTTCCAGTGCACCTAGAATGAAGTCTTATCTTATCTTATTAGGAACCGGATATATCATCAGAAACTTAAAAGAGGAGAGAACAGTTTTTTGAAACGGATTTGAAAATAAAATAGGGATCCCTAAAAAATTTCAGTATTTACACAGAGTTTACACAGTCTTTACTCAGTGGTTACACCCAGAGCGGCGCGTGCTGCGCACAGTGGCTTTTTCCAAGAAAATATTGGATTGTGTGCTGCACAATTGACAAAATTGAGCGCTGCGGCGAAAAAAGTTTCCGAAAACGCTGCAAATCGAGTGCGAAAGACGCAGTCGTTACACCCAGAGCGGCGCGGGCGCTCTGGGTGTAACGACTGAGTAAAGACTGTGTTTGGCATACGTTGCAGGCCCCTTATAATATAATATAAGGGGCCTGGAGGGAATACCGCGCTGGGGGGGAATACATAATCAATCATATCTCCGGTTCCAGATAAGGTACAGAAATCGTTTTGGTAGCGTTGGAAAGAAGAAGATAACAGCTTTCAAATGCAACCGGTTTCAGGTCTCTATCTTATCAGGAACAGGAGATATGAACCAAACTCCGCAAAATCGAGTGCGGTAAAATAAAAAATTTCGAGATTTTAATTCAAATTTGAAACAAAGTGTTCCTGCAGGGACCTGTGACGTCACTTTTTGAAAACAACCCATCTTTGAACGGTTATTGCTCAGCCTCCTGAAGTCCAATTAACTTCTCTCAAAAACAGCAAGGTAGATAATTGTCAGATCTAACAGCTAGTGAAAGAATCAAGTCAAACGGACTTCAGGGGCCAAAGTTATAAGCACCGCCGTTTTTTCGCTCGCAAAGTTATCTTCGACCCAGCCGGGCCCGTCCTGAGCTCAGGCCAAACGCGCGCGCGGCATTCCCTTCAGTCCCCTCGTTGCGGGGGTGCGCGCATGAGGGGGCTGCAGCGCATTCCAAAGACTGTGTAAACTCTGTGTAAATACTGAACTTTTTTAGGGATCCCTATTGGAAATTTTATTTTTCACAAATAATCCGTGCGCGCATGGCATATTTGGCAAATTTGTGCGCGGCGTATAAAAGCATCGTTTTTCTTAAAATCTCGCGTGCATGTAACTGTAACTGTAACCGTAACTGTAACTGTATATGTAACTGTAACTAAAATTGAAACTGCAACAGTTACAGTTACAGTTACAGTTACAGTTACAGTTACAGTTACAGTTACAGTTACAGTTACAGTTACAGTTACAGTTACAGTTACAGTTACAGTTACAGTTATAATTACATTTACAGTTACAGTTACAGTTACAGTTACAGTTACAGTTACAGTTACAGTTACAGTTACAGTTACAGTTATAATTACATTTACATTTACAGTTACAGTTACAGTGTAACTGTAAGTGTAACTGTAAGTGTAACTGTAACTGTAACTGTTACTTACAGTTAAAGATTTCAGTTATAGTTTGGAATTGGTTACGAAGTCACCCCTTTTATTGCATACAAAGCATGAGTTGTTATAACGGAGGGGTAATCAAACACACACCTCAGAAGGTTCAGCGGAGGAAATTCAGCCCCCTGGAACCACTGAAAAGGAGAAGGCGGAAACTAAAAACAAGACTGGAAGCAATCTCTTCTGTCAATGTTAACATCTCCAAAATCGAAGCACTCGAAAACGAGCTCACAATACTTGAGGAGAAGATAAAACACTCTGTGGATGAATCAATCGAGAAGAAGGAACACAGCGCTGTTGATACGATCAAGGTCAACCCACGATATTTCTTTTCCTAGGGGAAACTCTAACTGAATGCCTGCGCAGTAATCAGGGTGTGAACTGCATGTCGTGTTTGCTAGTCGCGAGCGCGCTTGCGAGACAAGCAAACACGTCAAGGTTCATTAACAAGCATGCTGCTCAGTCATTTTAGATTTAATACACAATGTAAGGATACCATGTAATAGGTGAGACTCTTGCCGTCACCCTCGTTCAAGTCCCGTGAAAAACGGAGCAGTACACGCAAACTGATGCCCATTTTCCTCGCGTGACCCCGATTCAGCAGTTTGAGACACCAACTCTTTAGGGGGCCATATCTCAGGAACCAGACAAGATATGAAAAATCGCCGTCTAATGAGGCGTACAGTTTTTAATCTAGTTTACCACTGTACCGGCCGTTTCACTCTCCGACCTAAAACAAAAATCGCAACCCCACAAAACTTCAAAATAATGAAATTCGCATCTCGCATGTCGTGTTGCATGTCGTGTTGCATGTCGTGTCATGTTATTGACGCGCTCGCGTTCAACTCTCACACAGCAGCTGCAGAACATGGCGGGAAACATCGAGGAGTAGAGAGAGGGTCGGTGCCGAATCAAATATTTCTTGATCTTGATCTACTCCATCTCTCAGCTATCCTACCCCTCATCAACTCGATCTCTCAGCTACCCTACCCCTCATCTACTCCATCTTTCAGCTACCCTACCCCTTATCTAGTCCATCTCTCAGCTACCCTACTCCTCATCTACTCCATCTCTCAGCTTCCCTATTAGGGAAGCATAGAGATGGAAACGATTAGGGGTAGGGAATCCCTATCCATAATCGTTTCCATCTCTATGCTTCCCTAGCCCTCATCAACTCCATCTTTCAGCTACCCTACCCCTAATCTAGTCCATCTCTCCGCTACCCTACTCCTCATCTACTCCATCTCTCAGCTACCCTACCTCCCATTTACTCCATCTCTCAGCTACCCTACCTCCCATTTACTCCATCTCTCAGCTTCCCTACCTCCCATTTACTCCATCTCTCAGCTTACCTACCTCCCATTTACTCCATATCTCAGCTTCCCTACCTGCCATTTACTCCATCTCTCAGATACCCTACCTCCCATTTACTCCATCTCTCAGCTTACCTACCTTCCATTTACTCCATCTCTCAGCTTCCCTACCTCCCATTTACTCCATCCCTCAGCTACCCTACCTCCCATTTGATCCATCTCTCAGCTTCCCTACCTCCCATTTACTCCATTTCTCAGCTTCCCTACCTCCCATTTGATCCATCTCTCAGCTTCCCTACCTCCCATTTACTCCATTTCTCAGCTACCCTACCTCCCATTTACTCCATCTCTCAGCTTCCCTACCTCCCATTTACTCCATCCCTCAGCTACCCTACCTCCCATTTGATCCATCTCTCAGCTTCCCTACCTCCCATTTACTCCATTTCTCAGCTTCCCTACCTCTCATTTAGTACTCCATCTCTCAGCTACCCTACCTCCCATTTACTCCATCTCTCAGCTTCCCTACCTCCCATTTACTCCATCTCTCAGCTACCCTACCTCCCATTTGATCCATCTCTCAGCTTCCCTACCTCCCATTTACTCCATTTCTCAGCTTCCCTACCTCTCATTTAGTACTCCATCTCTCAGCTACCCTACCTCCCATTTACTCCATCTCTCAGCTTCCCTACCTCCCATTTACTCCATCTCTCAGCTACCCTACCTCCCATTTACTCCATCTCTCAGCTTCCCTACCTCCCATTTACTCCATCTCTCAGCTACCTTACCTTCCATTTACTCCATCTCTCAGCTACCTTACCTTCCATTTACTCCATCTCTCAGCTTCCCTTCCTCCCATTTACTCCATCTCTCAGCTACCCTACCTCCCATTTACTCCATCTCTCAGCTACCCTACCTCCCATTTACTCCATCTCTCAGCTACCCTACCTCCCATTTACTCCATCTCTCAGCTTACCTACCTCCCATTTACTCCATCTCTCAGCTTCCCTACCTCCCATTTACTCCATCCCTCAGCTTCCCTACCTCCCATTTACTCCATCTCTCAGCTACCCTACCACCCATTTACTCCATCTCTCAGCTTTCCTACCTCCAATTTACTCCATATCTCAGCTTCCCTACCTGCCATTTACTCCATCTCTCAGATACCCTACCTCCCATTTACTCCATCTCTCAGCTTACCTACCTCCCATTTACTCCATCTCTCAGCTTCCCTACCTCCCATTTACTCCATCCCTCAGCTACCCTACCTCCCATTTGATCCATCTCTCAGCTTCCCTACCTCCCATTTACTCCATCTCTCAGCTACCCTACCTCCCATTTACTCCATCTCTCAGCTTCCCTACCTCCCATTTGATCCATCTCTCAGCTTCCCTACCTCCCATTTACTCCATCTCTCAGCTACCCTACCTCCCATTTACTCCATCTCTCAGCTTCCCTACCTCCCATTTACTCCATCTCTCAGCTACCCTACCTCCCATTTGATCCATCTCTCAGCTTCCCTACCTCCCATTTACTCCATTTCTCAGCTTCCCTACCTCTCATTTAGTACTCCATCTCTCAGCTACCCTACCTCCCATTTACTCCATCTCTCAGCTTCCCTACCTCCCATTTACTCCATCTCTCAGCTACCCTACCTCCCATTTACTCCATCTCTCAGCTTCCCTACCTCCCATTTACTCCATCTCTCAGCTACCTTACCTTCCATTTACTCCATCTCTCAGCTACCTTACCTTCCATTTACTCCATCTCTCAGCTTCCCTTCCTCCCATTTACTCCATCTCTCAGCTACCCTACCTCCCATTTACTCCATCTCTCAGCTACCCTACCTCCCATTTACTCCATCTCTCAGCTACCCTACCTCCCATTTACTCCATCTCTCAGCTTACCTACCTCCCATTTACTCCATCTCTCAGCTTCCCTACCTCCCATTTACTCCATCCCTCAGCTTCCCTACCTCCCATTTACTCCATCTCTCAGCTACCCTACCACCCATTTACTCCATCTCTCAGCTTTCCTACCTCCAATTTACTCCATATCTCAGCTTCCCTACCTGCCATTTACTCCATCTCTCAGATACCCTACCTCCCATTTACTCCATCTCTCAGCTTACCTACCTCCCATTTACTCCATCTCTCAGCTTCCCTACCTCCCATTTACTCCATCCCTCAGCTACCCTACCTCCCATTTGATCCATCTCTCAGCTTCCCTACCTCCCATTTACTCCATCTCTCAGCTACCCTACCTCCCATTTACTCCATCTCTCAGCTTCCCTACCTCCCATTTGATCCATCTCTCAGCTTCCCTACCTCCCATTTACTCCATCTCTCAGCTACCCTACCTCCCATTTACTCCATCTCTCAGCTTCCCTACCTCCCATTTACTCCATCTCTCAGGGGTAGGAATGTTAGGATAAATGAGAGATGGAGTAAATGGGAGGTAGGGAAGCTGAGAGATGGAGTAAATGGGAGGTAGGGAAGCTGAGAGATGGAGTAAATGGGAGGTAGGGAAGGTAAGCAATGGAGTAAATGGGAGGTAGGGAAGCTGAAAGATGGAGTAAATGGGAGGAAGGGAAGCTGAGAGATGGAGTAAATGGGAGGTAGGGTAGCTGAGAGATGGAGTAAATGGGAGGTAGGGAAGTTGAGAGATGGAGTAAATGGGAGGTAGGGAAGCTGAGGGATGGAGTAAATGGGAGGTAGGGAAGCTGAGAGATGGAGTAAATGGGAGGTAGGGAAGCTGAGAGATGGAGCAAATGGGTGGTAGGGTAGCTGAGAGATGGAGTGAATGGGAGGTAGGGTGGCTGAGAGATGGAGTAAATGGGAGGTAGGGAAGCTGAGGGATGGAGTAAATGGGAGGTAGGGAAGCTGAGAGATGGAGTAAATGGGAGGTAGGGAAGCTGAGAGATGGAGTAAATGGGTGGTAGGGTAGCTGAGAGATGGAGTGAATGGGAGGTAGGGTGGCTGAGAGATGGAGTAAATGGGAGGCAGGGATGGAGTAAATGGGAGGTAGGGAAGCTGAGAGATGGAGTAAATGGGAGGTAGGGAAGCTGAGAGATGGAGTAAATGGGTGGTAGGGTAGCTGAGAGATGGAGTGAATGGGAGGTAGGGTGGCTGAGAGATGGAGTAAATGGGAGGCAGGGATGGAGTAAATGGGAGGTAGGGAAGCTGAGAGATGGAGTAAATGGGAGGTAGGGAAGCTGAGAGATGGAGTAAATGGGAGGTAGGGAAGTTGAGAGATGGAGTAAATGGGAGGTAGGGAAGCTGAGAGATGGAGTAAATGGGTGGTAGGGTAGCTGAGAGATGGAGTGAATGGGAGGTAGGGTGGCTGAGAGATGGAGTAAATGGGAGGCAGGGATGGAGTAAATGGGAGGTAGGGAAGCTGAGAGATGGAGTAAATGGGAGGTAGGGAAGCTGAGAGATGGAGTAAATGGGAGGTAGGGAAGTTGAGAGATGGAGTAAATGGGAGGTAGGGAAGCTGAGAGGGATGGAGTAAATGGGAGGTAGGGAAGCTGAGAAATGGAGTAAATGGGAGGTAGGGAAGCTGAGAGATGGAGTAAATGGGTGGTAGGGTAGCTGAGAGATGGAGTGAATGGGAGGTAGGGTGGCTGAGAGATGGAGTAAATGGGAGGCAGGGATGGAGTAAATGAGAGGTAGGGAAGCTGAGAGATGGAGTAAATGGGAGGTAGGGAAGCTGAGAGATGGAGTAAATGGGTGGTAGGGTAGCTGAGAGATGGAGTGAATGGGAGGTAGGGTGGCTGAGAGATGGAGTAAATGGGAGGCAGGGATGGAGTAAATGGGAGGTAGGGAAGCTGAGAGATGGAGTAAATGGGAGGTAGGGAAGCTGAGAGATGGAGTAAATGGGAGGTAGGGAAGTTGAGAGATGGAGTAAATGGGAGGTAGGGAAGCTGAGAGATGGAGTAAATGGGTGGTAGGGTAGCTGAGAGATGGAGTGAATGGGAGGTAGGGTGGCTGAGAGATGGAGTAAATGGGAGGCAGGGATGGAGTAAATGGGAGGTAGGGAAGCTGAGAGATGGAGTAAATGGGAGGTAGGGAAGCTGAGAGATGGAGTAAATGGGAGGTAGGGAAGTTGAGAGATGGAGTAAATGGGAGGTAGGGAAGCTGAGAGGGATGGAGTGAATGGGAGGTAGGGAAGCTGAGAAATGGAGTAAATGGGAGGTAGGGAAGCTGAGAGATGGAGTAAATGGGTGGTAGGGTAGCTGAGAGATGGAGTGAATGGGAGGTAGGGTGGCTGAGAGATGGAGTAAATGGGAGGCAGGGATGGAGTAAATGAGAGGTAGGGAAGCTGAGAGATGGAGTAAATGGGAGGTAGGGAAGCTGAGAGATGGAGTAAATGGGAGGTAGGTAAGCTGAGAGATGCAGTAAATGGGAGGAAGGGTATCTGAAAGATGGAGTAAATGGCAGGTAGGGAAGCTGAGATATGGAGTAAATGGGAGGTAGGTAAGCTGAGAGATGGAGTAAATGGGAGGTAGGGTAGCTGAGAGATGGAGTAAATGGGAGGTAGGGTAGCTGAGAGATGGAGTAGATGAGGAGTAGGGTAGCGGAGAGATGGACTAGATTAGGGGTAGGGTAGCTGAAAGATGGAGTTGATGAGGGCTAGGGAAGCATAGAGATGGAAACGATTATGGATAGGGATTCCCTACCCCTAATCGTTTCCATCTCTATGCTTCCCTAATAGGGAAGCTGAGAGATGGAGTAGATGAGGAGTAGGGTAGCTGAGAGATGGACTAGATAAGGGGTAGGGTAGCTGAAAGATGGAGTAGATGAGGGGTAGGGTAGCTGAGAGATCGAGTTGATGAGGGGTAGGATAGCTGAGAGATGGAGTAGATCAAGATCAAGAAATATTTGATTCGGCACCGACCCTCTCTCTACTCCTCGATGTTTCCCGCCATGTTCTGCAGCTTCTGTGTGAGAGTTGAACGCGAGCGCGTCAATAACATGACACGACATGCAACACGACATGCAACACGACATGCGAGATGCGAATTTCATTATTTTGAAGTTTTGTGGGGTTGCGATTTTTGTTTTAGGTCGGAGAGTGAAACGGCCGGTACAGTGGTAAACTAGATTAAAAACTGTACGCCTCATTAGACGGCGATTTTTCATATCTTGTCTGGTTCCTGAGATATGGCCCCCTAAAGAGTTGGTGTCTCAAACTGCTGAATCGGGGTCACGCGAGGAAAATGGGCATCAGTTTGCGTGTACTGCTCCGTTTTTCACGGGACTTGAACGAGGGTGACGGCAAGAGTCTCACCTATTACATGGTATCCTTACATTGTGTATTAAATCTAAAATGACTGAGCAGCATGCTTGTTAATGAACCTTGACGTGTTTGCTTGTCTCGCAAGCGCGCTCGCGACTAGCAAACACGACATGCAGTTCACACCCTGGTAATGGCGTCCGCCGTCCCATCACTGGTAAAAATCTAACTGATAATGGGAGTCATCACTCTGTGCGCGTCAGGATTTGCCACAAATTTTGCCAAAAAAGGCTTTTACGTAGGGCGCGATGACAAACACACGAGCATGGTCGCACGTTTTTCCATCATTCCGTCCATTCAATTAGAGTTTTACCAGTGATGGGACGCCATTACTGCGCGGGCATTCAGTTAGAGTTTCCCCCTACGCAAAACGACTATCAAAAGTTAAATCGAACATTGCCCCTCTCAAACGTGATGATGGAACACTCACCACAGACAACACTGAAAAAGCGGAACTCCTGCAAAAACAGTACTGCCGTGCTTTCAGTGATCCAGATGGTGGAGACTTGCTGAAAAGTCTTTCTTGGGTTGAGGATAGCAGTGCGATTTTGGAGGATTTCACATTTACGTCTGATGACATTAAAGGAGCCCTCTCAGAACTTGATCCTGCTTCTGCCGGACCAGATGGTGACATCCCTGCTAAAATTCTCAGTGCTTGTAAAGCCACTCTTGCTGTACCACTCTTTCTTCTTTGGGAGCGGTCCTTCGAAGAAGGAATAACACCCCCAAACCTGAAAAAGCAGTACATCACACCAATCTTCAAGCGTGGTGACAAAACTCTTGCTGTTAACTACCGCCCTGTTTCACTGACTTCTAACTTGCTAAAAACATCTGAACGAGTTGTACGAAACAAGTTGGTGGATCACCTTGAAAGTAACAATCTTCTACCAGATAGCCAACACGGGTTTAGGAAGCAACGAAGCTGTCTCACACAGTTACTTGATCACATGGACGGAATCTTTCGAGAGCTAAACAGCGGGAACGAAGTCGATGTAATCTATTTGGACTATTCCAAAGCCTTTGACCGTGTCAACCATGCTATTCTTCTTGCCAAGCTGGAAAAGCTAGGCATCAAAGGGAAAGTACTAAATTGGATAAAAGACTTCCTTTCTGGTCGGTACCAAACAGTTACTGTTGACGGTGAAAAATCGAACTTCGAGCTGGTCAAAAGTGGAGTCCCTCAAGGGACCGTACTCGGACCAATCCTCTTTATCATCTACGTAGCTGATCTCCAGAGCCAAGTGATCCACAGCAAAATCAGAACCTTTGCGGATGATACCAAGCTCCAAAAGAGTGTCGACTCGGAAGAATCAGGAGCAGAAATGCAAGAGGATCTCCAGCGTGTGGTGGAGTGGTCTGCAGCCAACTGTATGACACTTCATGAGGACAAGTTTGAGGTTATTCACTATACTCTGAACAGAACATCCCTTCTCAGAGAACTGCCTTTCACCCATGACCTTAGCTCATATGTGACTCCAGGTGGAAATGAAATACAGCCAACGGATACAGTGAAAGACCTTGGCATCACTCTATCAAACAATGGCTCTTGGACAGACCATCTCATGAGGATCTCATCAGAAGCACGAAGGATGGCCGCCTGGGCACTGAGAGCTTTTAAAGATAGGTCAGTAACCACTATGCTGACACTCTACAAGTCACTAATAAGGTGTAAAGTAGAATACTGCTCACCTTTATGGTCGCCCTACAAGATTGGTGACATCCAGGCGCTGGAGAGTATCCAGAGACAGTTTACCCGAAGGATCGAAGACATGGCACAACTTGACTATTGGGAACGGCTGAAAAAGCTTAGACTGATGTCATTACAACGACGGAGGGAGCGATACTCGATAATACAAATGTGGAAAATCCATAACGGTGCAGCCCCTAACAGCACGAATACCCGGTTTTACCATCATCAACGGCTCGGCATCCGAGCCGAAGTACCTACTCTTTACAGTGGAGCACAGAAGTCATTCTCAACAAAATACTTCCACTCTTTTACTGTAAGGGCCGCTCGGCTATGGAACACATTGCCGAAAGAGGTTAATACAGCAGTGACCTTAGATACGTTCAAGATCCTGCTGGGCCGTTGGCTGGACCACTTCCCTGACAATCCACCTGTGAAGGGTTATTCTACCCGGAACAACAATTCTATCATGGACTGGGTTTTGGAGGTTCGAGCTAAAGGGGGATGCTGAAAAGACTGACACCGGTTACGATTCTGTAATAAAGTTTATTTATCAAGTTTAATTTCATTACCAAAGTTACAGTCTAGTTACAGTAACGGTTACAGTTATGCATAACTGTAAATTGTAACTGTAACTGATACAGTGTAACTGATACAGTGTAACTGACAACCGTCCAATGTCCATTGCCTTTTCTAACTTCTGACCGTTTCTGCTATGCCCTTTCAGTTGGTTGGTTGGTTGGTGAATGGTGATGACATTCTACCAAGTTCTTTGAGCGGTGTGACGTCCAAACTGCTTACCCCAATACCCCAATCACTTGCGTGAAAGAGAACAGAATGTCAATGGTTGTCATATTGTCATAATGCAACGCAGTCTGAACATGTCAACAGAATGGTCCTCTTTGATACGGAACTTCCTTGATCCTTTGCTTCAAGAGAATGTGAAGACATTAGTTCTCACTATCAGTTAGCCAGTTCATTATTCATTAACTGGGCCGCTCCATGATAATGTACGATAGAAATGGGAATGAAGTACGTTGCCCTGGCAACCTAGTGGTCGCATTAGCTCCACGAAGAGAGTTATTACTGGTTAGTGAATCACTAGTTCTTTTCATTAAATTCTTACTTAATATTACTTATCAAACTACCATTATAATCATCCCACAATCTATTAACTAGTTACGGTTACAACTCCTGAAATGCAGTTGGTATTTTGAGCAGTTCAGATGAAATTACAATGTCGGCGTAATTTGAAGTGGTCTTCTGGGAGCCTTTAACTGAATTCCATACAACTCTCAAGTCCTCAATATATAACTCTCATCTTTCCAGTTGTTTTTCCCTTATAAACTAAGACTATAGATCTGTCCCATCTGGCTCTTACATGACATATATAATGTTTACTATTGCAGCAGCTCTCTAGCTAGAAGTAAATAAGAATAGGAGTTTGTATCTCTCTCTTATTGTATATTCAATATTCATCTGTTCTCACTGTGCTGCCTCTTTCATAAACTCCCTTTAATCGGCCGCTTAGATCAACCTCTCTCGCTCTGCTCATTATAATGAATGAGTCCATTAAAATGTAACCATTTAGCTGTTATAATATAACTTATATAAGTTGTATACAGATTTATGTAGTGTGATATAGCTCTTGTGTATGGACAACATGTGAATTATATTGTGGCTGGGTCCGCTTAACCCAAGCAATCAAGCAGTCCTCTGATATTTCTTTTTTCTATCACAGTCTCTAGATAAAGTCACTTGACACTGCATGTCCTTGCTACGCGATCAATTCAATAACAGTAACTCAATGGGTATTTGAACTAAGCTTTCTGAAGACTACTGAATAGTGCATGTGAAGCGTGATTCTTTGTAAAAATATCCGCGGCAAAGTTGTTTACTAACTTTGTTTATGTGGTCAGTGCAGTTCAGCATCTATAATATTTTGCTTACTGCTCTTATTTCTAGGCGTAAAAAGGCCATCTTGTTGTTGATGTAAACAATACAAAAAACATGCTAACTTGGACATCCTTGCCTTCCAACAAAGTGATAGGCGGTTTTCTTTGAGCCAGTCTGCTTTACAGATTCAGATTCAGGAGTAACCTCTTCCTACCTTCCTACCTCTCTGAGTTACGTCACTGGCCCTGTTATACATCATAGGGATTGCCGGTTCTAGGACAAAGTCCCCCGATCCTGGCAGTAGCTCTCTTGCCCGCTTAGTATCCGGTTACATTGTAGCTCTACTTACACATTAGTAATTCCTTTTGGCATTGATCCCCTACTTCTTGGGACGAGTAGGGCAATTTATTTCCACAGGATGGAATATGTCAGCTAATTGAGATCCCATCACAATTGACAATTAATACTAAACTGAAATGCTGTTTTTCTTCTCCAATAGAGCACAGCTTTATATTGATTGGTTAGTGGTTACTGTTAGTAACGACTCTCAATCATAAGCTTAGTGAAACTGAACACATGCTATATTATTAGAGTGACATCATGCCTCATACCACATTATACTTTATCCATGAGAGAGTGTGTGTGTCTAGTAGAGAGGGGTAGTTGAGAGAGGGAGGGATTGTCTTGGGTTGTTGAGAGAGATCACTGCTCTCTCTCTCTCTCCTAACTACCTCTGACTGATCTCAGATCAGACACCTCAACGGTAGTAGTTGAGGTGTCTGATCTCTCCCTCTGTTATAGTTGAGATTAGCCAAGTTTGTCATGCCAGGATTTAATTTGTTACACTGTATGCACTTGCCCTTAACAGGAGATAGAACGAAGGAGATGAGGTGCGGACTGCGTAATGGTAGCCAAGTGAGCAGGAGATTGTAGAGTGACTGAGCGATGATAGAGGAGAGAAGCAGATGAGAGAGGAGAAGAGTAGGAGAGAGGAGACGAGAAGAGGAGAGAGAGAGAGATGAGAAGAGGGAGAGAGAAGAGAAGAAGAGAGAAAGAAGAGATATGCTCAGAGTGTAGAGTCCTCCACGAAGATTGCAGGAGGTAATGTCTTCCCAACTCCGCACGGTAAAGATGCCATCCAGCTTGAGTGCCTCCTCACGCACTACATTAACACACTACAGGAACAGGTTCAATTTCACTGACACGGTCACTCGAAGATCTACCATAGCAATTATGGGTTGGATCACTCCAAGGTTTATAAATCCTACCAACGAATACGATTTATAAGCACTATTATTGACCTCCTACAGAGTTGTGTCAGAGCGCACTTCGGCTGGTAGTGGGAGTATGGAGTGAGTCCGCAGACTTGAGCACCTGGAATCAGTAGGACTAGAAGCAGTAGGAGCATCGATGAGGAGTCCTATACTCAACACGGGAGTCCCATCCTCGCCCCAATTGATATGTAATTACAGTCGCTGGCAATGTCATTTGGTCAACATTGTCCCTCACGCAGCTAGACAGCTCAGGTACTCACTATTATCGGGGTACAATGACCTTAACAACTGCAACAATAACACTCTAGAAATCCTCAGGATATTGTTCGCCTCCTTCCAAAGATTCAGTATTTTTGAAGCATCTACTACACAGACCTGGTCGTACCCACCCTTGTGCCTCTGAGCCAAAGAGGCAAAGAGCTATTATACCTCATGATCCAAATAATAAGTGAGATAATTAATAACTGTACCATTCATCAAGACCTTCTCCAACTCCATCTCGGCGTCTAGATCTCCTATGTAGGTCAACGGCTACCACCGAAGTCGGTCAAAGTACCCGCCAAGCCATGGCAGATAACTCAGTTTCCACCACCACCGTGACCCCACAACTGCCCCGCCCGCACACAAACCGGCCATGAAGAGTGCTAGAAGCGAGGATATTCAGATTCCAAATCCAAGATGAGGTCACCACACACGCGTTATAAACCAGAAAGACTATACTACGACGACTATAGTACAAACAAATCTTCTGCAGACACTCAGTCTCCTAAATGCATTCTGGTTAAAAGCTTCGTTTGGCGGCCCATACCCCATTGATCTAAATTCGCTGACGCACAGTGCGCTCAGATGGGGCCCGACGGACTCCGGGCCCAGATAGTGTTGAAATCAGTGGCACCAACCTCATGTAAAAGGTAGCCAGTTTTTGGACCATTCCTAAGACACAATCCAGATGATATTTTGAGGTGCAGTAGATTTATGGTTCATTGAAAACATTGCGATGCGGATCTTGGACCGTAATGTAGTAGGACTCACCATAACTTCAGAAGATGATCAGGCTGTGCTTCAAATTCCCGTAAAGGAAACAATGAACCTGTGTTTGTTTTTCATGACCCTATGCCCTATGGCCACTGTAAGTCTGAGAGTGGAAAAATTTTGAACATAAATTTTATTGTTAATTTATTTGAAACGTTGAGCTAGTAAAATGACTTTCAATTTTACTTGAGCGGTCCTGACCGAATTGAACTACTTCAAGTTCAAGTTCAAGAATCATAACAGCTTCAGCACCGCAGTGACACGTCCATGATGTTCAGAGTCTAGTGGGAGAACCCGAGAACGAGGATCAGGGAAGTGGTCAGTGGCACTGGGACTGACATGTTCCCAGACTATCGGCTATCACACCGGTGTACGAGCTTACACGAACGACGGACTTTATTAGCATGCAGATGGGTCAGGTCGAACTCAAGCTGGGACTGACTGGATGGACTGGGCTAGGGGGGGGCTGGGACTGGGACTGGGACTGGGGTTGTTTTCTTCCTCCTCTAACCCTCATGACCTCTTCTCTGAATAGAGATACCCCGGCCGGTATTACACCATCTCCCCAGCCTTGTGCACTGGGCCAAAGTAGATGGCTAAATACCGGCCAAAACCCGTCCTCCAGCAAAAGTCCAGGCTGGAGGAGGTCTAATCTCAACTGGCCCACCTCTACCTTCTGTCCACCTAGCCTCTGGACAGGTATAAAAGGTCTAACAAGCTAGGTCATAACTGGTTAGCTACCACCGACACTCGGCAAAATTCCCACGCCGAGGTCGAGATAAACTCAAGGGGTGTTTCCGTAGCCCAACAGGGAGAAACTACACTAACCAGTAGCCTCGCTACTACCTACGCTTCTTCAAAAGTCCATGAGAAGCGTAGGATATTCCCAAATGGCGATTACCCCCCAAACGATGAAGGTAACAAACCAACATCATCACTCTCTACTAACAAACAAGCCTCCACAAAAACCTGATCAACAAACAGAACAAACCACTATCCCATGCTACAAAACAAATTTCTATGAGTGACGCACATAGATACCTAACCCACTAAACATTTCACACGCCAGAGTTCCGTTAATTGGGAAGGAACCTGCCCTAACTACCCCATGAACGGCCGGACGCTGCATCTGCATCACGAACAAAAAGTGATGTTCCATGAACCCACATGGAGTACTGATTACAAATCAGAGGTTGGCAGCGCAAAATCTACAAAGGTGCCATAGTCAATGGAGCGTCCGAATTGTCCTAGCCAAGGCCACATCTAGAGCGATCAATGCTGAGATGCCACTCACCAAGGGTCGCTGGAGATATCCGAGACTGGCACAATGTGAAAACAGTGCTGGTGCGGTCCTCTTCATGGGACCTGTTAAGATAGTTATGGGAGACGATTCCACCCTTATCTCCAAAACCATGGACATAAGACGGAGGAAGAAAACTCTCCCGGGGGAAAGAGGAAACTCTGGAACCTGAGCTCCGTCCTTCTCGGGCGTGAGGAACTGGCTGCCGGACGGGATAAAATCTCAAGTAGAGGATTGGAAGCGGAGGCGCATACAACAACAACAACAACAACTGAACGACAGACAATGACAGACAATGACAGACAAACTACATATTAACAGGTAGACTGACAGACAGACTATTTCTTATCTGTTTGGGTATATTCTGCATAGTTGATAGTAGTTGGAGTGTTGGTTTTAGGTACGTGGGGTCCACAAAGAAAGGTCGTGCGAGGGCAGGTTTAGAATTACGGGGCAAATTTACAAAGGGTCGAGACGATCACAGATCAAACACACGAGAAATTACCTCCTTCCCTCGTTTTGCCAGGCTCAATGTCTTCCTCCCAACTCCCACGGCTGAAGGATGCCATCCAGTTGCGGCATACCGACACAACCAACATTACCCACTACCAAGCACAGGTTTGCTATTTCACTGGACCACGGCAGCTCGACAGACACCACTAGATAATTCTGGGTTGTCACTCCAAATGGTTTATTAAATCCATACCAAATGGTTTATTAAATCCTCTATTACTTTCCTTCTATCGCAGTTTTGTTTCAGAGTGCACTTGAGCTGAGGTTGGAGAGTATGGATGGAGATCCCAGAACTCTGAGCACTGGAATCAGTAGTCTCCCCAGCCCCGTCAGGGACGAGAGGTATTCAGGTATAATACATAGCACGTTCTGCCCCACCACGGCCCTTGATTTCAGTGATGTTGCCATGCAGTCTGCATGGCAACATGGCCCTCACTTATCCATAACTTTTCTAGCATGTCATTGCAGCCCAACAGTTTGTGCCCCCTCTCAGCTAGACAGCTAGTACTTACTACTTGTATTTATATTATCAGTGCCTTACAACAAATGCTAACAACTAACACTTCTAGATCCAGGAAACATAATGTTCGCCCAGTACCTGCAAAGGGATTCAGTAGAGTTATGCCGCGTTCTACAACACAGACCTGGTTCCGTACCTACCTCGTTTCTCTACCCAAAGGGCCCAAAGTGAGCTATTATATTCATGATACCAAATTATATTTTAAGTTAAATAGTTATAATAACACTGTACATTTCAGTCCAAGAACCTATCTCCAACTCCATTCTCGGTCATCTCGATCTCCTATTGGGTCCCGGCACTCAGCACGAAGTCGGTCAGCAGTACCCGCCAAAGTCATGGCAGTATCCTTCTCACCACCACCCGTGCCCCCAGCAACTGCCCCGCCCCAGACAAGAAACCGGCCAGTGAGGAGTGCTACAACAAGGAGGATTCAGATTCCAAATTCCTGCTCCCCGCGCGTACCCAGAAAGCATACTAGCCGGGTAGTGAACAACAGCTTCTGCAGACCACTTCCAGTGTCTTATAATGGGTTCCTGGTTGAAACCTGTACGGCGGCGCCATACTGATACCCCATTTGATTCTCAAATTGCGCTCAGATGGGGTCGCGGCGCCAGACAGGTTGAAACAGTACGACTCCTGAGGGTGTGCTATTTTTTTCCCAACTCATAAATCAAATCCAATTTTCACAAAGTTTACCCCTAGAATGAGTTCCTACGATCATTCTAAAACATTTGGTAAAAAAATTTTAGTCCTACCCTGGCCCAATTACGTGGGCCGATGTATGCCCATATATGGGCATATTCATATCAAAAAATGTTTTTTGGGGCGTTATTTCGAAAAAAACCACACATATGAATCGCCTCATGAGAACCAGTACAACCATTATTTCCAGTATGCATCTTCAGAACTCCATTTTATAATGAAAAATTTATTTTTTTTCATCTTTTTTTCTTGCACATTTTCCTACTTTGCAGTATTAGTGGAGACGAATTTTAACTTTTTGAGATTTTATTTGTCGGAAAGCAAATTCCGGTTGTAACCGACTAATTTTGACCTGCTGAACAAGATCCCGTTCATGAAAAAGCTCTCAAAATTGAAGAAAATGACCAAAATGAACATTTTTAGTCAAAAATGAACATTTTTGGTCCAAAATGAACATGTTCAGGTCAAAAATGAACTTTGGCTAACATGATACACATCCATTCTGATCGGTATCAAACCGCTGAACACGACCCTGACCATAAAAATTTGATATCAAGAACATGCCAAACACTGGTGTAAAACACAAATATTTTCCTTTTTTCGGTAAAAAAGTAAACTTTTTTAATCGCCTGGCCCACGTAATTGACATACACTACCCCAATTCCGATTTCAGGATGTAGTAGACAATTGTCCATAGTTTCATATCTACCATTAAACTATTAGTATTGGCCAAGTCGACAAAATTTTCACTTAGCACACCCTACTCCTCATGTACAAAGGATAGCCAAGTTTGGGATCCTATTCCTAAGACACAATCCAGTTGATATTTTGATGAGCAGCTTAGGATATCTATTTGTTTCTAAACTTTGCATGCTGGATTTTGACCGTATGAGTAGGTCACATAAAAACTTAGAAGATATCCGGCTTGTCTTCACTCTTCATTTCGAGGCCGTAAACCGGTAAAGTGCAATGCAATAAACCTGTGTTTGTTTTTCATGACTCTGTGGCCACTGTAAGTCTGAGAGTGGAAAAATTTTGAACATGAATTTTATTGTTAATTTATTTGAAATGTTGAGCTAGTAAAATGACTTTCAATTTTACTTGAGCGGTCCTGACCGTATTGAACTACTTCAACTTCAACTCATAACAGCTTCAGCAGCGACACGAGAGGGTCCATCATGTTCAGAGGGAGAATGAGGATCAGGTGGTCAGTGGCACTGGGATTGACATGTTCCCAGACTATCGGCTATCACACCGGTGTGAGCTTACACGAACGACGGACTTATACTTAGTATAAAGTAACTTAGCATGGCAAGACTGGGTCAGGGACTCCGGACTCAGTGCAGTGGCTCAGTGGCTAGTGGCTCAGTGGCTCAGATACTGGGACTGGGACTGGGACTGGTACTGGGACTGGGACTGGAAGTGTGGGACTGGGACTTGGAGTTGGACTAGTGTGGGACTGGGACTTGAAATTAAACTTGGACTTGAACTGAGATTGGGAGAATTTGTTGTTCACGCCTTACTAAACAAGGGAGAATCGAGATTGAGCTGTCAGCTGACACATTACGGAAAATTGGAAGAAGCGGAAAATTAATGAATACGCTGCAGTTAACCGCCGCGCGCGGAGAACTAAAATGTTGCGCCGCGCATAATCTTAGAAAATTTCACATGTTTTTTAAAACTTGTTAAAAACTTGTTTTAAAAAATGTCTCTTGATCTGGCCAGCGTTAAAAACTGGGTGTTTACTGTTTCGTGAGTGCTGACAAACGGTTTTTAGGGTTAGGGCTAAAGTAGGGTTAGGGGTTGGGTTGGGGTTAGGACTTGACATTTCCTACTAGACAAACTTTGAATTAGCCAAAACGGCTGAGTGGTTTCAGGTTTGAGTGACTCCAATGTGCTAGGTTTTGTTCTCAAATCAATAACCGAAATTCCCTACCCCAACTTCAGATGTCAGATCCAGAACTCATGACAGTCGGCGAAGGCCTGGCATTCGGTTCGATCCACTATTCGTCTCTCCAAGACATCGAAATAGCGGTGATCGCATTAAAAGAACTTTCTGCATTACTTGAAGAAGTTTATGATCTGCAAGAGGAGAGCATCCTTGATCGAATAGAGATGCACGGAGATAAGAAGATGGTCTATCTTATGAAATCACTTCTGTCGGAGAGAGATAGACTGCTTTTTGAAGATGGTATAGATTATTTTGGGAATAAGAGGAGCCAGTTTATCAACCAGTGTAGGGAAGTTTTCCATGGTCTCAGCCCCAAGGATTGGATAGCTGAGATACGACCTGAAAGGAAAAGTTCGTGTATTCCCAAACCAAACAGAAATTCTGTATTTCAGGTATTAAGGGGGTGTTCTGTTAGTCTTTCTTGATAGGGAAACTACATTTTGAATATATTCCGTTTCTAGTTCATGTCCTATAGTTCATACTTTATACAGTGTCAGGTAAGTCAAGTCCTCTCTCCTCCGCAGGATATAACATATATTGATTACGACAGCTGTGAAGATATCACTCTGGTTGTTAAGGTAACGAAACGCCTCGACAGAATCCTTCGTGACCAGTACTGCATCCGGAAATTTACCCTACACAGCAAGGTCCAAGCTCTCCCTGAGTGTGACCTGAAAAGGAAAACTCTTAGCTTAGTGGGTGTTGGTGCACCGATATTAGAGGAACGGGACACTAACAATCTCCCTCATCGAGAGTGGTATATTAAAATGGCCCGGTATGTCCTCTACTACTTGACAGAGGGTGACATCCTGAATATTGAGTCTGTGTCCCAGCAAAACCTGACAACTTCTAACAACCTCACGGAGTCCACATTCACAATCCCAGCCCAGCCGGGACATAGAGCGGCCAGTTATGCAACTTATGACATGCTGACAAGTCACGACGAACAGTCCAGTACCAATTACACATTTGAGGAAGGTGGAGGGAGGTTTGGGGATGCAGGGAGGTTTGATACCTCAACTAGGATGAGTGAGATGCCTCTTAGTCCACCACCGGAACAGTTTCGGTATCCAGTAGGGTCAGGTAAATACCATCCCGTTATGGAATCACCGGGTCGCTCAAGGAAGCTAAGTATCGATGTGATCGCCCCCACGGACGCGGAAAGGGCTAAAAAGTTGAGGAGAGAAATCCGATTGGCGGAACGAAACTCGCGGTGCATCAGATGTTGTAGAAACTTTTTAATTGCGATGGTGGTGGCTGGGGCAACACTCGGTATTGCATATCTCATATTGAAACAATTCACAGGCATAATTTGAAGCATTTTTATCTCACAATCACAATTTAACCGATGTTTTAGCTTTTTGATTGAAACTATTTTATACCAGAGTTTATTTTACCCAGATACATTAGTCTTTTATCTCTGTACACTTGTTATGTAATCTGTATTAGGAATGATTTGATCTGTTTTTATAAAAGATTCCGTGTTTTCCTTGAATGTATCCAGTATCAGACAAATTGTTACATAATATCCTATTTCTGTATAGTACAAAGACAATCATGGTAAAATGACAGATACAACAGAAAAACTTCGTGTGCTAGTACTTGGTAAGTTGTTAGCACTTTCTAGTTCAATCTAGATTTAGTACAACAAGTACTACAACTTCCCAAATCGATATCTAAACGATCTAAAGCCTTTCAAAAATCAACATACCCTATTTTCCCTCTTTCGTGTTAACTCGTTTAAAACAGGTTTTGAGCAGTTCAAATAGTCCTCTCTTTCCAGGTGATTCGGGTGTGGGCAAGTCCTCTCTGGTCAGCTTGATAGAGGACGGGCCCCAGAAGTCTCAGTGGACGGTAGGGTGTAATGTGGAGGTCATTCTACATGAAACACCCGGTAAGTCGGGGCTGATACCTCCTATTAACCTGCTATACACACCGATTTAGAGCTGTTACTCTCTGGGCACTGTTGTCAAAATCAAACTCCCCGTTTTATGATTGCATCAGTACTTTCCCCGCACCAAGATTAACACCACTCTCTATCTCCCGACAGAGTTTTCAGAGTTTATAGAGCTGTGGGATATCGGGGGAAGTGTGGTTCACGAGAATAGTCGGAGTGTTTTCTACCGAAACCAATACCATGGTCTCATCTTGGTGCACGACCTTACCAACAGTAAGAGCTATACCAACATGATAAAGTGGGCCCTGGAGTATGTCAACGGGGGGACAACACGCCGACGAATGACGAGAGAAGCAGAGTCGAACCTCCTGAAACAAATTGAAATCCCCAAGTTGGTGGTGGGTACAAAACAGGATCATTTGTGGAGTAGGAGCAGATACAGCGCGGATCGGACGGGGCTGATGGCTGACCTAGGAGCACAGAGTATCAGTGTGAATTGTGTGGAGCCCGCCCAGTATAGAGGCAGTTACCAGGAGCAGCAGATTTCAAACTTTCTCACGCAGGTCGTGAGACACAAAAGACAGGCTTCCAACCGGTTTAACCGGCCATTTCGGACTAGTAACAGTGTGAGTCCTACTACTAGTGGTAGTGGCAGCACTAAGGGCATGTTTTCATCTTTTGACCTTGGGTTTTCCTTCTAAAAAAGTGTTGTTGTGTATTTGTTGTCTGTAAAATTCCATGTGTGTAGTTATATTGAATGAAATACTGAGTATATGTCTGTGTTCCCGAAATCGCGTTCCTGAAATATCTTACATTCCTTATAGGATCGTCATGATGAATGTGATCTAACACACAAAAACACGCCCCCACTCAACAACTCGATAATCTACTACCTGGAGGACCTGAAGACGACGCAGTAGAGAGGTATGTGTTGTGTTGTGTACCGTGCGGGCCACCTGCTGTCACACTTTTGTGGAGTCATGTTTGTAACGCGCGATAAGACGACTGTGATCTAAAACGCGCGCAACTCACTCACCCGTTCCAGCAATCGTCAGTCAATCTCACATTTTGTCTAAAATTTCAAATAGAAACAATCCTTGTGAGTTGATAATCATATTAATTTTCCTACACATATCTCATATCAATGAATCTAAACATTCTCGGATTGTACGTAAGGGCTGCGAGTTATCACTCTCGGTGACAGACAGGGCGAGGGGAATGGCGACTGCACGGTTAGTAGTCGCATTATTAAAAGTTTTCAACGCTGTACTTCCATTACCATTGTTCGCTCCACACGAGATCAACCCAGCTACATGCCGTCTAAATGCAGTTGTCCTCCACAGATAAACGAGGGGGTTGAGTGCAGAGTTAAGGACCACTGTGAAGACAGCAACGCTTGTCGTGTAGTAGGGTGACTCCCTCATCAACAACTGGGTTGAGGGTGATAAGTGTCACCCAACCATTGATATACATGCTTATCAGCGCCTGGTTAAGACACGGTGGTATGTTTAGCACTATGTAGAGGGCTGTGAATATGAGGATTGTGACCGTTACTGTCATGGAATCCCGGGATAACCGTCGCGAGGGAAGGTGAAGGATAACAAGGGTGACCAGGCTGGAACCGAGGATTGGGATGATTAGAGAATACTGCTCAAAGTTGAATATGTTCCTGTAGATGCTGTTCTTAGTGCCATTCAGGAAATCTTTGCTGAAAAAGGCGCACAGCCCGTAGGTTGGGATCACGCTATATCCGTGATTTCCGTACTCGTTCTCCATGTAGAATGGGAATACATCCCTGTACCGTTACTGCCGCCCAATAGAACAGAACAACCCACACCAGCACCCATTTCTTTAGATACATCTTGGCAAAAGGGAATGTAATGCAGATACTTCTTGTTATGCTCAGGACAGCCACCATGAATATACTCATTAGTGTTGAGGTATACCAGAGAAGACCCCAAATGTTACAAAAAGTGGGGTTATCCATCAGTGATCCGCCCCGGGTGTTATTGGTAAATATGGCTGATGAATGGGAGAATTAGAAGAGAGATGATGAGATCAAAAACAGCAATGAAGATGTAAATAACATTGGCTATGTCCTTTTTCCTGCTCAGAAAGAATTGGAGGGCGATTGCGTTACCGATGGTGCCCACCGCTCCACACACGAGGCAGAAGCAGAAGCAGGCTATCTCGGCGATGGGGTTGATTCCGTCTGGGATGAAGTAGGGAGTGGAGTAGGTTGAGAGAGGGGGCGATGTGGTAGAGTTAACCATGGCTATGTGGGAAGAGGTCCGGGTTAGGGGTCACTTGCCTGGCTAGACTGTCTTTCGCACACTCCGGGGTTGAATAAAAAACAAGTGGTCACAATGTTATCATGTAAAGAGGTATGTCTTGTGTCGCCATGGGATGGGAAGTAGTTAATTCAGGGGGTAGTATCAACTAGGTATTAACTAAAAGGGTATTAAAGTCCATGAAATCTCAAACATTTTTCATCAAGGAACTTTAGTTTGAAACATTCGACAACATGTTGCAATCATACATACTTTCTACTAATGATAAAGAACAATAACAGGATAGTCCGGGGGAGAGGGGACAATATATGTAGTACACTAATTATATAATTGCTAGAAGTGCATGAATATTCAATTTGAAATAGAGAAACAATGTGCATCAATTTAAGTCGGGAAGATCTGTGTCTCTGTACGCCTCATAGGCAAAGCAAGCCGCAAGGAATGTGTGACCACACACATGCAAATTTAGTGTTAGGGAATACCCCACCCTCTCAAATGAATATGGGGATATTACGTCACAACACACTGACGTAGAACCATCACTCTATGTGGTGCCTCTATTATACCCGCCGCTGGCATACTATCTACTACTAGATATTATCTTTATTGAGTAGGATACAAATACAATTTAAACAAACAAGGCTCTTAAAGTGTTGTTTATCATCATCACTACTACTCATGTCATAGCATTACACGGTCGCTTGTAGTGGGAAAACGGTAATGGAAAACGGAGATACAGTAAGACGACACGCAACTGTGACCAATCAGGCCGCTAGTACGTGCTGAACACATGCACTTTTTGCCGCGTGTTATGCAACGTGCGTGTCTCCTTACTGTATTTCCATTACGGTAATTTGACTACAAGCAGCACTGTAATTCACACTATACTAAAACTAAAAGTAAAGACCGGCTAAAATATACTCAGCCATCAAATTGTCTGGGCCTACGACGGACGACCCTAATAACAAAATTAGGTCCACAATGTGTGAGGGACGTAGAAGATTTCAAGAGAAAAATGGGTCTAAATTTGATGAAATAGAGGCTTTCATAAGATGAATTTAGGAGCAAGAATATATTAGACAAGTTGTGGAGTTCTCGGACCATTATATATGACTTATACAATTTGTCACGACCATTATGCAGTGGAGCTGTCAAAGTCGTAGAATGGTAATATTATAATGGCTCACAGAGGGAAGTCTCCACACGTGACATTTCCGTCCAATAATGTGGCAAATAGGGAAAAGGGAATATACGTGCCAGTGGTTACCTCATACCACTTCATAAAATACTCCATAGCGATGAAGGTGCACTTCGAATTGGTAGTACAGTCGGACCCCGATTTACCGGCACCCTCGGTGGAAAGGGTTTTGCCCGGTATATCGGGGTGCCCGGTATATCGGGGCAAAATACCGTCAATTTCCTATATCGGGGGAAGATTATCCTCCCGGTAAATCGGGGTCCGACTGTACCTATATATAATGTAGAGGTCGAATGGAAAGAAGCCACCGCGGGATACTAACCAATGAGCTTCCTTTCTGAAAGTCCTCTGACTTAGGAACTGACAAGGAAAGAGAATCCTTATGACACACCCATTATATTAAAGTAATATGTAACTGGTACAACTGATATAATGTGGCCATCACGTTGTCTAATACGCTATTTGCAACGTGAATGTATATCTGTTAAAATCAGATTCACAATTAGTCGGCACGAGAAAGGGCATGGTTTTGAGTTGGGCACGTCGCGCCCCCCATGTTCGCGCGCCCGTAGGGCGATCCCCTCACATAGGGGGCACAGTCACGACTAGGGCACTCGTAGAATGCTTCGTTCTGCTAAACGGCGCTAGTTAGCGTTTTAATTTTTGGATTTTCTGATCGGTCATGTTCTAAATGAATGCAACGAACATGTCTCGATTTGAAACTCTCAAAAACCGTGGCGTAATCGCCGATTTGCTCAAATCGGTTTTTTGGCAATTACGGGAGAACGGAATATCCATAATATCCCAAATTCTGGGATATGTTAGAGGAGACAATTTGACACCTTCTTGTCGAAGGATTTGTCTCTTATTCTTCTGGTCTTCAACTGACGGCCATTTGAATTAATTTGACCTCTCTTCCCCCGACCCTTAGTCCCACTAAACGACAGCTTTATAAGTAACCATCTTTTTTTCCCAGGTAGAGAATCCCTTGAACTGGTGCAACGTATAGGTGAATAAGCCAGAAACGATTTCTGGACAGAGGAATCGACTCTCAAAGTTGGATGATTTCAAACAGTGATTGGACTTTTTGGGACACTTTGACTTTAAAAAGAGTGATACATTTATCATTTTCCGACATAATTTTACCTAATTTGACCAACTAAAGTGTTTAATTAATCGTTAATTGCTTAATTAAGAAAATCGGACGCGCAAATATACAAACGCGCTTGTTTTGGACAGAAATTGCGCGCGCTGAAGAATCTTCAAAGTGAATCGTGACGGCGCGAACTGAAAAAGTTGCGCGGTTTTTTTTTCGAAACTCGACCAGGACCCATCCTCTTAACCCGTTCTAAGGGCCTGCAGCAAAGACAAAACTACGACCTACAGAAAGTTCAGAACAGTGCGACACGATACATTTATGGGAAAAGAGGAAAACGCGGTGTAACAAAACTTCGCATGAAATCACACTTCTTGCCTGTGAAACAGCGAATAGAGTACAAAATTTGCTTGATGGTATACAAGACCCTTCATGATCAATCCCCTCCATACATGTCTGAGTTGTTAGTGAAGCGGCGTCAGAAAGTGAAATCACTTCGAGTGGATAATGACGTCACCGCTCTGAAAGAGGTGCGGAGGAGTGAGTACCACTACGAAAACACTAGAGGCGCTTTCAGTATTGCTGCACCTAAATTATGGAATCAGCTACCACGATCAATCCGGGACTCAGAATCCCTTACTACGTTTAAAACATCCCTGAAGACGCACTTGTTCTTTAGAGCATACAACCAATGATCGGCAAAATAATCCTCACTTCCCTACATTTGGTACATCCACATGGATTCCTGAGTAACTACTGTCTCCAACTCCTATTCCTGATTCCTGGGCTCCCTTTTTCTCGTGTATCCCCTACTGAGCAGGATCAGGGACCTAAACCATTGAAACATCCAGGGGTGGTGGTATCAAGCTACCCTTCCCTCCTGGCCCCTTCACCCCTCCCCACCCCATGGGGATGAAGGGAATGCCACCAAACTTCATGGTTCGCCCCCACCATTTTGCCAAAGGAATACCCCCGGTATGTAGATGTCATTTTACTACATGTTACTAGACCCTTGATTGGTTTCCCTAGTTTGTATCCCCATCCCCCCACTATCACCTGTGTCATCCCTCTCTAACCCACACTCTAATTCCAGTCTACCCGACAAATTTCCTCCCAACTACTGATGCAAGAACTGATGCACAGCAACAAGCCCAGTCCTACCTTCAACCACCACATCCAGCCGGTACGTGATCTCATCCCCATCCCCTCACTCTGGTAGGTGATAGTTTTGTTTCTTAGTTAAAGTCCACCTGGGATTTATACATAAACTAAAGATATATTAAGCACTGCCATTGCAACTATTTTAGAACCCCTTCTACTCATCCCCTTGCCCTATCTCCAGGTAAACAAATATGAGTTTAGAAATCTGGTGTTGAGGTGACATGACAGCTGTGAGATGACAAGAGGGAATGGTGGGTGTGCCAGTGTCAGCTCTGTAAAACGGTAGGCATCAATGAAGTTATACCAAATTATATGTAATGCACAATGCACATGTGTATACTCACAGTATTTTTACACAGTACAGTTATACACAGTATAACAGTACACACATACGTCATACATCTGATACATGTATTACCAACACTGCGGGTTCATCACCAAGGGAATCTCAAAACACAGTGGTTCACCAAGTTTACAATGCAACTGTTTCGGGAGATAGTTTTGGTGTTATGGGTCTTACGCAGCATGTTGAGAATTTATATATATTTGCCATTTGCTAACCTACTCTTGACGTTATATCTGTAACCCACACACTCAATTCCAGGTGTTCAACGGTTGTCCTTCTCAAAAATAGTCCATCAGAGGATAACTACTATCTCAGACCCTGCTAGTTATTGATGGGAAAAGTGGTTTTGTTGTATGTCACGCTCCTCTGCTCGCCGTCAAGTGGTCATGGCATCGACATTATTTAAGGTGAGAGCAACCAGTGCTAGTTTATACTTTGTAGTTCTTTATACTAGTAGTTGACAATTCAAAATGTTTTAAATCTATATTTTTTCTCTCGCCCTACCTGCTACCATTCTATGAATTCTCTCTCTTTCACCCTCAGTAGCTGTCAGTCTCTCCCTCACTATCTCTCTAGTTATATCTACCTCTCTCTCCGTCTCTCTCAATCTCCTCTCTTTCGTTTTAGTAATGGATTTAAGATATCTCACATGTGATCCCTTCCTTCTAGTTGTTGTCCTTCAGTTGTTTAGCAGACATAACCCCTGGCAACCGTGTATCTTCCCCTGAAATTTATAAAACTTTCCTAGTGACCCCGTAGGGTTACTAGGAAAGTGTCATGTTGTTCGGGGCCACGAACAACATGACACTTGCTATTCCCAAGAAAGCAGAAATGAAATATAACCTATTCTCTCTACAGATAACTTTACGATAAGAGAGTCGAAGGATATTTTAAACTGCACTGGGGAATCAATAATGAGTTGTCGAACCTAATGGTGAGTTTACAGCCCTCTAACACTGTCCCCCCCCTTTACCAACTCTCTAACACTGTCCCCCTCCCTTACCAACCCTCTAACACTGTCCCCCTCCCTTTACCAACCCTCTAACACTGTCCCCCTTCCTTTACCAACCCTCTAACACTGTCCCCCTCCCTTTACCAACCCTCTAACACTGTCCCCCTCCCTTACCAACCCTCTAACACTGTCCCCCTTCCTTTACCAACCCTCTAACACTGTCCCCCTCCCTTTACCAACCCTCTAACACTGCCCCCTCCCTTTACCAACCCTCTAACACTGTCCCCCTCCCTTTACCAACCCTCTAACACTGTCCCCCTCCCTTACCAACCCTCTAACACTGTCCCCCTTCCTTTACCAACCCTCTAACACTGTCCCCCTTCCTTTACCAACCCTCTAACACTGTCCCCCTCCCTTACCAACCCTCTAACACTGTCCCCCTCCCTTACCAACCCTCTAACACTGTCCCCCCCCTTTACCAACTCTCTAACACTGTCCCCCTCCCTTACCAACCCTCTAACACTGTCCCCCTTCCTTTACCAACCCTCTAACACTGTCCCCCCCTTTACCAACCCTCTAACACTGTCCCCCCTCCCTTTCCAACCCCTAAACCCCCGTCCCCCCCCCCTTTAAACCCAACCCCCCTTTAACACTGTCCCCCCCCCCTTTACCCAAACCCCCTAACCTGTCCCCTCCCCTTACCACCCCCCCTTCCCCCCCCACCCAACCCTTTAAAAAGCCCCCCCCCACCAAAACCCCAAAACGTCCCCCCCCCCCCTTTTCCAACCCCTAACAAAGCCCCCCCCCACCAACCCCCTGGCCCCCTCCCACCACCCCAAACCCCCCCCCCCTTTTTCCCCCCCTAACAGTCCCCCCCCCACCACCCCCAAAAATGGCCCCCCTTTTTCCAACCCTCAAATGTCCCCCCCCCCCCTTTTCCAAACCCCCCTAACACTGTCCCCCCCCCCTTTTTCCAACTCTCTAACACGTCCCCCCCCCTTTTTTTTGGGGGGGGTTTTTTTTTCCCTTCCCCCCCTTTTCAACCTTCCCCCTGTCCCCCCCCTTTTTCCAACCCCTAAATGCCCCCCCCTTTTCCTTTTTTCCAACCCCCTTAACCTGTTTCCCCTTTACCCAAACCCCTAAAACCCCCCTCTCCTTCCCTTAAAAAAACCCCCTTAAAACCCCCTGGGGTTCCCAAACTTAAACAAACCTTTGCCCCCGAAAGGGGGTTTTGGGGGAAAGTAAAGGTTTTTTCAGTTCCCAAGGGTTTTAAACCCCTAAGCTAATTTACATCCCGGATTAAGTGGGGAAAGTGGAATTTTACGGAAAAAAATGTTGCTACCCCAATGCTTTTTTCCCTTTTACCGGGGTAATTTTTAAAACCCCCCTTTTATTTTGGGGCCAAAAAGGGGGCTTTTTTTTAAAACAGGAAAGTGGCCCAAGAAAAATTCTTCCCCAATTTTAACTGCAGTTTTTTTAAAAAACCAATTAAATATTTTTTAATTTTCCCCCTTTTTGGGAAAATTTATTGGTTTTTTTGGGGGGGCCCCCCCCCGGGTTTCCATTATAGTGGACCTATTTGCCCAATTTGGGGCCCCTTTGACAATTTAAAACTTATATTATTTTATGATTTTTTAAAAAATTTTAGTGTTTTGAAGAATAAAAAAACCTTACGGGCAGTTTTTGAAAAAATTAAAATGGCCAACCAAACAAAAAATCCAGCATTTTAAATTTTTTATGTTTTAACCCTCCTTACATTTTAAACAGTTAACTAGGCAAAAATCCAAAACAGAACGAGCGGGCCCAATTTCCCCATACATGGCCATTTTAAACCCGGGGCCCAAATTTTCCCCCAGTTCCCTTATCGTAAAATAGCCCATGTTAATCTAATCACCAACCCTGCTACCCAAACCGCATTTTCTATTTTTTATTTTCCCCCCAACACCCCTAATCACACCCAATCCCCCCTAACACCCCATCTCCTCCTCTCCAGGACCACCAGAGTGGAATCCGAGTTGAATGTAACAACTGCCCACATTTTTGGGGACGGCAACTGGGGGTCGTGTGTGTGTGCTGTGATGTCGGACTTTCCTTTACCCCTAAAACCTGCATACATCATCTCAAAAGCAGTATTGATCCACCCCCCTTTTTTACTGGTTACATGGAATGGGAATAAATTATAAATCGGAATGGACCCCTAAAAATACCAAAACCCTTTGGGAAAGGGGTAAAGGGACCCGTGGAAAAAATAGGACATGGACACTCTTTTTTGGGACACACATTTTTTAAAGCGAAAAATTTTTGAGAATGTAGCCCCAAATGACCGCCTGGGGTTTTTTTTTTTAGGATGTTCCAATTCTTACTGTGTTTTAAAAAAAAATCTTAGGTATCCATTTTTATTTCAGCGGTGGAAATTGGAAAATTTTTTGAATAGCATAAAAAAAATATTTCCCCCCCCCCCCCAAAAAGTTTTTTTTTGGGCTAAAACATGGGTTCCCGATTTACCGCGATGTGGGGGGAAAGATATTGCCTGATAATTGGGGGTGCCCGGGTCAAATAATGTTAATTTCTTATCCCGGCTCGGGTATATCAACGACCGGTAAATTGGGGTCCGACTGTAACTTAATAAATAGTTGCTTTGTCCATCACAATCTTTAACACTTATTTCCAGGTACTGATCATTGAGTTTCGAACAATGCCGTGTAAACTGTCCTCTATCAATAATTATGCAGCTCCCATCATCCGGTGTAGGCTTTTTTCCTGACAGAGGTATGGTATAATGCTACTTAATAATCAGGTCATTATCAGGTCATCACAACACTTTAGGGTGTGGCAACATATGTTTGCCACAACCTAAAGTGTTTCAATTTGTATCCTGCTCCCCTCTACAACCGGTCGAAGCACTTTCGTGGCCGTCACCCGCCCCGTACTGTATATTTTACAGTATAAATCCTAAATCGCATTCTCTCTTCACTCTAATTTAAAATTATATCTCTCTCCCCTAGTTTGATTCGGTCCTGACCAAGATGTTAACGTTGGTACATATTTGTCCTTTTCCTTCTCATACCAAGTTTCGAATAATGCCATGTGAACTGTCCTTTCATCCCGTTCCCGAAAATGAGGTATGGTAACAAGATTTAAGTATTCATTTTATGAGTTTTGAATAATCAATTCAGCCCTAAATTACAAATTGGCTTAATTCTGTTTTCATATGGTGCTAAAATGAACATGGTGGCCACTTATGTCACACTAATACCCTAAGATTTAATCGGGGCGCGCGCGGTTGTTTTTAAAATAAAAGTTGAAACGTGTCAGCAGTTGGTAGCGTGGTCTGGGTGTGCGCGTCTTAGCAACCCCTGAACTTAACCAGAAAGCAGGCCCAGCCCCTACGGGGCTTGCCTGCTTCGCAGGCAAGGTTTTGAGCTAGGAGCGAAATAATTAAATTTTTCCTGCTTTTTAGATTTGCTTCATAGGGCCAATCGTTAAAAAATCTACAATAGTAGAGCAAGCGGGTTGAGAAAAAGTGATGGAGGAAAATGATTGCCCTTTTTGATATTGCTGTTTTAGGCACATGCCAATCAATATAACCAGTGATTAATTGGTTGCCTGCTTCTATATGTCATATGGAATAGCTTTAGTTCGATTAAACCTTTTTCAGAAGACATCGACTATACATGTAATTACCGGTAAGAGAGATTGGAGTGACCAAAAATTTAGTGGTACATATGAAATATTAATAGATCACAGGTATCACGACTGCAATCATTAGCAATGAAATTTTATTTTTGGAACTGGATGGTATTTGATGAGGGAGCATTTTAGATGCTTTATAGAGAGAGGGAGAGGGAGAGAGAGGATTAAAACACAGGTGGTGGTGAAATATAGCAGGTAGGTATGTATATAATCACCACGGAGATGTTACCCCCTCCCCCTCCTCCAGATGGGACTAAGGACAAGCAGTTTCCCTCCCTCATAAAATGACCGGGAAAGGAGCCACCTGAAGTTCAATTGTTGGAAAAAGAGGAATCTACGAGTTTATCTGTAAAAGAGCCATGCAGGACTTCAGAGAACCCCGGACTAGGGATAAACAAGTTTTCAGGCTTTTCAAGGCTTCCTCTCGTCAGTGCTGCTTCTGAAGCAGTGCTTCAAGAAGAAATATTTTATGTATACCGATTGGCAGGCAAGAGGCCTTACGAAGTTCCGGGAGAAAGAATAAATTTAACTTTCCGTAGGTGCATTAAAGTTATTCAGTTATTGAAGTTTAAAACAACGGATGGTATGTGCAAGTGGAAACTGAGAAGCTTCAAGCAGATCGAGATCTTGAGACTTTAGGGGAGCACTCAGTTGGTAGTGGTACCCATGAGGTGCTTTATCCCACAGAAGAAGCGGACTTGTCCGTATGAACGGCACAAGCAGCACTGTCAGTCGTGATGAGACTCAAGTTTCAAATTTCATCAAAGAATGGTTTTCAGACAAATGATATCTTGATGGTTGGCAGTAGCGGTGGTCAAATGACCATTAATTATAGGCGCCGGGGATAATCTCTTTACACACGGGTGAAGGCAAAAAAGAAGTTATTATCCATCCGAAGATCTGAAATGAAATTTGAAATCTTACTTTCATTAACCGTGACTGCGTTTAGCTAAATCATGAAGAAAGATTAAGGTAGACACTGCTCCTTACTGAAGGAATTGCTGTTTGCTAGCGTCTGCACCAGGGAATTGCTATTCCCCCACCCAGCAGTTTTCCACAATCAGTCTGATTGGATGTTTCAACATCAGCTGCGTAGTTGGTAGTTGGCTGGTAGGCTTCACCGCAGAGCATGCCGAACAAAAGGAGCGGGAGCGTAGTTCGCTATAATTTCTGAGAGACAGTGGCAAAAAAAATCCAAAAAACGTCTATCAACAAAGGAGGTTTTGAAGAAATTCCATGTTCTAAGTATACGTCGACAGTGTCGACAGTGTCGACACTCGACCAAACGTGTTGTAATCAGGTTATAGCCAAAACTAATGTATCTCTAATGTGACGATTGATAACTGGCGGTTACCGTGAGAATTTATTTTGTCTGCAGGGCGCAGTGAGACAGGGTTGAGCAAGGCAAGCGGGAATGAGGATCCAATATTTAAAATTAACTGGAAGGGGCAAGGGCATCAACCTGACAAGATGTCTACGCTAATTAACCTGCCGAAGAAAATACGGCAACTAGAAGGAAGGAAGGAATTAAATACTGACGTTTCATTAGCTATATTATAGCGATGCAGAATGCAGGACTGAAAAGATTTGAACCAGTAAGCCAGCTTATGCAATAGATCATGAGCTGAACTTATATGTGTTAATAATATATGACGATCCTAATCTGGCAACAGGACGGTGTCGCTATGCTTACTAAGACAAATTAATGGGCAACATATATTTTACATTCATAATTTGTATTATGTCTCTAATTGAATTCAATATGGACCGGAGACAAATTGCAATGTACCGGCTTGGAAAGAGAGAGAGAGAGAGAGCGAGATAGAGAAAGAGATAAAATTCTCTCATAATTGTCTGAACTACAGTAGGAGCTATATTCTCCCCTACCTCCCATATATTATCCTAGGGAGAGGTGAGAAAAGAACGCGAAATTACACCTGTTTGTAATTTTCTGGTAGTGGCTTCTTTTCAGCTCATTCACCTTTAATCGGTCATTAAATTGTAATCAACTAATCAATGTAGGGCACCTGTCACACTCAGCAGCTGTGAAACTTCCCACAATAGATACATGTAATATAATCGGAAATTAGAAGAAGATACTTTCTTACTTGCGCCTAAAGATCAACTGCAGTATTGTAGTTAATGGCAAACGTTCAACGTCCAGAGAAAATATATTCAGTTTTTTGAAGAAAGTACTATTCATAGCTGCAGTAGACAGGGTAGTGCCGTTATACTACTAGGAATAAGTGTACTACCACCTGTCATGTTGAAAACGTGTTATTTAGGTGCCGGCAGGCACCTCCGACCCGAAGAAAACAGAAAAAACGAAAAAAAAAAATTTTTGCCCCTGCACCAAATCCAAAAAGTGACGGCCCTATTTAGGTGCCGGCAGGCACCTCCGACCCGAAGAAAACAGAAAAAACGAAAAAAAAAAATTTTTGCCCCTGCACCAAATCCAAAAAGTGACGGCCCTATTTAGGTGCCGGCAGGCACCTCCGACCCGAAGAAAACAGAAAAAACGAAAAAAAAAAATTTTGCCCCTGCACCAAATCCAAAAAGTGACGGCCCTATATTTAGGTGCCGGCAGGCACCTCCGACCCGAAGAAAACAGAAAAAACGAAGAAAAAAAAATTTTTGCCCCTGCACCAAATCCAAAAAGCCGGCCCTATTTAGGTGCCGGCAGGCACCTCCGACCCGAAGAAAACAGAAAAAACGAAAAAAAAATTTTTGCCCCTGCACCAAATCCAAAAAGTGACGGCCCTATTTAGGTGCCGGCAGGCACCTCCGACCCGAAGAAAACAGAAAAAACGAAGAAAAAAAAAATTTTTGCCCCTGCACCAAATCCAAAAAGCCGGCCCTATATATACAAACGTAGGTCTTTTTTTCGGGGGGGGGGGGGGGGGGGGGGGGGCAAATTTCAGGCAGCGATTGTGGCCACATTTTTTGAGATATCGACCTGAAATTTTGTAGGCGTGTTCTAGTAGTATAACTACGTGTCATAACGTGGCCGGATTTTTGATTTTTTGCCTAATTAATTAATTATAGGTAATTAAAAAGTAGCCCCTGCACCGTGCCCCTGAGCATGGGGTGTTCTGTCCCCTGGGCATTGCCCCTGAGCCGAAATTATCTCCCGATCTGCTTGAAATATCGACTTGAAACTTTGTAGGAATGCTCTTCAAGCATAAAAAATGATCTACAAAAAGTTAGAATAGTCAAAATTAAGTAATCAATGAGTTATAGGCATGCAAAAATGGACATTTCTGGTGCCCCTGAATTTTGCCCCCGGGCATTTGAAAAAACTGCCCCTGGGCAATTTTAAAATTCAAACTTGTGGCCACACTGTTTGACATATCGATCTAAAACTTTGTAGGCATGTTCTAGTGGTATAACTGAGAGTCACCACGGAGCCTGATTTTTGATTTTTTACTTAATTAATTAATTATAAGCAATTAAAATTTTAAAATTGCCCCCGCACTAACAAAAGTGGCCCAGGGGCACCTGAGCCGCAATTATCTCCCGATCTGCTTGAAATATCGACTTGAAACTTTGTAGGAATGCTCTTCAAGCATATAGAAAGGTCTACAAAAGGTGGGAATATTCAAAATTAATTATCCAATTAATTATAAGCAATTAAAAAATGGACATTTTTCTGGTGCCCCTGAGCATTGCCCCTGAGCATTTGAAAATATTTTCCGTTCTGCTATAAATAACGGCCTAAAATTTTGCAGTAATGTAGTTCAAGCATATAGAAAGGTCTACAAAAAGTGGGAATATTCAAAATTGATTATCAAATTAATTATAAGCAATTAAAAAAATGTGCAGTGGCAGTGCAGGGGCAAAAAAATAAAGCATATATATGGCGGGAAAATATTTTGGCGGGAAACCGAAAAAGCCCAATAAGCCAAGAACGGGGTGGGGCCAAGGTCTGGCCCACTAGCTTTTGATCACCTCATCGAGCCCGATCGAACGCGACCAATGTCGACCTCCCACTGACGACCTAAACCCCTAATCCCACGTGGTGCCAGCCAACCGCCAGCCAAACGGAAAAATCTAGTGATCCTCTATCAGCTGGTATCAAAATCTAAGCTCTAAGTGACCAGGAACTGGTATTATTAGTGCTAATTGGCGATAACGTCATAAATCACATAATTACGACTAATAAGTGAACCGGGGTTGGTAGAGACCTGTGGGATGGTACTTTGGACTTTTTATAGAGTCCCTAATCATATCAGAAAGTCAAATTTAAAATTCCAGACCCAACTTCCCACAACCGACCCTACTATAATAAACAGGCCGCCGCGCATCAAAAAATATTTTAACAGCCTGAAGGTTGCTGTTTCGACGAATCTCCCAACTTCGGGTCGGACGAGGGGAAGCTTGCCTTTTGCGATCATATATACAAACGTAGGTCTTTTTTTCGGGGGGGGGGGGGGGGGGGGGGCAAATTTCAGGCAGCGATTGTGGCCACATTTTTTGAGATATCGACCTGAAATTTTGTAGGCGTGTTCTAGTAGTATAACTACGTGTCATAACGTGGCCGGATTTTTGATTTTTTGCCTAATTAATTAATTATAGGTAATTAAAAAGTAGCCCCTGCACCGTGCCCCTGAGCATGGGGTGTTCTGTCCCCTGGGCATTGCCCCTGAGCCGAAATTATCTCCCGATCTGCTTGAAATATCGACTTGAAACTTTGTAGGAATGCTCTTCAAGCATAAAAAATGATCTACAAAAAGTTAGAATAGTCAAAATTAAGTAATCAATGAGTTATAGGCATGCAAAAATGGACATTTCTGGTGCCCCTGAATTTTGCCCCCGAGCATTTGAAAAAACTGCCCCTGGGCAATTTTAAAATTCAAATTGTGGCCACACTGTTTGACATATCGATCTAAAACTTTGTAGGCATGTTCTAGTGGTATAACTAAGAGTCACCACGGAGCCTGATTTTTGATTTTTTACTTAATTAATTAATTATAAGCAATTAAAATTTTAAAATTGCCCTCGCACTAACAAAAGTGGCCCAGGGGCACCTGAGCCGCAATTATCTCCCGATCTGCTTGAAATATCGACTTGAAACTTTGTAGGAATGCTCTTCAAGCATATAGAAAGGTCTACAAAAGGTGGGAATATTCAAAATTAATTATCCAATTAATTATAAGCAATTAAAAAATGGACATTTTTCTGGTGCCCCTGAGCATTGCCCCTGAGCATTTGAAAATATTTTCCGTTCTGCTATAAATAACGGCCTAAAATTTTGCAGTAATGTAGTTCAAGCATATAGAAAGGTCTACAAAAAGTGGGAATATTCAAAATTGATTATCAAATTAATTATAAGCAATTAAAAAAATGTGCAGTGGCAGTGCAGGGGCAAAAAAATAAAGCATATATATGGCGGGAAAATATTTTGGCGGGAAACCGAAAAAGCCCAATAAGCCAAGAACGGGGTGGGGCCAAGGTCTGGCCCACTAGCTTTTGATCACCTCATCGAGCCCGATCGAACGCGACCAATGTCGACCTCCCACGACGACCTAAACCCCTAATCCCACGTGGTGCCAGCCAACCGCCAGCCAAACGGAAAAATCTAGTGATCCTCTATCAGCTGGTATCAAAATCTAAGCTCTAAGTGACCAGGAACTGGCATTATTAGTGCTAATTGGCGATAACGTCATAAATCACATAATTACGACTAATTAGTGAATCGGGGGTGGTAGAGACCTGTGGGATGGTACTTTGGACTTTTTATAGAGTCCCTAATCATATCAGAAAGTCAAATTTAAAATTCCAGACCCAACTTCCCACAACCGACCCTACTATAATAAACAGGCCGCCGCGCATCAAAAAATATTTTAACAGCCTGAAGGTTGCTGTTTCGACGAATCTCCCAACTTCGGGTCGGACGAGGGGAAGCTTGCCTTTTGCGATCATATATACAAACGTAGGTCTTTTTTTCGGGGGGGGGGGGGGGGGGCAAATTTCAGGCAGCGATTGTGGCCACATTTTTTGAGATATCGACCTGAAATTTTGTAGGCGTGTTCTAGTAGTATAACTACGTGTCATAACGTGGCCGGATTTTTGATTTTTTGCCTAATTAATTAATTATAGGTAATTAAAAAGTAGCCCCTGCACCGTGCCCCTGAGCATGGGGTGTTCTGTCCCCTGGGCATTGCCCCTGAGCCGAAATTATCTCCCGATCTGCTTGAAATATCGACTTGAAACTTTGTAGGAATGCTCTTCAAGCATAAAAAATGATCTACAAAAAGTTAGAATAGTCAAAATTAAGTAATCAATGAGTTATAGGCATGCAAAAATGGACATTTCTGGTGCCCCTGAATTTTGCCCCCGAGCATTTGAAAAAACTGCCCCTGGGCAATTTTAAAATTCAAATTGTGGCCACACTGTTTGACATATCGATCTAAAACTTTGTAGGCATGTTCTAGTGGTATAACTAAGAGTCACCACGGAGCCTGATTTTTGATTTTTTACTTAATTAATTAATTATAAGCAATTAAAATTTTAAAATTGCCCTCGCACTAACAAAAGTGGCCCAGGGGCACCTGAGCCGCAATTATCTCCCGATCTGCTTGAAATATCGACTTGAAACTTTGTAGGAATGCTCTTCAAGCATATAGAAAGGTCTACAAAAGGTGGGAATATTCAAAATTAATTATCCAATTAATTATAAGCAATTAAAAAATGGACATTTTTCTGGTGCCCCTGAGCATTGCCCCTGAGCATTTGAAAATATTTTCCGTTCTGCTATAAATATCGACTTGAAACTTTGTAGGAATGCTCTTCAAGCATATAGAAAGGTCTACAAAAAGTGGGAATATTCAAAATTAACTATCCAATTAATTATAAGCAATTAAAAAAATGTGCAGTGGCAGTGCAGGGGCAAAAAATAAAGCATATATATGGCGGGAAAATATTTTGGCAGGGAAACCGAAAAAGCCCAATAAGCCAAGAACGGGGTGGGGCCAAGGTCTGGCCCACTAGCTTTTGATCACCTCATCGAGCCCGATCGAACGCGACCAATGTCGACCTCCCACGACGACCTAAACCCCTAATCCCACGTGGTGCCAGCCAACCGCCAGCCAAACGGAAAAATCTAGTGATCCTCTATCAGCTGGTATCAAAATCTAAGCTCTAAGTGACCAGGAACTGGCATTATTAGTGCTAATTGGCGATAACGTCATAAATCACATAATTACGACTAATTAGTGAACCGGGGGTGGTAGAGACCTGTGGGATGGTACTTTGGACTTTTTATAGAGTCCCTAATCATATCAGAAAGTCAAATTTAAAATTCCAGACCCAACTTCCCACAACCGACCCTACTATAATAAACAGGCCGCCGCGCATCAAAAAATATTTTAACAGCCTGAAGGTTGCTGTTTCGACGAATCTCCCAACTTCGGGTCGGACGAGGGGAAGCTTGCCTTTTGCGATCATAGCAGAAGAATAGAAGATTTTCGGGGGGGGGGGGGGGGGGCAAATTTCAGGCAGCGATTGCGGCCACATCGTTTGAGATATCGACCTGAAATTTTGTAGGCATGTTCTAGTAGTATAACTACGTGTCATAACGTGGCCGGATTTTTGATTTTTTAATTAATTAATTAATTATAAGCTATCAAAATTTGCCCCTGCACATTGCCCCTGTACATTTCGATTTTTTGCCCCTGCACGCGTGCCCCTGCACACGGTTTATCTTCCGTTCTGCTTGAAATATCGACTTGAAACTTTGTAGGAATGTTCTTCAATCATAAAAAATGATATTCGAAAAGTGGGAGTATTGAAAATTAATTAATTAATTAGTTATAGGCATGCAAAAATTGACTTTTTTAGGGCCCCCTGCACTTTTTTTGAAAATGTGCAGGGGCAAATACCCCTGCACATTTTTTGCAATTTTGATATTCAAACTGTGGCCAAACTGTTTGTTTTTTCGAAATGAAACTTTGTATGCATGTTCTAGTAGTATAACTACGAGTCATAAAAAGGCTGGATTTCTTATTTTTAATTTAACTAATTAATTATAAGTAATTAAAATTTTGCCCCTGCACCATCTTTCCCCTGCACCGCTGATTTCGACCCCCTGCACATTTCCTGAACAAGGCAACTAAAAATGGTATATTTTCTGTTCTGCTATAAATAACGACCTAAAATTTTGTAGTAATGTAGTTCATGCATATAGAAAGATTGACAAAAAGTGGGAATAGTCAAAATTAATTATCCAATTAATTATAAGTAATTAAAATTTTGCCCCTGCACAATTTTGTTTGCCCCTGCACAATTTTTGCAACTTTGATATTCAAACTGTGTCCAAACCGTTTGTTTTTTCGAAATGAAACTTTGTATGTATGTTCTAGTAGTATAAATACGAGTCATAACGGAGCCGGATTTTTGATTTTCTAATTAATTAATTAATTATAATCAATTAAAACTTTTGCCCCTGCACAGTTTTGGCAAATTTGATATTCAAACTTTGAGCCTTTGTGAAAGTTTCATCCAGTTGCTGGCGATAGACTCGATAGAGTTCGATTAATTTACCATGACAACGGAGTTGGTTACCATAGCAACCAGGGAATTCGTTGTAAAATAGTCCTTTCTTGCTATAAACAATATAGTTAACGTGTAGCGCACGCCACAAAAGTTTTAAATTTAAGTTTTTGGGTGAAAAATAAATGGACTTTAACAATTGAAACAAAGTGTGCCATTAGATCCTGAACCGAAAAACGAATATTTGTCAAATTTTGTTTAATGTGCGCCCCCGGTTCCCATTATAAAATATCGGACTATATGTTAGCAACTTCGGGTCGGACGAGGGGAAGCTTGCCTTTTGCGAACATATATACAAAGAATAGAAGATTTTTGGGGGGGGGGGGCAAATTTCAGGCAGCGATTGCAGCCACATCGTTTGAGATATCGACCTGAAATTTTGTAGGCATGTTCTAGTAGTATAACTACGTGTCATAACGTGGCCGGATTTTTGATTTTTTAATTAATTAATTAATTATAAGCTATCAAAATTTGCCCCTGCACATTGCCCCTGTACATTTTGATTTTTTGCCCCTGCACGCGTGCCCCTGCACACGGTTTATCTTCCGTTCTGCTTGAAATATCGACTTGAAACTTTGTAGGAATGTTCTTCAATCATAAAAAATGATATTCGAAAAGTGGGAGTATTGAAAATTAATTAATTAATTAGTTATAGGCATGCAAAAATGGACTTTTTTAGGGCCCCCTGCACTTTTTTTGAAAATGTACAGGGGCAAATACCCCTGCACATTTTTTGCAATTTTGATATTCAAACTGTGGCCAAACCGTTTGTTTTTTCGAAATGAAACTTTGTATGCATGTTCTAGTAGTATAACTACGAGTCATAAAAAGGCTGGATTTCTTATTTTTAATTTAACTAATTAATTATAAGTAATTAAAATTTTGCCCCTGCACCATCTTTCCCCTGCACCGCTGATTTCGACCCCCTGCACATTTCCTGAACAAGGCAACTAAAAATGGTATATTTTCTGTTCTGCTATAAATAACGACCTAACATTTTGTAGTAATGTAGTTCATGCATATAGAAAGATCGACAAAAAGTGGGAATAGTCAAAATTAATTATCCAATTAATTATAAGCAATTAAAATTTTGCCCCTGCACATTTTGCCCCTGTACATTTGCGGCAAATGTTACCCCTGCACATTTTCGGTAAATTTGATATTCGAACTGTGGCCACACCGTTTGATATTTCGAAATGAGACTTTGCATGCATGTTCTAGTGGTATAACTACGAGTCATAAAAGAGCCGGATTTCTGATTTTTTAATTAATTAATTAATTATAAGTAATTAAAACTTTTGCCCCTGCACAATTTTGTTTGCCCCTGCACAATTTTTGCAACTTTGATATTCAAACTGTGGCCACACCGTTTGAAATTTCGAAATGAAACTTTGTATGTATGTTCTAGTAGTATAAATACGAGTCATAACGGAGCCGGATTTTTGATTTTCTAATTAATTAATTAATGATAATCAATTAAAACTTTTGCCCCTGCACAGTTTTGGCAAATTTGATATTCAAACTTTGAGCCTTTGTGAAAGTTTCATCCAGTTGCTGGCGATAGACTCGATAGAGTTCGATTAATTTACTATGACATCGGTGTTGGTTACCATAGTAACCAGGGAATTCGTTGTAAAATAGTCCTTTCTTGCTATAAACAATATAGTTAACGTTTTTGGCAAATTTGATACATATTTATGTCTTTGTGAAAGTAATGAAAATAAGAGCATTAACTTAATGGGATTAGATCATTTGAGAAGTAGTGATGAATTGAAATATGTTAGCAACTTGCCAGTTCGACAAACTAAACCCATATGATTCCAACTTCGGGTCGGACGAGGGGAAGCTTGCCTTTTGCGAACATACTATAGTGCAGTAGACACTGCCAACAGTACTATAGTAATTGGTGGAACAATATACTAAATGTAATATGCCTATCAGTCGGTTTTGACACCTCTAGGCAAGGGAAGAATCGAAGAACTTTATTTTACATGCAGTGCACAAAACTATGGAGTTCCTAAATAGATCTAGTATCTACGAAATCAATAGGCAAGTTTTGAAATTGAGACTCAGACAAAAGCGATAGCTAAATGCCTAGTATTTGTGAAATAAAACGCTGTATAATTATTCACAAAGTACAAACAGTTTTTTAGAACTGGGGAGATCGTAACGATCTCTCTCCTGCTCTCTGACTATAGTGATAAAAATATAGTGCTAACAATCACTGCACAAAAACCAGCTACCTCTCTCCCTCTTTGAGTCATCTCTCTACATCTCTATCCTTTTTGATTTTTCTCTCTCCCTCTCTCTGATCCCTCCCTCTCCGAACGAATGCTTTCCCCATGTCCTATAGAACTTGCCTCAGTAAGACAACTCGTTCAATTATACTACTCAGTGTTGCTGAGTAACAACAAGACCTGTGTGAAGTTGTTTCCGATATCATCAGGCGATCTCATACAGATATATTAGGAGATGTGCAGTTATCCTGTCAGGCCAATGCTCTGACCACAGTTATCTGATGATATACGGTAAACAAGTACGTCTTGTATTACTTGAAAAGAGAATGATGAGGAGAAATATATAATTAGAGCTGCTAGATGGAAGGAAATGAACAAGGGATAAGGAGAGAGTAACAGATCACTGCTATCCAAGCTAATGGCTTCGTGGGTGTATTATATATTATAGTGAATCGATTAGCATATTATTTGCATCTAATTATTTGAGACTATTTTAACAATGTGTTATGAAGAAATATAATATGTGGTCTCCGGAATTAAGTTATGAAACTACCATTGAAATGAATAAAACATAATTGTTTTGAAAAAACAAGAGTGTCTTTCTTCAAAAAAAGAAAGTCTTCAGGGAATGCGACATTTTTCCGTCTAGATATAATACGTAAACCACATGCAGAAAGACAACACGCAGTTCGCTAAAAATTATTCAGAAGCCTCCTTTAAATTATTTTAGGTATAATTAACATTTAACCGCAAGCTCATCAAGGCCGTATTTAGATATCCCGGGATTCCCGGGGCTTCAGTTCGGAATGTAAAGAATACCCAGATAATCTGAAAACTAGACCCTTATATACCCGGGAATGAAATTCTTCTTCTTCTAATTAGCACTAAGCTGTACTTTAATTATGGGATAATTACTCAATTAGCTGTAATTTGTCAGTATCTATAGATTCCTAGCTATCAACAAACGTATTATGTCCTGACTATTCCTAATTAGAGTTGAGATCAATATAAGCTGTCTGACTAGCCAAGGCTCTCTGATGAGTAAAGAGATGATAATACTGTTATATATAACAGTATTATCATCTCTTTACTCATCAGTGAGCCTTGGCTAGTCAGACAGCTTATATTGATCTCAACTCTAATTAGGAATAGTCAGGACATAATACGTTTGTTGATAGCTAGGAAACCAAAAACTTTGTAAGGAAGCTAAACACCGATTAGTCGTCTGCATTAATACTGTATAGTGTATACTGTAGCCTATTAATGCAACTTTTTAAATTCTAATCATCATAAAATAGCAAATGAAACGAAGAAACAAAAAAGAGTGTAAACGGGTAGCTTGATTTTCTTCGTCAGGAATGAGTGCAACAATAGTTTCTTAGCCGAGAACAAGACACGCGTGTTCAGGATAGACCTAGATAAATAGCCTAGGTAAGCTAAGTATACTTATAGGATATATCCTATAGAACTGCAACCCCTTTCCGTAGACTTGTTATGAGGGAATTGTAAGGATCAACTAATTAATTATTGTGCTCATAACTAAATTGGGCATATATATGTGTATGATACATGGCTGAGCTAGATTGAGACAAAGAACGTTGATCGTTTAATTCAAGGGAGAGGGCATTATTCTACATATAACATAGAGAGATAGCAGAGAGAAAGAGAGAGATGGAGGGAAGAAAAGAGGTGGGGTTGGTACAGACGTGAGAGAGATAGCCAATAGAAAGAGAGAGATGGAGGTAGGAAAGAGATGGAGTTGGTACAGCAGAACTAAAACAAAGGCTACAAAACTGATAGAGCTCTTCTCTGAAGCTGCAATAATAAATAGTAATGATCGGTAGAGCTCTTCATTTCCATTGCACATAGTAGGGCGTGAGTGGGCACATTAAGATTCCTGCATTATTCAGTGCTACTATAATACTAGCTTACACAGCCGGGGACATATCTCTAAGTCTCTTACCTCTGTATCTTTCTGTCTCCCATTCTCTATATGGCACCACCCTCTTTGTTCACGGCGTGCCTGGGTAAATTTTACGTGGAAGCTGAGGCGTTGTAAGCATGAACAATAAAAAACATTTCTCTCTCTCTCTCTCTCTCTCTCTCTCTCTCTCTCTCTCTCTCTCTCTCTCTCTCTCTCTCTCTCTCTCTCTCTCTCTCTCTCTTACATTTGTTTATATTTTTCTCTTCCTCTCTTTTCATCTTTTTTTTAATTCAACTTGTTATTCAGTCCCCCATCTCATGGGATACGGTGGAATTTTATTATAAAACGGGATAAGGTGGGGGAATCTTATTATAAAACGGCCAGGTGCAATATAGCAGGGAGTTAAAATACAGAACAGCGAAAAGAAGAATTTTACGGTCGCTTGTAGTGGGAAAACGGTAATGGAAAAGCAGCACTGTTAAAGTAAGAGTGGCGCGCCGTGTTTTCTCACAAAACTTAGTGGATGAACGGGGAGTACCACCAGGACCATTGGTATGGTATCGAAAATTTCCAATTCTGTCTCGTTGATTAGTTATGACGTAATATGTTCATTATTTCAATTTTCATAAAATTGCTCTACAGAAAAATCTGTGCATTGTGGATTGAAATGGATGCTTGCATCGTGTTCAGCGTCAAAAAATAGTCGGGGTACCAAATTTTGGTGTCTCTACCTTGTCTGTGACGCGAGATATTGACAAATATAAAAAACGACCAAAGTGAGAGAAAGAGAGTTTGTTACTTTTGGGTGGCGCACACAAACAACTAGCACCCAAAAGTAACAATCTCTCTCTCACCCATTTTGGTCGTTTTTGATAATTGTCGATATCTCGCGTCACAGACAAGGTAGAGACACCAAAATTTGGTACCCCGACTATTTTTTGACGCTGAACACGATGCGAGCATCCATTTCAATCCACAATGCACAGATTTTTCTGTAGAGCAATTTTATGAAAGTTGAAATAATGAACATATTACGTCATAACTAATCAACGAGACAGAATTGGAAATTTTCGATACCGTACCAATGGTCCTGGTGGTACTCCCCGTTCATCCACTAAGTTTTGTGAGAAAACACGGCGCACCACTCTTACTTTAAGGTTGTGTAATGAACTGTCAGAGCATTGGCGGAGCACGCGAGAACTGTGGTCAGAGCATTGGCCTGACTGGTAATGAAGGTGTCTGTATTCTGTAGGTAATGGGTATAACGGCACCTGTCAGCATTATATATAGGCAGACTACAAAGGTCCATTAGCAACAAACCAAAATTTAGAGCAGCCCAAGAAGTTGTCTTAATTCGCCCAACTTTTGTAATGCAGTACCTGCAGAGGACTCACAATTGTAGTAAATGCAGATGTACCTAGAACTCGAATAAGCAGATCTACGATTTGTTTCCACGAAAATAATACTTGCCATGATGAGGGGGCGATAAACAAAAGGATACCATATGTGCCCATGTGGTAATGATGATGTGTCAGTGTGTGTGTGAATGCAAATGAACCCAATCTGAATCCAGGATAGACATTGACCATTGGTCATTCGCATTGCAATGTGCATGTCTCTTAAAGTTTCATTCATATCATATAGCCACTATAACTCAGTCTAAAAACACCCTCTCCCTATCTCGCTCGAGATAGATCTGTCTCTCCCTCTTATATTTCTCCCTGTCTCTATCCATATTTCTCTCGACTCTATCTCCCTAGTCCCTACCTCTCTCTCTCTCTGATCTCTCTCTCTATCTCTCTGATCTCTCTCTCTCTCTCTCTCTCTCTCTCTCTCTCTCTCTCTCTCTCTCTCTCTCTCTCTCTCTCTCTCTCTCTCTCTCTCTCTCCCTATTTCTCTGTCCCTATCTCTCCCTCTCTCTCTCCCTATCTGCACACTGTTTGAGCTATACCAGTTTATCGACCATACATCGTTTGTTGAGCACTCATCTTTTGATGATATTAGTAAACATCGACTCGAAAGCACTCATGCCACTATCGCCAACATACTTTTACTCTCTCTCCAATATCTCCCATCCCTCTTTCTATGTCACTCTCATACTACCCCCAGTTTCACTAGCTCTCCTGGCCACTACAACTCCACGATTTCTATTCTAAACACATACGTCGTACAACTATACACCACAACTCTACTCTACTAGAAGATAATAATTTATCTAACCGATTAGTCTCCCAGCTGTCTTTCTAGGAGTTATTATTATATGAGTTATTATATGATTTTAGATAATCCTAGGATGACAGCTGTGACTCACATTTTTCCAATCTCACAGCCTGTGACAGTGGTCATCCGACATAATTGCCATACCTCGACGTGAAATTCGACCTGAATCTCGACCTGGAATGAGGCGCGCATTCGTAGTGAGAGAGACACAAAGACTAACGAGAGAGAAGAGTTGAAGCGCGACACCATTTGCTTACTGCGGCACATCTCTCTGATGCGCGCCTCATTCCAGGTCGAGATTCAGGTCGAATTTCACGTCGGAGTATGTCGGATGACCACTGTGAGATTGGAAAAATCTGCAGGTGACACTTTAGAAATTGAGTATTATTATTTTTTCACTCATGTCAAAGCTGGGGCATGTGATAAGACGATCGGACGATCCACTACCAATAACACTGGAATCATTGAAAGAAAAGGAAAACGAACTTGAATAGTTTTAGATTTAAAATCGTCTGGCGTGTGCATTTAAACCCTTTCGTTTAGAATAGCTGACATGCACCGGATGCACGAGAGCAGATACACGCTGGACTGGAGTAGCTTCAAAAGATTAAACATGTTCACACGCTTTTAGTTTCATTAAAAAATCACAATCAAAATTAATCACAGAAATTAAAGTTTCTGTCTAAAAAATAGTAATTTTCGGCAAGATATTATTTTCCTTTTTCTGTCTACTGTATTTTGTTGTTGAGTAAGGTGGAAGAGTCAGTCTTCCCCCTTACTCAACAAATATTTTGGTGTTCCTACAGACCTGATAATCGCATATAATAAAACATCAGCTGTCACAACAGCAAATAAAATCCCGTCAAGGATCGATCAGTGCACTCGAGTCTTTCATTGTCAACAAATACAAGGATTGTTATGTTTCTTTTCTACCTGCATTTATCTCTCACAGTCTCTACCTCACTCTCTCTAGAAGGAGATCTCTCGTTTTCTCAGCAGATGCATCTCGTGAGGTGAGTAGGACCTAGCATCAAACTCCCTATCTAGAGCTCTGATGGCATTGGTGAAAGAAGATCGGAGAAGAACCAACTCGACTCCTCCGGGAATAACTGAGTCACAGGAGAGGAAGGGTTAGTTTCATTACGACAAGTGAGAGGAACACGACTGTGCGGGTGTATCATTATAGTGTTGTGTTGGCACACGGAGAATATGGGAGAGGGACACAACAAGAGTAGTAAATAATAAGAGTAGTAAATAGTAACCATAGGAGAGGAAGGGTTAGTTTCGTAGGAAGTTATAGTTTCTAAACTGAAACGGGTTTTCTACAAACATTTCATCATAATAGATTCTTATTTATATCTTGGTGTCGAGAAAGTTGGGCTACTTCATTATACCTGCTTTAGTAGGAAAGTATACGATGTCTCCCTGTCCTTTGTTAACTCCATAGGGGCCCTTCCTTTTGTTTCCGTTATCTAAGGAAAGAATCTGGTTTGAAATGTTGGAGGAGAAAGGTGTACAGGTCGCATACCGGACCTTCAGTTCGGTATGAGGTGGGAAATATAGCTCTAATTTACTGATCCTAAAACCAAACAATCCAAAAATCATCCTAATCCGACGTGTTGTGTATTGGTGGGAATGCTAAAAGTGGATAACGTCAGGAACTTATGTTTATATGCAGCACAGAATGGCACGATAAAATTTATATTTCTTACGAGTCTGATCAGTTTGTTTTTGCTGATCAACTGCCCTAGCAGATCCCCTCTTCCTGCTGCACTGCTGTCTCATATTATATCGGTAGTCGACAAAAACAATAAACTCAAATCAATGGACAATGATAGAGAATAATACCTAGTGGCTCAGCTTGTTTTTCTCCAGGCTTAAAGTAGCGCAAAAAATTTGAGCTGTTATAGTACAATTAGGAGGTGTTATAATGGCTGGTTCCTCGACACAAACACAGTGTTTAGACCATGCTGCTGCTGTCAAAAACAACACACATGTGTTCCTTTCATGAATTGTATCTTCAATAATTAAACAAAGAGAGAGAGAGTAGGAGTTTGTTAATATCAGTCAACTGACTACTTAATTGAGATATCGATATTCAACCGCTTAATTAACGATCAAGGGGATAGGGTCATGTTTGGCAATTACCATCTACATGAAGGTTTTGAAACGCACGTGATGGCCTGGCCCCAGTTCCGTGACAACTTCTTTGACACCTTGAGCTGACCACGCGAGAGGGCACTGTATTTATATGACAAATGTGTCATTCCGTGAATAGACGTGTTGACCCGCCTGCTGCAACCAGAATATATGACCACGGAACCAGCTCATTCATCAGAAATTCGTTCAAGGAATGGGGTTTCACCCACAGCCCACTGTCCAAACCAAAATTTAGTAACTTGTTCTCAGGTAGTTGACACTTGATATTAATTATGAAATGAGCTAGCTCCTATATCAAGCGCTGCCCAGCACCATCTGAAATAATTTTTCTTACTTTTCTTACTTGGAGCGAAGTTAAACAGGGGTTTTCCAGATTTGCGGGAGTTGGACATGGTAAGGTCAATTTTGTTCCTAGAAAACTCAGATATTACGTACACAAATAGAGGATACAAGGAGTGATGGTATTCATCTAGAATCTAATCCACAGTTGTACCAATTTAAGGTGGATGATTGAAAGCATCACGACAGACTACTCAAATGCAAGACGTTAGACTAGGCTGGAATTAATGCTTGCTGCTTCATAGGATTTAATCCTACTTCATAGGAAGATGACAAACTGTAGTTGTTGATACTCTAAACTAAAACTTTACAGTGTGTCTCATCACCTAGGTCTAAAGTATATATTTTACCATGGCGTGCTGCAGCTTTATAGTTTTACAGTGAAACCAATATCACTGTTCTCAAACCGAGGTTTACACTAGGTCGGAAAAGATCCCTGTTATGTTCTAACCCTCCCTTTGTAAAAGGAGTGCACGGACAGAGGGTCTAGCTAGGCGAAAAGATCCCTGCATGAGTGTGGTATTAGAATTATAACGGAACAGAACCATGGTGTACCAATACCAAGAGGCACAAAGTATAGATTAACTACGGAAGCTGTACTTCCTTTAATGAATCTGTTGAATATTATTTGTATTTTGATTAAAATAATCTCAATGTCTATTGTTTCAAAGAAAGTCAGTCATGGACAACACCCCGAAAAGCTTCGGTAATGTTTTATCACAAATGTGTTAACAATCACTCACTGATCTCGTCTCACGATCTCGTCCAGTTTACAAACTTATGAATGCAAATTTATGTCAAATGCAAATTTATTGAATTTTATATGTGTACACATGGGTTTAATACTTGCCTATCAGAGCATTGGCCTATTAGGACCCCAGTCTCGAGAAGTTAAGGGAGCATACATGATTGTACACGTACGTTCCCTAAGTATTACTAGGTATAATTATTCATGATTGCGTACGATATGCTATAACACCAATTTAGAACAACTCTGTTTGAAAAACGGGAAAATGACAAGGATTCAATAAAAGTGCAATATATTGATAGATGCAACTTATAGCTAGACCTCTACTACTTGTCTTATAGCTAGTTAAACTGCGGCCATATGTTTCTCTAGCTGTACTGGTGCCGTTTAAAACCCCATTTATATGCCATCAATATGCAGGAAACATGGAGGCACTCTGTATTTCAAGTGGAGATTTCACTTTCTGTCCTTCTTCTATGTCTCCCTTTCTTCTCTCTCAAAGAGCACAATTCCCATCATAAAACAGTTTCTCATCAATGATGATCAATGATGTCATCTTGTATTATATCTTGCCAGTATAGTCCCTCTACTACAACCCCAATCTGAAATCAACACCCAACTGCCCACTTAAGGAAGAGCCGGGATCGAAGAGGCACATGTTTAGTAGATATGTTTTGGGTTGACGGACGAAAGTCGGAGATCGGCAAGGTGTTTCAAGTTGCGGTCGTAGGTTCGGGGGGCTAATCTGGAGTGTCTGTCCAACTCCCTATCTGCTCCTTCGGCTGATTCTTTGGCTATCACTTGCTGGACCTCGCATGGCATAACTGAAATGGGAGATTAATTGTAGAATCAGTGGAGGTCCGTCAGAGCATTGTCCTGAACCGCAGTCAGAGCTTTGGCCTGGCAGGTCGACCTATCAAGGGGGGGGGGGGGTGTATGTACACACTTATGGCTGGTCAAGGTCAAAAGGGTTAAGTATTACACTAGTAAAGTATGGGTAAACTTAGGAAGAGTCATAAATAGGACAACTTTACCTTTGACAGTGGGGTAAAATCGGGAGTCTCCAGTTTTTAGTTTCAGCTCCTTACTTTTAGGCTTTCCAGCAGATAGACTTAGAGTTCTGAAGTCAGGGCAACCTGAAGGGAATGTCTTATAGTTTAGCAAGTAAATATCATGAACATAATTTTTAGCACTTCAAGTTCAAGCTTGAGCAATACCATGAACATCAAATACTGGGCAAGAAAAGAATTGAAAATTGGTCCATCATGTTGCTTAGCCAAGATCACTGCTAAATCATTAACAATAAACCACTAAATATATCCAATAATCAATATTAGTTGTTATGTTCTAACCCTCCTTTACATTTCGCGGGCGGGGCACGCAAAACAGAGTCTAGCTAGGCAAAATATTAGATGAACTTACTCTTGCTGCCCCACTGGTGAGCAGCTAGTAAACCTTTTACAAGGGACATTTTAATAGAAATGCTCCAGTGATCCTATATTGTAGCTAGGTAGGAGCTGTGTATATATTCACACTACAGTGGTAAAGAAGATGAAAAACTAACACATTTCATTTGTAGTATCTCCTTTCCTACAGCTCACCAATATACAGATCATCTATTGCACTTTAGACTCGTCCCATCTTCAGCTTCACTTATATCATCGCTGGAAGCTGTTATAAACAAAGTATGGCAGATAAACCTAATTCATCAATTCACAAATAAAAAGAAAACACAGTAATAGCTCGGTATAATTCATCAATTCTATCACATTTCTATTGTCGTTACATCTCTTCACAATATGGGTTCCATCCCTAATATACTCACCTGGTTCGCAGTCCTGGTAGGGTGGAGGAGGCTAAACGCGATAGAGATGGGATAGAGATGGGATTGCAGTCCTGGTAGGGTGGAGGAGGCTAAACGCGATAGAGATGGGATAGAGATGGGATTGCAGTCCTGGTAGGGTGGAGGAGGCTAAACGCGATAGAGATGGGATAGAGATGGGATTGCAGTCCTGGTAGGGTGGAGGGGGCTAAACGCGATAGAGATGGGATTGCAGTCCTGGTAGGGTGGAGGGGGCTAAACGCGATAGAGATGGGATTGCCTTGTAAACTCACTATCATCAATCAGCGAAAGCCATAATCCACTGCCATAGCAACATTATAACTGATCCTTACAGAGAAACTTACAAAAAAGTTGGTAAGTTGTAAGTTGGTCCCTTAATTATCACAATTCTCTTTTCCAGTTGTTACAGATAAGATGCCAGCTATAGTTAAAGTGAAGATAGTGGAGGGCCGGAATCTGCCCATTATGGACCGAGGCTCGGAGCTGACTGATGCCTATGTGGATGTAAAGTTCCAAGAAAACACATTTCGGACACTGGTAGGTTTTTGTTAGACCTCCGCCCCCGGGGTTTTAGTACCCCCCCGGCCCCCACCCCCCGTAGGTGAGATTCTCTTAGTATAGAAAGATAGGTAAATAGTGGAGGTAACTATAGGTAACTAGAGGTAACTATATGGACCTGATCCTGTTAGCTCGGGTTGGGGATTCGGCCCTATACTGAAAATCTGAGTGTTCCTATATCGAGAGCGATTACAGGACACATGTATATAGTTGTTACGTCACTATAACCAATGACGTCACTTATGTATTGTGCAGGTGTGCTCGAAGACGCTCTGTCCTCAGTGGAACAGCGACTGGTTCAAGTTTGAAACTGATGACGATCAACTTCAAGAGGATCTCCTGCAAATTAAAGTGTTCGATAAGGATACTGTAACGGCAAACGACCCCATTGGAAAGGTACATGTGCATGTAATTAATTAATTGACTGATTGTGTAATTTATTAATTGACTGATTGTGTAATTTATTAATTGACTGATTGTGTAATTTATTAATTGACTGATTGTGCATGTAATTAACTGCTAAATTTCCGGATTGTCATTGTGTCGAAAATGGCTCGGTTCGGAGACTAAAAACTCAAAAATACATTTAAGGTCCAGCATCCAGATATATGTATATCGTTCTAAACTCTCCTTTAGGTCCAGATATCCCTGGTTCCCCTGGTATGTCCAGGCAACCCGTCCTGTTTGAGTGGGTGGTTCCCTATATTTGATACACTACACGGTATACGGGGACAAATAAAGGTCATTGTTAAGGTGAGATTGTTACTTTAACTAAGGGAGATGCAGTGTGAGATAGTTAATTTTACTTACTACAGAGTATAAAGATCGACTGAGGTGAAATATTCTCAAATTATCCCAGGTGAAATACATCTCGGTAACTAACCAGAATAGTCTGGGTGTGAAGTTCTTTCTACGGGAATTCTGTCCCTTCTCCCTACCGACTTGTTGAGGTAATTAAGTAGAACCGTCCTGGTGAAGAGATCAAGAGTTCTGAAAATGAACTGAAACCCCCCAAACGAAGCGACGAAAGCATGTATGTACCTTATTACCGCTATATAACGGAACCTCCTATTAGCGTACCTTTAATTAACGTACCTTTAATTAACGAAATTCGGTTTGGGTTAGCAAATTTTGACAAAAAGCACAAATACTGTGTTAAAATGGGGCCGGGTTAAAATGGTAATTCCTATTGAGATAGCATGAATAATATTCTTTGCAATTGAGAACGGTTGTGAATTTGTGGCAGTTGTTCAAGACCCTCATGCATTTCAGTCACCATTAGTTCATATTCAGGGTTGGTTACGAAGTCACCCCTATTATTGCAGAGGGGGAATTTCATTACCAATATTCAGGGAGGGTTGGAAATTAAGGTCCTTTTTACTGTAAATGGACAGAACATGGGCTTGCCTCATTACAAACTATAATTACTGAAAAGTATTGTTTTAAGACCCGTATGGTCTACAATTTTGAGATTCAAGATTCTTTGCGGTTTGCCCACGAATGTCGAATGACTCTGATTCAGATAATGAACTGATATCTCAATTTGAAAATGTTGAAGTTATTGATGCAATGATGAATAGGAAGAGAACTAGAAGTAGAAATGTTAACATTTTATTCGATGACTTGGTTTTGTTTTTTTGCTACCCTAAAAAAGCAATGTTTAATTAAAAGAACATTAATTTAGCGGAACCCTAAATTAACGATACCTAAAATTAACGAAATTTTTACTGATTTCGTTAATTAAAGGTTCCGTTATATATCGGTAATAAGGTAATTGGGTTTTTTCACTCCCTGATTTTGTTGTCTGTGTTTTACCTTGCTTTGCAACACAGATGCCAGTAATTGTACTCCATTTTCACATTTCTATAAAACCCTGGGAATATGCTAACTGTAGGCTGTCTTTCACGGCTTCCCCTGTCTTCGCCAAGCTAGCTGTGTTGGTCTAGCTGCAGGAAGAGAGCGAGACAGAGGCAGAGAGGGGGGGTTGAAGTTCCCCTGATGTCAATGTTATGAAAATATTGGGAAATGAACTTTTTCTTCATGTCCTTCAATTAGGTAAAGGTTTTGTTTTGAATTCAGTACTGAATTACCGTGTATTTCTTTGATAGGTAAAGGGGTTTGTGGAGGAGCTGATACTTGACGATGATCCGGAGTACAAATGGATCGATAAAATCCGGACGAACAGGGCGAGTAACGATGCCCGGCAACTCCTCTTCTCCCGCCTTGCTGCCACTTTGAAAGGAAAGGTAGTTACTTTTTAGTACTTTCTAATCACATTCTACACGTCATGTACTTTAGTTGTAATACCTAGTTCTGACGAAAGAAGGAAACTTCTGCTAAACCCCTATAATATATCTCTCTTATTTCAGATAATAAACAAGGTTCTGAATGTGGGAGGTAATGCTGTAATTGGATACAGACAGTCCTTTGATTTGGAGGGACAATTTGGTGTTGTAGTCCGAGCCATAGGTCAGTCAATTATTGTTAATTAATTACCATAATTCTTAGTTTTCATAATTCTTATACTTTTTACACACGATTCCCGCAATCTCAATTTCAGGAACGACAGTTTTACTCCGGGAGACCACAGACAGCCCATTTGGGGTAATTGCTACTACCCCAACGGACCCTATTATAGCCGCCGTAGCTGCCATGACAATGTCTGACACGCAGAAAACTGTCGAGGATTGTTCAGATCAAACTCTTGATCAACAAGGTCCTACCCTGCCTGCTGATGTAGATCAACCAATCATAAGCTCTGGCAGAGTGAGTTTTGTTAGATCCCCCCCCCCCACTTGAATTGTTCATACGGAGCACGGAAACAGTGTCAAGCGACTCAACCCCCCCACCCCTTGGCCAACTTGTTTATCTCCAAGCCTCTTCTATATTTTGTGGGTAGGAAAAGGTATATCTTGATCTCTTTCTAGGTTGGTTATCCCTACTAATTGATTATTTATCCCTACTTATTAGTTTCAGAAAAGAAGCGGTGGTTCATCCCACAAGCTAAGCATAACAAGTGATTCTGGATTGTCAGAAACTGTAAGTTAATAGTTCATAGTTGATTAATAATTAGTTAATATTAATATCACCGAATAATTTCACATTACCGTCTCACTTACATTATACCTCAATCTGAGTTCAAATAATGAGTTCAGAATCTTATATAAATCCATCCATAAGTTCCCCCCCCCCATAGGCCATGTTTTTCCCAGAGGCCCGGAGTCCGGAAACAACCCTCCCCGTGACCCAGACGAAGGTCCTGTTCTCTGCCGGTGATTTCCCCTTTTACACCATGTGTAGTTTCCCATCCGGGTAAGTTATTGCTCAAAGAGTAACGATCTCACCCAGTTCTCTCCTCTAGTTAAAGTAACGATCTCACCCAGTTATCTCAACTAGTTAAAGTAACGATCTCACCCGGTTATCTCAACTAGTTAGAGTAACGATCTCACCCGGTTATCTCATTCTCAACTAGTTAGAGTAACGATCTCACCCAGTTCTCTCAACTAGTTAGAGTAACGATCTCACCCGGTTATCTCAACTAGTTAGAGTAACGATCTCACCCAGTTATCTCAACTAGTTAGAGTAACGATCTCACCCAGTTCTCTCCACTAGTTAAAGTACCAGTCTCACCCAGTTCTCACCACTAGTTAAAGTAACGATCTCACCCAGTTCTCTCCACTAGTTAGAGTACCAATCTCACCCAGTTCTCTCCACTAGTTAGAGTACCAATCTCACCCAGTTCTCTCCTCTAGTTAAAGTACCAATCTCACCTAGGTTTGTGAAGAGCATCGGTGGTCTTGTTACGTCACGATCTGTCCGTCTCCTGGACAAACTAGAGTCGATGCCAGAGGAGAGTGATAGTCGAGATAAACTTTGGATGGAGATCAGGAAGGAGATCAAGACGCATATGAAGAGCTTGTGTTGCAATGCTGTCATTGGATATAGGTTGGTTATCACCTCGTTATCATTTCGTCACCATGACAACATGATTTTACCTAGTACGGTATTTTATCTGTGTTGGCAAACAAGGTGGTGCTAATGCAGTGTGTACTACTAATTTCGAAAACGCCTAAAATTCATACAATTTAAATCCGATTTCCCAAAAAAACACACATCCTTCCCAGTGAGACGAGTACGATATGTGAGAAGCTATGTGTTCTCTCCGCGACTGGTACGGCTGTTATCCTACAGAGTTCCAGTGGAGACCAGACACCCGGTGGAGGAGGTGGGGGAGGTTGGGGAGGTGGGGGAGAGGGAGAATGTGGAGCATGTCACATACCCTACAACGTACACACCTCACCCTTCAACATGAACCCACAACAATGTGCTGTACGTGTAATTCTTGGGGGTCTGTACGTGTAATTCTGGGGGTCTGTACGTGTAATTCTGGGGGTGGGGGTCTGTACGTGTAATTCTAGGGGGTGGGGGTCTGTACGTGTAATTCTGGGGGGTCTGTACGTGTAATTCTGGGGGGTCTGTACGTGTAATTCTGGGGGCGGGGGGGGGGGGTCTGTACGTGTAATTCTGGGGGGGCCGGGTCCAGCCCTAAAAAAAGCTAAAGGTACCCTGATTTTGGTCGATAGCGTTTTTTATTTTAGCTTTTTTTAGCTTTTTTTAGCTTTTTTTAGCTTTTTTTAGCCCTACTTTTTATGTTTTTTCAGCATTCATCTTGACACTTTTCCATTAAATTTTCATCCTTCCGGACGTCTATTGACTGCATTTGTTCATTTCCTGCACATTTTTTACCATAATCTACCGTTTATGTCCATACATAGCAATTTCTGTATCCACCCCTACTGCCATTTTCTGGAGACATTTTTTCGATAAAAATATTATTCAAATTTGATAGAAATAGTTTTAAAAAAGTTCAAAAAACGTTATAAAACGTTATAATAAAAGTTTAAAAAATTTGGCGTCAGCGGGATTCGAACCTATATGAATCCACTAAAAACTCAATTTTAGCTTTTTTTAGCTTTTTTTAGCCTTAAAAAAGCTAAAAAAAGCTAAATAAAGCTAAAAAAAGCTAAAAAAGCTAAAAAAGGCTAAAAAAAGCTAAAAAAAGCTAAAAAAAGCTAAAGGTACCCTGATTTTGGCCGTTAGCTTAGCTTTTTTTAGGGCTGGACCCCCCCCCAATTCTGGGGGCGGGGGTCTGTTATACGTGTAATTCTGGGGGTCTGTACGTGTAATTCTGGGGGTCTGTACGTGTAATTCTGGGGGCGGGGGTCTGTTATACGTGTAATTCTGGGGGTCTGTACGTGTAATTCTGGGGGGTCTGTACGTGTAATTCTGGGGGTGGGGGTCTGTACGTGTAATTCTATAGGTGGGGGTCTGTACGTGTAATTCTGGGGGGTCTGTACGTGTAATTCTGGGGGGTCTGTACGTGTAATTCTGGGGGGTCTGTACGTGTAATTCTGGGGGTGGGGGTCTGTACGTGTAATTCTGGGGATGGGGGTCTGTACGTGTAATTCTGGGGGTGGGGGTCTGTTATACGTGTTCGTGGTGGGGGTCTGTACGTGTTCGGGGTGGGGGTCTGCTACACCTGTTTGGGGCGGTTGGTGGGTGGGTAGGATCGAGATGGAACACAGGGTGTAGCAATTAATTCAGTATTTTTAAGGAGATATAGATCTCGAAGGTCGATGATTGGTATAATAGAGGGTAAAGTACTTGTTTGGTGTTACTTTGCAGCTGAGCTCGAGCTGGGATGTATGCTGTTCTTGTCAACTCTGAACCCCCGTCTGAGGGTGGTCCCTTCCCCCTCGCGAGCGCTCCGAGGCGTGTGCAACACCCCGGCGTGTTGCATCTTTAACACTGCAACACCCCGGCGTGTTGCATCTTTAACCCTGCAATACCCCGACGTGTTGCATCTTTAACACTGCAACACCCCGGCGTGCTGCATCTTTAACACTGCAACACCCCGGCGTGCTGCATCTTTAACACTGCAACACCCCGGCGTGTTGCATCTTTAACACTGCAACACCCCGGCGTGCTGCATCTTTAACACTGCAACACCCCGGCGTGCTGCATCTTTAACACTGCAACACCCCGGCGTGTTGCATCTTTAACCCTGCAACACCCCGGCGTGTTGCATCTTTAACACTGCAACACCCCGGCGTGTTGCATCTTTAACACTGCAACACCCCGGCGTGTTGCATCTTTAACCATCTTAACACCCCGGCGTGTTGCATCTTTAACCATCTTAACACCCGGCGTGTTGCATCATTAACACTGCAACACCCCGGCGTGCTGCATCTTAACCATCTTAACACCCCTAGGTGTGTGATGCCGGATATGTGCCAGATATGCTGCTGACAACTATTGACGTGCTGCCAGGCGTGGCTGTTAACGGAAACGGATGTTTCATAAAGGTACACACAAAGAGGGCTGTGGGCTCTCTCTCTCTCTCTCTCTCTCTCTCTCTCTCTCTCTCTCTCTCTCTCTCTCTCTCTCTCTCTCTCCCTCTCTCTCTCTCTCTCTCCAACCTACTCAATTGGATGTCCTTCCCTCAATTTTCAGGGATTGAATCGATTACCACGTGCTTCTGTCTCAATTTTCTCTCATTATGCTATGTGACCTAAATTTGGCACCGGCTACCGTGTGCGTGTAACACACTTCTCCGGTGGATTTAGTATTGCACACACACGTTTGTTATTTTGCCATCCGTTCTTCTGTAATTGCTAAATAAGTATTATACCAGACACTGTATTCTTAGTTGTGCTTCAAATCTTCACGCACAGACCCGAGAAATAGCAGAATCCCCAGTGTGGATTTCCCACCCCATTTAAATTGTAGCACGTGAAGACAGTGTCAGACGACTCAAGAACCAATCTGTTTGTAGGCACAAGCATTCCGGTGGAAACGAAAGCAGACATGGGAGGCAAGTGCAAACAGTATTGGGCAACTCCTCCCCTTTATGGAGTACGAGCTACATCAGCAACTCTCCCAGACCCTCAAGATACGGGGAATGAATGCTGTCGTGGGGATCAGATACGAGCTGTGTGTTGGAGAGACTGCGGTATGTGTTGTCGTTACCTTGCTACCCATATTAGGTACTTAGGTAATTATGATAACACTTAGAGCTCATCAAGATCAAGCAGTCTGCACTGTTTTGACCCTGATTCCTAGTGCAGTGTGTGTGTGTGTGTGTGTGTGTTTTGCACCTCCCATCATTCCGCCCACTGTGCTGCCCCTTCATAGGTCGGCAGCCGACCTCTATTATAATCACTCCACGCCACTACCCCCCACACAAAGGGACAGTGTTGGTGTTCTCCGGTTCAGTCCTGGTGTTCTGCAGAGCAAGCTCCACATTTCCCTCGAACTGTTCCGGCACCACAAGAAGAGTTTTGATATACGGCTTAATAGAGACCAGCGTGTCTTGTATGTTAGGATAATGGGTGAAATTTACCTGCCACACTGGCTGGTCTTCGGTTACTACTGCTGCAAGGAGCTGTAGAAGTAGGTGGGTTTCCGAATTTGTCACTAGCGATAACTCACAGGCCGTTAGGGCTGTGTCGGTTGACAAATCTTATCACACTCTAGGCCTTGGGTCGATACCGCTAGTACACAGATCTGCATACAGCCAGGAGGTCCGGAAAAGTCTAATTTCTTAGACTTATGTTGCACGGTTAAGCGTCTACACTTAAAGTAACACTGTGAGGCATTGCGCAAGTATCAGCCCCCAGTGGTGTGCACTTTGCGGATTAAATACTTGCCTAAGGAGGCGGGGTGGCCGAGTGGGCCCAGACCTGCCCCATTACTCGCGGGTCCTAAGGTAGATGTGCCTGTGTGTAGTCCCTCCTAGGTAACAGTCTCGACTCTGTTACCTGTTTCAGGTCAGGATGGTTAGGGGTGGTTGCATCTGGCTGTAAGTTAGGTGAGTTTTATCAGGTCGAGTGTTTGGTCGGGAGTGAGAATATTCTCGGCAATGTCCCGGTAGTCTAGCCATTGTTATCATGGAGGTTATGTGCTGATTCATAATGGTCATCAGCGACCGCGATTAAGTAGGCTTAGTAACTGGGATTTAATTTAATAAATTCCGTTTACTCAACCTAGGGATGGACCCTATTTCAAGTGAGATTATCAGTTCAACTGGGATCAGTTGCACTGCAAGAGCTCGGTGCCATGTGTAACAAAGTTACTGGTTGGGGTGAGATTATCAGTTCAACTGGTATAGTTTCACTGCAAGAGCTCGGTGCCATAATTGAGTCCGGCAAGGTCTCTGGCAAAGTTTACTCCCCGTACTTGGGGAGAGAGCCGGTGTGATTTGACCGTAATCACTGGACCATCAGCCAACCAGGTCCACGGCAACGGGACTGAGCTTGAAGAGCTCAGCTGGCACGAAGAACTCATTTCTGAGTTCCCCCCGCTGATTCCTAGTGCAGTATCTAACATGCCCTAACATGCCCCTTACATGCAGTATCTAACATGCCCCTTACATGCAGTATCTAACATGCCCTTTACATGCAGTATCTAATATGGCTCTTTGAATATAGGTTTGTTCGATAATATCTGGCACTGCAGTCTACCTAGCACCTCTACCCTCACCCTCACCCATCAGGGTTCGGTGTGCCAACCAAACACCAGACCAGGTACGATAATTAGTACTAATTAATTAATAATTAGTGAACCTACCGTGTGGGGCAATAAAAAGCTCGCCATTGTCTACCATTAATTAGATAATTAGCTTCAACCGGGATCACGAACCTAGGGTTACAATGTTTGTATACCGACCCGGAGAATATATGGGACACCCTGTATACTATACCCGCAGGACGGGGAGGATAAGTGGCAGATGGCAATACAACAAGCCCACGAGAAAAGTAAGGCGTGTAATAAAATCACAACTCCAGATGGAAACTCATCCACTAACGATCTCAGTTTGTCTTTATCCAACAAGGTAGATGTAATTAACTAATGTCCAACTCATCCACTAACGATCTCAGTTTGTCTTTATCCAACAAGGTAGATCTAATTAACTAATGTCCAACTCATCCACTAACGATCTCAGTTTGTCTTTATCCAACAAGGTAGATCTAATTAACTCATCCACTAACGATCTCAGTTTGTCTTTATCCAACAAGGTAGATCTAATTAACTCATCCACTAACGATCTCAGTTTGTCTTTATCCAACAAGGTAGATCTCAGTTTGTCTTTATCCAACAAGGTATAGATCTAATTAACTAATGTCCAACTCATCCACTAACGATCTCAGTTTGTCTTTATCCAACAAGGTAGATGTAATTAACTAATGTCCAACTCATCCACTAACGATCTCAGTTTGTCTTTATCCAACAAGGTAGATCTAATTAACTAATTTGTCCAACATGGTAATTAATTATTAGTTATTAATTAGTTGTTTGTTGGGATGATATCTCCTTCCGGCTTGATCAATCAGGGACAAAATGAAAAGCGGTGTTTTTATTAACGGAACAGTTTCGATGTTACAACATCTTCCTCAGCCTACAAAATTTGGAAAATTGGTTAAAATCAAGTCGCATAGCTGTACACACACTGCAATACTAATATAAGACTAAAAATAAAGTACTAAATAACTAAATAACTAAATAAATAACTAAATAACTAAAATGGGTAGCTAATAACAAAATCTAATAATCTAAATCTACAAATCTAAATATCTAAAATACCAAATAATAATAACTACTCAACATCTCAAACCTAGGGAGATGAGAAAAGATGATATTTAAACATCAACGCAGATATTTATACGACATCTTTCTCTCTCTCTCTCTCTCTCTCTCTCTCTCTCTCTCTCTCTCTCTCTCTCTCTCTCTCTCTCTCTCTCTCTCTCTCTCTCTCTCTCTCTCTCCCTCTCTCTCTCTCTCTGTCTCTCTCTCTAGACTCTATCTCTTCCCTTCTATCTAAACTACTATCGAAAACTGGATCACGCGATCTAACTGGTAAAATAACGGACATAAAGAAATCAGATCTGAATAATTAATGAAATACATAAATTAAATAAATTAAATAAATTAAATAACTAAAAATCTGGTTAAATCTGTCATCTCTTCCTTTAAATTAATAGTCGGTTTTAATCTATGAATAAATGACGCTTCAATAATTTTCCTGTATAACATTTTAGTCTCAGTTGCTAATATACTAAAGCTAATATACTAAAGCTCGGAGTGGTGTTCGGGTGGAAGGTACTGTAATGGAGTGCAAGGGCTTTCTCTCTGTACGACTTCGCTGAGGGAGAATTCGCACAGCGATCAAGCCGGAATAGTAGAGGAAAAACTGAAAAATTTAGGCAACTAATTGTTATAAAAGCGAAAACCACTCTACCCGACTAATTTTGATACGCTGAATCCAATGAGCAACTTACGCAAGCGCTCAGAGGTGGAGAAAGTGCCCTAATTTTAATTGGCCATAATTGGGTACCTGTATTTTCAGCCTGAGGCCAAAACCATAAGTACCCTTAAAATAGGAGTAAAGACAAATCTGAGGGCACTAAAGTGATCAGCGTCCTCGCATTAGTGGGGGTAGGTGCCGGAATTAAGTCTCTATCTCATCTGGTTAATTGAATAATTGGATAATTAGATACGCGCATAACCGTATTTTGGCTATATGGCTATAGCCACTTAGGAATGGTTTAGAGACGTTTCATTGGTGCCATTTTGTAGGCAATGGCCAAGTTATGGGGGGTCGACGTCGGACTTCTAAGCTCTATCTTCAACCGTTTCGCCGTTATTTGGCTTTAAAGGTACTCAAAATGAGCGAAAAACGGTAAAAAGCCCGATTTTGAATACCTTTAAAGCCAAATAACGGCTAAACGGTTGAAGATAGAGCTTAGAAGTCCGACGTCGACCCCCCATAACTTGGCCATTGCCTACAAAATGGCACCAATGAAACGTCTCTAAACCATTCCTAAGTGGCTATAGCCATATAGCCAAAATACGGTTATGCGCATATCTAATTATCCAATTATTCAATTAACCAGATGAGATAGAGACTTAATTCCGGCACCTACCCCCACTAAAGCGAGGACGCTGATCACTTTAGTGCCCTCAGATTTGTATTTACTCCTATTTTAAGGGTACTTATGGTTTTGGCCTCAGGCTGAAAATACAGGTACCCAATTATGGCCTATTAGGGCACTTTCTCCACCTCTGAGCGCTTGCGTAAGTTGCTCATTGGATTCAGCGTATCAAAATTAGTCGGGTAGAGTGGTTTTCGCTTTTATAACAATTAGTTGCCTTTTTGGCTTATTTTTGGGCAGTTTTTCCTCTACTAGAAGGAGATATCATCCCAACAAACAATTATCATGCGGCTCATAAACAATTATCCGATACTTATCCTGAGTTGTAATTTCAATTCGAACAAGTTCATGGAATTGGATGCTACAATTTTGGTTTTCCATATATATCCCTGAGTTTGAAAGATTTTATCAGCAAACCGGCATTGTGCTTGCCTAGCTAGACTGTCTTTCGCGCGCCCCGCACTTTTTTATAAGTTAAAAAGGGGTTGAACAAAACAACATTGTGCCACACAACATCTAGAAATACATCAGTGATGTGACTACCCAAACTTAAGATTTATTTTTTAACCCCTCATGATTTTAACCCCTTATATGGTATTAAGCCTCATCCTACTGGGGGGTTGTCGAATCGACCTCCCCTTCAATGTATTTCTATTAGGATATGTGATCCCCACAGTATAATGAGGGTTAACCCCTAATATGGTATTAACCCCTAATATGGTATTAACCCATGGCAGGATGCACTGATTGTGGATATAGAGGACGTGAAGGATGAGAAGAGAATGGCCCGGTCCCTTGTATCTCCCTTTGCCGACCACATATACACAAGCAGTGGTAGTCACGTGCCGGGCCTAACTGGGGAGGTCAACGAAGCTTGCCACTTGTTGACCCAAGTTTGCCGGATTGAGGTCACGCCCTCTCTTTCAAGTGATAAAATGGCTAAGATTATAGATAAGAACTTGCAGCTCCTTTCCTTTAAACTCCGTAACTTTACAAGATGTACCCTTAACAATATCAGGTAGATTATATTTTTGAGGTTCCACCTCCTTGATCTAATGAACCCTTACACGATTACCTAGAACTCTGGCTCATGCAACTCTGGCAGGTCACCCCCTTACACAGAGTGCGCTGTACCCCCCCCCCCCCAAATACAGATTCCGTGTCCACATGCCCTTACAGTTACACAGGGTGCGCTGTACCCCCCCCCCCAATACAGATTCCGTGTCCACACCCCCCCCCCCCCCAATACAGATTCCGTGTCCACACCCCCCCCCCCCCCAATACAGATTCCGTGTCCACACCCCCCCCCCCCCCCCCCAATACAGATTCCGTGTCCACACCCCCCCCCCCCCCAATACAGATTCCGTGTCCACACCCCCCCCCCCCAATACAGATTCCGTGTCCACCCCCCCCCCCCCCCAATACAGATTCCGTGTCCACACCCCCCCCCCCCCCCAATACAGATTCCGTGTCCACATGCCCCCCCCCCCCCAATACAGATTCCGTGTCCACATGCCCGAGGAGGAAGAAATGGTAGTTGTCATCACTGCCGTAGCTCACCTCTCCGCTCTGGCACCCACTGTTGAAACATCCCTACAAAAACGTACGCCGCTTTAGAAGGTATCCCCTTCTCCCAAAATTTTAATTAGTTAATCAATTAATTAATTAATTAGTTAATTTATTAGTTAATTAATTAGTTAATTAATTCAAATTGATATATCAGTGAGTTAACTGACTAGTTATAATTGTCTCCAAGTGTGTACCGTTTTCCCTACTTCGGCAAACTATCGTATTCGTATGGTATTGCGAGATCCAATCACGCTGCTCAGCGTGCTCACCCATGCAGCATAATATTTGTTATGTTCTAACCCCTCCTTTACATTTGCAGCGAAACACAGTCTAACTAGGCAGCATATTATATGAGGGAAACATCAAGTAATTTTTTTCACATTTTCAGGTTTTTCTCCTCCGGAAGTAACGAGATCCGGTTTTGTGAGCAAGCAGAGGATGGTCCGAACAATATGCTCACTTTTCCTGATGGAACTGACACCATACAGGTACAGACAGAGATTTTACAGTAGCTGTCCAAACAGAGCTGTAAAGTCTAAGAAATCGCTATATTAATTACGCTTTTATATTAATCTTCACTTATTATTAGACGAAATTGTTTCTTAGACATTCTAATGTTAACTTAAAACACCCTGTCTCGCGCAGCGGACCCCATCTGAGCTCAGACAGTAAAAACCAAAGCCTTCTTGATTTTGTTACGAAGTCACCCTTTTATTGTGAGCCATAACAGAGGGGTAATTTCATTACCAATTCTTAAGCGTGCCAAAATGTATCAGCCATCACGCACCGCAAGAATGGGCCTAGTGCCCGCTGGACAGGTCCCCTACCAAGTGTTTGACCCTGTTTGAACAAAACAAGGATGCCCATATTAAGGACTGCATTGTCTACTGGGTGGTGGTATAGTGGTAACAGTGTCACTAAAACACACCTCTCATGCCGAAGGTCCCGGGTTCGAATCTCGGTTCGAGAGACGAGATCTAATACAAGCTGTCTAGTTACCGAGCTATAAATTGGTACAGCTTCGGCTGGAAAGTCACGGTCCCATGCAAGTAGGGCTGGCCACCTTAATTTAAATGTTAGTTCACTTAGTTTATAACCTCAGTACGGGACGGTGGCTTAGGACTTAAAATAGGGGATAAGCACTGCACGCAGGCGTGAGTGCGTTCTACACATCCTAGTGATTGGGAGACCTTTGACTTCGACTTTTGATCCTATATAAAACAATTCCACTGCATAACCACACGATATCTTTGTTAGATTGATTTTGGAGCACAGCGCGTTGCAAGAATAATGCTTCAGACTATTTGATATAAGCAGCCATACAGCTATAATAATTACGTCTCTTGAACAAGTCAAGGTTATTACCGAAGGGCATAAAAGTAAAAATGCCACCGTGGATTGATCCTGTGGTCAAGATATCACTCCAACTAACAACCGTGTCACTCGGGATATAATTTGAGGAATCACGATGGACAAGGGTGTCCTTGTAGAGAGTAGATACTTGGTCGGGTGTTAGGACTTTTCTCAACCAGAATAATCCCGTTATGCCACCGGAAAAAGCATTGTTTGCACCAAAACCGCCTCCTTTGTTATTATCTTGGTCCTAAAAAGAATCATAAAGTGGTCATCCATGGGTTGATTGTGTAGGTAAGGTTAAATTATATTAGGTTTATAATTTTGTTAATTCAGCATGGCTATTCGTATAATATTTATTTTAGGGAGTGTGGTATTATAAACCTATTTGTACCTGTGCAATAATCAAAATTCCTTCTTGTCCTACTTCCAAGCCTGTCCTAATGTCGGTGGCTTCTTTCACCAGATCCCCGTTAAGATAGAGCTTAGTTTCCCCCGTTGCACTTGTCCATGTTGCAGTGTAGTGAATCCACTGACCTGCAGAGGAGAATAACCTTGATATGACTACAACCACTAGATATGATAAGGATAGAACTAGCAATATTACTAAGACTGAAGAATTGTGATGTGACGGGTTCTCTAGTAATATGTACACATTCGGTCTCCGATTTACGGGATATTCCCGGTAAATCTGGGTTCCGGTAAATTTGAGTTTTGGTAAATCGGGCCGTTCCGGTAAATCAGGGTCTGGCTGTAGAATGAGATACACTTACCGACTACTATGTCGAAGCTGCTACACGAAGAAGATTCCACGATGGTGTTCTGAACATAAAGCCTTATGCAGTCAGACTCTTTGAGTCCGATGGCTAGAAGGTTATCCTCGCTCATTGTGGACGTTGTGTAGCTAAAGAAGAAGCCATCGCCTGATCGATTCAATGTTGTTGCTTTAACCCAGGCTGCGATGGTGACCTCCGTTATGGGAGAGCCACCATCAGAGATATTAACTCGGATGTAGTCGTCCACGGAGTTCGGTGGTGGAAAATAAGCGATCTGATCTGATGTTGCTGAAATGAAAAGTATATTGAGAATAAGGATCGGTTGATTGTTTATTAGCCGCATATCAGTGAGGAAGTTTTGTTTTCTCCTTCCGGCTGGACAAATGAGTAGACGTAGATTTTATTGTAGAATAACGCTATCAATTTCGGCGCACAGCACCATCTTCAGGCTCAAATTAATTTGTTTAAAGTAGTGTTGAAAAGTTTCAAACTTTTCAACACTACTTTAAACAAATTAATTTGAGCCTGAAGATGGTGCTGTGCGCCGAAATTGATAGCGTTATTCTACAATAAAATCTACGTCTACTCATTTGTCCAGCCGGAAGGAGAAAACAAAACTTCCTCACTGAAAAGTATATTATTGCAAAACAATTTCTCATCAAAAATTATTTTTTCCCTGCCCTTCGGCATTCACCCGGATGCCTTTTTGCTGTGCAAACATGCATAGCAGGGTTACAATTCGACAATGACAAACTCGAATACTACTACTAAATCGGTAGAGAGTCCACCGCTATACATGCTATTGCTACGCAACTGCTCTTTCATAAACTACTTCATTGAAACGTTTTCATAAAATGTGTGGTGCGCATGGCATTGTGTTGTAAATACAACTTTCCTGAGCCACACCTGGATACCTCCCCTGGGAAAGGTATCCAGGCGCTTCACCCGGCAGGGAAATTCAGCGTTATGTTATAACATTTAATGCAATAATTCTTGTTACCGTAAGTAAAAGTGCCACCGTGGATTGACCCTGTGGTCAAGATATCACTCCACCTAATCACCGTGTCACTCGGGATATAATTTGAGGAATCACGATGGACAAGGGTGTCCTTGTAGAGAGTAGATACTTGGTCGGGTGTTAGGACTTTTCTCAGCCAGAATAATCCCGTTATGCCACCGGAAAAAGCATTGTTTGCACCAAAACCGCCTCCTTTGTTATTATCTTGGTCCTAAAAAGAATCATAAAGTGGTCATCCATGGGTTGATAGTGTAGGAAGGGTTAAACTATATTAGGTTTATAATTTTGTTAATTCAGCATGGCTATTCGTATAATGTTTAGGGACTGTGATATTATTTAAACTATATTTGTACCTGTGCGATAATCAAAATTCCTTCTTGTCCTATTTCCGAGCCTTTAAACATTTCTGCTTCTTCCACCAGATCCCCGTTAAGATAGAGCTTAGTTTCCCCCGTTGCACTTGTCCATGTTGCCGTGTAGTGAATCCATTGACCTGCAGAGGAGAATAACCTTGACTACAACCACTAGATATGATAAGGATAGAACTAGCAATATTATTAAGAGTGAAGAATTGTGATGTGACTCTGCTAGTGACGGGTTCTCTAGTAATATGTACACATTCGGTCTCCGATTTACGGGATATTCCCGGTAAATCTGGGTTCCGGTAAATTTTAGTTTTGGTAAATCGGGCCGTTCCGGTAAATCAGGTGCTAGCTGTAGAATGAGATACACTTACCGACTACTATGTTGTAGCTGCTACACTGAGAAGATTCCACGATGGTGCCCTGAACATAAAAGCCCATGCAGCGATTCCCTCTTAGTCCGATGCTTAGAAGGTTATCCTCGCTCATTGTGGATGTTGTGTAGCTAAAGAAGAGGGCATCCTCCGGTCGATTTAATGTTGTTGGTTTAACCCAAGCTGCGATGGTGACCTCCGTTATGGGAGAGTCACCATCAGAGATATCAATTCGGATGTAGTCGTCCACGGAGTTCGGTGGTGGAAAATATGCGATCTGATCTGATGTTGCTGAAATGAAAAGTGTGTTAACAATTTCTCATAAAAATGCTGTCTGATCTGTGTTGCTGGCTCCTGATTGGCTCTCAAATCAACCAATCAGAGCACACCTGTCGCCCCGCCTGTAGTACTTATACAGCCGGATTTATGATTAAGCCATACCCCAATCGTATGTCCGTTTGAGCTCTTAGCTCCCTCCCGCTAGCTTGGTTAGGACTTTTGTCAACAAGCTATTGGGGAGTGGAGACGGTCCCTAACCGATGCTTCTTCAAAGTCACAGATCGCCTCACATGTGTTTAACCCTGTCACACCCGTTCTTGGAGCGCAGTAACCGGAGACGAGCTAACCCTCAACCCCACTGTGACTCATCTGTGCTTACTGTTGAGAATCAAATCGGCGTCTGGCGCCGCGCCAGAGAGTAAAAAATTCATAGTTTATTAGTACCTACTTCGTATTAGTATTTACCGATAGTAAAAGTGCCACCGTGGATTGATCCTACGGTCAAGATATCACTCCAACTAATAACCGTTTCACTCGGGATATAATTTGGGGAATCACGATGGACAAGGGTGTCCCTGTAGAGAGTAGATACTTGGTCGGGTGTTAGGACTTTTCTCAACCAGAATAATCCCGTTATGCCACCGGAAAAAGCATTGTTTGCACCAAAACCGCCTCCTTTGTTATTATCTTGGTCCTAAAAAGAATCATAAAGTGGTCATCCATGGGTTGATTGTGTAGGTAAGGTTAAATTATATTAGGTTTATAATTTTGTTAATTCAGCATGGCTATTCGTATAATATTTATTTTAGGGAGTGTGGTATTATTATTATTATAATATAAACCTATTTGTACCTGTGCAATAATCAAAATTCCTTCTTGTCCTACTTCCAAGCCTGTCCTAATGTCGGTGGCTTCTTTCACCAGATCCCCGTTAAGATAGAGCTTAGTTTCCCCCGTTGCACTTGTCCATGTTGCAGTGTAGTGAATCCACTGACCTGCAGAGGAGAATAACCTTGATATGACTACAACCACTAGATATGATAAGGATAGAACTAGCAATATTACTAAGACTGAAGAATTGTGATGTGACGGGTTCTCTAGTAATATGTACACATTCGGTCTCCGATTTACGGGATATTCCCGGTAAATCTGGGTTCCGGTAAATTTGAGTTTTGGTAAATCGGGCCGTTCCGGTAAATCAGGGTCTGGCTGTAGAATGAGATACACTTACCGACTACTATGTCGAAGCTGCTACACGAAGAAGATTCCACGATGGTGTTCTGAACATAAAGCCTTATGCAGACAGACTCTTTGAGTCCGATGGCTAGAAGGTTATCCTCGCTCATTGTGGACGTTGTGTAGCTAAAGAAGAAGCCATCGCCTGATCGAGTCAATGACGTTGGTTTAACCCAGGCTGCGATGGTGACCTCCGTTATGGGAGAGTCACCATCAGAGATATCAATTCGGATGTAGTCGTCCACGGAGTTCGGTGGTGGAAAATAAGCGATCTGATCTGATGTTGCTGAAATGAAAAGTGTGTTAACAATTTCTCATAAAAATGCTGTCTGATCTGTGTTGCTGGCTCCTGATTGGCTCTCAAATCAACCAATCAGAGCACACCTGTCGCCCCGCCTGTAGTACTTATACAGCCGGATTTATGATTAAGCCATACCCCAATCGTATGTCCGTTTGAGCTCTTAGCTCCCTCCCGCTAGCTTGGTTAGGACTTTTGTCAACAAGCTATTGGGGAGTGGAGACGGTCCCTAACCGATGCTTCTTCAAAGTCACAGATCGCCTCACATGTGTTTAACCCTGTCACACCCGTTCTTGGAGCGCAGTAACCGGAGACGAGCTAACCCTCAACCCCACTGTGACTCATCTGAGCTTACTGTTGAGAATCAAATCGGCGTCTGGCGCCGCGCCAGACAGTAAAAAATTCATAGTTTATTAGTACCTACTTCGTATTAGTATTTACCGATAGTAAAAGTGCCACCGTGGATTGATCCTACGGTCAAGATATCACTCCAACTAATAACCGTTTCACTCGGGATATAATTTGGGGAATCACGATGGACAAGGGTGTCCCTGTAGAGAGTAGATACTTGGTCGGGTGTTAGGACTTTTCTCAACCAGAATAATCCCGTTATGCCACCGGAAAAAGCATTGTTTGCACCAAAACCGCCTCCTTTGTTATTATCTTGGTCCTAAAAAGAATCATAAAGTGGTCATCCATGGGTTGATTGTGTAGGTAAGGTTAAATTATATTAGGTTTATAATTTTGTTAATTCAGCATGGCTATTCGTATAATATTTATTTTAGGGAGTGTGGTATTATAAACCTATTTGTACCTGTGCAATAATCAAAATTCCTTCTTGTCCTACTTCCAAGCCTGTCCTAATGTCGGTGGCTTCTTTCACCAGATCCCCGTTAAGATAGAGCTTAGTTTCCCCCGTTGCACTTGTCCATGTTGCAGTGTAGTGAATCCACTGACCTGCAGAGGAGAATAACCTTGATATGACTACAACCACTAGATATGATAAGGATAGAACTAGCAATATTACTAAGACTGAAGAATTGTGATGTGACGGGTTCTCTAGTAATATGTACACATTCGGTCTCCGATTTACGGGATATTCCCGGTAAATCTGGGTTCCGGTAAATTTGAGTTTTGGTAAATCGGGCCGTTCCGGTAAATCAGGGTCTGGCTGTAGAATGAGATACACTTACCGACTACTATGTCGAAGCTGCTACACGAAGAAGATTCCACGATGGTGTTCTGAACATAAAGCCTTATGCAGTCAGACTCTTGGAGTCCGATGGCTAGAAGGTTATCCTCGCTCATTGTGGACGTTGTGTAGCTAAAGAAGAAGCCATCGCCTGATCGAGTCAATGACGTTGGTTTAACCCAGGCTGCGATGGTGACCTCCGTTATGGGAGAGTCACCATCAGAGATATCAATTCGGATATAGTCGTCCACGGAGTTCGGTGGTGGAAAATAAGCGATCTGATCTACCGCTACTGCTGCCACCAGTATAGTCAGAACCAAAATCAACATTTTGAAACACTTTTTCATCACTATATAAAAGGTGCGGTGTGGATTTAATAGTTTAATACGATAGTGGTTACATTTTGCCGACATAAAGTCCGATTTTTAATAATGTGAACGGGGAGCGCGCAAAAAACTTTCCCACACACCGTGGGAAAGTTTTTTCCCCGCTTGTTTCGATCATATCTCTGGCTCCTGATGAGATCAAGACTTGATCTTAGTTGCATTGAAGGCAGGTGAGTAGAACTTCGCTCCTAATAAAAGGCTGCAATAAAAGGCTGCATTAAAAGGCTGCAATAAAAGGCTGCAATAAAAGGCTGCATTAAAAGGCTGCAATAAAAGGCTGCAATAAAAGGCTGCAATGGATCACGTATCCAACTGGACTAAAGCAGGAGAGACCGAAGCAGGAGAGACCGAATCGTCCTCCCCTAACAGTGTTTCGTTTCACTTATCGGTCTCTACCATAAGCGGTAGAGAGACCGAATCACCCGCCCCTAATTAAAATGATTCGTGCCATGTATCCAACTAAACCATAGGCGGTAGATAGACGGAGATAGAGAGTTAGAGAGGTGAGAGTGAGAGATCCGAATCATGGACGACTAATCAAGTATTGTATCACGTTTCATGATATCCTCTAATTAATTAAACTAGTAAACCCGTTCGCCCTACGGGCGAATTTCGGGGAAATGGTATTGGTAGCTGGAATAGGGAACACTGACATCATCAGTCTAACTAATGACATGCACTATCCCATCTTAAGTAACGGTACCTTAGAAGGAGCTCAGGCGTGATCGCTGCGAGTTTCTGGTTTCAGAACGTCAAATGATGATCCGGCGATCAAAGTTATAAAAGAACTTACTATTTCGTCTGCTTGCAGTATTCATCTGCCTTAATCTCTGAGATTGATCATCGGTTCTGTTTAACCTCTAACGTCTTGTTCGTTCTCTCTGCACTTCTTTTGGTGATGCTGCATTTGAACCCCTCAGTGTATGGAAAAGTAGAGAATAGCGGTGAGATCTTGCGTGAATAACTCCAATTGTCGCTGTCGTATATCAAGAGTTGTTGAAGAGAGCATATAATTAGCTGGAACAGTGAAACAGACTAAAGCAAGATCAAATGCACGTGCACGTGCAGTATAACAGTAGCAACCATGCCATTGGCAACGGCTCCGACTCCTGGCCCCACTCCAATAGTACTCCACAGTTCACCTCTAGGCTCTAAACCTGCACGTGCTAAATGCCATATAAGGTAAAAAACGTTACACTGGATTTCCCTATTTGCTTTAATAATAGTATGATGAAAGGCGGTTACCTATAATTTGACTTAAGGGTACACCTGGCGTTTTTCATCATCGAGTGCCCAACCAAATGACTTCACCAGGGTTTAGGTCATACAAAATGGACCTCAAATATGCAATTTTAGCCCTAAAGTCGAATTCATATTTTTGCTACAGCCTATTTTCAAAGTGGCGTTTTTTCAATTTTTGTTGGAATTTTTAACCTCAGGACCACTTTTTTTGAGATAGAAACATTAAATTCTTGGAATTTGAAGAGAATATAAAGGTGAATAAGCCCAAAGAAGGATTTTTGAAATGGAGCTTATTTCTGGCCATGAGAAGGGTTTACTTTTTTGCTTCTTTGACACGCTGGCTGAGAATGTTCCCATGCTTCATTAGAGATGAAAATCTGGAAATAGTTGCTCAAAACGATTATCTATGTGGCCCAAAAAATTTGGAACTTTCCCGCCAAAGATGTGGTGTACAGAGCTTGTTTTGTGAAACCCGTCTTTTTGAAAAAGAGAGGAATTCCCTGTATCTCCAAAACGGATGATCGTAGAGACCTGGGACCAAGCTTAATCGATTCAGAAGGTCCGATTTTGGGGGGGGGGTCTTCTGAGAGACATTTTGCTCCTACTCCAACCGTTTTTGCTGTAATTGCGAAAAAGGTATCAGCAAGTAAGGGGGAAATCAGCCCGAAGCAGGCTACTGGAATAGAGTTGTTCCCCCTTTTCATAGAAGTGGTTTTTTGCAATTACAGCAAAAACGGTTGGAGTAGGAGCAAAATGTCTATCAGAAGACCCCCCCAAAATCGGACCTTCTGAATCGATTAAGCTTGGTCCTAGGTCTCTACGATCATCCGTTTTGGAGATACAGGGAATTCCTCTCTTTTTCAAAAAGATGGGTTTCACAAAACAAGCTCTGTACACCACATCTTTGGCGGGAAAGTTCCAAAATTTTTGGGCCTCATAGATAATCGTTTTGAGCAACTATTTCCAGATTTTCATCTCTAATGAAGCATGGGAACATTCTCAGCCAGCGTGTCAAAGAAGCAAAAAAGTAAACCCTTCTCATGGCCAGAAATAAGCTCCATTTCAAAAATCCTTCTTTGGGCTTATTCACCTTTATATTCTCTTCAAATTCCAAGAATTTAATGTTTCTATCTCAAAAAAAGTGGTCCTGAGGTTAAAAATTCCAACAAAAATTGAAAAAACGCCACTTTGAAAATAGGCTGTAGCAAAAATATGAATTCGACTTTAGGGCTAAAATTGCATATTTGAGGTCCATTTTGTATGACCTAAACCCTGGTGAAGTCATTTGGTTGGGCACTCGATGATGAAAAACGCCAGGTGTACCCTTAAGCAGTGCCAATACGTGATTACTGATTTTCTACCGTTATTCGCCAATGTACACAATTCAGTAGAGCGGAATCACACATAGTACTATGATAGGTGAACCAAGTGGTTGGGTGGTTCACCTGTCATTATGCTACACGCTCAATCAATAGATCTACCCTACCTCATTAGACCAACACTCTCAGTAGTTACTGACTACCTCTACTGAATCGTGAATCGATACGGAAAGACTAATGGAGAATACATAGCGGTAGAGAATCACGTATCGGGACCGATGAGGTCTCATTGTCAATTGGTAACCGCTTTTCATTAGAGGTACGTGTGATACCATACCATGATTCTGATTTTTCACTCTCTCAGTTCTCACTCGTACTCGCTCTCTATCTCGATCTCTCTATCTATGGTCTAGTTGGATACGTGACACGAGTCACTATAATTAGGGGAAGGTGATTCGGTCTCTCTACAGCCGATACGTGATACGAAACACTATTAGGGGAGGATTCGGTCTATCCCCCGCTTTAGTCTGGTTAGATACGTGATCCCTTGCAGCCTTTTATTGCAGCCTTTTATTGCAGCCTTTTATTGCAGCCTTTTTCTGCAGCCTTTTATTGCAGCCTTTTTCTGCAGCCTTTTATTGCAGCCTTTTATTAGGAGCGAAGTTCTACTCACCTGCCGCATTGAAAAGGTCTTAAAATTATCTTTCCGATACTTCCGGGATCAAGTCTTAAGATTGTCAGGAACAAAATTTAGCACGCGCAAAAGGAATTATGTTATTATTCATGCGCGCCCCCGTTCAAATTATTAAAAATCGGACTTTAATTGACATGGAGTTTTCATTTAAAGGTTGACAAGATACCTAATAATCCAGAGAAATTGTATCTCCCTGTATAGTTCTCCCTGACGATATATTCCCTATTCAATCACACTGATATATTAGTTTTGATGTTTCGCTAATATTTCAGGTGCATATGACGGCGGGTAGTTACGTGAGCGGTTGGAGCACAGTCCGAGCTTGCTTGGGTCACCTGAATCTATACCTCATTAGAGAAAGCACAGACGTCAGGTAACTATCGAGGGGGGGGGGTAATTAGCAAAATGAGGGTAATTAGCAATAGGAGGTTAATTAGCGGATATTAGGAATGGCCGAAGCATTGTCTAGTGAATACCAGACCCTCAGGGTCATACCAAAAATCAGACCCTCGGTATTAAAATTTAAGAAAATTCAGGACTACATATATCTACAATAGACTCCTCTTAAAAGCACTGAGGAATGATCTGGATCAATATACATGGGATGGCTTGTGTAGGTTGTCTCGTGTGGTTAAACAGCATGAACAAAGTGAGCTGTGAAGGAGGAGAAAGGGAGATTAAAAAGAAAGGAACAAGAGATAATGATTTCTTTTCAGGGATCTAAGTAGTTTCACGAAGACGTTCATGGTTGAAGCACAGGCCGTATTACGGGCACATGTCGCATCCCTCGGGGGGACTGCCCTCTTGCACTATCGAGTCCAGGATCTCACTCTGATAGACGGCCCACACAAGAACCAGGCCCAGATTCTACTGAACATATCGGGCGATGCAGTGATCCTCGCCCCCGACCAGAGCAAACCACCACCTGCATGAGGGCGGTATCACTCCCAGGGTGACATGGAGAAAGGGACAGGGTGACATGAAGAAAGGCAGCTGACAGCACAATGCCTGACCACTCTCTCTCCTCACTCCGCACATTTAAGAGCGAACTACGCGAGAAAGGGTCAATGAGATAACATGCCTGGCAGAAAAGTAGGATTCACGTCGCCTAGTCGGGAGTATTATATATTCCAAAGGAATACTGAACAGAGTCAGAGTAGCCTCCAAGGACAGTGTATCATGTCAATTTTTTTGGCAAAGAAAGACTAACTTGATTTTTGTATGATCCATGTATTTTGTGATTGTTTTATTTTTTTAGTGACAAAAAATAGACATTCATACGACTATGTTTTTTCATTGAATACATTTTTCAATTATCTAACTTTCTATTTCCCCTAGCCACCAATCATGTCTTGTTGTCTTTCAATGGAGTGACACCTCAGCGGAGATCTTATTTCTAGAGGAACATCACCACCTCCTTCTACCACAATCTATACTGCTGACAACTGTTCTATCCGACTCCATCTCCAACACATATTATACTGAACCCTAATTGTCACCATGTCACTAGTAGACAAAGTAGTGAAGCGGATGATTGTCACCAGCTTCTTTGGAGATGGCTGGGGAGATAAGGAAACGTACTCCAAACTCCTCTCCCTCAGATCTGTCTACCAGGATCGCCAACTCCTTCATAAAAACTATTATTCTGACAGCCAATTGTCCGTTAAACAGATGAAAGGCGGATCAAAACACCTCACCAGCTTCGAGGGTCGGTTTGAATCGCCCCTTGCCAATACGGGGATACTCCCCGAGGAGTCTCGCTATTGCCGGTTCCACCTTCACCTGCCCGCAGATTTTAACCCCTCCACCCGGGTGTGCCTCCTATTTGCTCCGACTGGGGACCATTCCTTCTGGAGACGGTACCGGTTCCTCTCCTACCCCCTTGCTCGGGAGTACGGTATTGGCTCCGTTGTCGTGGAGAATCCCTTCTACGGGAGCCGGAAACCCAAGAATCAAACTCGCTCCGGAATCAGACAAGTATCAGACCTCTTTACCATGGGTTCCGCTTTAATCCTTGAAGGAGGTTTCCTTTTAAACTGGCTACAAGACGAACATGGGTTTTCCTCTCTTGGTATCTCCGGTGTGTCTTTGGGGGGACATAACGCCTCCCTTACCGCTGCGGTCTACCAGAGACCCCTCGCGACTATCCCATGCCTAAGCTGGAGCACGGCAGCTCACACCTTCAGTGATGGCATCATATCAGGCCAGCTGTATGTGGAGTGTGCTGAGAGATCAACTTAGCCCGGAGAAAGTTGCCGAGATAAAGGAGGTTGTGAGGTTAACTGACAATGAGATCCTAGAGTTGTTACAAAGTGGGGAGGTCAAGGAGAAGAGTTCCGGGCCGGGCAGTTTGGTCAGTAAGATACTTCATTCTGACCGTCTGACATCACTAACTAGCTCCCTGGGAGAGGGCAGTAGGAGCTCACAGAATCTCCAGTCTTACCAACTCCATAGGAGTGGGCGGACGGACAGCCAGCAAAGACCGGACCACTTCACTTTACATGCGGCTACTAATCGACGAGTTCTCGAATTTAAAAAACTACCCCACACTGACTCGCCCTGAGTCGGCCGTTGTAGTCGTGGCAGAGGAGGACTTGTACGTGACGCGGCCGAGCGATGACCACATGATTCAGGATATCAGTGAGATATGGCCCGGGTGCGAGGTAAGGGTGGTGAAAGGGGGCCACATTACGAGCTATTTGACACATAACGGCACATTCAGAAGTGCGATTAGCGATGCATTTGATCGTCTCGAGGCTGGGAAGGATGATTGTACGGAACGGACAGGTAGTTTGGATAAACAATTAGGGTCTACTGAAGATATCACTGCTTAAGGGATTTTATATGAAGTAAGAAGTGATTGATTATTTGTACTACGGGTGTTATATTAGCTGATTAATAATTACTTAGTTAATTAGCTAACTAATTACTGTGTTAGGGAACACAACTAAAAGAATTTGTATTGTTCAGCTACTGAACTTATCACATTTGTATATTTGTTTTAGATAGTCAGTCTACTAAGACTTCCTAATAGGTACTGATAATAGATTAAGAGTAAACCATAATTTGAGATTATATTAGAATAATTTAGATGTGTGTAGATCTAGATAACATTCATAAGTATCAGAATTATTCTGTCTGGCGCCGCCGACCCCATCTGAGAATCAAATGGGGGGTATGGCGCCGCCATACAGGAATTATTAGTATTTCTGAAACTTAAAAGTAAAAGTGTTTTCTCAGACTCAGAGCCTGTAGAGAGGAAAATTAACAATGCCATGTAAAGTGTGATCAGTTACCCAATGGGGTAATGATCTCGCTGTCTGACGCCGCAGACCCCATCTGAGCGCCGCCAGACAGTGATCTAGCGACCCGCTTTGATTATCAGTGGGTTCCGATCAGGAAGATGCCGCCAGCCAGCTGCATTTTGCTTGTGGCCCACATGTCAGGTGGCTCAGACAAAATAGGTCAAGTGATAAGAACTTTACTACACTAATAGTAATTGGGAGCATGTGCAGCTGCGTGTGTAAAGTAAAAGTGTTTTCTCAGACTCAGAGCCTGTAGAATTAAAGGAGAGGAAAATTAACAATGCCATGTAAAGTGTGATCTAGACAGTTAAAATAGGTCAAGTGATAAGAATTAAGAACTTTACTACACTAATTGGGAGCATGTGCAGCTGCGTGTGTAAAATGTGTTTTTATGCAATTGCATAATATCAATATTGTTATTGTTTCCGTTAAAAAATATGTTGTTTTGTTGCATTGTAACCGAAATGGAGCATTGTACATGAAAGTGAAATTTCTCCCTAGACTCCTTGTGAATCAACTCACCTTTCTCTGAACCCCCGCCACATCCCAGACATATCCACAAACCCCACACCAGCCCCCAGCCATCACCTGCCACCCACGAGTAGGGCTCTCTTTCTCGAAATTTAACTGTTTTCGACGAGATTTTTCGAGGCGTCTGCGCCAATTCCAGGAAGCAGTACAAGTGATGTCCAAACAATCAGGGCCTAGAAAAAGGTCTAGCCTATCGTTCTAGGGGGGGCTCTTTTTTGAAATTTTTTTCACGAAGAGCCCTACCCACGAGCCCCTACCCCCAGCCCCTACCCCCAGCCAATGCCATGATCACCAACCCCTACCCCCAGCCAATGCCATGATCACCAGCCCCTACCCCCAGCCAATGACATGATCACCAGCCACCCAGATACCTGAGATATACCATGCCCTGGTGATAATGGTTTGTGTGTGTGAACTCATTGTATTTTACTAACCCTCTATTATAGGAATCCTATTACAGAAATATCCCACTTTTATCCAGCCAATTAGGAACTGGAAGGAACCCCTCAAGGATACATATGACAAATTAGATAAGCCTTCCGAAATGAATGGTAATTATAATTCTTCTTCCCACCCCTTAAAATCAAAGATCCCATTCATACTCTCTCTCATGCTCCCTACATTCCCCATTCAAATAACTCACACTTTCTTCTCTTTAGCCGAAGATAACAAGATTCAAATACCTGGGTATACTCCTTGGATCTACCAGAACGACCGGCAATACATTTCCGATTATCTACAATCCACTCAATCAGATCACAAGTTTAATGTCTCCTTTTGGAAGGTACGTGAAATGTGTGTTTTTTGCTTGTATGAGCTGTCTGGCGCCGCGACCCCATCTGACTATCTGAGCGCACTGAGAATCAAATTTGGGTATGGCGCCGCCATACAGTCTATGAGCGGCGTTGTTAAATAAAAGTTATAGCCAAAATAAATGCTGGTTAAAGTTGTTAAATTTCCTGGACACCCAGTGGGTGACTCAGGAAAGTGAAACAGAAAGATACGGCTAGCAACAGAAAGGTACGGCTAGCAAGTAAAGAGAGAGAGAGAGCGAGAGAGAAGCAAGAAAAATGAAGTCACACAAGAACACAGGAGGGAGAGCCGTGGAACTGGAAGCTAGACAACAAACTAGAGGGATAGGAACAAACAAAAATACAAAAAACAACAAACTAGAGGGATAGGAACAAACAAAAATACACAAAAAACAAGAATTGTTAGATCTCCACTGTTTATTGTATCGTGGAGAACGTGTACTATTAGGAATGACCGACCACTAACAAAACAACTAACGAGCATCCCAGAATCGTGTCACATATGTATATCGATCTATCCCTCTCATTAGAATTTTCTAGTGGTTTTGTTAGTACTACTAACAAAACCACTGACAAAAGTACTAACAAAAACAGTGTTTTTGTTAGTACTTTTGTTAGTGGTTTTGTTAGTGGTTTTGTTAGTCCTTTTGTCAGTGGTTTTGTTAGTCCTTTTGTCAGTGGTTTTGTTAGTACTTTTGTTAGTGGTTTTGTTAGTGTTTTTGTTAGTACTTTTGTCAGTGGTTTTGTTAGTGGTTTTGTTAGTCCTTTTGTCAGTGGTTTTGTTAGTCCTTTTGTCAGTGGTTTTGTTAGTACTTTTGACAGTGGTTTTGTTAGTATTTTTGTCAGTGGTTTTGTTAGTATTTTTGTTAGACGTTAGTGCTTTTGTTAGTGGTTTTGTTAGTCCTTTTGTTAGTGGTCGTGGTCTTCTTTTCTAAGGAAGGTTTGAAGGCGCTACGAAGGCGTTACGAGTATCTTCTGTTGAACTGGAACATCACCAAGAGAAAGATTTTAGAAATGCTTGATTCTTTTCACGGGTTATCGTTTTGCTCTCTGCTCTCCCATCTATCTTCAAGAATCTCTAGATAGAGATAGATAGGAGAGCGATATGATATCAGAAAGCTTTTTCTCTCTCTTGGTGATCTCCTCTTTACACGGGTTTTGCTCTCTACTCTCCCATTAGAAGAGCGAGATCAGAAAGCTTCTCTCTCTCTCTCTCTATCTCTCTATCTCTCTCTCCCCCCCCCCCTCTCTCTCTCTCTATCTCTCTCCCTCCCTCTCTCTCTCTCGCTCTCTCTCTCTCTCCTCTCTCTCTCTCCTCTCTCTCTCTCTCTCTCTCTCTATCTCTCTCTCTCTCTCCTCTCTCTCTCTCTTCACTCTCTCTCTTCCTCTCTCTCTCCTCTCTCTCTCTGCTCTCATCCTCTCTCTCTCTACTACTCTCTCTCTCTTCTCGTCTTCATCTCTCTCTCTCTCTCTCTCTCTCTCTCTCGCTAATTGTTGCTCCTTGCGCTCTTTTTCTTGAACTCTAGCAAATGGAGGTGGTTTGAGATTCTTTACACTAAACTGTAGAGAAAGGGAGAGAGACTATTGTAGCATCACCAGTGGGGAGAGGACAGTCTTGTATGAGACAACTATCTCTCTTTCTCTACAGGCTAGCGTCTCACTCTGTCTCCATCTAACTCTGTCTCCATCTCATTCTCTGTCTCCAACTCACTCTGTCTCCATCTCACTCTGTCTCCATCTAACTCTGTCTCCATCTCATTCGGTCTCCATCTAACTCTGTCTCCATCTCACTCGGTCTCCATCTAACTCTGTCTCCATCTAACTCTGTCTCCATCTAACTCTGTCTCCATCTCACTCGGTCTCCATCTAACTCTGTCTCCATCTAACTCTGTCTCCAACTCACTCGGTCTCCATCTAACTCTGTCTCCATCTCACTCTGTCTCCATCTCACTCTGTCTCCATCTCACTCTGTCTTCATCTCACTCTGTCTCCATCTCACTCGGTCTCCATCTCACTCGGTCTCCATCTAACTCTGTCTCCATCTCATTCTCTGTCTCCAACTCACTCTGTCTCCATCTCACTCTGTCTCCATCTCACTCTGTCTCCAACTCACTCTGTCTTCATCTCACTCTGTCTCCATCTCACTGTCTTCATCTCACTCTGTCTCCAACTCACTTTGTCTCCATCTCACTCCATCTCTTTCTATCTCAAAAACTACAGCCGGATCAGAGAGGGAAAGATAATGATGAAAAAACCGGAGAGGGCAAAGGTGTCAGTTGTACAGTTGTTAGTGGTTTTGTTAGTATTTTTGTCAGTGGTTTTGTTATTGCTTCTGTTAGTGGTTTTGTTAGTGGTTTTGTTAGTGGTCATGGCCTTCTTTTCTAAGGAAGGTTTGAAGGCGCTACGAGTATTTCTGTTGAACTGGAACATCACCAAGAGAAAGATTTTAGAAATGCTCGATTCTTTTCACGGGTTATCGTTTTGCTCTCTACTCTCCCATCTATCTTCAAGAATCTCTAGCTAGAAGAGCGAGATCAGAAAGCTTCTCTCTCTATCTCTCTCTATCTCTCTCTATCTCTCTCTCTATCTATCTCTCGCTCATTGTGCTCCTTGCGCTCTTTTTCTTGAACTCTAGCAAATGGAGGTGGTTTGAGATTCTTTACACTAAACTGTAGAGAAAGGGAGAGACTATTGTAGCATCACCAGTGGGGAGAGGACAGTCTTGTATGAGACAACTATCTCTCTTTCTCTACAGGCTAGCGTAGAGACTAGAGAGGTGGATTTCTCGCTCTCCTTTCTCAGGGAGGCATTTTCTAAACTGGAGTTAAAAATAGTAACCACGGATAATCCTTGGGAAGAGTGTCCCCCTCACCGTCTCCCCTCACCCTCTCGTGCTTTCCAATAGTCCGGTGTGCCATCGCCACGTGGTGCTGAATTGGAGCACAACAACTACCCCAATAATGAATGGGGGGGTGCCGGCCAATAATTAATGAGGATGAGGTCTTGTCCAGCGTTTTTCGAATTAATGAGGGCCCTCAAAAATCCTCAACAATTATTTTATAGTTTTTACAAAATTTTTGACGATTACGAATATTATTGGGCATACACATTCCTTAATAGGAGTAAAACAGTTAGACAATTTTCCCAGATACACTGGTGATGGCCCTAAAAACATCCTCAAAAGTCCTCAAAATGAGGCGAAATCGTCAATGTAAATATGGGGTAAATTTGTGCTGCCTCCACTCTGACGCGTGAGGCCCGGGTTCGATTCCCGACCGGGCCCGGGTGGGGACACTTTTTTTTAAATTTTGAAAACTTTATAAATGATTTATAAATGATTTCTAAAAATTTTCTAGACATTTATCTTACTAGGCAGCAAAATCGTTGATTTTTGGGACAAAGTTGGCCGCATATTTGACTGAAAATTGTATTTATCTAAAATTTTGAAAATCTGGGCACCGGGGTCTTGTCAAGCATGTGAAGTTAATAACTTTGCTAAAAGAAAGCAGTGCTTCAAATGTGGGAAGCCAAAGAGCACAGTCAAGAGCACTGGAATTGATAATCAGTGCATTTTATACCTCTAAAATATAATCTATTATTGTTTTTTATCAGGCATTTGCTGTGTTTATGTTTAAATAGAACGAAACATTTTTGAGGATTTTTGAGGATTTTTGAGGATTTTTGAGGGCTTGTCCAGCAAATAATAAATGAGGATTTTTGAGGTGACCTCAAAAATCCTCATAAATTCCGGCCGGAACCCCCCCTAATGAATATTATTATCAATCCACCCTCCCCAGGCGATCCTAGTCTGGTTGGAAGGAAGGACAGAGGAGGTCAAAGAGAGGGATGCAGAAAACTTCCTGGGTCCACTCTCTAACACCCTCCTCAAGGTCTACCTGGAGCGAGGCATGCAGTATGATTCTGGGCTACTGAAAATTACCAAGTTTCATTTGGCGGCATTTCTTAAGGTATGTGAGTTTTTTGTCAGGCAAACATCCCTCCTCAATAAGTGAGTTGGACATCTCCCTGTCAATGCTCTGACAGTTCTTGCGCGCTCAGGCCAGACAGATATCTCCAGACTTCCAAGGTCCAAGTAGTTAGTACCTCCCTGTCTGGCGCCGCGACCCATCTGAGCGCACTGTTGCACGCTCAGAGAATCAAATGGGGTATGGCGCCGCCATACAGGTACCTCCCATTCCTTCCCAAATAACTGCTGTCATTGGCCTGACAGGATAACTGTCCTGCATGGCCAATGTCCTCTCTATAGTGTGCTGACACAGAACCACGTTTAGTTACTGAAGATGGGACCTAGCCTCGATGCATCTACACGACCGACTGCAGTTCTCGAACCATACCTAGGAGTACTCAGGACCCTTATTCAGCTGGAAACTAACAACACAGAATTTTGTGAACTTAGAAACAATTTCAAGTCGCAGGTAAAATAATGGGTTATTGGTTTTATTGGTTGTATTAACATTTTGTAGTTTCCTAGCCGGGTGGGCAGCTGCGTTGGGCAAGAAGATGAAGGGAAAACATAATGCCTTCTCAGTAGACAAGAATAACACGAGTTATTTTGGTACCTCTCAGGTTCTCAAAGTCAAACTGTAAATCCAAAACTACCTGTCTGGCGCCGCCAACCCCATCTGAGCGCACTGTCAAATTGGGGTATAGGCGCCGCCATACAGGAAACTACCAGGTTTTCCAAATGCCCCCTTCTCGTTGTATGACTCAATACCATTCCCTCAGCTACTGGATCTTCTACCCAAGCCCACTGACAGTGAGTTTGATGATGTAATCCCTGAATTCCTACTGATAAAAGAACTGGAGGACCCCCACGGGGATTTAACCACTGCTTTTAACATCCTATGTCATGTTAGGGATCCCACCTTCAAAGTTGCCCTGGGTACAAGGTATGTGTTTTACATTTCCCTGTATGGAGTCGGCTGGGGCCTGTCTCTGGCGGCGGCGACCCGATCTGGCGGCGGCGTGAATTAAAACGGGGTCTGGCGCCGCCAGATGGAACAAGACAAGGGGAGGCCAGGGGTGTGATGAAACCTCTCATTTCACTCCTAAAATTCGTAAAATTACACCCCCTCAACTCGTTCCAGGTCGGTTACTTTGATTCACTACACGATCATCCAGATGAGCTCTCTCTGCCTTTCCATCTCATCACCCCAGGAACTGGAAACTCTTGAGAGGATTCTATTTGGACAGATACAAAGCGATGTATCCCCCCTGTGTGCTCTAGTTGCTGGTGATATCCTCGTATATCTTGCTAGGTAGGGTGTTGTGAAGGGAGGGGGGAGTAATTGTGGAGGGGGAGTAATTGTGGAGGGGGGGGGGGGGGGGGGTAATTGTGGAGGGGGGTGTAATTGTTGAGGGTGGCGGGGGCTTGTTGTCAACCAAACAATCGGTGTCGTCCGAACTGTCGTTCCACTGTCCATCCTTCTCTTATAATAATTGAAAGCGAGTGCAAACAGTCAGATTTTCTAGTGGACAGAAACGATGGTCAATGAATATTTCAATATTTTGTTTTGATCTCACCCATCCTTCATTATAATACACTACAAATCCTTCATAGGTTGGCTCCACCTGAGTACGTCACAGGGTTGCTGGGAGGATTAGGGGGTGCAAGTGGTGTGATAGTTAGCCGCCTCAAAGCCTTCACGGTATCTGCTCCTAGAGAGAGTGCGGATAGGGTGGTGGAAAAGTGGAATAGGAACCAGTGCTCTACAGGTAATTAATCTTGATGATACATAGGTGTCATGTTTCTGGCCCACCCTGTACATAGGTGTCATGTTTAGAAGTTGACAATGTGCTAAACTGGTACCAGACCCCATTTCCACTCACTTCTAGAAGTGAGAAGAAACATCTCAGACAGTGCTTTCAGATCTAATCAGATCGCATCACCAGAAAGCTGCTTTCTGACTCCCCTTAATTGAATTAATTAATTGAATTAAGTTAATTCTCCTCGCCAGGTGATCTCCTGAAGGCACTACCTCACTGTACAAACGTCCTCCCTCTCCTTGAGGAGATCCTGGCCCACCTGACTGGGACACCCTGTACGGTAGAAAGAGAGACAGTACTAACCCAACTAATCGATGTGATACTGGGTTGTTTGCGGAGTATTGAGGGAAATAGGAAGAGTTATAATGAAGATGATGTGATGGATGTGTTGGGGAGGGTTGTTGCAGGAGTGAGAGATGATGTTGTGGATGGTGTTGCGTGTGGTAAGTACTCAATCCTTGTCTATCACTATCAGTATCAATAAGGAAATAGTTGCACTTGCTGCTGTAAAGAAAAATTGTAGTACAGTCGGAAGACGATTTAGGGCCCCCCGATTTAGTGGCACCCCGATTTAGGGACAGGATTTTTTTCCCCCGATATACGAACATTAAAATAATTTGAACCCGATTTAGTGGACACCCCGATTTAGTGGACAAGAGCCTTTCCCCCGAGGGTGTCCCTAAATCGGGGTCCGACTGTATTATATTATTGGTAACGAAATTACCCGTCTACTCTGTAGAGGGGTAACAGAACCGCCTACCCAAATTCCTTAAAATGTATCGCTGACACGTCCAGGCATGGCACTCCACCCCACAATTACTATACTTTACGTAGGGCGCGATGGCACGCCAGGACATGATATGTCACTAGTCTAAGATTTTGGCCTCCAAATCTGCTGTATTTTGCTAACTTTGTCGAATTTTCACGGCCAAACTATAACTTAATTTGAATTGATATTAACATAATTGTCCTAGGTATAGCCCATAGCACTATCTCACCGAATATGAAGTTTCAAAACCGCGATCTTCATTGAAATTTAAATTCAAAAACAGTGTTAATGATGAAATAACATCAAAATTAACATACTACACAATTCTTGAGACAATTTCATGGTAGGCGGTAAATGTTAACCAGATCTGTGAGAATTTCGCACGTTTTTGCCCATAACTCAGCCATTTCTTGACCAATTTGCAGAATTTTTGGCTCATTGGAAAGAGGACATTGAGATTTTTCAAATAGGCTTAAGAAAATGAAAATTGGCGCAAATTGCGCGGCGTGGTGGCGAAAACGCGCATTTTGCGCCATGACGCCGCGCATTTTGCGCCGATTTTAGTTTTATTGGGCTCATTTGAAAGAGCTCAATGTCTTCTTTCCAACGCGCCCAAGATTTTGCAAATTGGTCAAGAAATGACTGAGTTATGGACAAAAACGTGGTTTTGCACGTACGTTTTCTCTCAGATCTGGTTAACATTTACCGCCTACCCAATTTCATGGCCGAAGAAAAAGGATTCAGCCAAATCTGTTTTATGGTTGAGGCGGTATTAATTTTTGAAAAATATGAAACCGATTCTGTTACCCCTACATAGGGCATTGCGATAGTAAGGCACGTTTTAGCGTGCCCGCAATGTAGGGGTAATTGCGTTACCAAATTATATTACCAATACCAGTGCAGTGTATATATATAATAATACTACTTTCCAAATTGTCCATTCAGATGTGATATGGTGCTACGCGAAACAGAAATCTAGCACGAATCCTGAACGGTACTGCTCCCGTTTTTCTCATTTGCTATCCTCACTTCTCGATAGACAGAGTGAATTTGTGAGACAGAAGACTCTGGTGACTCTGGCGTATCTTGCCCGGGTAAGTGGGAGACACTTGTTCAACAAGTTGTTGGCCTTGGGCTACTCCACCCCTTACTCAATAACTTTAGCTGTTGTACACTGTACCCGATATTTCTTCAATTCAGAACGATCATTTTTTCCCCGCCTTCTCCATAAGATACATTTTTTCACCAGGTTACCCCCTACCCGAGTATCATTCGAGATTTGCCAGTCAGACACAAGACCCTTCTGAAGACATTTCTCTCTCGTCGAGGACACGAAACTTCATTGGAGAGTGAAGAGACGAAGATGCGGAAGTTCAGATTATCTAAAGACCAATTTAAACCTGCGTCACACGGTACCAGGTATAGCATTACTCTATAGCTCATGGCCGCAGATGTTCTCTCTACAAGTCTATCCTTTTCTCTCTATCTTCCGACTCCCTTCTTTCTCTCTGGTCCGGGTGGCTCCAGTCTCGACAAGTTGCATCTGGCCCTAGTTTGGAGTCATCATGTAGGCGTAGTGCATACACAGTCAACTACCCGCCTCACCCATTACTCAACAACTGCAGGAGACATCCTGTGAAATCATTTCTAATTTCATCTAACTATAGCATGAGTAATACACGGACACCATCACCATGTGATCCACATCTCGTTTACTCATTTGAAGAAACATTTATGGGAAATCAAGTAGAGCTGTCAATAGAGGCCTGAAGGGCGGGTCACACACATTCGCCCGCAATCTGCTGTCAGACACCGGAGTGATGCACAGCCGTTCAAATCTGTTTATATTCTTGGACGATATTATGCTGATTGCTGACGAACTTTCTATATATCTGCATTCTGCAGGTTGATAGTGCAATCTAGTGTGGATCAGCTAGTAAAGTGCTGGGATAGCCTGAGCGTGACACAGAGAGACAAACTACAACTGCAATCTGAAGAAACCTCGTTAGAAAAGGACAGATCTCATTCTGCAGAACTCGATCAAATGAAGGGATAATGAGGCAGTGAACTGATGTTTTTGATATAGCGTTTTCTGGAAATCGGTCAGGACAGGGACCCTCCAGAGCCGTTTCGTTTTTTAAGTTATTCCAGATATTTTCCGTAGAGGGAGAGGATTAACAACTGTGTACAAATTAATGACAAACTATTTTTTTGATATAAAAAATATCTTGTGTTTTCTCTATTCCATTTCCAAAGTGTGTTCATCTTTACAAAAGCGCTTTGAGAAACACTAACCCGGGTACAATACGTATGAATATAGATCTCTTAAAAGCAGATTATCAGATTGGTGGAGAAAATGTACGAAAAATATTAATGTACAGAGGTAAAAAAGAATTATTTCAGCCACTGAAGAATCACACACTTTCCCACAAAAACAGTGCGGGCTGACTTTCCCTGTCAGTTTATTGAGTGACAATTATCTCGAAAAACCCGGTGACAATCTGAATCAGAAGGATCTGGGAAGCCGCCGCCGCAGCAGATCTCACTGGCTCTGTTGGTGCGGCGCGCTACCATTTCGCGCGCACAAAGTCCAGCCCTACCTTGACTGTGCCGGGGAGGGCCGCGTGTTACATACAGTTAATAAATAGAGTCCTAGCGGTCACGCCCAATTCTTCTTCTCTCGGCTCACACACACAAACATAGCCGTCTCAACACACTGGGAGGCGCCCGGGCGGCGGGAGAAAGAGAGAGACAGATCTGAAGTCCATGAAGTGTTTTTGAATCGCACAGATGCGGGTAATTATAGTTGGGTGGTTTTATACTCGGGATGAGGCACCCTTGTAGACTCGTTGTTGGTGATCACTTCGGGGTGGCCGAGCGGGCGGGGTCCGGGATCTTGGGCGGTCCACCGGGGATAGGATGCTGGGCGAGATGGAAGATTGTCGGTCGTTCTTCTCCGGGACATTCGGCTGAGGAAAAATTTAGAGTTAGTATATTTTAGTGAACTTGGTATGACATGAGTAGAGAAAAGAGGAGGGTCGAAAAGATAGATCATGGGCTTGTGTGTGTGAAAATATGATGAAATATGATAGGACCAATAGGTTGGTTTCCAGCACTAATAGCGCCATACATGATTTCGTTATCCCGTTCTCCCCTTCTCTCTCTTTCCAACTCATTTCCTTTCTCTTTCTCATTCTCTCCCTCTCTATCTCCACCTCCTTCCCAATCCTATTCATTCTCTTTCTCTATCTCCTCTCATTTTTATTCTTCTCTTTTCTGAGCAATGGACCGTGGAAAAGTACCCCTCCCACACAGGGTCGGGTTAGGGTCCTGAATGGATCTCTCTCTCTCTCGCTCTCTCGCTCTCGCTCTCTCGCTCTCTCGCTCTCTCTCTCTCTCTCGCTCTCTCTCTCTCTCTCTCTCTCTCTCTCTCTCTCTCTCTCTCTCTCTCTCTCTCTCTCTCTCTCTTCTCCTCTCGTCCTCTCTCTCTCTCTCTCTCTCTCTCTCTCTCTCTCTCTCCATCCTTTACATCACCACTTGCCCCCTGAGAGAGGGAGGGGATGGATTTTAGAAGTGCATCAAATTAAAAGAATGAAAGAAAGAGGAGAGAGAAGAGAGAGAAGAGAGAGAGAGAAGAGAGAGAGAGAAGAGAAGAAGAGAGAGGAGATAGAGACGAAGAGGAGAGGAAAGAGGAGAGAGTGATCGGAGAGGAAGAGGAGAGAGGAGTAGGAGAGAGAGAGAGATGGGGGACGGAAGAAGACAGACAGATATCAATGTAAACACACACACACAAGTACATACAGACAGGATATACACACAGCACAGCCATTTGTTAGAGCGTCGACACACACACACAAACCTCCCCCGGCTCCAAATCAAATCTGATACCCCATGTTCCCATCAGATTTCAGTCAGATATATAACACCCAAGTAGTCATACCCCCCCCCCTCATTACCACTACACAATGTTGAAAGTACACTTCCAGCAACATTTCACAGTGTTTACCATGTTTGTCTGTTTGTCTGTTTGTGCGTCTATGTAAGGTGTGACCCGAGAATATCTGCAATAAACGGACCCACTGGATTTGTCATGTTGTTAAGTCGTTTGTCCTGGTAGAGGAAGACGTGTCTTAAACAAACAGATCTGTTTTAAAACAGGAGAGACAACAGATCTGTTTTAAAACAGGAGAGACAACAGATCTGTTTTAAAACAGGAGAGACAACAGATCTGTTTTAAAACAGGAGACAGAACGGTAAACAGACATACTATATTGTGATGGTGGCATAAGAAGATATATTATATGCACAACTTGATCGCAATTCTACTTACTGGGAAAAACGTTGTAGAATGGGACGGCACGGGGGTTCCCTCATCCCTGTAAAGAAAATAATTAAAATCAAATTGAAAACAATTTCAAAATGATGAATCTAGAATGATCGTGATGATATGTTTTCAACCTCCTACCGCTGTGAGCAATCAGTCGAATTTCCTCTCCGGGATTGAGATATAGCTCTCCCCATCATGTCTGTGTACAACAACAACAACAACAACAACAACATGTCTGTGTGTGAGTGATGTGTGAGTGAAGTGAAAGTTGAAACCCGGTGTTTGTACCCAGGTCCCAGACCCATTTTGAAATAATAGAAAATGTGCGTAATGAGAGAGAAACATAACGATAGAGAGGGAGAGGAAGAGACAGGAAAATAAAAAGAGGGGACAGTAGGATGAATACAGTCTAGGAAAATTTTCAGCAAAATGAGCCGCTCCCTCACAGTTTGAGAGGTGATAATGAGAGGGAGAGAGAGGGAGAGAGCGGGAGAGAGAGAGAGAGAGAGAGAGAGAGAGAGAGAGAGAGAGAGAGAGAGAGAGAGAGAGAGAGTGAGAGAGAGAAAGCGAGACTCATGGCATCAAGTAACAGATTAAAGACGAGAAACACACATTCGATCCCAGTAACCCCCATCAAATGGCCCTGTAAAGACCCAACCCCAGTCCCCATCTTCCATCACTTACTGGAGGTCGGAGGGGATATAGTCGGTTAGATAGACCTCTCTACATCGCGAACCCGTTGTCGAATTATCAAGTTGAATTGCATTCTTCTTGAAGTGTCGGTCCATTTTCCTCAACCCCGTCAAATTGAAAATTTTTTTTTTTTCGGGGGGGGTTTTGGGGTTTTGTAAGGGGGGAAGAGGGTTTTTTGTTGGTCTGGGGAAAGGGGGGGTTATTTTAATAAAAATACTGAGGGAAGGGTTATTTTAGTGTCTAGGGAGGGGGTTTTGTTTTGATGAAAATCTGAGGGGGAGGTTTTTTTAGATAGTCTGGGGGGGGTTGTTTTGGGGTCTAGGGGGGGTTTTTTTTGTGTTTTGGGGGGGGGGTTTGTTTTTTTGGGTTAGGGGGGGTTGTTTTTGTCTGGGGGGGGTTTTTTGTGGACTGGGGGGGGTTTTTTGGGGTCTGGGGGGGGGTTTTTTTTGTGGACGGGGGGGGGTTTTTTTTTAAAAAAAGTTTGGGGTGGGGGGTTTTTTTAATGAAAATAGGGGAGGGGGTTTTATTTTTTTAAATGAGATGTGGGGAAGAGGGTTTTTCTTTTGAATCGGGTTGGGGTTTTAGGGGCTTTGGGTGGGGGGGCTTTTTTTTGTTGAGTGTTTTGGTTGAGATGGTCGGGGTTTTTAAAAAAGCGTTTGGAGTTTGGGGAAAAATTTTTAAAAACTTTCAGGCTGGGAGCGGCTTTTTTGGGGGCCTACCAGGGTGTGTGTGTTTGGAAGAGGGGGGTTCATTCAGACACTGACCATGAAAAGGGTCCCTGGTGGCGAGGGAGTGGGGGGTGAGAGAGAGAGAGGAGAGAGAGGAGGGGGGGAGAGAAAAAGAAATGAACCTCCCTTCCGATGATTGCATGCCGATGTACAAACGACTCTTTCTGTTTTTTTCCCCCCCCCCTCTTTCCCCCTCTCCCCCCCCCCCTCTCTCTCTCTTTCTCCTCTTCTCTCTCTCTCCTCTTTTCCCCCTTCCCCCCCGGATGGGGGAGAGCAAATAATCAGTGCTCCAAATGTAACCCTTTTTTACTCAGGGTTTCCCCCCCAAAATAAAGTTGTTTTTCTGTGCGAGCAAGTCAGTGGATCACACACAACACGCAGCGCTCAGTACGACAACAAAACCACGCCCTGCACATATCATTTTAATTCTCGCCATTCTGACTACACCGTCTTTATTGCTATCTCTCTCCCTCTCTCTCTCTCTAACACCACTCTGCCCACACCCTTTGCTGGCATGCAGTTAAGTGCAGCACTATGACTGCCTAAGATATATTTGGTATGAAAATTTGAAGAATTCATGGAATGAATGCGATAATAATAAGAGTAAGGAATTTCAAACAAACAAACAAACACTTACCCTGGCATGGAGGGTCTCCCTCGTAATGTCCACTCGAACCGTTCCTATCAAGCGCCAAAGACTCGCCCTTCTGAGTGTCTGATTTTCGAATTAAGAACCGTCCATGAGTGTCTGTCCCGCCTAAATATGACATGATTTGCAGCCTCCGTCCTACGAGTTGACTGTGGAACCATGGCTGTGCGAGCAGGGAAACAACAGCCTTGCTACCACCCTGTACACAATCTGGCTTGAGAGGGGGGACACTGTGCCGTTTAGTCTCAGCCCATTCGTCACTAACTGATGGTGTAATAGTGCTGGGTGTCGAACACACTGTACTGGGCGAGGGAGGGATGTTGGTGTAGGTATGGGAGGAGTAGGGAGGACGGGCTGGTGGGGGAGCTTGTAGAGGTGGAGGCGGGGCACACCGCGGCCTTGGTTCCTGTTGCTGGACTGGTTGGGGTCTGGGCTGCTGTTGTTCAGGAGGGGGTGGAGGAGTGGGACATCGTTCCTCTACAGGGGCAGGCTGAGGGGCACTGTAGACTCGACCCAGTGAACTGTGATTGCTGCTTGTTCCACTGGCAGGCAGACTACTATCACTCCCCATGGCAGCCGAGGGCCCTAAACCGTAGGGTAGCGACCCACTGCTGCTAGATGGCATGATGACATGATTCCTGTTGTCGTGTCGGAGAGAGTTACTCCTTTGTTTTCGCTGCCCATCTGGGCTACTAGATCGGGAGTGACGTGACGCAGAACGAGACGCTGGGAGGGATAGGGACTGTTGGTTGTCCCTCTCACACGCCTGGCCCCGGAAGGGTTTGAAACGTCGCTGCCAGCTGGAATCCTTGGGAGCGGGGTGAGGTAAGGAAGAGTATGAGTTTGGTTTTGGTATCCGTCGGGTACTGAGTAGTTCCATCTCCGAAACAGCTCGGAATTCATTGATATCCATGTGTGTTGGGCCGTCAACTGAAAAAGGGGAGGAGGATTAGGTCACACATATTGTGGTAGGTTGGGTAACTTGCTACGCGGGTTGTGTGTGCCGCCCCCCCGCCCCCACACCCTCGTCCCGTTTCCCGCCATTTCAAGATGAGAAGAGAAGGAGAACGACATTTAGAACACGAAATCGTTCCTCTTAAAAAAAAAAAATTTTCTTGTCGACACCGCATCTCGAGTATATATTCGTTTTTGCTTCTAATTCAATAAAGGCAAAAGTGAGAGAGGAATAGAATCATAAAATAGATAGAGAGAGAGTGTATTGTTTGGTGAGTCTCATGCCCCAAAAAAGAGAAAGAGAGAGAGTAGACGTTTCCGGAGCTGCCCCTGGCCCCACCCCTACATGCCAGAACACATATCTTCCGACTAAACTACAGCTACCCACCAACCAGCTTCTTCCCATCTACACTCAGTCTGAAAAAAAAAAAAAACCCGTGCAGAGGTTCTTCACGTAGAGGTGAGAGGTCTCCTCAACATTTCTCATATATTCAGGGACAGAAAGAGAGAGAGAGAGAGAGAGAGAGAGAGAGAGAGAGAGAGAGAGAGAGAGAGAGAGAGAGAGAGAGAGAGAGAGAGAGAGAGAGAGAGAGAGAGAGAGAGAGAGAGAGAGAGAGAGAGAGAGAGAGAGAGAGAGACAATAAGAAGACTGCTTCGCACGATTCCCTTCTCTCCCACCACACATTACGTGACACATTAAAAGTGACGTAGCCGTTGAATTTCTAGTTGACCTCAAATCACGTCATGTATCACATTCCACTGGATGGAGCTTGACAGATTTGCTCCTTCCAAACACCCTGAACAACTGTCCACCCGGTTCGGAGAGGGAAGTCATTTGTGAGACTCTGAAGTGATTTGTGAGACTCTGAAGTCATTTGTGAGACTCTGAACAACTATTCGGAGATGTACTTGTCATGGCCCTGATCCAAAGACAGGTTCCCTTTTAGCCATCTTCATAACAGCACTTTGAGGAAGTGGGAGAAAGTGAGGGACATTTTAGTAGTAGTAGTAGTAGGGCGTGAGTGTTTGAGTATTATTGTTTTGGTAAACATACTACAGAGAGAGGGGGAGCACTGCTATGCAAACATTGTAAACAGATAGGGAGGGAGAGAGTTGTATACAGGAAGAAAGAGAGAGAGAGAGAGAGAGAGAGAGAGAGGGAAAGAGAGAAAGAGAGATAAGAGAGATAAATACCTAAGCTTCTTCCTGCAGTTCTCCATGAAAGAGTAATGATAAAGATGTTTGAGAAAAGCTAGTTTGGATAAAGTCGGATTTTTGACAACTTCAAAAAATCCGACTTTACGATCTTTCTTTCACTCTCTCTCTTCTTCTATCTCTGATGTTTCTCTTTGATCCCATTCTATTGACAAGGACAAGCAATTTCTTGCTTTATTCAGGCTCTCTTTCTCTCTCTCTCTCACACTCTCTCCCTCTCTCTCCCTCTCTCTCACTCTCTCTTTCATATATTTGATTAATGAAACACTGGGCGTGGCTCTCTTAGCGAGCTCTTTACAATTGTACACTTCTCTTCCCACTCCCTCACTCTCGCTCTCTCTCACTCTCTCTCCTTCTCTATCTCTCCCTCTCTCCTTGCATGCCAGGAAAGGTTGTGCACGAATCAGCAAGCTTGTTACACACACAGTATGTACGAGCTGAGCTGAGAGAGATCGTTACTTTAACTAGGAGAGAAATCAGGACCTTCTAAGTAAAGGAATGCGAGCCTAAGACTAGGTATAAAGACATGTTAGAAACCGGAGTTCAGATGAGAGTGAAAGGAAAAATGAACGAAAGAGAGAGGGAGATAAAGGGAGAAATAGATAGAGAGAGAGAGAGAAGAGAGGGGGGGGGAGAGAGAGATAGATAGAGAGATAGTGATGGATAATGACTGTTACTTTCTCGACAAGGCACAGAGGTTTCGATGCCACTAGTGGCCCGGTTGATGATGATGAATTAAAATGTAATTAAAAAACACCCGGGTTCATTGAATTATATTCCATTGAGAGAGGGGAGAAAGATAATGACCAAGATAAGGTAAAATGAGTGTTTGATGTTCATCGTCAGGTGCGGGGGTGCAAAAAAGGACCGGGTGGATCGACTCTGTTGCTAGCGATAGAAGATGAGAGGAGGCTAAGACAAAGAGAAAAAGGAAGAGAGAGAGAGAGAGAGAGAGAGAGAGAGAGATGCAGAGAGATCAGAGAGAGAGAGAGAGAGAGAGAGAGAGAGAGAGTGCAGAGAAAAAATAAGAGATAGAGGGCGAGAGACAGCCAGGCGAGGACCTCAGTCAGATTCGGATGTATGATATGCTTCGGTGATAGGCCATAGGGCGTGGAACGGGTGACAAGTAACGGAGTGAAGGAGAGAAAGATAGGAAGTGTATAAGAGAGGGATAGAGAGAGAGAGAGATAGAAAAAGAGAAAGAGAGAGAGAGAGAGAGAGAGAGAGAGAGAGAGAGAGAGAGAGAGAGAGAAAGAGAGAAAAGAGAGAGAGAGAGAGAGAGAAAAAGAGCGGTGACAAAGCGGTGTGTAAGTGGGTAGAAGAAGAAGAAGAATGGAGGCATCTTAAAGTGACAGGTCGGAAAGTGTAGTAGAGTCGATAGAC